>JAKSZT010021619.1:10860940-10883648 GCA_026826555.1 Tolypeutes matacus | reverse complement strand
TCGCAGGCTCTGCTGTGGTTCTGTAGGTGGGATCTGGGGCTGAGGAGCTGGTGGACACCCACACAGACCCCCATCCCAACCGAGGCACACCGGTGGTGGCAGTGGACCCTGTAGCCGGAAGAGGACTGAACTCAGCCTCCAACCCCATACCCCTCCTCCTAATCTGAGATGGGCCTGGAGGCACGTCTAGGACTTGAGGGGCTAAAACTGACGGCGTTGGGTTGGTGCCTCTCCTGTGAGAAAAGGAGAGAACTCTGTCTGCACTGGCTGGAACACAGTTCACAGTCCTACCCCAGCTGATCGCAGAGCTGAGGAGATGCTTTGTGTTGCCAGGGGAACCAAAGTTTCTGCCTCCTTCCGGGGCCTTGATTGGCTCCTGGTGGAGCATGAGCTTCAGTGAGTGGAAGGCCCTCTCTTCTGTCCACATCTTCTGTGGGGTGAGTCTAGAGTGAGGCTGAGTGTCCGTGGAAACACTGTAGACCCTTCAACTCCAGGGTCCCTTGGTTCAGTTATTGATCCCAGGCAGCATTGGCTCTGCCCTTCATTCCTCTCTGTCCACGAAAGCTGGCCTAAGAGTCAGGGCACCTGCATTCCAATCCTAACATAGGTTCAGACTCGGCCTTGGCCTCAGGCAGGTCCCTTCTGCTCCCTGAAGGCGCTGGGCTAACCTCTCTGCTCCTTCAAGCTCCAGCTTCCCTGGCCACATAGTCCTATGTCTCACCTCTGACCTCCCACAGTCCTCATCTGGCCCCTTCCTCGGCTCTGACTAGGGTCTCCCTTGTTGGTGTCCTGGAATCTGCAGGTGGGTTAGGCTGCTGCAACCAGCTCTTAGTATTGTTTAGGTGTTGCCCTGGGAAAGCTGTATTCTCTGCAGCCTTTTCCCGTCCCTTCCATTTGCCCCAGGCTCAGGGTAATAAGCCAAGGAGTGGCAGAATGATGGTGCCCATTTCTGCAGCAGGGTGGGGCGAGGGTAGACTGCAGAGCAGAGTGTGCTGGGGTGGGTGGTGGCGGTTAGAAGAGCCCTGGAGCCCAAGAGGCCCAAGTTCCAACCTCCTGCGGCCATACGCTGGCTGGGCCACCTTGGTAGAGTGGCTCTGCTTCAGCTTCTTCATCTGTAACCCAGGAATAATAATGCCACTTCCCGGGGCTGCTGCACAGGTCAGATGAGAGGACACGCCCAACATGCAGAAGGCATCAAGCTCCCATCCCCTGTCTCTCTCCTCAAAAGGGGAGAGAGATGGGGAAAGTCCTCAGAGACAGGAGGGGCTTTAGGCTGTGGGACCGGTGGGGCCTGTGGTGGGCCTTAGATGCTGCTCATTCCTGGCAGTGCCAAAAAGCAGGGAAAGGAAAGGCTTGCCTCAGACGGGCAACATCTGAGAAGAGGAGGCCGAGTGTCAGGGCTGATGCTCGAATAACAGTTTAAGATCCTCCAGGGACCTCAAATGAGGGTTTTTCAGATGAGCTGATGGAGCAAAGTAATGAGGCTGAGCTCACTGGCAGGAAAGGGGGTGGCCTAATTGGTACTGGCCTTGCCTCACAGCCAAGCCCTTCACCACAGGCTGCCCTGGAGGATGACCTGCACTGAGGGCTGAGGAAGGGTTTCTTAGAATGGGGGTGTAACGGGGGGCATCTGGTAGCGACTCAGTCCTGCTTCTTGTTGACTCACTAGACTGAGGGTCAGAGTTGTCTTCTTAGGTCCTTGGCTTTCCGAGGCTGGTTTAGCTTTCTCGCTCTGTGACCCAGCCTCCCTCCACCCCTGGGCTCTAGAAGCAGCAGCCCAGGCTTGGCCACTGTCTGCCATGGGCACGGGGGTGGGGGACAGGGGATGGGTCATGAGTTGCTGGGGTGCCTTCTCTCCTTTGCTCAGGTTTGTTTGGGGTCCGTGATGAGGTGAGTGGAGAGAGGGAGGAGAAGGCTTCTCAGGAGAAGAAAGGAGGCAGGGTAGGCGTGGTGGGTGAATGTGTGTGGACACGGGTATGGGGAAGTGACTCTGAGTGTGCTCCTGTGTACACTTATATCAAGAAGGCACACATCTGGGGGCCGTGCCTCAAAGAAGTGGTGGGATGGTCCCCAGAAGAGAGTGTGTGGTATGTGGGTTTCTGTGGAGACACAGGTGGTAGAATTGTTGAGCAGGTGTAAACCAGGGGACTCTGTCCTGAAGACACCGGAAACTCTTGACCAGGCCCTTTTCATGAGGCCTTCTCTGTTTGGGCTGGGCAGGGATGGGAGGGGAGGGCTCTGGCTGCAGGGCGGGGAGGTGGCCGCACTCTCAGACTCCTCAGTGGCTAGTGTATGAGTCGGTCTTGGCACCCGGCTGGCATCACGAATGCAGCTGAGGGGGCGCAGGGGCAAGCGGCGGGACATGAGCCCCTCCCTGGGCCCCCCGGCCCCAGGCTCACCACTTCTGAAGCCCCCTCATTCTTTGGCCTCCTTGACACCATACCCTTCCTCCTGGCTTCCTCTGACCTCTCGGGCCTGCTCTCATTTTCCATTTCTCCTTTTCTCCTCGACTGCTTGGTATGTGGGTTCCTCAGGGCTCTATTGCAGTTTTTTTCTTTCTTTTTTTTTAATAATACAGTTTTGTTTTTGTTTTTTAATTATGAAAGTAATAACACAGTGCAGAGGTTTTGGAAAACAGGAAGAGGAAAAAATTATTTCTGAGTGTTGTTGGCAGTTTGGCATGTTTCCATCCAACTTTTTCCTTCGCTCTTTTCTTTCATAGCCATAGTCCACCCTAGTGCATCTTCAGTGCCGTGCTTTCCGCTTAATGATTTATCTTAAGCCTTTTGTTGTTATAGAGGATTTCATTAAATGCATGATCGACTTACTCATCTTTCTGTTGACGGACATTGAGATGATTTGCCGTTTGGGCTGTTAGGAATAGCCCTGCAATGAACATTGCGTGAAACACGCCTTTTCGGTGGTTCAGGTGAGGACTCTTAGGGTGAGTCCTGGGAGGGGGATTCTTGGGTCAAAGGCTGTGGATGCCTTTTGGGCACGTGGTAAAGCCCATGACTCTGCCGTGCCACGCCAAAGCCCCAGCAGCCAGGCCCTGGTTCTGTTTCTCTGAGGTCTGCAGGGCCTGTCCCTCGTGTATCCGGCTGCTGGGAACCAGCCTCTGTCTGGACCCCTCATCCACTCGAGGTGGGAGGGAGGAGAGGGCTGAGGAGTCAGACTGTCCCGGTTCACACCAGCCTCCCCGCTTGCCCTCCTTGAGCGGCTGCCTCAGCTGTACCACGGGCATCATGAGAGGGAGCTCCCTCACAGGCTTCATGGGAGGCCTTTTCATCTGTGTAACGTGCCTCAGTGCCCAGCCTGGCCTGGCGTTCGATCCAAGCACCTGCTAGGTTTGAGCTCCGATGACGACGGTGAGGCCCAGAGGGAGGAAGGACTGATCTGTGACCACCAGTGACTCAGGGGCACAGCTGAGGCCAGACCCCAGGCTTCCTGGCCTCCGGGTGGCCTCGTTGCCTGTGCCAGGCTACCCCTGGAGATGGGATAGTTTATGGGGTAGGAGGATACCCCTGGAGCCAAGTTCCTGGAGTAGGGCTGTGAGGCGCAGCCTCTCCCTTTCCTCACAGAGCCGTTCCCTTTTTCTGGGGAGCTGTCTCCCCAAAGGTGTCTCCCTGGATTAGAGCTTGGGCCTCTAGCCTGGCCTTTTCCCCAGAATTGCATTCAGCGTTCTAGCCCCGGGGAGTCTCATTGGCTGGCTTGTGAGGAGAGAGTTTCATCATCAGGGGCTTCAATCCTGGCAGGAAAAATAGGTTAGTTTTCTGTTGCAGCCATAACAAATTACCACCAATTTAGTGCCTTAAAAGAATACAAATTTATTATCTTACAATTTTGGACATTGGAAGTCCGAAAATGGGTCTTATGGAGTTAAAATCAGTGTCAACAAAACTGTGCTTCTTCTGGAGGCTGTAGGGGAGAACCAATCCTGCCTTGTCTAGGTTCTAGGGGCCTCCTGCCTTCCTAGGCTCTTGGCCCCCTTCCAGCAATGGCATCACTTCAGCCTCTTCTTCCATAGCCATAGCTCCTTCCTTGGATCACTCTCCTTTCTCCCTCTTTCATTTACAAAGACCCCTGTGATTACATTGCACCCACTCAGATAGTCCAGGATAATCTCCCCATCTCAAGATCTTTAACTTAACCCATGCTCAAAGTCCTTTTTGCCAGGTAAGGTAACATATTCACTGGTTCTGGGGACCAGGACATGAACTTCTTTGGGGGTGGGACATTATTCTGTCCACCACAGGGCCCCCAGATACTGCTGGAATTTACCACCAAGCTCCAAGAAGGAGGAAGGGCTACGGGAACTCAGGTCTAAGATGCCATGGTTGGGGAGAGGCAGAGGGGATGGTGCCACCAGATCCTCCATGATGGGCCCTGAGGGAAGGGAGTATTCCCTGTGAAAGTACAACAGAGGTGTTCAGTAGGCAAACCTTAGGGAATATAACCCTTGGCCTTCAGGGTTAGGGCTGGTGGGTGTGGGACCTGCTGTGAAGCACTGCCACCGGAAGCCAAGCAGCCCTCTCCATGGACTGCCACCACTGCTGTGTGTGTATATGTGTTTGCATATGTGTGCACTCATCTGCGTCTCTGCCTGAATACTCTTGGGAGGGGCCAAGGAACAACTCTTTTAAGAGGCCCTTTCTGTTCTTGTTCTAAGCAAAATAATTACACAAGTGACTAATTTTATCCCTAATCCCATAATTACTTTATTATGTAGTTGGTGAGAGGGCCCTGAGCTGTGCCTATGGCACCGCTTTGGCCGCTGGCCCAGTTGGCCTGGTCTGCTGGCATGGAGTCCCTCCCTGCTTCTCCCCTGGGCCTGCCATGATGGCAAGGTTGCTCTAGTTCAGTTCTGGTTGAGGTCACAGTATTTGGGGCCTGAAAGACCATCCTCCTTTCCCCCCGAAACACATGTACAAACAACTACTTGAATAATAAGGGCCCGTGCTTATGGAATTAAAACAGTAGGAGTCAAGAGACCTGGGTTCTCTAGTTCAACTCTCATTAATTTGCTCCATGACCTTGAGCAAGTCACTTCCCCCTTGGCCTAAATTCTCTTGTCTGTAAATTGGAGCCCTTGCCAACTTTAATAGTCCATGATTCTGTGATAAATGAAAGGCCACATAGCTAGGAAGGGGTGGGGCTGGGTTTTGAACCCAAGTCTATCTGTCCCCAGAGTCCTTGCCCTTCCCATAAAGCCAGCTTCCAAAATTAGGCTTTCAGGGATGACTGAACCTCTTGAAATTTGAATATGTGAGCTTAAACTTGACATAATAAAAAATAGGGGTGGCAAGATAAATTGGGAACTCTAGTAGACCAGGTTGTTGGGCGGCCCAAGGCTGTGCTCTAGCTTTGCCACTAAGCTCACAGTGTGACCTGAAGCAGGTCCTCGCTTATCTCCAGGTCTCTGTGTTCCCATCTGTACAACAAGGGGTGGGATTAGATGGTCTGGTCCTGGTGTGGATGTTCTGTGATTCTAGGCTACCTGGTTCTGGAAGGTGGTACAGGGCAGGTTGTCAGCCCATTGTGGAGGCAGATGGGTGAGTGAGTTGGTAGCCCTGGTTGGATCTATTATGCTTGCCCCCATGAGAATTAAGACTGGCTCAGTCTGCTTCCCACTAAGCATCTGCTGAGCAACGTCCCCAGGCCATGGAGTCAAGAAAGTGCAGGAGGACATTTCTGCGCTACCCCTGCTGTTCCGGCAAGGTCACTGCCCAGCCTGGGCTCTCCTAGCTCTCTCAGGGGGTCTGGCTCCAGCCTCTGGCTTGCTGCAAAGACAGCTCTGGACCCAGCTAGGCAAGACACCACTGCAAGTGGGTGCCTGGAGGCCTAAGCATAATGAATAAGAAAAGCTACTTAAAATTTTTTTTTTAGTTTTTTAGTATCACTGCCTGCAATGTACTTTCCTTGCAATATTGCATTTAATTATCTTAAAACCATCTGATGGCCTTTTCACGAAGATGGCACCGAAAGCAAAGAAGGAAGTGCCTGCCCCTCCCGAAACCGAAGCCAAAGCAAAAGCTTTGAGAGCCAAGAAAGCAGTACTGAAATGCATCCACAGCCACACAAAAAAGATCTGCACATCACCCACCTTCCGGCGGGCTAAGATGCTGTGTCTCAGGAGACAGCCCAGATATCCTCAGAAAAGCGCCCCCAGGAGAAACAAGCTTGACCACTAGGCCATCAAGTTCCCCGTGACCACTGAGTCAGCCACGAAGAGGACTGAAGACAACAACACACTTGTGTTCATTGTGGACGTCAAGGCCAACAAGCACCAGATCCAACAAGCTGTGAAGAAGCTCTATGACATTGACGTGGCCAAGGTCAACACCCTGATCAGGCCTGATGGAGAGAAGAAGGCATATGCTCGACTGGCTCCTGACTATGATGCTTTGGATTTTGCCAACAAAATTGGGATCATCTAAACTGAGTCCAGCTGGCTAATTCTAAATATAAGTTTCTTTAACCATTTAAAAAACCCAAAAAACAGGAAAAACAAAAAAAACCATATGATGGGGAGTTGATGTGGCTTAGTGGTTGAGCACCGGCTTCCCATGTATGAGTTCCTGGGTTCAGTCCCCGGTTCTGGTACCTCAGGAAAAAAAAAAAAAAAGAAAAAAAGAATAAAAGAGGTAGATGGTATGGTTTTACCCATTTTACAGTTGAGGAAAATGAGGCTCAGAAGGTTAAATCATTTTATCCAGGTCACTCAGCTAATGAGCGTTAGAGTGGGAGCTGGACTCCCTGAGCCCACTGGCTTGGCCTTAGGTACTGATGAAGGCTGGAGGAGTGAGCACAGGTTAGATGTCAGCTGGTCGTGAATCCCTCCTGTCCACTTGCCCTCTGTTTCTTGGGCAGGTCACTCTACCTATCTGAGTTTTCATTTCTTTCCTCATACAATAAATACATGAATTCCTGCCCGATAGGCTTATTTTAAATATTACTGAGGTGGTGAGGTGAGGTGATGAGGTAAGTACAGTGTTTGGCACGTGGTCGGTGGTTGATACAGGCTTTTCGCCATTGGCCGCCTCCCTCCTTCCCTGCACACTGAGGCCCCCGCCATCTTGGAGTGCTCCCCTCATGTAGCTCAGAGTTCCCGGCCTCTGCACATGCTGCTGCCCCTGCTGGAAGGTGCCGCCTCCACCTGCTAGTGTAAAGGTAGACTTCCTTCCCAGCTGGGCTTTGAGCCTTGCCTCTTTCCCTGAGGGAACAGGGAAAGGGAAGAGGGCTGAGGCCAGGTTCTCCTACAGACCAGTTCTTCAGTGATTCTCAGAACAGCCCCTCTGTGGCGGCAGAATAGAGAGGAGAGAGCAGGGCTCTGAACACCCTGGAAGTTCAAATCCCTGCCAAGAACTTCCTCCATTTTTGCCTGACAGCTTTGGGCTGTGCATGGGAAACGTGCTTCTCCCCTTTGGTTCACTCCATCTCTGGATTACTGCAGATTTCACATTTTTATCTCTCTCCTTATTTCACTTGCCTCATCTCTTAGTCTTTTACTCCCTTCTAAAGTTTTCTGTCCAGCAAGGTTTTTTTCAAAGCCACTGTTTATCGTGTGTTTACTATGTTAAACTGGGTTAAGCACTTGCCATATATTGTCTCATTCATTCCCTACATCTGCTTTGTCTGGTAGGTAGAATTATCCTCAATTTGCAGCTGAGAAAATAAAGGCTCCGAGAGGTTAAGTTATTTGCCCAAAGTCTCACAGCTAGGAAGCCATGGAGCTGGGGCGGGAGCTAGGACCTGCCACAGAGCTTCTCCTTTAAGTTAGGCTGTGCTGCCTCCCAGCGGCCTCTCTCCTCCTGCTCTCCAATTGTCAGCCTCTCCTCCCAGGCCCATGTTCCCACTCTCTCCCCTGCCTTTTGTGCACTTGCTCTCTCAGGAAGCTTTGAGATACCTGAGTAAGGATGACTGCTAGGGCGTTTTGTGAAGTGGGAACCTATAGGATGAGGCCTGTAATTTGATCATAATTCTCTGGATTTACGACGGCCTCTCTCCCAGCAACTGACCGGATCTCATTCCGCTTCACATGTGGTGATTGGCTTGTGGAGCCACAGAAAGCGGCTCCAGAGGGGTTGCTCTCTGAGGGCAGGGTCACTGTAGCTCTTAGAGGAACAGTCTGGAAGGGGACAGGGCCCAGCCAGCCAGACAGGGGTCCTTCTGGCTCCCTGATTTCCTAGCAACAACACAGAGGCAGAAAAGTTCATAGAGAGACAGAGAAAGAGAGGCTACTAAGTGGGTTCTGGTACACCTGCCTTTTCCTGACCTTCACGTTTGTCAGACCCAAATACCCCCTATTTTGCAACCAAAATTGGTTACTGATTTTCTGAGTTCGAGCCAGACTTGAAATGTGTATGCTCATCAGCCATCTTTTTGTCATTCTCTTTTCTTTGCTTTAACTTTTTTATTACGGAAAATTTCAAACATACAGAAAAGTAGAGAGAGTCTTTTAATGAACTTCTAAAACGAACCCGTCGCTCAGTTTTGAGCACTATCCACACGTAGTCAGAGCCTAGCTACCTAATAGTGTGGAAGTTTAAACTTATCCTCATTCACAGCATAGTATTTGCTCAGTAAATAAATAGATGTTGGCTGATTACAAATCCCTTCCCTTCTCTGGGTCTCAGTTTCCTCATCCGTGGTATGGGGGTGGGACCAGATGATTTCTAAGAGATGCAGTGTGGTGCAGTGGTCGGATAATATGCTATGGTGTCAGATGCATTTGTTCAAATCCTTGTGCTGCCATTGATTAGCTAGATGTCCTAAGGCAAGTTACACCTCAGGTTTCTAATCTGTAAAATGGGGCTACTAGCACCTGGTATGTTGTGGTTGTGAGCATTGAATAAAGATAAAGTAGCTGTGTTATTGCTAGTTACTCTTATTATTGTTATTTTAATATTAATATTCTGGTGGGAAGAATCCATGTATTTCAAAAAGGCCTAAAATAAATTGGAATCAACCAGAGTTCACACCCTAGGATTCAGACTCTTTCTTTGTCCCACTCAACAGTCAGAAGCTCAAGAAAACGACAGTGCAGCCAAAGCTAGTGCCCCAAATGTGGAGCTGAGAGTAGGCCCAGGTGGAGGCCATGCAGACTGATTCCATCTCTTCCCCCTACCCCCCCAACACGTGTAGAAGTCACAACCCGGGTTAGAGGAGCCGGTCAACTGCCCCCTCCCTCAGTGAGCCAGGCCCAGCTGGAAGAGCCCAGAGGTGGAGAGAGTGGCGCTGCAGGATGTCTTGTTGCTAGGAGACCCTAGGAGGCAGCAGGGACCCATTGCCAGAGCTGGGAGGGGGTGATGGGGCTGGTTTGGAAATGCAGGCCCCAGGTGGGCCTCTGTGGGATTCTGGGCAGGGGCGGAGCAGCAGCTGTGCGTCAGCTGGGAGGAGGGGCTCTGTGGACACGGCTTCTTAGAAGGCGGGATCAGGATGACCTGTTCAGTTCTTCCATTTAGCACCTTATGTGTGGAAGTCAGACCTGCATTTGAATCCTGCCTCAATTTGTGATTGTTGGCAAGTCTGTACTGCTATACTTACAGGGCCTCAGTTTCCTCATCTGGACAATGGGTATAATAACACCTCACAGGCCATTGTGAGGGTTCAGTGAAATGTGTAAAATAAAGTGCTCTCTAAACCAGAAGACAGAGCATAAGTTTGAGGACTCCCTACCGCTCTTATCTTTATTGTAATTACTTTCCTTACCATACAATGAGGGCATGGGATTCCAGCAAGCCCCGGTTAGAATCATGGATAGGAGACTTCCACTGTGGGGACTGTGGGGATTGGCTGGACAGGCCACCAGTGAGTGAAACTCCCAGGGCAACTGAGGAGGGCATGAGAGGCAGGCCCAGAGGGAGACTTGATGAGAAAGTCCAGGGCTCTACTACTGAGATTCCAGGAAAGGTAGTGAATGGTTCAGGCCAGAAGCGGTTGAGTGAGGTGAGGATAATGGACTTTCTTGCCATTTTTCTTATATAAATAATATATATTTACACATACAGTCCAGACAATAAGCAACAAAACAGAACAAAACCTAAACAGGCACACAAAAAACAATTCCAGTAACACGAAATGGTGACTTTTTTGGTTTATTTCTTCCAGTTTACCTTTTTCTCCTCATGCATACATGCATAGATGTTTTATAGAAATTGGGTTACACATTACATACTATTTTGTACTCTGCTTTTTTTATAACTTTGTATTACGTTGTGAACATTATAACATAGCAACGTATAGATCCACAACATGTGAACAGTTTTTTAGATTGTGGTAACATAAATATAATACAAAATTTCCCATTTTAACCACTCTCATGTACAATTCAGTGCTATTATATTCATTATTTAATTACATTCATGATTTTTTTTTTTTTAAAGATTTTATTTATTTATTCATTTATCCCCCCCTTGCTGCTTGTGCTCGCTGGGTCAGCTAACCACGCCGTGCGGGCGGGCTTGCCTTCACCAGGAGGCCCCGGGAACCGAACCCGGGGCCTCCCATATGGTAAACGGGAGCCCTATTGATTGAGCCACATCCGCTTCCCTACATTCATGATTAATTCAAGATTATGCTACCATCACCACCATTCACTACCAAAACTTTTCATCACTCCACACAGAAACTCTGTACCCATTAGGCATTCGTTCCCCATTTCCCCTTCCCCACCCCACCAGACCCTCCCCTGGTAACCGGCATTCTACCTTCTGTCTCTATGTGTTTGCTTATTCTAGCTGTTTCATATAAGTGAAATCATATAATATTTGTCCTTTTGCATCCAATTCATTTTACTCAACATGATATTCATACAACAGAATAATTTTTAATAGCAACATAGTATTTTAACATATATGCATGCATATATGTTATATACTATATAACATAGCCACTCTTACCACGTGTATCTTTTTCTCCCCACTTGTTTTATTTTTTAAAAGATACTTCGATTACATAAATGTTACAGAGAATACATAGGGGATTCCCATATGCCCTGCTCCTCACACCTCCCACATTTTCCCGCAGTAGCAACATCTTTCATCAATGTGGTACATTCATTGCAATTGATAACCACATACATCTTAATTCCGAGTTTTCACTATTATGTACAGTGTTCAGGCAAATGTTCTTACAACTACGTATTTGTGCACACCCATAGTTTCCTCAGGAGAAATTCCTAGAAGAGGAATTGCTGGGTTAAAAGGTGTGCACACTTTCAAGGTTTCTCATGCACTTTTCCAAAGTGCCTTCTAGAAAGATAAACCAGTTCATAGCTGCATTGCCAGTGTCCGGGACTGCCCAGGTTACTGGGTGCTCAGTGCCTTAAAGAGCCCGAGTGGCCTGGGGGAAAGGAGACTCACTTGGATGGACTGGGGAGGAGGAAGGCATTAATAGCCACTGGGAAGGGACTTTTGCAGAGAGAGGCCCCCTGGGCGGCCTGGTGGGGTGAGGTTGGGTTGTGCAGATTGTGCTTCCCCGGCGTGGGCCCTCCTGGGCTGGCCAGGCCTGGCACTCTCAGCATGCTGTCAGCCTGCTCTCAGTCAGCATTGGCTACACTGGGTCAGGCTAGGCCGTCTTGCCCCTGGTGTGATCCTAGGCTCAGCCTGGTGTGATCAGCGAGGTCGCCAATCCAAGACATTCATTCTGGAAGCCAGCGCAGCCTCCCTGGCCACACTGATGGACGGGTACATGCACTTGGAAGATAGTGATTCATCAGAGCCGGTGGTGGCAGCGGCAGCGCTGTCAGAGTGGAACCGCTCACCCGACCTGTCACTCTGCCTCTAAAAATAACTCTTGCTTGTTCCAAGTGACCACTCCACCATGGGTCTGGAGGCACAGCGAGGGAGGAAATGTGTGTGGGCACTGAATCTGTGGGGATGGGGGTGGGTGGGTGGGTAGGATGGCATCTGGGAGCCTCTTTATTGGTTGGTCTTGGAGCTAAGGATTTGGGGTGGGGCAACGAGAGGCAGCCAGGCTCCTCCTCTTCGCTCTTACGGTGGGTTGGGAACAGTGTATCTACTTTTGGGGGCAGGCGTGTCCTTCGGGACAGTGCGCTCACTCCATGCTGAACCAGGGGAAGGGGAGCAGAAAGGGGAGGGAGTCTGCCTATCAATAAGACAAAGTGGGGGCAGGCTCTGGGAAGGAAGCTTAGCTTTTAGTCAGTCAACAACTGTATTCGACGCAGGCCCATCCCAAGTCTCATTTTTGGGTGAAATCTTTAACTTAGAGTCCCTTTTAATTAGATAGAAAAGACACAAATACAGCTGACTTCTTTTTTTTTTTTTTTTTTTTTTTACCGGGAGGTCCTGGGGATCGAACCCAGGTCCCTCCATATGGGAGACAGACGCCCAACCAGTTGAGCCACATCTGCCCCCCCAGCTGACTTCTTATCATGGATGATTAGAGACCATCTAGCCCAAGGCTTCAGGACCAGTTGTCCTTGGCCTCAGGACTGAAATTTTAATAAGGTTCTGTGCGACCGTCTGCGAACATGGCCGTGTGCGTTTTCCTGGTGAGAAGCTCTGTAGCGACAGTGTTCGTTGCATTTGCAAAGGAGCTGTGACAGTTAGAAGCTATGCTAGTCCACCCCCTTCATATTACAGGTGAGGAAATTGAAGTCCAGAGAGGGAAGTGACTGCCCGAGGTTCCACAGCCTCCATCAGAATCCAGGTCTCTTGCTACCCAGCCCAGTGCCCTCTGCCACTCAGGACAGCATCCTCCCCTGGGGGGTCCCCTGAGTCAGCGTCAGGTTCCTGCAGGACCACAGGTGCTGTTTCCCGTGCCCTCTGGGCTGATAGAGCTGAGGCTCTCCCTAGCCAGGGGCAGCTGCGCTCTCACATCTAGACCTTCATATTCCCTAGTGGTCTCACAGAGCAAGAGTCAGGGGCCATCCCCTTGCCCACTCCCTTAGAGGGCATCTTTGCTCAAGGCAAGTATATCCACCTCTTGTGCCCTGACATTCTCTACCTGGCAGGAATGTCCCCCTTGACACAGGAAGAGCCCCTGCCTTCTGGAAGAGGAACTGATGCTCTAGGACTGGAGAAAAGTAAATAGAATGGGAGTGGGCCTAGGAATAATTACCTGACTGACAGGCATAGCTAACAGGTGCTGGTCGATTGTATGTGGGAGGAATTTAACTTTGTACCAAAGGAGGTTAGCTGAAATGGCACATTGAGGATTAAAAATTAAAATTAGCATTCATTGAGCACTTAGTATGTGCCAAACACTCTCTTTACTTTACAAGTATTAACTCCTTTCATCCTTATGCCCTCATAGGGTCATTATAAGGAAACTGAGGCACAAAGTAATTAAGCACAGCCAGGAAATGGCTGAGCCAGGATATGATCCCAGGTCCAGTGAATCCAGAGTGGAGAGTCACTCTGGAACCAGAGGTGGGATCTTAACCTCTTTGCTGGTGGATCCCACACCTGAGCATGCATCCGAATCACTGGGGGGCTGACACAAGCACAAGGTGCTGCTCTGAAGCCCTCTCCCCACCTCCACTTTGAGATCCATTGCTCTCTGCTATCCTGCTTACTGATAGGGTGAGATGACTAGGAAGGAAGATAAATGGTTATTGATCTCACTTGGATTATTGCAGCGCCCTCCCTCCTTCCAAGCCTTGCCTACCTCCAGAAACCCTCTCTTCACCAGGGACAAATTAATCTTCCTAAAGCTCAGCTCTGATCATGGCATGCCTCTGCTCAAAATTCTCAGCGTTCTCTGCCATTGTCTACCAGCACTGTCCAGTAGAATTATCTGCAGTGATCTATATCTTTACTGTCTAATATAGTATCCACTAACCACATGTGGCTATTGAGCACTTGAAATGTGGCTAGTGCCACTGAAGAACAAAATTTTTCATTTTATTCCATCTTAATTAATTGAAATTTAAATAGTCATATGTAGCCAGCTGCTACCTTATTAGTACAAGAAACCACATGGATTGTCATTCAAGGCTTCCCTTGTTGCCATGTACTTTCTGAGTCCCACCCTCAACCTCTCAGTATCCCAGGCTCCAGGCCCTTTGAGGCCAGTTTCCCCAGTTCTAGGCTGTACTTTCCATCCAGTGTGCCTTGGTTTATGCTGATTCCTCAGCCCAGATTGTCTTTCTTCCCTGCCCTTTAAAGCTCAACCCAGATGCTACCACTTCCTTGAAACCTTCTTTGACATCTGCTCTCCTCTCATATCTTTCTCCTCGGAACTTCCCAAATAATCCATTCTTTTCTTGCAACCTTTAGTACTTTTCACCCTATATTGCAGTTGCTTGGGGTCTGTATTTTGTTGCTTTCGCTAAACTACTAGGAGTTATTGGAGGGCGTGACTGTGCTTTCTAGAGAGCTCTCTTGTCCCCTAGCACCGATCACCTCAGGCACATGGAGGAGCCGAATAAATCCCACAAACCTTTGCACTGGTGCATTTGGGATCCGGAGATGGATAAAGTAGACTTCTGTCCTCAAGTTGCTCACAGGCCCCCACAAGAGTCTGATTCATGCCCAGAGAACTGCTGAAGCCAATGGTTATTTTGGGCAGGAAGATAAACGCCACGGAGGGCCCAGTTGGCGAGGGTAGTCCGGCAGGAGCCGCCTGGGCAGAAGGCTGTGTTTACACACACAGATGGCTTCTCTGCCCAGCCTGGCCTGCTGCAAGGAGATGGGAACATCTAGACATCGCTGTCTGGCTGCCTCGTGAAGTTTGGGCTTTACCGGTGATGCGGTGGCTGGTCTAGCCGTCTGTCCCTGCAGATGGGTGGTAAGGGGAGGGTTGCAAGGACTGCCAAGCAGTGCCAGCTTCTGGAAGTGGAGGGTTGGCTGGGTGGTACCTGGGCCGAGAATATGAGTGTAGGAAAATGTTTGTGGTCTGAGCAATGGACTGTAGGTGAAATTCTACTGGGCCTGCATTGAGGGTTTGTGAGGTTTTCAAGCCAGTCTCTGTTTGAAATGGAAAGAGGGTTGAAAAGGAAAAAAAAGAAAAAACAGCTTCCTAGTTTCACACCCTAATGCTAAAAGCATGTCACACCTTGGAAATCTCTAGCATATATTCATCTCTGGGACGGAAAAAAAAAAAAAAAAAAAAAAAGTTAAATAAACTTCTTTATTGAATTCATAACATAAATGCAGAAAAATACACAGATCATAAGTTTACACATACTTGTGTAACTACCACCCAGACAAGAAATAGAATGTAACCAGCATCTCTAGGGAAATTTGTGTTTGAAAAATGCATGCAGGATAAGTGGTGGGAAAAATACAGACTCTGGAGTTAAGCACTCCTGGGGTTGATTTGTGCCTCCCCTACCTACTAGCTGTGTGACCTTGGACTCATGACTTTCTGCTCTGAGCTTCCGTTTCCTCCCCTGTAAAATCAAGGTGCACATATAACATCTGTCTTACGGGAAGTAAGAGATTTAAAACTGAAAATGTAGACAAAGTGCTAGGCACAGTGCCAACACGTAGTGGGGATCCAAGGACGCTCTGCACCAATGAAAGTGTTGACGGTGACGCTACAGCATCTTCTGGCACACAAGACTGCAGTCACACACAGCTTCTAGCCCATCACCTCTCACTGCACCCAGCCTCCGTATCATCCTCTCCAAAGTCTCTTCCAACTGCAGGGAATCTGTGCTGTTGTGATGATGCAAACATCAGCTGACACTCAGGTGCCTGCTTGGAGGCAGGGTGACATCTCTATCCAGTGGGAACATGGCCAGATCTTTCCTATTCCGGCCCCAGGAGTGTGGCTCCCAGACCTCTGAGGGAGGGTGGATATCCCAGGGGCAGTAGCAGGCATGGGGACACATGAAGAAATGTAGCTGGGGAGTGAATGTAGCTCAGTGGTTGAGCGCCTGCTTCCCACGTACGAGGTCCTGGGTTCAATCCCAGGTACTCCTAAAAAAAGAAATGTAGCTGAGGTGGAGTGTGGGTCAGCAGAACTCAGCCTCGGGAGTATCAGGCATCCTGGGTGAACTCCCAGCTCCTACTTGCTCCCTGGCCTCTGGCTCTAGGAGTGAAGATGGTGCAAGGGACAAACACTGCACATAGGGTAAGCTTGGCTCTCACCCGGAGAAGGATGAAAAGGGGCCCCTCCCCTCAAGCTCACAGTGAATGGGAGTTTAAGACCCCCTGTGGCAATTCACATAACCTGGGGCTGGAGGGGGGCATGCAGGAGGGAGAGGCAGAGAGATCATTCTAGTTGGGAGGGGTTGTTGCAAAGAGGAGGGAATCAGGGAGGGCTTCCTGGAGAGGGCCTGGAAGAATGGCCGTGGGAAAAGGAAAGAGGGTCTCCGGGGCAGAGGAAAGAACATGCGCAAAAGCAGAGAGGCAGGGCCTGGCCGTGGTGCCCTGGGGCCATGGAGGCTGGGAGGAGGAAGTTGTGAAAGGTCTTAAGAGTCAGGCCGAGGTGTAAAGTTGCTTCATTCATCAGGGAATGGGAACCACTGAAGATTCTTCCCTCAAGAAACACCTTGAGCGGAGCAGGGCCTTCTGGAGACACGCTCAGTAGAGACCAGCATGTGCACACTCCTGCAGGCTGCACTGCTGTTGGTCACAGACCACGGCCAATTGTCCAAGCCCACTGGAATGGGTGGGGGCGAGCCTGGGATACCCAGAACTGTGCAGCAGCCCTGGCTGTGGCGACGCAGGAGGAGGAGGCAAGGTCCTTGCCTTGGAGAAACTGGAGTCTTGTTGGAGAGGCCAGAGTGTCTCATGACAACTGAGCCCCAAATTCAGAAGTGGAGACAAGGGGTGAGTTGCCAGCTGGCCAGAGAAGGAGAGAGAGAGGCTGGATGAGGCATGGGGGAGGAGGCAGGGAGGGTGGGCTTCCTGAGGGGGGGGGAGCAGCTGTGGAGAGATGGAGGGCACTGCAGGGGCACCTGTGGGCAGGAGCACAGGTGGGGAGGGGAGCGCTGACGGTGCAGGGCCCCGTGCTAAGCCCTCTGTGGTTTTCTCTCACCCCATCCTCGGAGCAGCTCTAAGAGATGGTGCTGCTATTGTCTCTGATCTACAGAGGTTGGAGCTGAAGCTCAGAGAGGTTAAGACTTTGCCCAGGGTCACACAGTTCCTGTACGAAATCCCTTCCCCCCTCCTCCTCCCCCTCGGCAGAGGTAACCGTTGCCCTCAGGCACTCCAACAATACTACATTCGCCTGGAAAAGTGCTTTGTAGTTTGTAACCCGCTGTGCAGTTCTAAAGGCATCATTCCACGCTAGAAGATGGCCACATTCCGGGGTGTGCAGTTCCCACGGTCTGATGGGAAGCTTCCAGGGAGGGCGAGGTCCTTGGGAATTGCTTTGTTTGGGGAGGCTTCTGGGAGGACAAGGAAGGAGGGGAGGAGGTGGCAGCTGGAAGGGTGAGGCCCCTGTCAGGTGGGGGTTGCCACCTGTCCACCCTGCCGCTGCCCTTCGCCGCCCTGCGGTGCCTTCTAGAGAGTGCCAACCCAGGCAGAACTTCCCAGTCCCGCGGGTCGCAGTGCTCTGGAGCTTGGCTCCCGCAGCTCCCTCCTAAGGCTGGTCCAGCTCACAGCTGCCTGGGGCTGCAGCTCAGCCCGCCAGGCCCTGCTGCCCTCTGGCCCTGGAATGCCCTCCTCTCCAGGACCTCCCTTTTACCCTTCCCTTCTCCAGGAAGCCTTCTCTGAGTCCCATTAGCTGGGTTAGGTCCTCAAATATCTAAACCTGTGCTGACCAAAAGAAATATAATGCAAGCCATGAAAGCAAACTACATGTGTAATTTTGAATTTTCTAGTAGCCACATTTTTCAAAAAGTAAAAAGAAACAGGTGAAATTAATTCTGATGGTCTATTTTACTTAACCCAATACATCCAACATATTATTATCATTTCGATATAAAAGTTACTAATGAGATATATCATATTCTCTCTCTCTCTCTCTCTCTTTCTGTATCTAGTCTGTATTTTACACTTGCCGCACATCTCAGTTTGCATGAGCCACACTTCAAGTGCTCAATAGCCACGTGTGGCCAGTGGCTGCCCTGTTGGAAAGCATAGCTCTAGAGGCTGGGCGAAGAGCCTAAGGGTTAAACTCAGGGTTTGGCATCAGACAGACCCAGAGTTCACATCCTGGCCCTGCCATTTACTAGCTGTGTGAACTTTAGGAAGTTATTAACCCCTCTGAGCTTCAGTTACTTCAGCTGTGAAAGGGGTTAATGCTTTTGATCCCAGGGAATTGTTGTAAGGATTAAGCAAATGAATGCATGTTTACTGCCAAGCAGAATAGTGCTTAGAAAATGGTGGTGATTAATCTTCTAGTGCCCTGTGAGGGATTGGTTTATGTGCCACTCTCCCCACTGTACTGATTGTGAATTCAAGGGCAGGGGTTATGCCCAATTCCTCCCTCCTTCCCCGGTGCCCAGGGCCTGGCTCAGTGTGAGCATCAGTGCTTGCTGAATGAAAGAGGAACTCCTTGGGCTGGGAGAACTCCCTACCCCCACTCAGCCCACCCAGGAGTCAAGGACCCCTGGTAGCTGGGAGTCAGGAGACCACTGTCTCCTTGTGACCTTGGCAAGTGGCTGTTTTGCTTAGGGACTTGATTTCCTCATCTGGTAGATAAAAGGGGGATGGGAGGGGGCATTGGAGGGGCCTTGCCTGGTTGG
Organism: Tolypeutes matacus; assembly: GCA_026826555.1. Lineage (NCBI taxonomy): Eukaryota > Metazoa > Chordata > Mammalia > Cingulata > Chlamyphoridae > Tolypeutes > Tolypeutes matacus. The sequence continues at coordinate 10,865,041 of JAKSZT010021619.1, read as the reverse complement.
CTCTTCCACCAGTGGCCTTGGGGGGCTGTCTCTTCCCAGCCAGTGATGTAAATCATTGCCATTCTTCTCCTGGCTTTTCTGTATCCTGGTCCTTTTGCACCATCAATTTCCCTCCAAATAAAATTTAAGAGGATAGAATTTCTACTCTCTTCTAGGTGGACAAGAAAGAGGACAGAGAAGGTAGAGAGGCCTTCTGAGGGCCCTGTCCCTTCTCTTCCGCCAGCATTTGCTGACCTCCCATCGTGGCAACCCAGTGGCGCAAGCAGGGCAGGGAGAGTTTCTCCCTTTTACAGGTGAGAAAACTGAGGCTCAGAGAGGTCAAAGTTCACAGAAAGAAGTGGTAGAGTGAGAGCTGGAGGCAGAATCAGAACTAAGAGAAACAAACGAAGAGCCGGGCTTCATCAGTGGGCTCCTCTCCCTTCACATGAGCCCCTGGCATTTCTCCATGAAGGCTTTCATGAGACTTGGCCCTGGGTTTAAGTCTTGTCCCGTGCCTCAGTTTCCCTGCCTGGGGAATGAAGGCAGGTAACTGGGGTAGTGATTTCAACTGATGCCTATAGAAGCCATGTGTTCTTCAGAGAGGGTCCCTGTACCCCCTGCCCAACTCCTACCCCAGATTTCTCTGGAAAGGATTGTCGTGGGGTAAAGTGAGCACCAGTATCATGAGTGTGTATGTCCTTGGACAAGTCACTCACCACTCTGGGCCTCAGCCTCCTTGTTTATTAGATGGAGGATGACAGTATCTCACAGGGTATGGTCAAGATCACACATGAAAGTACTTTGCAAACTAGAAAGTGCTAATAGAAATGCTAGTCAATAATAGTAATGGAAATACTAATAGGAGAAGCCCAGTTTTCTGTGTGGTCCCATTGACCTGAAATGAATTGGGCTCTTGGAGTAGAAATCCAGAATGCTGCCTGGGAACGTCTCTGCCTAGGAGTAGAGCCTGGGTTCTCCTGGGAAAGTGGGAAAGTGAGAGGCTCCATCTGGCTGAGGAGGGTGGGAAAATGGCCCTGCCCCAGGGGAGGAGTGGGGAGGACTCCTGCCTGGAGGAAGGAAGAGGAGGAGGGTCCAGGGAAGGAGAGTTGAACTAGAGGCAAGGGGGAGCCTCCTGCCCACTGGCGCCCACGGTTGGGAAGGCCAGGGAGCAGATCAATTTGGAGTTAAAATACTTTAAGGCAGGCCTCTAAGGATTTCTTGGTGGATGTGCCTATGAACAATAAGTTCTTCTGGTCTAACTCTTTACATTTCATCCCTTTTACTCATTCGTTTGAATAAATGTTGAATGAACTGAGCACCCCCAAGGTCGCGCCCTGAGGGCCCTTGTGGAACTCCCTGTGAGTTCCTGGGAAGAACTGCATTTGGGAGGCTGAGGGTGGGGAATGAAAAGGCCAACAGCTCAGGAGGAACTGTGGCCCTCCTGTGACTTGGCCCCGGGCTGATTAGTCCATCCCGCCTTTTAGACACCACTTCTGTGGACTAGGGCTAGGAGAGGATGGCTTCATGCTGCTCTCTGCTCTCCCCCCATTCCTGGAGCCCAATGGGAAAGCCAAGGGACAGGAAGCTGTGCCTTGGGAACATCTGGGGAAGGAGTTAGTCATGTTTAACTTGGAGAACGGAAGGCTTGGTTTGGATGGGGAGGAGAAGGGACAGTTGCTGCTTTCTCCAGTTCTCTGACGAGTGCTGGCAAGGGCACAGCCTTGCGCTGCGGGGGGCCTATGGAGCTGGCTGCCCACCCCGGGAGTGTGCAAGTGGACGTGGAGAACCCACTGGTGAGGTCGGCCTGCGGGATCTGCGGCGTGGGGGTGGGTGGCTCTGCTCACCTCTGGGTTGCTTTCCAGCTTTGGGCTGGATGCAGTGGTGCCTGGAGTAGTGCCTGGCACATAGTAGGCTCCCAGGAATTACTTGAAGAATGAAGGAGGAGCTGTGTATGCCTGGGCTTGGGAGTTAGGGAGTAGGGGCTGCGCATGGGCAGAAATGTCTGAAGATCATGTGTGGGTCGCCCAGTGTTCTCTTGCCTTTCCCATGAGTAGGGCCCCAGGAGATGAGTATATCCAACTCTTTTCTTTCATTGCTCACACACAGGGGCCTATGGGAAGGAGCAACTTGCCCAGAGCTCCTCACGGAGCCAGAGGCAGAGCTGGGCTGGAACCCGCAGTCCTCTGCAGGCTGGAGGATGTGAAGGTGCTGGGGTGGTGCAGGGATTTGCGTTGTAGCAGAGTCGCTGGAGGGGAAGAGCAGGGCTTTGGAGGTGAGCCACGGCCTCAGTGCTGCAGGCCCAGCCACCCCCAGCCCCGGCACCCCGTGTGTGCACACAACTACAAACACATCTGTCCACAGACCCAGTCCCTAGCTGGAGCCCACGCTCACTGTTACACTTCCCGCTGTAATCTCTGAGGCACATGGGAACACTCTTACACGCTCAGAGAGACCCTCAGAGACTCGTACCGAGGGTCCCCCGGAGACATTTTCGCCAATCTCCTCTCTGATGGGGGTGGGAACGCTGAGTCCCACGGAGGCTCTGCTCTGCGCTGCGGCAGGGGAGGTGAGGGGACCCGGCTGCGGTGGGATGAGAGGCCCACTGAGGCTGAGTCACCCCTGGTGAATTAGGGATCCTCCCTGCTTCTCTCCTCCCCCTCCCTCTCTCCCTGCTGAGTCCTGCCGAGGGGGTGGCCCGGAGGCGAGGAGGGCCGGGCTGGCCAGGGTGGGGGGCAGCGGAGACGCAGAGCTGGGTCCTGATGCACAGTCCCGCAGTGGCCCGGGACCTGCCAGGGTGGCAGGGGCCGGGAGGAGGCGGCCTGGGAGCCGGGGAGCGAGGGAGGGAGCGAGCCGGGCAGAGGGAGGAGGCGGAGGCAGGGGCAGGGCCGCCGGGAGGGCGGAGGCAGGCGCTGGCGGCGGCCGCCCCGGGGCTGGGCTGAGGCCGGGGCGGGGGTGGCCGCGCGTCGGGCGCCAGGCCCGGGGCTGTGGGCACCGTGCCCAGCCCCCGGCGCACGCCGAGCCGCCGCCGCCGCTGCAGTCGGCATCCATCAGCGGGCGGGGGTGTCGCGGAACAGGCTGCTCCGCAGAGCCCGCCGCGGCCCTTCGCTCCCGCCCCGCGGCCTGCGGGGCCCCGGAGGAGCCGAGGGGGCCGCCCCTCTCCCAGCCGGCCCGAAATGGGCGCCCTCAGGCCCAGGTAGGCACGTGGAGGGGGGAGAGTCGGTGGCACCGGGGGCTGGGGGCTCGGCAGGTCTAGGCCCAGCCTCCAGCCCTGGGGGAGGGCTAGGGGCGAGGCTGGGGGAATCGAGTCTGCCCGCTTTGGGCCGCCAGGCCAGTGTGGGGGAAGGCCCCTTGCAGCCTCCCCGGAGGCCTGGAGAGAGAGTGCTGGCTTGGTGAGGAAGGGTTGGTGGGTGCTAGGCTCCCGCTGGCTGGCCCACTGGATTCTCACCACTCCTGCAGCCTCCCAGGGAGGCCCGGGGCTCTCTGGACCTCTCTGTCCAGGCTTCAGGTGCTGTAGGATGCTCTTTGGCTGGAGGCTGGGATGCTGGGGAGCTCTAGCCCTTGTCCTCTTGCTCTGGTTATAGACCTTTCCCCCCTCCAGGCTATCCCACCTCCTTTCCAAGTCTCCCCAGGGTGGGGGGAGTGGACCTTAGCCCTAGGACCACTATGGCCATGGCCTGTCGTTGTCCTGGCCAGCGGCTGCCCCCACTGATCAGAGGGAACAGACTGGCATTCCCCAGTTTTGAATGGCACCTTCCCACTTGGGGAGGTCCAGGGGCCCACAAGCTGGGGTCTTGGAGACTGGGGTGGGGGCCAAGTGACTGCAGCCACCAGGTCACTTACCAGGTGCTGACGCCACTGGCTGGGGTGCTGTGGTCCAGAGTGGCCAGCTCATGGGGACCTTCAGAGGCTGGACAAGGACTGGAAAGGAGTTCTGAAATTGCTGGTCTCTCTCTTAGCTTCTGGTCACAGTCCTTGCCTGCCCCCCTGCCCCAGCTCCATGGATGCATTAGTGGGGGGCGAGAGCTCTGCCATGTGTTTCTGCCTTCACTTTCGGATCCACATATCACCTCTTCCCCTAAAGGTGGGAGTGTAAGAGGGCTAGATTTAGGACCTCTCCAGGCC
>JAKSZT010021619.1:10686400-10860930 GCA_026826555.1 Tolypeutes matacus | reverse complement strand
GTTTTGGGGGAGCCAGGACTCAAACCCAGGCGGTGAGGGCCAGAGCCCATGCTCTGATGGCCGCAGCAGGCAACCTGCAGTTCCTTCTCGGAGGTCACACTCAGTTTTGTTCAATTTGAGAAATATTTCCTGAGTACTTCCTGCACGCTGGGCTCTCTGTGGTCTCGGGGGATGCAGAGAGGAATCAGATGCAGTCCAGCAGACAGAGCCACTTGCAGGACACAGGGGAGGTAAAGAGTGTGCTACTGCATATGCTAAGCATGGGTTCTTTCTTTGGTGATCAGGGAAGGCCTCAAGGAGATGGGGGCCTTTGAGCTTTTGACACTGAAGGCCAGGTGGGATTGATGGTTATCAGGGAAAGGACATCTCCTCCAGATCAGAGGGGAATGAGACGGGGATGCATTTGAAGATGAGCTGGTGGTCTGGAGTGCATAGAACAGATGGTGCAGCGGGGTGGGGGAACTGGGAGGGTACTCGGAGTCACATTGTGTTGGGTTCTTCAATGAAGCTCTGGAATCCCCCAGACCTAGGTTCTAGTCCCAGCACTGCTAGCCATGTGGCCTTGGGCAAGACACTCAGCTCATCTGAGCCTCGGTTTCCTCTTCTGTAAAGTGTGGTGAATGCATCTATCTCGTAAAGGTCACGGTGGTGCTGGAACATCCCTGGACTCAGTAAACATTGCTTCTCTCGCCCCTTCCTGGTCTCTTAAATGTCAGGCTAAGGCGTTTCAACTTGACTTGAGCTTGGAGGCTCCTGGAACCTTTGTGGGGGTTTTGGTCTAGTGAGGGATGTGATGCAACTGTGTTTTATAGAAGGGTCCCCCTGGCAGCTGTATGAACCAGAAGGAAGGGATGGACTGTGACCTTGCAGGGAAGCTGTGTGGGCTTGGAGGAGGGAGGAAGGAGGAGCAGCTTGGAGTAGGGAAGCCACAGAGGTCGGAATTCACTTTGAGGCCTGGTGAGTTTGAGATGAGGGGTGCTCTCTGTAGCATCTTTGTGCATCTGGGTTTTTCTTTCTTTTGAATTATTTCCTTTGGATGAATCCCCGCCAGAGCTTTCTCTATAATAGCAGCAAATTTGGACTAAGTGTCCAACAATGAGAAGATGATTGAGTGCATTTTGGAACGTCCATGAATAAAATAATATGTAGCCGTAAACTGCTACAGAAACACTCATCCCTGCAGCCTAGGGAGCGGGGCACTTGCAAAGCTTGTGTGCATCCTTGGCTTCATTCTGTGCTTTTGACCACCCCGTGCCAGGGGTGGGGCGGGCGTGAGATCCTTCCCGTGCCAGGAGAAATTGAGGCTAGACTATCATCGCCTGGAGGGCAGGCTTCATGTTTTATTTTTGTTCTGTCTCAGATGACTTGCAGATGCTTGTTGAGGGAAAGGGTGATTGAGTGAACAACGCAGAGAAAAAGTGACTTGCCAAAAAAAAAGAAAGACGTGCAGGTAGTAAGACAGACCCAGGAAGGACCTGGGCCTTATCCTCACCTGTCACATCCTTCTCACCTCGCCGCTCAGTATCTGCGAGGGCCAGAGGGTGGAGACCTTCCCAGCGTGAACTGGGGGTGCTTGCAGACTAGGGCATAAGTCTTGTTTCTTCTCTTACTAGCTGTGAGGCCTTGGCAAATTAATCTTTTAAGCCTCAGTTTTTCCATCTGTAATATGGATAATGAAAGTTCCTGCTTTTAGGTTTATTATCAAGACTAAACCACTTAAAGACATGGTAACTAGGACGTAGTAAAGGACCCCATAAACATTAACTAGGATAATAAAGAGGATGTACTAACATGGAACTATTTCTGATATAATTCATATTAAATGAAAAAAAAAACCCATAAAACTATGAGCGCTCAGATTACAGTGGTGTAAAATTAGGTATGTACGTACACAGAGATTGGAAGGGAGCAGGCAAAGATAGAATCTCAGCAGGTATTATGGGAAGTAAATATGACTGATTAAAAACAAATCTTTCTTAAACAGTATATTTATTTTTTCCTTAGTTTTAATTACAAAAGAAATACGTGAAAAATTCAAATAATTCAGAAGTAAATTCTCCTCTGGGCTCTGCAACCAAATTTCTGCCCTCCAAAAGTAAGTAGTGAGAGCAGAGCGGTGTGTCTCCGTCCCAGCTCTTTGCTGTGTCTGCATAAACATGTGCGAACCAGAATAGGGCCATGCATTGCATATTGTCTTACAACTTGTGGTTTTCATTTAACTATGTCAACATCTTTCCATGTCAGTACATATAAAATCTATCTCAGCCATTTTCACAGTAAGTATGTGATTTTATTGTGATTACTTTTTTAAAAAAAAAAAATTTTATGGATAAATCCGAGTGAATTTGGCCAATCCCCTGTTTTGGTCATTTAAAGTTGTTTTCAATTTTACTCTCTTCCAAAGAATGCAGACAATGATCTATAATAATGTTTAAATAATTAATGAAAAGCAAGTGAGAGAACGTCAGAAGCTGAGGTACTCTACTTCTCCCTTCCCTTTCCCTCTCCCTTCCTCCCTTACTAGTGGAGTCTGAGGTGACAAGGACACTGAGAGCTGGCCTGCTCTCAGAATGCCCTGGCCCTGTCCCCCTCAAAGGGTGGGGATGTCCCAGATAATTGCCTTTCACTCACCCAGGACGGGCTCACTGTGATATTTTCCAATTCTGGTTTGGACACTGTAAGCCGCTGCCTTGGCTTTGGCTGCTGCTTACTCCCCGAGTGTCCTTGGACAAGTTCTTTAGTTTCTCTGGACCTCAGTTTGTCCATCTGTATAGCAGTGACAACCTTACTGGTCAGAACCATCACCGCCACTTACGAGGCGTCTTTTACCCATCAAACACTGTGCTAGAGAGCGCTCTGTGTGCACTCTCTTGTTTGATTCTCACTAAATCCCTTTGAGCCATGTATTTTCATTTTATAAGCTCAAACTGGTGCTCAGAGAGGTTAAGTAACTTGCCCACGGTCACCAAGCCAGCAGAGCCAGGATTCAAGCTCTGGCTGCAAAGCCCATGCGTGTCACCGCTGTTCCAGGTGTCATCTCACGAAGGTCTGAGCAGTGAGGTCCAAGTGAAATGATCATTATAAAAGGACTTTTAAAACTGGAAAGCACCCTGCGCGTGGGAGGGGTTGATCCTGCTGTTGATATTTCTATATCCAGAGCAACGGTAGCTTTGGTTACATGGTTGACAGTAAGCTGGAGGTCACGGGCTGTGTGGGCCATGGCAGGATTGAGGGGGAAGAGCACTGGACTGCGAGCCAGCACACCTGGCTCCACTTGAACTGGCTAGCTGTGTGACCTTGGGTGGCCGAGCCGACCTGGGGAGTAAGCCACCCACCCGGTGTGGCCCTTGTGCGTGCAAATGAGATAAAGCCCAGAGATGCCTGCCTCCTGCACAGTCATCAGTGTGGTCCAAGTGGGAGGCATTTCTCCTTCTTGATGCCGTTACTCTGCAGTTCTGGGTGTGTCACGTGGCCCCCAGCCCACAACTGCACATCAGTCCGTGGCTCTGCAGTGGCATGTGAAACCTTTGGGCAAGGAGCCAGGGCTGACGGGTGGCAGCCTCTCCCCGTTGCTTGGTTTTATTTAATGCGGTACCCATGGGCACCGCAAGCCTCTGACAAATTGCCATCTCCTCTCTGGCATGTACAGACCTGAATACCAGTAGGAATGACTGCGGGTCCCAGCTCCCGTTTAGCTCCCTCTGCCTCCATCGGGTGGCTCTGGTGGCCGAGGGGCTGCTCTAGGCCTGGCTGGGAGGGAGGCACAGCCCCAGGGGCTGGTCTCAGCCTGCCCCCTCCTCCTCAGGTAGTCATTTCATTCACATTGGTCCAGAGATTGTCACTTGAGGAAGTGAATGTTCCATCCTGGGGAAATCCTTGTGGGAAAGAACATCTCCATTGACTGAGAGAGGAAGAATAAGCCTAAACAGGCTCTCTGTTTTTTCTTCTAATCCTTTTTTTTTTTTTTTCATATTATGATTCCAAAAGTAATACAGGTTCATAGTAGAAAAAAATTGGAAAATTCATAGAACCCCTAAAAAGGGGGGGGGGAGTCTGTAATTCCTTTCCTGAGGGAAAGCTATTGTTAACATTTCAGCAGTCAGACTTAATAATGATAAAGATTAGAACATCTAATATTTCCTGAGCCTAAACCGTGTGCGAAGGTCTTTATATACATGAGCTCATTCAGTGTTCACAGTAAACCTGTGTGGTATGCAGGATTGTCAGCACGAGTTTACAGATGAAACTGATTCACAGAGAGGTTGAGGACTTGCTCCCACATTGTTTTCCTTAACCACTTAGACAACACTGCCTCTTCCTGGGTCCCCCCACTGCCCGTTCTTATATAAATTTAGTGTCAGGAAGTTTATCAGTCATTTTTGGCCAAAAACAGAGTTCTACTCAGATGGTGTGGGCAGGGCTAAGGGAACCAAAAAGGGGTGTTGAGGCACCCAGAAACCAGCACCAATAGAAGCTGTTCACGCCCTTTGGCCTGAATGAGCAGAGGGAGGGGATGGTATTACCAGAAGGAGAGGATGGCTGGAGCCGAGCAAGAAGCTATCCTATTGGGGCTCAGCCACCTCCAGAACCTCAGGGATGGAGACTGGGCACGATATCCCTCAGCCTCTCTCTCCTTCCACCCTGTGTTCTGTCAGTGCCTCCCATTGGTCAAACCCAACCAGAAGTCTGCGGGCTGGGGAGCTCAAGGGACAGTCCATAGGGGTCAGCCCCCTGCTTCAATTGAGCAGTGCATGGATCTGGGGGTGCAAATGGAGACAAACAGCCCACGAGGCACGGTGGCAGGGGGTTGGGGGAGATATGTCCCCTGGCTTCCCAAGAAAGAAAGAGACGTTATCTTGGTAACTGTGATTATTGAAAACATCATTTGAAACAAAACGGTCCCTCTTTCTGCGTGGCATTCTCTGGGTGTTTCGGTGCCTCCCACACTCTGCCCATTTCGCTCTCTCTCTCTCTCTCTGCTCCTTCCTACCACTACTTCTGTCACCTGTCTCAGAATTCCGAAGAACACCTGAGCAAAAGTCATCAGTGTTCAAGTTTTAGGAAAAACAGCCTTGCTGTTTAGGGAGTGGTTGTCCTTGACCGTGGACTCCCGTGGCTGTGTGTGCCTTCGTGTTGATCCGCAGCCACGCATGTGTGCAAAGACATACTTCTCTTCTACGTGTCATAAACATACACCACTTACTCTCCTTTGTCTTGAGCATGACTTTAACTTTCCTGTTTCAAAGGCCTTTCATTCTGTGTAATATCCTTTATCTACATAGTGCGACTCTGAAGTGGGAGGACAGGGACTCTTGTCCCTGTTTGACAAATGAGGAAACTGAGGCTCAGAAAGGCAAAGTGACTTCCCAAGGCCCATCGTAGGAAGCGGCAGCGTTGAAACACAAAGGAGTGGTCCCAATTCTGAGTTCAGGGCTCTTCCCCAATCTGTTTGTCTTCAGTCTTGGCAAGTCTTTCCTCGGCCACTCTCACCCTTGGGAGAAATTAGTACAGGACAAGCTCCTAGGGCTACTGAAATGTGTAGTGGGAAGGGCTCTGGAGTCAGCCTCGGACCACTTTTACTACCTTGGGCAAATCAGTGTGCATCTTGGAGCCTATGTGTTCTCATTGGCAAAGTAGGGATGATAATTCCAGGAGTTTGAATGGAAAAATCAGATGCTTAAGGTCTCATGTCCTCAGGAGAAGCTGACTGGCTGGTAGCCAGAAAGCCTCCCAAGGTGAATGCAGCCAGGTCCCTGCTCCCGCGTGGGTAGACTTAGAGGTTGTCTCGCTGGTGTTCCATCCACCCCTCCTCCATTTTGCCATCTACCCATCCATCTGATGCCAGACTCCCTGGTTTGAATCCTGGCGCTGCCATTTCCTCGCTGTTTGACCTTGGGAAAATTACCTGACTTCTCTGTGCTTTGGCTTCTCCTTTTGTAAAATGGCTCTATGAGTACCTACCTTAGAGATTATTATGAGGATTAAATGAGTTAATTGATGTGAAGGGATTAGCTCAGTGCCTGGCAAATCGCAAACTCTACAGATGTTAGCTGTGTTGTTTCCCAAGGACAGTGCTTAGCCTTGGGGATCATGGCGAATGAAGTAGGTAAAGTTCCCAATTTTAGAGTTTATATTCTAGAGGAGAAATAGAAACAAATAAGCAAATCAATCAATAAAAGATGGTTTCAGTTTTTGACAACTGCTATGAGAAAACCCCAGCGTGCTGTGACCAGAAAAAAAGCAAAAAAAAAAAAAAAAAACATAAGGGGAAGGACCCACTTTTAAAAAATTTTATTATTATTATTTTTTAGGACCCACTTTTAGACAGGGTGGTCAAAGGGCGTGTAGGGTGAGATCTGAAGGGTGAGTGCCGCCACGCTGAGAGACGGGACCAGCTCACTGTCTACCTAAAGGAAGCAGTAAAGACGAAGCCCCCAGGCTGGCAGGAGCCTGGCAAGGTTCAGGAATAGACAGAAAGCCAGTGGGACAGACTCACAAGTGACAGTGGTGGGGGCGGGAAGGGGAAACGGGCAGTGGTGGCAGCTGAGGCTGGGGAGATGGGCAGGGTCATATCATGCAAGGATCTGTAGCTTTGATAAGGAGTTTATATTTTATTTTAATGGAAAGCCATTGGAGGTTTTAAAGAAGGCACCCATTTGGGGTTTTGAATCGATCCCTGTGACTGCTCTATGGAAAATCAACGCTAGGAGGACCCGATTGGCCACACAGAGACCACGGCGGAGGCTGAGGCAGCCATCCAGGCGCGGATTGATAGTGGCTTAGACCTGGGGAGTGGACGTGAGGATGGAGAAAAAGGAACAAATCTGAGTTACTGGAACTCAGAGATGCTGACTCATATTAACCTTGGTTGGAGAGTCTGATGTATAAACCAGATGCCCATTGATTAATTTTTAATGTGTGGTATAACTGCCAGGCCAAGTGGATATTGCCTCAGCTAGACGAGGACACCCTCTCCCTGCAGGCCACCAGATAGAAAACCACGGCCTGGGAAGGCTGCCCTGTGCCCTGGAAGACGAGCTGGGGAGCCAGATGGCATCTGCACTGTTGAAGAGCATGAGATGCTGACAGCCTGCTGGGCTAGCCCCAGCCCGGGTCAGGCGAGCACCCCGGTCCCGACGGGGCCCTCTCTCCAGACAGGGCTGGTGTGGGCACGGTCAGCATTTACTTGTCTGGCTGACCTTCCCCTTTTCTAATCCCATGGATTCTGTTGGTTATGTGTTAGTGTCATCAGTCTGGCCCTGCTGGCGTCTGTCAGAACATCTTTCTCCATCCACTCTGGCCGGGCACAGCTGAACTCTGGGTTCTCCCTCCACTCCTCACCGTGGCTCCCCATCACAGCTTCTAATTATAGGCCCTACCTCTCAGGGTCGTTTTATTGGGTGCGTATCATGCTGAGTGCTCTCTGCATATTTTGTGGATTCTCCATCCCTACCCCATGAGCAAGGAAGGAGTAGTTCCAGTTTATACAAGAGGCAGCTGAGGCTCAGGGAAGTGAAGTTACTTGCCAAGGCCGCAGAGCAAGGAAATGAGGGAGCGGGGGGCGTTGGGTCCAGGTCTTGAGCCTCTGAGCAGAGGGTCCCTGCCCGGCTGCCCTGCCAGGGGTCCGTGCGATGGCTGTGTGTCGTCCTCGGCCTGGGCTGGGCCTGCAGCGGCCCTCTGAGAATGATTCCAGCAGAGTGACAGCTCTGGCTCTGCCAGGCTGCCTGCACCAGCACCAGCTCCTTCACCCCTCCCCGACTCAAACCTGTCCCTCCCGCCAGGCTGCACAGGCTGGGCATTCTGGGGTGTCAGGATTTCGAGGTCTCCTGTCACCTGCACAACCCCACTTGTTCTCTCCTCTGGGCCTTTGCCCATGTAGTGACTGAGCCCCAAAGTCCTTCCTGCCGTCCCCTGACTAAATTCCCCCTTTTTTCCACACCTAACCCTACCTCTGTATGCCTCTTTCCCACCCGCCTCAGCCTTGGTAACCCTGGGGGCACCAACCCCCATGCCTCCTCACATCTGAGAGGCTGAAACTTAGGCTGGCAAACCTAAACGAGCCTGCTGGGTGTTGAGCTGTTTCCGGGAGAGAAGCACCCTCCCCAGGCCCCCTGGGATGGCCAGCCTGGCCACCATCGGACCTGTCAGGCTGTGCCGTCCTAGGGCCTGGGCAGAAGCCAAGAGCAGGCTTTCTGTGGCCTAGTGAGGGAACCACGCTGTTGTCCCCAAACTTGTGAACGAAAGAAGAATTTTCTCATAGGTTTAAAAAATAATAATGTTATTTCTCTGTGTCATTCATGAAAAAATTTATTTTTTAACCTCTAGTGTTTTTTTTTTTAAATCATTCAAGGAATCTCCAAGTATAGTAGAAAAACCAAGAACTACAGCTAAACAGTAAGAGGAAAAGTAGACTCTACTCCTGCCACCCAGAAATAACCACAGTTAATACTTGGCCGGCTTTTCTCTATGTGTGTCTTTATGTCTTGTGTGCTTGTGTGTGTGTATTAATCAAAATCGGGTCAACCTATTCAAACTGTTTGGTATCATGCTTTTTCACTCAAGTATTTTTCCATGCCGTTTTAAAAAATTGCAGTAAAATATATATAACATAACGTTTTCTCTGTTAGCCATTTTTAAGTGTCCAATTCCGCGGCATTAGGTACATTTACAATGTTGTGCTACGGTCACCACTGTCTAGTTGCTAAAGTTTCCATCACAGGGAAGCGGCTGTGGCTCAATCAGTAGGGCTCCCGTTTACCATATGGGAGGCCCCGGGTTCGGTTCCCGGGACCTCCTGGTGAGGGCAAGCCCGCCTGCATGGCGTGGTTAGCTGACCCAGCGAGCACAAGCAGCAAGGGGGGGATAAATGAATAAATAAATAAAATCTTAAAAAAAAAAATAAATAAATAAATAAATAAAGTTTCCATCACAGAAACTTGGTCCCGGTAAGCAGTAACTCCCCATCGCCCCTCGGTGCCGGTTTCTGCACCATCGTGTTTTGTTTGTTTGTTTTTTATTGTTTTGCACCATCACTTTTACTCTGTGGAGAGGATGAGCCATCTTTTATGTAACCAGCCCCTGGTTGTGCATTCTGTGGGGGCTCATGCCAGCTCCTTGGCTTTCAGCCTGGGCCTCAGTGCTTTCTCCTCCGAGGGGATTCTATTGGGGTTTGCTTGAGGCAGCAAAGCACCGTGGAAAGAATAACGGACGGGGAGTCAGGAGGCCGGGTGGGAGGGGAGTGGGTGGGAGGAGCAGGGAGGACACACTGTCGCTCAAGCCTCCTGTGCTCTCTGGGTCTCACCTGTAAAAGAGAAGGAGAGGATTTAATTATCGCAGAAGACCTTCGGCTCCTCTCATGTGTGGTTCTGGCACTGCGAGGCCTTTGCTGCCAGCAGGCCCTGCTGGAGACCCGGGGAAGACTGGACTACTTATTGAAGGTGGCTCTCCTGGCAAGTTCCATGGAGACTGAGGCCTGGAAGAGTTTCCCAGAGTACGAGCTGGGCCCTCTGGAGCAGAGGGGAGAGAGGAGGCGGCAGAGCCTCAGACTGCTTGGCCCATGAATGCCATGTGGTTTCTGCTTCTACAGCAGAAAACATACAGTCTGTGGAGTCTTTTATTTTTCTTTCATTTTTAGCAAAATTAAGTAGTTATTTATTTTAAGCGTTCTTGCCCGTAAACCTTACGTCACGCAATGGCTACTGTACTGGAGCCCGGCAGTGCAGCCTCAGCTTGGCTCTTACCAAGCTGTGGACGCCTCTAGACCAGCTCTTGTAGCTTCGTGTCCTGCCACAGGTCGGCACTTACTGTCACATAAGCACCCAGAAGCCTTTATTTCACTACGGCTTTATGTTGTACCTATAACATCCGGTTGCTGCATGAGTGGAAAGTGTTTCTGGGAGAGGATGAGGCCGTGGGCATGGCCTCCCTCCTGGCCCTGCTCCTTAGTGGCAGCCTCTCATTCACACCGGGCTCCCATCTATAAAGCCTCTACTCATTGTCCACTCTATGGGGACGGAGGACATTTGCGACTTGCCCAGGACCCTAGAGCTCTCGTGACTGGGGGGCACTTGAGGCCCCTGACTTTGGCCCCGTGCTCTTTCCTTTGGACGGACCTGGCAGCCCTGGAATGCAGGGAGAGGAACTGAAGAATAAAAGGAGATGCGGTGTGGGGGCTGGAAGGCCTGCAGTCTCCAGGGGGTATCCCGGGGTGCCAGGATCCAGTGTCTGTCTGTTTTGCTCATTGGAGGCCTCCCATGGAGGATGAGAAGCGGGGAAAGAGGACCAACCCCGATCTAGTCTGGATCTTTCTCATTTAATACGATAGATACAGGGGAAAGGACTAGACTCGGAAGTGAGAGTTCCTGCCCCCCTCTCTCTGTTTCCCCCAGTTTCTGCTCTGAACTCTCTCCTGAGGATCCATTGAGAGGGGCCAGGGATGGGTGCTTTTGCAATTTAAAAAGAAACAAATTGTAGATGAAAAAATATATAGATGCTCATTTAAAAAGATGCAAGTAGTTCTGAAGTGTGCAAAGTAAAAAAATGTTGCTCCCTCTCTTTCCCCACACTATCCCCACAAAAATTTCTTGTTTCTTTATCCGCTTCTGAATTATTAGCCTCTGTTAACAGTGGTTGGATGAGTAGCCTTTCAGCTCTTTTACTACATGTGTACTTAATATATTGCTGAGATGATCATTTTGCTTACTAACAATGGAATCTTGCCATTCTCTCTCTCCCTTTCTCTCTCCAACTTGGTTATCCCCACAGATTATCTAGGCAATGTGTTCTTGATTTTCTCTGAAATCTCTTCATTTCCCACTCTGAGGGGAAAATGATAAGACTAGACTGTTCCAGGATAATTTCTCTAAGTCTCTCACTTTTTGGATGAGTCCCAGAGAGGTGACGCAACACGGCTACCTTTGTGGCCTGCTCCCGGTTCTCCTGAGTTTTCTACCATCAGGGATGTGCTTTTTTTTAAGTCTTTTCCTGTCATTATCCCACTGGATCCATCGTACAACATCCTTGTGCGGTCAGCGGGGCGGCAGCTATTGAGGGATGGAGAGTAGAGAGACTTGTCCAGTGCAGAAAGGGCCTGGAGCCCAGGGCTCTGCTCTCTTGGTTGAGTTCGGTCCTTCCAGCATCTACTGAGGCTACTCTGGGTCAGGCATTGTGGTTGTCGGGGACGCGGGTCCTGCTGGAGGTGCTCACTGGCCACCCCTTGTGCACCTGGGAGAGGAGCTCCCTGGAGACACTCACTGCCCCTAGGAACCGTGGCTGCTGTCACTAACTCCTCACTTCTCTCTCGGCCCCCAAGGCCTCTATCCCTCCTGCCCCGCCTCCCTCTATCTGTGGCTCTTTGTCCATTTGTTTCCATCTGTCTCTCTCCGCGTGTGGTTCCTGGCCCTCTCGCTCTGTTATGCCATCGCTGTCCCTCTCCCCTGTCACATGTTCTCTTTCATGCCAATGCAGGCGTGCTGGTCACCATGACAACAGAGACAGGTCCCGATTCTGAGGTGAAGAAGGCTCAGGAGGAGGCCCCGCAGCAGCCCGAGGCCGCTGCTGCTGTGACCACCCCCGTGACCCCCGCCGGCCACGGCCACCCAGAGGCCAACTCCAATGAGAAGCAGCCGCCCCAGCAGGACACTCGGCCTGCTGAACAGGTATGTGGCCAGAGATCCTGCACTACAGCAGCCCCGCGTCAGAGCCTGCTCGGCCGGGGGCATCCCTCCTCCTGCCCAGCCAAGGCCACCGCACCTGGCCATTCACCTCCCCATTTTATACTCGGGGAAACTGAGGCTCAGCAGGATGAAGTGAGGTACCCAAAATCACATTGTCATAAAGAGACAGATGATTTCCAAAACCCATGTTCTTTCAACTTTATTTCCTTACCCCACGAGCCTTTCCATTCCAGCTCGGCAAGCCCAGCATAAACCCAGAGCACAATGCTTCACCTTACAGCTCCCGGGACCCTGAGGCCTAGGATCCCACCTCCCTTAATTCACAGATGGGCCCAGAGAGGGACAGGGACTTTGAGGGAGTCAGTGGCAGAGTTAGCCCCAGCCCGCAAGCTCCCAGCCTCACGCTAGACACAGTGCCAGAGCGGAGAAGAAAGAAACCAGGTGGGTGCTCTGAGAACTCACACCCCATTCTGGGGAGCCAGGACAGCACTGGCCGCTGGCTGGTTTGGGTTTCTAGGGTGCTCCCCACCTGCAGAGCTGCCTGCTGGAGTAGCCTGCTGGTGAGAAACGGGCTCCTTGCTGGGCATGCCCCCCATAGCACACGGAAGCTTAGGCCCTCCTCCCTTCTGGATACACCACCAGACACCTGCTGACCTGGGCTCCCTGGGGTGCTGTTGGCAGGCCAGAGGCTCTCGTTTGGGGACCCTCTCAACCCTGCTGCCTTCTTACTGCTTCTCGTTTGTATGAAAGGCCACAGCTTCGAACTCTCTGACCAAACTCTTCCCTTGGTTGGACCTACAGAGCCTAGACATGGAGGAGAAGGACTACGGGGAGGCTGATGGCCTGTCCGAGAGGACCACGCCCAGCAAGGCCCAGAAATCGCCCCAGAAGATTGCCAAGAAATACAAGAGTGCCATCTGCCGGGTCACTCTGCTCGACGCCTCTGAGTATGAGTGTGAGGTGGAGGTAGGCGGTGCCCGGACCATCTGCCCTGTCCCCGGCCAGCCTCAGAGGGCCAGGGCAGGCTTCTGTGTGCGCTCGGCCCGGCCAAGCCTGGAGGGCGTCCGTTCTTCATGGAGTCCTGGACTGACCACAGGATCCCATAGAGAGGGCCTGGCCCAGCCCTCCTTTGTGCAGATGGCGGCACTGAGGCCCAGAGGGGGCTGCTATGATGGCAAATGGAACTAGACGAGGCCCAGGGCAGGTGCCAGGGAGAGGCTGCTCAGGGTGACTGCGCATCGGCAAGCTTGCCGCCATCCCAGTGCCGACCTGCAGCCCGGGCCTGGGAACCGGGCTTTTCCAGCTCACCCCGCAGAGGCTGCCGATTAAACTAGACCTATTTTCTTTCTTTATTGGGTGGAGCAGGTTCCTCCCTTTTTTTGTGAGCCCTATATCCGGGGCACCACCTCTAATCTCCAGGCCAAACTAGTCACCTGAGGGTTCCATGCTAAGTGCATCTTCCAGGCTGTGCAGAAGCCCACGGAGGATGGCCCTGCCCCACAGTGGGTAGCAGGGCAGGTGTCTCCTCTGGGGCTGGCCTTCCTGACCCCACATTTAGTGGCTCCCTCACTTGTCTAGGCTCAAATGCACACCCTGATTCTGCAGCCTCGCTTGTCCCCTCAAGAGCTCCCTTAGAGGTTCCATTCCATCCTGGGCGCCATTCCTGGACCTTCTCCATCAGTATGGAAGAGTTCCGAGGGTGGTCTCTCTACGGAGCTTTACAGGAGCCATTTCCATTTCCTCCCCCTGCCGTTTTTATTCCTCTGAGCCCTCAAAGGCTGGGTCCCTCTTCTCTGCAGGCTTTTTTTTTTTTTTTTTTTAATGTTTGTTTCTTCTATAGAAGGGTTCCAGGGTAAATGCCTTCCCTCCTGTACTCCTGGGCAAAAGGAAGGAATACTTGCTTACTCCTCTCTTACCCACACACGATTCTCTTTCAGCCTGGTCTAGAAGTGGATAGAAAGTTTGACGAGGCCAGGTTTGCTCCCTCATGGATTCTTCCAGGCTCAGGAATTCCTTGACTTCTGGAAGCTACTCTCCACAGTCAGGCCTGGTCCTGGGCCCCCTGGTGATCTAGCCAGACTTTGTGGGACCTCTCTCTCTCTACAGCCCCTGCCTTTTTGGGTGGTGACTCCCTCACATCCCCCCTACCCTGTCATCCTTTTATTGGTGGGTTTGTAGAACCTAGCTGGGGTCTGGGCTTTGGCATTCTGAATCCTTGTGACTGGATAGTGATTCAGAGAGGTAGAGAGCCTGGTTGGGGCCGGGGGGGGGGGGGTGGCGAGAAGATAGCTCTCTGAGAGTGGTACTTGCAACTAAGGTTGATTTAGGCCCCACTTGCCGCCCAGGTAGGAGGAGGCATGCGAGGCTGGGGCTTAGTGTAAGGGGAGGGGCTGGGGAAAGAAGAGTCACTGTGACCCTGAGCCCCAGGCCCTCCCCTGCTCCCCCTGCCCCCTTCTCTTCTATTTTGGAGATCATCTCTTCCTCTCCCACCCAAAGCTTAGAATTTTTGGTTTTTGGTCCCCTGGATCTTAGTGAGCCTCCTGTAATTGCTACTAAGGAGGGAGAAATCAGTTACTCTCCACACACCTACCCCAACTTCCCCCAGCCAAGTCCAAGGTCAGGAAGTTCAGTTGATGAGCTGGGTTTTAGTGTCACCTCAGAGTCCCTTTGGACTTGGAGAGCAGAGCCAGGGCTGGCAGGAGTGCTGAGGTCCTCTCTAGGCCCTCAAAGGCTCTTGGGGATTTGGGGAATTGTCCTAGTGGAGCCTGGAGTATCCCCACCCCCACCCCAAGGCGTGGTCTGGCCCCACAGCAGCTGTGCTCTCTCTTCAGAAACACGGCCGGGGCCAGCTGCTGTTTGACCTGGTCTGTGAGCACCTCAACCTCCTGGAGAAGGACTACTTTGGCCTGACCTTCTGTGATACCGACAGCCAGAAGGTACTGGGTACAGAAGGGCTGGGCAGGGGAGGCCTGTCAGGTTGGGGCTTAGACCTCCTCCCTAGGACCCCCAATAGCCCCGGCCACATCCCATGGCTCCCATCGATCCTCAGAGCTTCATTAGGTAGCCTAATGGGGAATTTGCATGTGCCCACAGTTCAGCCAGTCCTACCACACCTCTCTCCCCAGTCTACTCCCCAAGGCTGTTACTTCTTTTCTTGGTGATCCACAAGTCACCTACAGATGGGTATTTGGAGATCTGGAGTTTCCTGGGGGAATTGAGGAGCTTCTGCCCTGGCACCCTTTCCCCACCCTCAAGAGTCTCTTCCATGAGTTTCCTGCTTCCCGTCTGTCCCACTGTGGCTATATTATTTGTTCACTTTTGTGGCCACAGTACAGAGTCAACCCCAGGGAACTGTGTCCCAAGTCCTGTGCTGAAGCTGCTCCGTTTCCCCCACCTCCCAGTCCCAAAGGAATGGAGCGAGAGAGCTCAGGGGAGTGTGTTTCTTGGTGTTTCTCTCTCCTAGCCCTATCTGGGCCCTCTTCTCCATCTTCCCTCGAAAGAAATTATCTTCTCTTTCAGAACTGGCTGGACCCCTCCAAGGAGATCAAGAAGCAGATCCGGAGTGAGTGGCTCTCTGGGATTGGGGGTGCGGTGGTCGGGTGGGCTGAGCTCCAGGCCACGGGGACCCTGGCTGGAGGGCTGTCCTACCTGGGAAAGCATGTTCTGTTCCATGAGTTCACTGGCTCTGCGTGTCAGGTCCTGGGCAAGGCTGGGCAGGAGTTACTGTTACCCTTGTTCTGTAGATGAGGAATCAGGCCCAGGGAGGAGAAGTGAGGGTCCAGAGTCACACAGCAAGTGAGCAGAGCAATCAGATGCCTTCAGGATGTCAGCTTTAGGAGGGGCCTGCAGGCTCATTTAGGGCAGGGGGTCAAACAGGTGGCCTGAAAACAGCCACTCCCCCATCCAGGGCTGCTGCCGGCATCATAAGCAGCGACTCTTCTTGGTCCACTCAGCAGTCCTGGCCGCTGCCTGCTGACAGGTGTTAGAATGTCAGGCCAAAGCCCTGACATCCCTCTCCTGGTCTTGGCCAACTCCTCTACTTAAAGATGGGGTAACTGAGGCGCAGAGAGAGCCAGTTATTCGCCCACGATCACAGAGTGAAGCACTGGCAGGGTCGGGAGTTGGGCCCTGGCCTTTCAACCCTCCCCTGCGCTCCTTTCAAGGCCGGACATGAAGGTCCTAGGGCCCAGAGGGGAAGGGCGTGGTGGCGGGGGGCAGCTTTCAAATGTCAGAAGGGGGATATAGGCATCCTCAGCATGGGGGTCTGCAGTAGGTGGAGACCTGGAGCCCAGAGGCAGCAATGCCTCCACTGAGGACCCCTCCCTTCTGGCTGTGGTTGGTCCCTCCCTGGACTCCCTGGTCCCTGGCTGGAAAGCTGTAGCTGAGCCCGTTGCCATGACAGCAGGGAGCTGGGCCCAGGGATGCCACTGACTCTGCAGGAGGGGACTCGAGGAATTCTTCCCCCAGGTTCCTGTCAGTTGGAGACAAAGAAGCAGGCACACAGACAGAGCACGCTCCTCTGGGGGCTGGCAGGGTCCTAGGCCTGGGCTTCAGGCTGTCACCTGGGGGCCCCAGCCCAGCTGGGGGGCCTCTCGTGCCTGAAAGCAGCAGAACATGAGCAGGCGGCTGAGTGTGTTGGAGAAGGGCCAGGAGCTTGGTAAAGGGTCGGAAGAATCTTAGGGCCTCGGCCTGCTTCTCCTGGGCAGGGAGGGCGTCGGCCCCCCTCTCCCCTTATCCCCTGTCGGCACAGCCCGGGCTTGCAAGGGCTCCCTCCTCATGAGCTACCTCAAGTCACCGTGGAGCAGCCCTGGCCCTTAGCAAGTGCCTCCTCCAGTGGGGCTGCAGTGCCCCTCCCCACCCCTGAAGCGCCCACCCACTCCTCCTGGTACTGCCTTCTGGGGCCCCCATCTCGTCTCTGTGACAGTCCCCCAGGCTTTTAAAAGTGGCCCCGTGCGTCCTTGTGTCCTGGGCAAGGCCTCCGCCTCTCTGGCCCTGCCTCTCGAGGTGGCGGTGCAGACGGTGCCGAGCGCATAGTGGGTGTTCGGTAGATGTTTCCTTCTCTTGCTCCCCTGAGTGACGGTGTGGTGGTGAAGAGGACAGACGCAGGGGCCAGACTGCCGGGCTCCACCACTACGCCTTGTGTTAGTTAACTGTTCTGTGCCTCAGTTTCCTCGTTGGTAGTGTGGGGTAGTGATAGTACTTACTGTTAGGGTTATTGTGAGGATTAAATGAGATTTTACATGTTCAACACCTAGAACAGTGCTTGTACACAGCAGCGCACACTGTTACTACTAATTAATTTCTGAGATAGGGATCATTTCCCCTTTTAGGCTGCTTTCTATTTATTTTTTATTACCAAACAATCACACATAAAATACAGGGTTCCCACATACCACCCTATTATTAACACCTTGCATTAGTGTGGTGCATTTGTTATAGTTGATGGAAGCACACTTTTAAATTGTACTATTAACTACAGTCCATGGTTTACCTTAGGGTTCACTATTTGTGTTGTACCATCCCAGGGATTTTTTTTTTTAATTTTCATTCTAGTAACATATATAAAGCCTGAGATTTCCCCTTTTAACCACATTCAAATATGTAATTCCGTGCAATTAATTAAATTCACACTGTCGTGCTACCATCACCACCATCCATTACCAAACTCTTCCTTTCATCCCAAATTGAACCTCTGCATTTAAGCATCTCCCCTCTGAGACTGCCTTCTCCAAGGAGTCAGTTGTGGTCTTGAGCCTGGTCTGGGGTTGAACGAGCAGGGTTTGGATCCCTGTGCTCTGCCTCTGACCAGCCAGGGACGCCCAGGAAAGCGAATCCTCGTGTACAAAAAGGAAAACCTTCCTCAGGATGAGTGTGAAGATGAAAATCCTATAACTACACCTGAAACTCTTGGCCAAGTGACCAGCACCGAGTAAATATCTGCTACGGGACAGCTGTGGTGAAGGTGGTAGGGGCCACGGGGACAGGGTCCCTGCGTGACCAGGGCCCTGCCCTGGATGGGCCTGCCTTTTTCAGGGGCCTTTCCAGAACCTGGAGCCCAGAATGTCCCTGGGCCCCATGGGAGGCCCAACCGCGGTGGCATCAGCAGGGGCTCCTTGCTTTGGGTTGTAGCTTTCGTTACTTTTGCCTGAGCTCTCATCCACTGCCCCTGTTCTCTTGGCTTGCACGGCCTATTTCCAGTGAAGACCTCAACCTTTTTTCCTAGCTCTACCTTTCTATATGTGTGCCACTGATTTTTCATATCTAAATGCAGAAGTTAATATTTATCCTTCTGTTTCTTTTGGCTCATCAGTTTTGCTTTTTAGGCCTCTCTTCTAACTCAATTTTGCCATCTGAGAAGAAGTTGATGTCGTGTAGGACAGTGTTTTCCAAAGTGTGTTCTGAGGAACACCAGGTGTTCTGGAAAAAGTATATAGCTGATGAAATACGTTTTGGGAATGCCTGAACACCGTGCCTCCCTTCCAGAGTGAGGGCGCTGAGAAGGCCAGAGTTAGAAGCCCATTTAGTGTGGCACTTTCCAGACTTCTTTTCTTCCCATTAACATCCTGTGTCAAGGACTTTGGCGTAGGGGAAGGAGCACGGGCTCTGGAGCCAGTGGAGGGTCATTGCCATCTCTTAGCTGAGTGACCTTGGACTGGTCACTTTACCAACAGGGCCTCAGTGTCCCCAGCTGCAAAATAGGATTCCTAGGATTTACTCATGGCGCGGTTGGGAGGTTTAGCGAAGTGACGTCTGTAAAGTCATTAGCACTGTGCCTGGCATGCAGTGTTACTTTCCCTTCTACCTTCCCTCCCACTATTAGCTTCCAAGTCTCTCAGCCTGGGCCTCAGTCTGCTCAGCTGTCAAGTGGGGATGATGTCCAGTTTAGCCTCCCTGGTTGGATTATCTTGAGATTATCTATTTGACAAGCCTTTGAAAAATTGCCCGTAGGATGGTGTGTCTGGGCCACCCGCTGGGTGAGTGGGCCTCTCTGATCTCCCCGTCTTCTCCTCTCAGGCAGCCCCTGGAATTTTGCCTTCACAGTCAAGTTCTACCCCCCTGACCCTGCCCAGCTCACAGAAGACATCACGAGGTGAGCGTTGTGGAGGGAGGGGGCAGGAGTGCTGGCCGGGCAGGACTAGGGATGAGGACACCTGGCACTGGGAGGCCCGGGGCACTATATGGCAGTAGTTCCAACTCAGGGGCCTACCGAGGCCAGCAGGCAGCATCGGCAGAGAGCAGGTCCTGTGCAAGTCAACAGTGAAACACAGGGAAACGGATATGGCTCAAGAGATTCGGCGTCCGTCTGCCATATGGAGGGACCGGGGTTCGATCCCCAGGACCTCCCGGTAAAAAAAAAAAAACAAACAAACAGTGAAACACACATATTGGTCAAAGGCAGCCAACCCTTGACCTTGGAGGAGGAAGTTTCACAGGGAGCAGTGGGGCCCATTGTGAATTTGAGAGCACAGACCCTCATCTAAAAGAGCTGCTGTCCGGTTCTCGGCAATCACTGCCCTATGGGAATTGGGCCTGAATAGGGAGTGAAGCAAGAGATGTTTGGGAGTGAAAAGCCACAATTTTTAAATGTTGGCAACTAATTCGAACTCATAAAAAACATCTCTGGGTGGACTGAGCCAAACCCATCCGAAGGCTCATGTGCTGGGTAGACCACGGGTTTGCAACTGAGGAGGACGTGGCACCGATGCCTCTGCCACGGGGTGTGGTCCTGCGTGCACTCTGCACGCACCAGGCACGTGGAGGTCCAGTGAGGCGTGTGACATCCCATGAAGGCAAGCCCAGCCTGCTGGGGTGCACATGGATTGTGGGTGCAGTTTCATTGTGCCTCAGGGCCAGTACACGGGGTGACCTGAGAGATGAGAAGGGGTGCAAATGGGCTGGGTCAAGGCTTGTTGCTGGGGAGGGAGCTTCCATGGAGCTCATTCTGCCTCTGGAAACCAGAACAGGGAAGGCCATTCTCTTTATCCCATTTATTCCAAGGAGCAGGCTCATTCCATGATATCTTGGGGTTGTGTCGTCCACGTGGTGGGCCTAACACGCCCACCAACAATCAGACATGGACTTGAACTTACAGCCTGTCTCCCCCACTGGGGTCCTCCTTACTGTCTGTGGCCTGTTTGCCAGGTGACCGGTCAAGGTCATGATCAGGCCTGCAGCCCTGGCCTTATGAGCCTTGCTCTAGCCCTGAGGTCACGACCTTGGGGCCAAGATGGCAGTGGCAGGGGCCCTGGCCCCCGTCTCCAGGCAGCTGCATGTGGTCTTGCCCACGCTGCTGCTCTTTGTGCCAGTCCCTGGGCATCAGGCTTCCAGGGACACAAGGAGAAAGTTAACTCCTGCCCAGCACAGATGGCCCCAGGGGATGAGGTGGTGGGAACAGCTGATTTAGGCAAAAAGAGTTAGGCCAAAAATAAATTGGTCAAAATGACAAATTGATTGAAATGAAAGATGGGTTAGAGTGTTTGGCAGTGATCGCTGAATTTTTAGACTTTCGAGCAAAATGCCTATAAGCCCCAGGCCGGTGCCTGGGATATTTGAGCTGCTGCTAATTCTGAGCTGACACCTTGTCTTGAGCACACACTAAGGCTGCACATACTTTTTGCCAGAGTTTCAGTTCTGACTATAAAATAATGTCATGGAGCAGTAAAAATGATGCCAAGTAAAAGCCACTTAAAAGGAAAAAAAAACAGGCAATTGAAAAAAAGCGGTGACACATAGTGAAATGGGCAAGGAGGCGTCACTGACAGAAAATGAACTGAAACTTTTTTTTAATACAAATAAAGAAAAAGCAATAAAAATGCTTTGAAATGGCTTTCAAAATTGTAAAATCATCCAAGTGTGCATAAAAGTTATAAAAAATCAGGACCTGGTGGTTGGAAATGTTTCTTTTAAACCAATTTGTATTTTGGATAAGTCACTTAGAGTTGGAAGCAAAATTAAGTTTTGGGAAAGCTTTGGCAAACAGGCCCACAGGGCTGGGGAATCCAGGGCAGAGGTTCAAAGGAATGAGGTGGAGCCACTCGTGCTGACATGAGAATGGCTCTAAGGCACGAGGTGTGAACAAGCAAACCGTGGACTCACATGCACCATTCAATACCCTTTACAGGGAAGCGGCTGTGGCTCAATCAGTAGGGCTCCCGTTTACCATATGGGAGGCCCCGGGTTCGGTTCCCGGGGCCTCCTGGTGAAGGCAAGCCTGCCCGCACGGCGTGGTTGGCTGACCCAGCGAGCACAAGCAGCAAGGGGGGGATAAATGAATAAATAAATAAAATCTTTAAAAAAAAAAACAAAAAAAACCCTTTACATGTTACAAGACACACCTAGATCGAAAGTGTACAAGTTCTCCCTGGCTGTGGGGGATAAAAGGTCTAGAGTAAACACGGTAACAGTGGTGACCTCTGGGGAGGGTAGTAGGAATGAGAGTGGACGTCGAGAGGAATTTCCGATTCATCTCTAAGGTTTGCTTTTTAAATTTTTCACAAAGAGAATATATTGTATGATTTAAAAGGGAGGATGGATGTGGCTCAAGCAGTTGATCTCCCACCTCCCACATGGGAGGTCCCGGATTTGAATTCCGCTGCCTCCTGTAAAAAACAAAAACAAACAACAAGCAGAACAAACGATAAAACCAACTCAGGGAAGCTGACGTGGCTCAGAGGTTGAGCACCAGCTTCCCACATACAAGGTCCTGAGTTCAATCTCCGGCCCCCAGTACCTCAAAAAAAAAAAAAAGTGAAATTTTAAAAAATGGGCAAACCAGCTAAGTGTCATTTATCAGAAAATGAATTAGACATTTAAAATGCTCCCAAAGTAGGAAAAATCCCTCAAATTAAAAATTGAACCAAAATGCTTGAAGTCTGGTGAAATGTTCCAAAACTTTCCGTGGACCACACCCAACTTCTCACCATAGAAATGCCAGTGCCTAGCCGCACTCTTCTCCCCAGCTGTGCACACGCAGTCCGGTATTAATGGGATAATGGGCAGCTGAGCTTTGGGAGGTTCTGGGAAGGGAGTGGAGCCCGAGCCGGTGCTTACTGTCCCCCGTCTCCAGGTACTACCTGTGCCTGCAGCTGCGGGCAGACATCATCACAGGCCGCCTGCCCTGCTCCTTCGTCACACATGCCCTGCTGGGCTCCTACGCTGTGCAGGCTGAGCTGGGCGACTACGACGCCGAGGAACACGTGGGCAACTATGCCAGTGAGCTCCGCTTCGCCCCTAACCAGACCCGAGAGCTGGAGGAGAGGATCATGGAGCTGCACAAGACATACAGGTGAGAGGCCTAATCCCAGGGCCATCCTAGATGCGGCGCCGTCCGTACCCCACCTGGCCCTACCCCAAAGTTGAGGTGTGTCTGAGAGCAAATGTCACACCCCACTGAATGATAGCAACTAGCTGTGTGGCCTTAAAGACCCTCTTTGGACTTCATTTTCTTAAGCTCTTATATGGGTGGGATAATTCCCTGTTCTTGGCCTCTGAGAATCAGTTTCTTTATCTGCCCCCTGGAGATAAGAGTGTCTGTTGTGTGTCCTTGGATATGTGTGCTCATGACTAGATTTGGGCATAAACAAGAGTAAAGCCAGACTGCCTGGTTTCAAATTTGACCCTGCTGCTTTCTAACCGAGAGATCTTGGGCGGGTCGTTTCCCATCACTATGCTTTAGTTTCCTCACCTGTACAATGTGGCTATCAATAAAACCTGTCTCATAGGGGTGTCGGGAGGACTGAATGGCACAGAGTAAAGGCCTGCTGCACGTTGGCCTCTATTGTTGCTGACTTTGAATTGAGGAGTTACTAGTTGATTATGTAATAGGAGGCACCTTGTTCCAGGAGTGAGAAGATAATTAGCCAGCTGTGTGCTTGTGGGCTGGTTACTTGACTTATCCGAGCCCCACTTTCCACCTGTTTATGTACAGACTTAGAGTACGAGCATTTCTCAACTCTTGGTATTTGGGGCAAGACGGTTGTTCATTGTGCAGGATGTTTAGCATCCCTGGACCTCAGTCATTAAATGCCCATTAACACCTCCTCATTGTAATGTAGTCCCCCTTACACATTTCCAAATGTCTCCTGTCCTCCCCTGGGAGGAACCCCTGGAGCTGAGTGTTTTCTAGGGTCCTTTTAAGCTGGATGTGCTTTTGGCTTTAGGGTTGTTTGAGGGTTCCAATGTGATAAATGTTGTAAAAGTGTGTAATAAACTGTAAAGTGCTGTGCAAGTGGGAAGAGGTTTGGTGGTATTTTCTCGTTACTAACGAGGATGGCCGGACCATGTAGGTGGGGAAGAAAGCCTCCTGGCGGGTGATGGGCTCTCATGCCCACTCTGATTGGCCAGTAGTGGCTGTGTAGGGTTGTGCTGAGTAGGATGAGGAGAGCATGTGGCTTCTTAGTCATGTCCACCTTGGCCTGAACTAGGGCACGGTGGCCTGCCTACCAGCCACTTACCATCCCTGTCCAAGGTGGCAAGGTGTGTCAGGGATTTGCAAAAGCCATAATACTTCAGGGAAAGTTTGGATCAATGTGGACTGGAGTTCTGCCAATGGCTAGCCCTTTTGGTGGCCCAGCTCTTTTGACTTGAAGCATGTTGGCATCCAGCATCTGGCTGTCCCACACAGCAGCTCAGTGAGGTAGACAAATGCAGTGATGTAGTTATGAGTGCAAACTCTGGTGTTACCTTGGCTGGGTTCCAATCTTGACGCTGCTATTTACTAGCAGCATGCCCTCTCTGTACCATAGTTTCCTCATCTGTAAAATGGGAATAATAATAATACCTACCTCTTTGGTTGTGATGAGGATTCAGTGAGTTAGTGCATGTAAAGCGCTTGGGCGGTAACCAGCACATAGTACTTAATAAATGTTAGCTGTGACTAAGTGTAAAATTTTCTCTGAGTTTCCTGGCAGTCAAAGCAAAGAAGAAACCTGATTAATTACATAACTCTTCTTTTCAGAAAGGAGAGCATGCACCTATTCCTCAGGGGAGATTAAGTGTTTTCTGATATTAAATTCTGAGAGAAGTATCTTGAAATGGGTAGTAATTTAGGAGCAACTGGGTGATTATAATGAACAGTGTCTTCAACAATGATTTCACAGTCATGGCAAAGCAGAATTTATGGCTCACACTTAACTTAGTGGCAGAGTGAGGCCAAAATCCCAACTCCCAGCTCAGCCCTCGAATGTTTCCTGGAAGAAACAAGACTGGACCTGAGTTTTGGACAAAGATGGGGGTTGGGTGGACTGAAGGAGGAGCTGGGGGTGCCCGATCCTGCATGGAAGGCAGAAGGGAGGGACTCGGGTGAGGTCCAGCCACATACCTGCTCCAGAAAATTTGTCCTAAAATCATGGGTTCTGCTTGCGGCCACCCTCAGCCAGTAGGGCGCAGGCCCGGGCCTGTGCCATGTCCACCTGTGATTGCTCTTTCCCTCAGGGGCATGACCCCAGGAGAGGCTGAAATCCACTTCCTGGAGAACGCCAAGAAGCTTTCCATGTATGGGGTAGACCTGCACCATGCCAAGGTACCGATGGCAGCTGGATTCCGGGGTCTCCTGGTGTCTGGGTACTCCTGATAAGCAGCAGGTCTTTCCAGAGGGCTTAGTGTGCCAGATCCTGTGTTACCTCCAACAGCAAACATTTTCTGTTGTTATTTCTCATTCCTAGAAGTCCCATAACCCTTTATTTCCCATGATCTTTATTTCCTCCTTGTATTATATTTATTAGTGAAACTGTTTGTGCAACCACTGGATTGGGAGCATCCTGAGGGAAAGACACAGGCCTTCATTTATTTCTGTATCCCTAGCACTTAGCACATGACCTGGCACCAAGTGTGTACCACTAAATGTTTGTTGGATGAATGAATGATCAAGTGACTGATAGAGTAAATGGTCATACAAGTGAGTGAGTAAATGAGTAACTGAATGAATGAGTGAATGACTGAATGACCAGGTGAGAGATTGGTCAGTGGGACTGCAACAGAGGGGCTTAAGCCTGCTCCTGAGGGATCATTAGAAGCAGGGCTCAGGGAAGGGTTTGGGGGAGGCCTGCCCCAGGTGAGGGCCCCAGGCCCTATCCTGTGCTTCCATCTCACACAGGACTCTGAGGGCATCGACATCATGTTAGGTGTGTGTGCCAACGGCCTGCTTATCTACCGGGACCGGCTGAGAATCAACCGCTTCGCCTGGCCCAAGATTCTCAAGATCTCCTACAAGAGGAGTAACTTCTATATTAAGATCCGGCCTGGGGAGGTGAGCCTGCCTGGGGAGCCCCTCCTCTGCCAGATTCAAGGAGCATGGAGTAGACCCTGGCAGCTGGGGTCTATTGGGGTGTTAGTCAGCCAAAGGAGGTGCCGATGCAAAGTACCAGAAATCTATAGGCTTTTGTAAAGGGTATTTATTTGGGGTAGAAGCTGACAGTCACAAGGCCCTAAAGAGTCCAGCTCAGGGTACCATAAGAGGTACTTCCTCACCCAATGTCTGTTGCCACGTGTTGAGGCAAGATGGGGGGAGTGATGTCTACAAAGGTTCAGCCTTCCTTCTTCCCTCTTAAGGCTCTGTGGGCCCAGCTTCTTCCAATCTCAGCTGTAGGCTGGCATAGCGCTCGTCTCTCTTACACTGGGGCTCATTTCTTTCCGAGCTCAGCTGCTCTGTTCTTTTCAGCTGTAAACTATCAGGCAGATGGCTCATCTCTTTTCCCGGGGCTGCAGGATCCTCTTCCGTGTTTATAGAGCTCTCTCTCTTTTCTCGATTATCTGCTTCTATGCTCTTGATTGAGCGTCTGTTTATATAGCCCAGCAAGGGGGCAGGGACTCAACTCTGAGTCGCCCTAATGTGGTCAAATCAAAGCTGTAATCTTTACATAATTTAATCAAAGACACCTCAACTGAATCTAATACAATCAAAGGGATCACACCCAGAGGAATACATTAGTTTACAAACATAATCTATATCTCTTTTTGGAATTCATAAATAATATCAAACTGCCACAATCAGATACATGGAGACGGGATGCTGGGGTTCTGGGCAGGAAGAAATCCCTCTCCTGCTTGGCTTTCTACGTAGGCTTCACGCCTTAGGTGTGTGCATGCGAACACACACGCTAACCCAGGTACATGAGCACATAAATACAAAGAGCCCCATGCGTTCAGGTTATGTAGATGAGTGAATACATGCCGTGTCTTTTTTCACATGCACAAATTCAAGTATGTACACAGACTCATACACAGACACGTGACGACGCATACGGAGATGCACGCTTGGATCCGCCCACACCCCTCTTTTCCTTCAACCTCCACATCTCACCCATCAAAAGTCCCTTTGGTTCTACTTAGAGAATAAATGTGAAGCCATCTGCTTCTCTCCCTTTCCACTGGACCAGCCGCCAGCAGCCACCATCTCTTACCTGCCTCTGTACAGTCCTGCTCATGGGCCTCCCTCCAATTATGCCCCAGCGTGGCTGCTACGAAGATCTGAAAGTTCCTTTAAATCTAATCATGTCAAACCTCCCCCATCACCACTCCTTGCTTAAACCTTTCGGGAGCTGTCTTTAGCTCTTGGGCTAAAGCTCAAGCTCGTTCCCTGGCCACCTCCCTCTCCCACTGATCTCTTGCCCTGTGGCCCCCTGCCCACCACACTCCAGCTCTGGCCTTCTTGAAGATCCTTGAATAAGCCAAGCTGTTTCCCTCTTGAGCCCTTTGCACTTGCTGTTCCCTCTACTTGAATCTCTTCCCTGTCTTCTCACATAGCCATGTCCTTCTCCATCCTTCGGATCTCAGTGCAGATCACCTTTTCAGAGGGCATACCCTAATCGCCCCTTTTAAAAGCATACCCTCCTGCCCCACCTGCCCAGCTACTCTCTGCACATCACCCTGTTCGTCTCTCCACAGCCCTGACCAGTATCTGAAATGATCTTGCCTACTTATTTATAATCCAAGACTCCCCCTTAGAATGTTCAGTCTTGGTCACCCAGTGCTTAGCACTGGTTCTGTCACAGCAAAAAGGCTCAATCAACTTTACTGATTAAATGACTGAATAAATGAATGACCATGTCCAGATCACACACACCTGAAAAGAAGTTCAGAAGGGCTGGTGGGGAGACTGGGGCCAGGCCTTGCCTCTAACCCACCCCTTTTGGTTTTCTAGTATGAGCAGTTCGAGAGTACGATCGGCTTTAAGCTCCCCAACCACCGGTCAGCCAAGAGACTGTGGAAGGTCTGCATTGAGCATCACACATTCTTCCGGTGAGCCTGGCCCCAGGTCCGGGTAATGGGGGGCGAGGCCAGGGCTGTGTGTGTGTGTGTGTGTCTGTGTGTGTGGCTGTGTTTTGGGAGGGCAGTAGGAGGAGCTAGTGGGGGCTGTAGGAAAGGCCTCATGCCTTTCCCTTCCCTGAAGTCTCTCCCCTTCCGGCCCACTATTGAGTTGTCACGGTTGGTGGCGCAGTGGGATGAAATGCCGGCCGTGGTCTAGCCGTGGGCCTGGCAATGCAGGTCTGATCCCTGCTCTTCACCTCCGTCCCTCCAATGCAGGCTGGTGTCCCCTGAGCCCCCACCCAAGGGCTTCCTGGTGATGGGCTCCAAGTTCCGGTATAGCGGGAGGACCCAGGCACAGACCCGCCAGGCCAGCGCCCTTATCGACCGGCCCGCACCCTTCTTTGAGCGTTCCTCCAGCAAACGGTACACCATGTCCCGCAGCCTTGATGGAGGTATGCCCCAAATTGGAGGTCGGGGGAAGAGTGGTGTTAAGGGTAGGGGGGAAGCGTCCATGCCAGGTTCTGCAGAATGAGCAGTAGAGATGGTGGTAGGCATTGATGCACCACAGGTTTATTTGCACCAGGCATGGCAGACAGAGCCCACTGCTGCAGCCGGGCAGCTGTCGGTGGTTTTGACCCCAACATGTGGCATTACTCCCACGCAGGATGTGACGTTGCTTCTCAGCCCCTGAGTCTTGGCTGTTTGGGGTCCTGGGGTCAGCCATTTGGTCTCCTGTCCCAAGAAACTTAAAAATTCTCAGATCACCATACCATAGGAAGTTGGGGCCTTGGGACTGTACTGTGGGGCTAGTGTCTGGGATATGGACTGGAGGCTGAGGGGTTGTTCCTGGTCATTCTGGTGGCTCCATCGGGCTCCGGGCTGGTGGACATCTAACCACATGGAGCTCTCCACAGATCCTGTTTCTGTTGGACTGATAGGTACCCTTAGCGTCAATGAGAACTGGCCCCACGTTGCCCTGTATCAAGCTGACTACGTTTGTGGGTCAAATGTGGTCCACAGACCCCCTTCATCACAATTGTTAAACATGCTGGAGCCCAGATCCTACCTCAGCCCTGCTAAATCAGCACCCCTCAGGGCCCAGGACTCTCCCCAGCATATGCACACTAGAGTTTGTAGGAGAGACTCCAAGAGGCCACAGCAGCCAGTAGAGAGATCAGAGTTCACATCTGGGCCTTGCCACTTACCAGCTGTTCTGTGGACACACAGATGTCAATAAATCCCGAATGAATGGATGGGTAACCTGGAGCAACTTAACTACCCCAAGCCTGTTTCCTCTTCTGTAAAATGAGTAGTACCCGCTTCAATGTGTTATAGGGAGAACATAATGAGAAAATGCCTGTAGAAACCCCAAACTGTTTCTAGCACATTGTAGGACCTCAGTAAATTGTACCCACTCCTGATGCTTTTAGTGTTGTAGAGGCTTAAAGGGTGGGAGTTGGGGACTTTGGCCAGAGAACAGTGGATAGTCCCAGAACACATGGGTGCCTCTGGGCAAGTTAAGAATTCTAGACAAAAATATTCAGGGTAATTTGTGCAATGAAGGAAGCATGTATGGAATATAGCACAGACTTGAGGAGGAAGGGATTAATTCTGTTTAAGAGGGGCAGAGAGAGTGACAGCTGGGCAGAGTTTTGAAGGATGTCTAGGAGTTTGCCAAGTGATCAGGAGCAGCAAAGATTGGCCCAGAGCTGGTGAAGCTCATCATGCAAAGAGTAGAGGCCTGAACTCCAAGCCAGGAGGCCTAGGTCCCTGTCGTGACTCACTGATAACTACCTGTGGGACCTTTCCTTTCTCAAGGGCTCAATTTATCGTCCCAAAAATAGGAATGGAAATTCTCCTGCTAGCCAGCCACACACAGTATTGTGTGAATCAAATGAAATAATGTGCATAAATGGGCACTTTGACAAGTGACTGTGTATGAATAGAAAGGATAATAATTCTATTTTTTAAATCTAGGTCAACCCCAAGGATAATTTGTGCTCGTAATTTCGATCCAGTGTTTTGCAGCCATTTTTTCCACCGAGACACACCCCGTGGGCATAGTCCAGGTTCCACCCAGTACCTGGTGTGAAGCCTGTAATTCCACCCCTTTCTTTCCCATTCAGAAAAGGACTTTGGAATGCTAGTGAGTGAGAAAGATGTTATTGCGGGGAGCCTTTGAATTCTCTCTAATTTATAAGGAAGTTCAAACATTTGCAAACCTCAAGACTTTAGCTTTCTCTAGTAAAAGCTAATCTTAAAGTACCTGTGTATTGCTAAGTAATGGACAACCACTACAACAAAAACAGCCACATTTGTGGGCCAACACTGATTGAAGGCTTGCCCTACACTGGCCTCTCTTCTAAATAAATATTTACCCTCATTGGCATCTGTGATCCTCACCTCAGCTTTCTGAGGTAGGTACTGTTTACAGCTGAGGAAACAGAAGCACAGAGAGCTTGTGTAACTCACCCAAGGTCACACAGCCTGGAAGAGATGGACTCTAGTGCTGTAGAAATCCAGCGGGGACTCTGGGCTGGGAGGCAGCTCTGCCGGTCTGAGCTGGGGAGGCCACTTCATTCCTCTGGCTCCTTCCTCGAGAGTAGGTGGGGGATGTGGAAGGGTCTGCCCCACTGTGGCCTGGTTGGGGTGGCTGGCGGTCGGGCTGGCTCCTGCTGGTACACCCAGGAGATGTTTCACATGGCCGCCTGGCCATCTCTGCCCACTTCAGCAGAATTCTCCCGCCCAGCCTCGGTCAGTGAGAACCACGATGGCGGATCTGACGGCGACAAGCGGGAGGAGGATGGCGAGTCTGGTGGGCGGCGGTCGGAGGCCAGGGAGGGAGAGGTCAGAACCCCCACCAAGATCAAGGAGCTCAAGGTAGGAGCCTGGTTTTCTTGTGGCCTCTGCCTTGGGGCTCGGGAGGCTGTTCCTGGATCTCACCAGGCTTTGGCCTCCAGGGGGCGCCAAGCATCCTTGCTTTGGGGGGTTCCATGGTCAAGGCCTCGCCCCTCGGTCCTGCTCTAGCCCTGACATCCCTGGGGTGGGGTGGGAGGTGGGTGTGCTGCCCGGCCATCCTCTTCCCCTCCTCCTTGCCCTGCTTCCCCAGAGGTCCCTGGAGGTCTCAGGTGTCCCCTTGCTCACTCCTAATTTACCCCCCATGCCTTTGATCTGGATCTGCACAGCTCGCTTCTTCCCCAGACTGGTCCAGTCAGGTGAGAGGTACAAGTGCATCCCCATCCTGCTGCCCCACCCCCACTCCAGTGCACTCACACACTCCTAGTACTCACGTGTATACACTCCTGCCAGCATGTGCAACCTCAGGCTCCTGTGTATTCCCTCACAGACATACATGCCTGCTCACCTGAGGTTCATGTGCAAAAAACCTACCCAGGCTGGGGATGATTTCCACTTGGTCAGAGTTAAGCAGCGTTGCCCATCATGCGGTCCCATGAACATGCACACACACACATGCTGACTGTAAGAAGCCCAAATACCCAGACACACTCGCGTGCCCTCTGCGGAGCGTGACCCAGCCGTCCTCTCTGCCTGCTCTGCCGCCAGCCCTCCAGCCCCATCCTCTGCCTTCCTGGGCCCAGCTCCGTGCTGAGCTCTGCACCAGCTTCTGCCTCCCTCCCTGCCCTGCTGCTGACCCAGCGGCTTCCCTGGCCTGCGCTGCTTGGGCATGAGTGCACTGGGCCACCTTGCTGGACCAGGCCAGTCGCGGTGTCTCTAATCCAATGGCTCTACTGACCCTGCTGGTTCCTTTCCCTCCTACCACGTCCCACTAGCCGGAGCAGGAAACCACGCCGAGACACAAGCAGGAGGTACTGCATGAGACCCAGTCCTACCCACCCCGCCAACTGAGTCCCTGCTCATTTGTCACCATCCCACGCTCCACCCCAGGCTTAGATCCCCCGCACCATCTCATGCCCCGTCATCAGCTTCATCTCTGCTCCCCCGTTGCAAGCTCATCTCCCCTGCTCCCTGCTCAGACTCATCTCCACCCCCAACCAGCCATTCTCTCTTTCCAGCATCACACTCTGTCTCTCCAGGTCACCTGGTACTCCATGCTTGCTTCTCACCTGTTGCCCATCCTCCCTGTGCCTACCAGCTCTTTCCAGGCCATTCTGTGCTTTGGTTCGACTTATCTCCCCACGTCCTTCTGTAGATGCATCTCCTTCCCCACAGCACTGTTTGGTTGTGCCCCCATCTCATCTGTGTCCCGTGTGTCCTCACCCCAAGCTTCTTTTTGTATCTCTTGGCAACTAGATGTGGGAGTGGGGGTTGAGGTAGGGAGGGGGGATCCCTCAGAGCACCTCTGTATCTTCTCAGACTTCAGGTTCAGCTCCCTCCTGGGCAGGGCCTGCTGCTGCCCCAGCTCCAGTTCTGCTGAGGAAAACCTCCTCTCTTAAGCTCTTTCCCATTTTCATTTGCCTCTCCCCTTTTGTTGTTCCCCTGAACGTATTCTTCCTGTGTTAACTGTGTCTCCTTACCCCTCCTGCAGCCTCTACTTCTTTATTTGCACCTAACTGCAGGACAAGTATCTGTTCTCGGGCTGCTGAGGGAAAGGGCCAGAGGCTGGGGCACAAGAGGGACCTGTCCTGGGAGTCACACGATCTGGGTCTCAACCCTGGGCAATGCCCCACAGCTCTCATCCCCCCATGTGTATAGCAAGGTATCTGGTCTAGATTCCACCAAGGCCCTTAACCTTCAAGGAGTTCTACCCCTGTGTAGCCCTTGGGGCACTACAGGCCCATGGAGCCGGCATGGCAGTTCAGGCTGGGGGGGGTCATGAGCCACAGCTTGGGCTGGGACCCACCCTCCATGCAAGGTCCATCAGGTTGACCTTCCCAGGCAGACATTGTCCTGAGGGCAGCTCAGCTCAGGAAGGGGTGCAGGAAGTACAGACAGATATCTGGAGGGACAGCAGAAGTCTCAGTGGGATCGGTTTCCTTCCTTGGGAGTCAACCATAGTGGATTCTTGGATGCCAAAGGAGAGCCCAGGGCAAGATTCTAGCCTTGCCTGAAGGCAAGCCTCCACCTGATCTAACTTTATTAAGTGGAGATTTTTCCATTTCTTGTCCTGAATTGAGTTGGCATGAATCCTCAGTCTTGCAGATAAGAGTCCCTGGACTGCCAGCCCAGCACCCAGAAGTAGGCAGATAAGCAGCTTTTGGCAGGTCACTGCTGGCTCCTGCACAGAGGCTGGTCCTTACTTGACCTAGGGGCAGATCACTCTGTCATGCTGTACAGGCTTGAACTTAGTTTGGTTTAAAGGAGGACACACCTGTCATTCCAGCTGTGCCCAGCCAGGGGACTTCCCTCTCTTCTTCCTCCTCTCTAATTCTAATCTCCCTGGACACCCAACAGCATCCTGGGTCCTCTGTCAGGCCATACCACACCCTGTTTACTGTTGAGGAGTCGGTACCCAGAAGGTATCTGGGAAAATCCTTGGTGGTAGGGACAGGTAGCGGCCCCCTGTAGAGAAGGCCAGACTCAATCTGTGCCTGGCTCTGGTCCCTGGTGTGGGTGCAGAGCCCATTTTCCTGGCTCTCCCTGGATGGATGGCTTTAGGGATATCTGGACTCTGGGCCCCCACGGGGCTAGAAGGGGCCTAGACTGGGCATCCCACCTGGCACAGTGGTCTTAGTCTAGGCCAGAACAGGCCAGTGAGCGGGGTCCATGCGTCCTCACTCCAGGAGGCCTGCCGTGCCTTGGTTGTCAGCAGAGGGAAGTCAGAGACGTGGAGGTCACCTCCAGGCCCGACTAAGCCTGGGCTCACAGGACCAGCAGGATCACCCAGACCTGTGAGATCTGGGTTGAGCTGGATGTGCAGAGGCCCAGGGGCCGGGGAGGGGAGAAGAGATGGCTGCTTAACTAGATGTCGCCTCTTAAGCCCGGGTGCTCCGTGGTTCAGCACATGCCCCTGTCGGGGCTCACCGTCCTGGCCCTGCTTGGCTCCTGGGGCTGCTGTGAAGATCAGCGGGTCATGGATGGGAAGCCCGGTGCTGCTGGAGAGTCTGTGGTGGCGCGCTGGCGGCATCACCGCGCCTGGCGCCCTGCGCAGTGCTGGTGCCCTAACACCCGGCCGCCCTCTCGGTCCGTCCACAGTTCCTGGACAAGCCCGAGGATGTGCTACTGAAGCATCAGGCCAGCATCAATGAGCTCAAGAGGACGCTGAAGGAGCCCAACAGCAAGCTCATCCACCGGGATCGAGACTGGGAGCGGGAGCGCAGGCTGCCCTCCTCGCCCGCCTCCCCCTCCCCCAAGGGCACCCCTGAGAAAGCCAACGAGGTAGGTCTCCCCCAAAGCCCCCGCTAGGGGCCTTGGGTAAAGAGGGACTGGGAGAGTTGCTGGGTACTGAGTCAGGCTCGACCTCCAGCCCTGTGTCAGGGGATGCGGGGAGAGGGTGGCAGATGAGGCTGAGGAAGGCAGATTCCCTCAATCTCGAAGGCTGGGCCTCAGGGGCCACCTGGAAGCCTGGAAAACTCAAAAGACTCACCATAGCTCCTCATATTCCCCTTCCATCAGCCAGGCGCTCATGGGAAAGGGTGCTTGTTAGAAATGCAGGTTCCCGAGCCCCATATCAGACCTACTGGATCAGAATGTTTGGAGCTGGAGCCCTGGAATCAGCATTTTAAACAAGTGCCGTTTCCACACACATCACCCCGGTACCCCTGGCCTCCTGGAAGGATCCTCAGAGCCCTCCAGGGGGGAATGAATCCTCCACAAAAATCATGCCTGCTCCTGGTGCTTCCAAAAAAGATCCCACACGGCCTGCCTTTCAGAGTAGAAAGCGTGGAGCTTTTCCTCAATTGAAAAAGAGAGGTGAAGATAGGATTTTGAGAATTCCTATATTTATAATCCCAAGCTATTATTTTTAGTGCTTGCTACATCTTGGCAATATTTAGCCCAGTTTACACGTAGGTGTTTTCTCTCCAGAGCTGCCACTTACTGTTCTCAAATCTGAGCTGTGGTCTAGACTGACACTGCCTAGTTTGATTTCTGGCTCTGCTGCCAGTTAGCTGGAGGACTCCAGGCTGGTTACTTAACCCCTCTGAGCCTCCATCAAGTAGAGATAATAAAAGTACCTACTTCATAGGGATGTTGTGAGAATCAAATGAGAAAAGGCATGTAGAGGGGCCAGCAGAGTACCTGACAGGTGGTAGATGCTCAATGAGTTAGTTATTATTTCATTTTGAGAGCCTGAGGACTGTTTCACAAAGATTAAGTTCAAATCAGAATCCTTTTTAAGGTTGGAAGGGCCCTTGGAGCCCGCTTGGTTCAAGGCCTTCATTTCACAGGTGGTGCCACGGAGGCCCAGATAGGCGAAGGGCTAGCTTATAGGAGAGGGTCTGGAAGCTGACTTTCTTGTCTCAGGTCACTGTATTGGCCATGAAATCATAGCTGCCTAGGAGCAAGACCAAATCATGTGAAGACCAGGTATGGAGTCAATTGTGTGCTGCCCTTGAATGCTTTGAACATTGGCGATCTATCCGTGATCTAACAGGCAGAGCGTCGGACCGAATGGGCAGTCCCCCAGGCCCAAGCATGCCTCGTAGCAGAGCTTTGCCCAGTGAGGTAGATGCTCAGAGAGGCTGCTGAGGCAGCAGTCCAGCTGGTGATTAGCAAAATTAGGGCAGCCTTGGGGAACATCAGTGACCCTTAAGGCTGGTGCCGTGGAAGGAGGGCAAACCCGTGCATACATTAAGGGCTTCTGTGTCACCCCTGGCCCAGCCACGGAGCTGGGGAGGTGTTAGCAAGGCCCCCACCCCCACCCAACCTCCTGCCCTAGAGAGCAGTGTGGCCAGAGTGGCCCTTAATCGGTCCAGAAATGGGCTGGGTCTTGGCCCGAGTGGATGAGGTGGGATGCAGGAGGAGCTCGGGAACGGGGGTCTGGAGCCCTGGGCTGCTTCTCTGACACAGAGCAGCCTGGCTTGGGGGCTGTGCCCCATCTGCTGGGGATGGCAGGAACTGCCAGAAGATGGATCTTGTAAAGGGTTTCAGCCTCCCGCTCTTCCCGGGTCCTCCACTGCAAAGCAGTAAGGTCCGGGAGCTCACAGTGGAGCAGTGGATCATCTAGGGCTGGCTCTCAGGTCCCACTGGCATTTAGGGCCCCCTGGAAACTTGGAATTTGGGGAAGAGCCATGGACACGAACTGGGCTAGGTCCTTGGGTGAGTAACTTTACCTCTGTGAGCCTCACTACCTTACCCATCCACAGGGGGACCCCAACTGCT
Source organism: Tolypeutes matacus (assembly GCA_026826555.1). Lineage (NCBI taxonomy): Eukaryota > Metazoa > Chordata > Mammalia > Cingulata > Chlamyphoridae > Tolypeutes > Tolypeutes matacus. The sequence goes on along the minus strand of JAKSZT010021619.1, from coordinate 10,825,768 downwards.
ACTCCACAGGGTCATTGGAAGAGTGAGTGACATAGTGGATATAAAAGCACTTTTTGCACTGGGAAGTACTGGGCAGTCATGGGGTGATTGTGATGGTGACTAGAATCCCCCGATCCAGACATGGGCTTTACCAGCCAGTGTTCCCCGTAGCCCCATCCGAGCCAAGGGGAAGACAGCGGGAACTTAAACCAAAACAGGGATCCCAAACTATTAAAAACTCTTCCCATTTGCTAAACCCATTTGGTTTTAGTTTCAAAGATGACTTTAAAAGAGGCTGTGACCCAAACTGCAGGATGGAACCATAGTCTACACCAAAGACAACAGGGAAGACCTGGAATCAGAGCTCCAGAACCTCTCAGATGAGCAGGCGAGGCGATGAGGGGAGGGCCAAAGCCCCGGGCCTCGCTCGCTTAAGTGGCTCGGAGGGGCCGCCCCTGGCTAACTCACTTCGTGCCATGGCTCCTTCCCGGCCTAATCCACGAGCCCTGAGGATGTGGGACTTGCAGAGCTGGGCTACTTACAGACTGTGTCTCTCCTGCTCTCTCCTCCCCCCCTTCCTGTCTCTGCCTCTCTCTCCTTCCCTCCTTCCCTCTTCCCCTTTCTCCTGGCCCTGGGCCTCCCACAGTCCCAGAGGACCCAGGACGCCTCCCGGCAGGACTTGGTACCTGAGCCCGGAACAGCCGTGGGCTTGGAAGTGTTCACTCAGAAAAGCCTCGCAGCGTCTCCTGAGGTTACTGTCTCCACCTTCCCGGGCTCCTTCCCTCCGGGGACCTCCTGCCCACCCAGAACCACCCTGTGCCGTCTTAAGAAAGCCCTTTCTCTGGGGGGAGTGGGCCAGACTCTGCCATGCAGCGGGGAGCAGTGGGAACCCAGGTTGTCCCCATGTCATGACGAGTGAGTGTCCCCACCCAGGACCCCTCAAGGACCACACTCATCCATTGTTTGTCAGGAGGAGCAGGAAGGATGCTTTTCTGGGAAGACAGAACAGTCTGAGTTGTCCCTGGTTTCGAGCAGGGAGGCAGAATGAGCCCTCTCCCAGGCCCTGGTGAGGCAGGTGATGTCTGCTTGGCTCTGACTTGTAAACTCTGGGATCAGAGGTCGTGGCATCTAAACATCCTCTGCCCTGAGGACTCGTCTCTGCTGAGAAGGCTCAGCCAGGTCTGGCAGTGGCAGTTGGGGAATGGCATCCCATCCGTCCTGCCTCCGTCCTCTCTAAACTCCCCCCAACATGTGCCCTTCATCAGCATCCCTGGAAATGGTCCACCCAGCCTCTTCCCCAGAGGGCGCCCTCCCTGGACTTTAAGGCATCCCGTTTTGTCTTCACTCATCAGTGGGAAAGTTTTCCTATTGGATTAAAACCTGCCATTCTGGTCACCTGCCTGGGGGCTTCCATCCACTTTCTGGCACCCAGGATCCCTTCAGAGATCGACTACCTCCCCTCCTCTAATCTTTCCTATTTGGGGCTGAGCACTCCCAGTTCCTTCAACAGCTTCTCCCAGGACATGGCTTCCTCTGAGTAAGGTCCAGGATGTGACCCAGAGCTCCTGGGGGAGCCTGAGCAGCCTGGAGACAGCAGAACTGCCTGGCTGGACATTTTCTTCTTGTCTGTGGCTTGTGTGGGAACAGAACAGGCACCCCCGCCGCTCTTGCCGCAGCGTGCCCAGCTGGTGACAAGGGCAGCTCTACGCCTGGCACTGGAGGCCTACGGCTCAAGGGGAAGAATGGCTGCCCAGCTGCCACCATCTTGGCTGACCCTGACATGATTCCATCTCGGGAATCAGGTCTGCGTGCCTCTCAGACCATCCCCCAGTCCAGGCCTGGCTCCACCAGTGCCAGCAAAGTTTTCCTTTTTTTTTTTTCGCTCAGTCTCTTTTTCACTTCTGAATCTCTACCTCTGTTTTTACTTGTTAGAGGCAGAACCCCTTCTTCCCCCCACTGCTCACTGTGTCACCTCCCCTCTGAGAGTCCCAGTGTCACTTTCTGAAATAAGGATAATAATACCTGCTTCACAGGTTGCCATTAGGATTAAATTTAATAACTTAGACTTGTTGTGCATGGCACATTGCTAATAAACATCAATAAATGCTCCTCTTTTTCTTCTTACAGAATCTTCCTTTCCCTTCTGGGCCAGCTCCCACTTTACTCACTCTTGCTTATCTAGCCTAGTTTCTAGTTAGATGTAGGGCAGGAACATTCCAGAAGGTGCCTCCTTGTCCATCTTTGGCCATCATTGCCAGGTAGATGATGATGGTATATGCTGAAAATGGGAGTGGCTAAAGAAACCTAGGTTAAAGATTAAGAAGGCCTTCCCAGGCAGGAGACACCTGGCTTCCATAGGCTCTCGAAGCACTTCTCTCTGGGATGGTTCAAGCATTGTTGTCCTGAAAGCTTAACAACCTGAAGTAAAATCTCAGAAACCTACACCAAACTTTTATTCCCCTTCCTCTTTTTTTTTTTAGGTACTGGGGCCAGGGATTGAACCTGGGACCTCATATGTGGGAAGCCAGCACTCAATCACTGAGCTACACCAGCTCCTCTTCCCCTTCCTTTTATCTCTTTTTCCCATTGGCCAGATTCTTTAATTGAGGTCTGGTTCCCTGACAATCATGGAGATTTTGCTAAAATGGTATTTCAAAGGGGAGTGGGGGAAAAAAGGATTACAGTGTGCCCCAGATCCTTCAGAATCCTTCGGATGCCTTGTGGGGTGGGACTGGCAGGCTCCTCAGCAGGTCATAGCCTGAGAGGGGCATGCCTGAAAAGGAGCCTAAGGTCCTGTGAACTGCCCCTTGCATTGCAGGGAGCAGCTTTCAGCACAATTTACTGTGGAGGCAGTCACGGTAGGGTGGAAAGGTCACACTTCACAGAACGGGGGCTGAAAGACGGGTTCCAGCGCTGCCTTTGCCCCTAGCTCATGCTGTCACTTTGGGCAAGGGACTTACCATCTCTAGGCCTCAGTTTCCACATCTGTATCATGAAGGGCTCGAGTCAGAGGAGTCGTTTCAAAGGAGGGAGGTACCTCAGGGTACTAGGGTGGCCCAGACACCCGAATTCAGGAGGGCCACCTGGTATTTGTGTTATATACCAGACATCCATTAGTGTGTGGAGAAAGTATTCTGTAGCTACATGATTGAAAACCAAATGACCCTCTTGCTTTTCTTGAGATTCTAGAATTCTGTTCCTTCCTAAGCATTGTTCAGTGGACTCTTCAGGGAAGGTAGGGGACTGTTTCGTTAATGCTTAGACAGTGCTACATTCTGGTGCTTGGATCTTTAGGTCTGTTCGTTCTGTATGTGTTCTGGTCGGCCCTTTTCTACCCTTTCTTTGGGTTTTGTTAAAATTCTCCAAGGATGGGCCTTGATATTTGTTTCTTATTAGATTGAACTCCACAGGGTTCCACCTATTTCCGCCGTTGTGGCAATTGGCATAACCTCTGGAGCTGGCAGTTTGGTATCTTGGGTTCTAATCTGTTTCCTTGCCAGAAGCTCTTGTAGAAAGCTCAGATTCCAGGTGTGGTCTATGAAACTTGACTTAATGCTTCTTCCCCTCAGCTGGATGTTCAGTCACAGTTGGGACCCGTATTCCATAGGTTGTGAGATAAGTCATCGAAGACCTCAGGCATCAAAAATCAGACATTCTTTTCCTGATGGCTCCATCGACTAACTGTGACCTTGAGCAAGTCACTGACCTTCTCTAGGTCTCAGGTCCCTCATTTGCCCAATGAGAACGTTGGACCAGATGATGTCTTAAGAGTTCTTTCAGCTCTAACAGATTCCCCATGACGGAAGCTACTTTCCCCTCTGATGGTGGCATATATTATTGAAAAAGGAAGAGGGCTCTGATTTCAGGGAAATGTGTGGTGGTTGGGATGATCCTGGCCCATTCATGTATCTCCATTTCCCCAGGTTCACACGGGGAGGGCGTGAGACCCCATCCCATTTTACCAAGTTGGGGGCAGGCTGGACGAGGAAAATAGTTAAATCACTTGTTGGGCGCCTTGATGGGAAAAGTATCCTTGATGAAGATGACTGCCATTGCCTGGCTCTCCTCTCCCCGGCCAGTTCTGGGGACATGCCATCCCAGAGTCCACCTTTCAGTTGTAGATTGGTCCCTTCTTAAAGAGGGAAAAAAATCACCCATTCTTCAGGTGCCTGATATTTCACATGAACTCTTCTTGCTCCAATTGAAACACAGGGTTCAGAGCATTGGGTGTTTGTAGAAAGAGCGTATGCTGGGCCAGAAGAACTCGGTCTCCTAAAAGTGACCACCAAGCAGCAGGAGGAAAGTGGGGCGGGCCTTGCAGATCTCCTCACTGATGGCAGACCCTCCAGAGTAAATGTTCTGGTGGACAAGTTCAAAGTTGAAGTGGCCACAGAAGAAATGGTGGGAGCTGGAAGAGCAAACACCCAGCAACGAGGGAAGATGATTGCAAGTCCTGAAGACTTTGAGTCAGTGTGGGAGGAAGGCCCCTGGGTCGGGGAAGGCTCAGGAGGGTCTTTCCTGACTGCAGGCTGCACATTGGCAGAAAAGTGCCTTGAGGGCTCCCAGTTCAGGGTGGGCCCTGGGGAGGCAGCCATCTGGAACCAATATGTCTCAGCTAGTCAGCTAGAAGGCCAGATGGAGCTGAGGAAGGAGCTGGGGGAGTTGCAGACTCAAGGAAGACCCACTGCCCCAGGGGCCAGGCCAGCAGAGATGGACCTTCTGTCTCCATCCTCCAACAAGGAAGGGCTCCAGTCGTTTCTGCTTGACCCAGCCCAGGTGGAAGCCAGAACCGACTCCAGCGATGAAACCGACACCTCCTTTGCCGAGAGGAGCTTCTATTTAAACCACACGGAGAAAGACTCTGAAGACCAAGACCTCCCTCCCCACCTGGAGGTGCCTCTTAGAAATGAAACGGGCCTGGAGCTCTCAGAGGAGCTCCCAGAGAGCTCTGAGCCGAAGTCCTCAGACCAGCTGGGCGCGGCTGCAACTCTTGGCAGGAACAAGGATGGAACCCACACGACTTCCTCCGAAGAACAAGCAGGGCTCCCCAGGAACCACGGAAGATCAGACGACCTTAAGGCCTTTGTGGAGCAGCTCGGGAAAGGACCTTCGCCAGGGCAGTCACTGGCCGAGGACTGGGAAGAAGCCCAGCAGGGCGTGGAAGGAGAGGCTGCCCACCTCAGAAGCAGCGCAGCCGAGGAGGAACAGGTCCCCCTAAGTGGAGATACGATGGAAAAGGCTGAGAAAGGTTCCCCCGCAGGATCGAAAAACCACTCACCTCACGGAAGAGGGGGGATGCACCCCGACCTCGACACCCACGCCCTTCTTCAGGTCATCCCTCCCAACGATGTCAGTGAACCAGCCAGACCAGATAGAGGCAGTTTCCTGCCCCAAGATAGGGGACCGTTTCACACCCACACAGGAGAGCCTGAGCTGGAAGACGGCGAGGCCTCAGCCTTTCTGCAGATGGAGGTGATCACTACCCTCCCGGCCTCCGCTGGTCTCTTGGAGGCTCTGGCTGTCCTGGAGGAAGTGTCACCAAGCCCAGCCTCTCATGGGCCAGAGGAGCCTTTGGAGCTTGGGAATCTCTCTGGAGAACAGCCTACATTTCTCAAACATGCCCATCCTCCCAAAGAAATCCCGGATCCCAAGGACCGAGTAGGGTTGGCCGTGACGCCCGTTGGCAGCGAGCGCAAGGTGCCTCCTATTGCCAGCAGGAAGCCGAGGCTTGTCCCTGAAGAAGCCGAGGAGGCCAGGCCCCTGGGGTTGGTGCACCCTTCAGGGGAACAAAAGGAAAGGAGCTCTTGCCAAGTTGGGGGCCAAGAGGGCTCCCTGGAAGATATTAGTAAGACCTCGGTGGCCAACAAAATCAGGATCTTTGAGACCCATGGAGCTGAACCTCGCCGACCGAGTCAGGGTGAAATGAGGGCCCTTCCACAAGAATTGTCTTCAGGCGCCTCCCCGGGACAAGTGGAGCAACAGCGGAATAAGCTTTTAGACCTGGGCTTCACCCAGCTCCAGCCCCCTGGGGATTCTGCAAGCCCCAAAGCCACATGTTCCTCAACGCTGCCGCTGGTTCCCAGACCCTTTGAGGGGGGCATTTCCACCACATCCCACCAAGAAGGATGCACAGAACTAGAGCTCGTGTCCCCTGATTCGGGCTGTGAAACCACGCTGGAGGAAGCTACTGGGGTAACTGGCCACGTGCCCCCCCCACTCCCGCCACTGCCCCCCACACGGGAGAGCTGACCGCATGCTGCATAGTCTTTAGAAGCATGTTTCAGTGGCGCCTCATCATTTCTGCAATCAGAGGCTGCTTGTCCATCCCTCTGAGTTCTTGCCCTAGACGGGCCCGGGTGTGGCCCAGGCCGAGTGACGGCTTCATCTGCTTGGCCTGTGTTAGCTTGGCCACAGAGACCCGCAGCTTCGGTTGTAACCTGGGGCCCTTCGAGGAGCTGGCACCACCAGCAGCCATCTACACTCGCTTTGCCTCGCTGCTCCCACCTGCTGGGTTCCTACCTGTCTTGCTTGGCTTTCCCACTGGTCTTCCTTTATCATTTCCCTTCCCTGGTACTCCTGCCTTGGGGAAGCTGACAGTCCAGAGGTTTCTGTCCTTCACTTTTGGTTCCCTGTTGGTCCCAATGCCAAGTTCCTTTCTGCCTCCTTAAGACTAACCATCTTCTCTAATCCAGAACAAATCCGGAGATGTGATCAGGGAAGAGAAGCGCCCCACCAGCTTAGCAGTGACCAGCTCTGGGAAGGGAGGGCGCCTGAGACTCGCCAGCCCCTCCGGCGCTCAGGTCTCTACAGTTGCCTGCTGCCCTGATGACCCCCGTCATCACCACCTGGCAAAGCTGCGCAGCTGTGCAAGAGCCCTCCCGCCCCCGGCAGTGCCTCTTGCGGCTGCTCAACCCTGGCTTGTCCGGAATGTATTCCTCACACCTCTCAACCTTCCAGAACCAGCCGACTGGAGGCTTGTGTAGGGCATTCTGCCCCTTGCCAGGGAGTCCCTGAGCGTACTGACTCTCTAGAACCTGAGGCCACGTATAAAAAAAAAACCTTTTGTGGGTGTGAGACTGGTTTTAAAAAAGAATGTCATGAACTGGCCAAAAACATGTGTTTAGCCCCTGACAGGCCAGTTGAGAGGTATGGATGTCGGACAAGAGTCGCTGGTTCCCTGTAGGCACTTCCTTGGCCTGCTGTTGTCAATTACACTGATGAGCCAGAAGCCCCCCTTGTGGCCCCCTGACGGCTGCCGCACCCAGCTCCCAGGGAGCTCGTGCCCAAAGGGCCTTCCCTTCCCCTGCAGGATGCTGCGCCCCCACAGAGAGTCGGTGGAATTGACAACCCCCGTTGGCTTCCTCTCTCATCCTCACAGCTCTTGGCTCCAGCCTCGCTGCTTGCCCCTCCCGGGTCTCCCGGAATCCCTGGGTCTCCCTCCTCATTTTCTGTTCTCGATGCCCGACTGCACAGATGGGTGTGCGGTCCGGCCACCACCCCTGCCTCCCGCACAGATATGCTTTCCCCACGCTCCAAGGTCCACACCTTGGACGAGCCTCCTGTCCAGGACCAGCTGGCAGGATGTTTGCTTGGTACTTGCTTTTGCCATGGGGCCTGGACTGGTGGGACTCTCGGAAGGAAGCCTTCCTGCTCTTGAGAAGTTTGGGGTTCTGTAAGCTTGTTATGTTTTCAAGGAGCCTTTCCTGGGGGTGTTTTTCTTTTCCTGACCTGCTCTTCATTTTGGGACATCGACAAGGCCCCGAGATTTCTTCTGACATTCACCGTCTTGATTTCTCTCTCTCTCTCTCTCTCTCTCCCCCTCCCCCCCAACCCCCACCCCCGTTCCTTTGATTTTTGTCTGGCCATAGAGAGCTGGGCTGAGGGAGGGCTCGGAGGAGAAAATCAAACCGCCACGTCCCAGGGCCCCAGAGAGTGACCCTGGAGAGGAGGAGCAGGACCAGGAGAGGGATGTGGCCTTCCTGAAGGACAGCCACCTGGCTATTGAACGCAAGTGCTCCAGCATCACGGTCAGCTCCACGTCGAGCCTGGAGGCCGAGGTGGACTTCACGGTGATCGGCGACTACCACGGCAGTGCCTTCGAAGACTTCTCCCGCAGCCTGCCTGAGCTCGACCGAGACAAAAGTGACTCGGAAACCGAGGGCCTGGTGTTCTCCCGGGACCTCAACAGGGGGTGCCCCGGCCAGGATGATGAGTCCGGGGGCATCGAGGACAGCCCGGTTCGCGGGGCTTGCTCCTCCCCGGATATGCCCCAGTTCGAGGTACAGTGGAGCACCCCAGAGCCTCTGGGCACCGCATGCACAGAGGGCCTGGACCGTCCATGAGGAGCCCAAGCGGCCAGCCCGCGGCCCCGAGTCCCACCTCCGGAAGCTCTGTCCCACATTGCATGACTGCCCTCTGCAGAACAGCATGGTTCTGTGCTCGCATGTTTGCCCTGGCCATTTACCCAAAACACACCACGTGTGCTAACCCCGAGACCCCATCATTTACCTGGGGTCAAGCGATGATGGGAGGGAAGGCGGGGGGGGGGGCAGGCTGGTCTTACCTCCTCCTCTCCCTGCCTCCTGCATGGCATCCACAAGAGCATGTGCTTGTGGACGCTCAGCAGCTCCTGCGGCCTGGTCCAGGCCCGGCCTCCTCTCCTCTCCTGTCCCTGGGGAGGCAACAGCTGTTTGAATCCATCTTGCCTGGGGATCTTCAGGGTAGCTGTGGAAGCTCCTGGATAAGAGGAAACGTTTCATTGAGGGGGCCGCAGGGAGGGACTGTGTCTGGGCCTCTCTGCTTTGTGTCCTCCCTCCACAGAGCCGCAGAGGGGTCTTTCTACAGCAGGCCTCATGCGCATTGTTCCCGGGCACACGTGTCTCTTCTAGCCCCAGCCTGTCTCCGATCACACTCTCCTTCCTCCCGGTTCCCCCAGCTTCCTGCCTTTGAAATATGAGCGGTTCCACTCTGGGCTTTCACTCCATGTTGTGCCCTCTGGGTAGAAGATTTTTCTCCCTTTCAAACCTGTCATGTTCCAGGACACAGTTCAGATGTCAGTTCTGTGGCAAGCACTTTCCTGACCACTCTGGGCAGAGCACTGCTCCCTCCACAGCCCCCTCTGCTCCCACCTTACCCACAGTAGTCAGGTTGGCAGCTGACGGGTGGGAAACCCTCTAGGCCAGGGACCCTCCTGGCCAGAGGCCTGGCACCCAACAGGCACTTAATAGACTATTAATTGAACAAACGGATGGGTCAGGTTACAAATCCCCCCTCACACCACCACCCTGCCAGATAAGTAGCTAGCTTTCATTCATTTATTCAGCTCACATGTGGCATGGCTGGCCATGACCTAGGCCTGATGAAGGATTCAGAAGAAACTGATCATTTAACCTGTGGCTCCTAGAGGTTGTACACTGGTGGCCCCTGGCCACATCTGGACAGAGATGTGTTTTCTTTAGCCCTGGCTTAAAAATCAGGACATTGAATATCAAATCCAGATTTTTTTCTTTTTTGATATCATCTTAAAACTCAGAACTGGCCACTCAAAGCCTGCATTCCTGTATGGCGACCATTGGCCAGATCTGAGTGGAACTCTCCAGTTCACCCCAGTGCTCAAAAAGTCTCCACTCATTTGATTCTCCTACGCGGCCCCAGTAGGCATCCGGTATGTAGCACCTGCTCTAAAGAACAATCCAGGTGAAACAGCTGAGAGCTGGTGGCATACCATTAAAATCATTCGGGATTAAGTGATGTTGACATAGGGCCTGGCACAGAGTAAATTAACTGAATAACAGAAATGCTTTTTTAACGGTGGCCGAAAACATCAGCATGAGGCTGTACGGTGTAGGGTCATGGCCAGGCCTGGCTGGGGGCTGATGGTGGCTCTGGCTTTACCATTGGGCTTCTACGACCCCACGCCTTGCCTCCTCTGCCCTGACCCACAGCCTACACACCCTTTGCAGAGTTTGGCCACCGGTGGGGGTGGCAGATGAGCTGCCGACCCTACACCACGGTTGCCTGTGAGCAGGAGTGGTGCCAGGGCTTGGGTTACGGAGTGTTCGCCCTCGTCTCCCTGCAGCCCGTGAAGACGGAAACCATGACCGTGAGCAGCCTGGCCATCAGGAAGAAGATCGAGCCGGAGGCAGTTCTGCAGACCAGAGTCACTGCTATGGATGCCACTCAGGTAGGTAACTGGGGCCTTCCCGTGCACCCTGAGCACGGGTTTGGAGAGTTTGGGGTGGGGTCCCCGCTACAGGGGCCAGGCCCCTTGACCAAACCTTCCACCTCAGCTCCCCTAGAGGCCCCCTTTTAACCCTGAAGCTCCTCTGCGTCTCAGCATCTTTCCTGAGCCCTCGGGGGCCTGGGTTCTTGTCCTGGGCCGATGTCAACCTCCTAAAGCCTTAATTTCTCCATCTGTAAAGTGGAAATGATCCTATCTGCTCTTCCTCCTGGGAGTGTTATGAAGACTAGTGGATTGGGACTGTGGTTTTCACATTGCTTGAAGGTGCTGGAGAGATTTCTTGAAGCATCTCAGGGGCTGCTTTGGGAGAGAAGAGGGATTGATCCTCAATCCAGGTTAAATCAGAATGGCTCACCTTGAATCATTCTTTATGCATGGGGATTCCACATCAGATTGGCAAAATAAGCAAACCGAAAATCAAAAAACTTCTTAGCAAGAAGCAGCATCCGTAGCACCTTGGAGAAAGCTGCCGTGAAGAGACACGGATGCAGTACTCAGCACATTTCCTAAGTTCCTTTATGGCTTTTCAACTTTGAAATTTGAGGTCGTGGATCCTCTAGATGCCCTCTGGGTTCTTCCTGGCCAGAACAGCTGCACTTCTGGGGGCTTTTCGTCCTGGATAAAGAGCTGAAATAAGAGCTAAACACAATGTGGGCAACTGTGTCGTGTCTAGAATTTTTTTCTCCCACTTTTGTAGGGGCTTTGAGAGGCTGCCTAGTGCAGTAGGCAAGATTTTTTGACAAGCTGTGTGACCGAGAGCTCGCTGCTTTCCCTCTCTGGCCTGTATAGACTCTGGCCTGTTTTGTGTTGTTAGTGATGTGTTCGTGTCTTTTTTCATACAGAGAAATATAAAGAAGAAAACTAAAAATGGCCCCAATTCCTACTGCCCAGTAACGGTTATTGACATTAAAACAAAACAAACACAATTATGAAATTCAAACAGAACAAAATGAAAATTTCCTTATGATTCCTCCCAGGGGGGAAAAAAATTGTACCTATACCTACATATATACCTACATCTCTACTTTAAATTTTTACCCAAAAGCGATTGTACTCTTTTGCACCCAGTTTCCCCCCTTAATAATTATCCTGGACATCATTCCACTCGGTGTATATAGACCTACCTTATTCCTTTTCATCCTTTGTAGGAGGTGACTCTTAGGTTCTTTTGCTTGTTCCCCACTGAAGGACGCTGTGGTGGTTTTTGTCTTTTGCAGTTAATATTCAGTGCTGCAGGGAACTTCTTTGTTCATAGTTCTTGGTGAGCCTGTCAAAGTTTACATCCAAAGGATAAATTCCTAGCAATGGGATTGCTAGGTCAAAGGATACAATGCATTTACATTTGGATAAAATTTGCCAAATTGTCTGGGATTGTTTTTCCCTTATCAAACCAGAGGGCTGAAATAAACTGGAGGAGCTCTGAGGGCCTTGGTAATTTGGCCTGTGTGGGGACAGCCCCTGTGGCCCCCCAGGGCCCACATTCACAGAGCCCGGCAGTTGTCTGTAATTAGGAGTAGGGCGCCCAGGTGACAGAAGCCCACAGGGTATACCTGGCCCTCCCGCCCTCCGACAACTCGTCCTTTGGCCGGCAGGTGGATGGCAGCACACCTGTGGGGAAGGAGATCCTACCTGCTGCTCCCTCCATCACCACCGAGACCGTGTCAACCACCATGGTAAGTAGGACCCAGCAGGCGTCCCTCCCGCGAACCTACCAGATCACTAGCTAACATCGCTTCGGGGGTCCTCGCCTGCCCCTGCCGCGTCAAACTTTTATTGTCTGGTACATCGAGTTGCCACAGGGCCCACAGTCAGACCTCAGTTTTCCGAATTGACTAATGTGGGAGCTGGAATCCCTGAGTCTCAGTTATCCGGACCAGCTCAGCCGCGGAGGCGGGGAAAGGGTGAGGGAGGATTGTTATCTGATTATTGCTAACACGTGGGGACTGTGTATCTGAAAAGTGCCCTCCCTGGTGGCGGCACATTTTCGCCTATCTCAGGCCACTTCCTTGCCTTGGTCAGCAGGTGGCGTGCGGTGAACCTGATCTGGGAACTCAGGGTTTTGGACCACCTCCTGAGGGGCTTGTAGTTCTGCTACTTCTTTGCTGTCTGACCCACAACGGAAGGTCCTTTCCCGATCTTGCCTCAGGTTTCCTCATCTGTAAAATGGGAATAATGCCCATCCTGCCTGGTTCACAGGTTCTTGGGAGACTCCAGTTAAGATTTTTAGATGATGAAACAGAACAAATAGCATCTGGCACAGAGGTTATGGTGTCAGGCCCTATGCTGAGAAATCTGTATGATTATCTCATTGAATTCTCACAAAACCCTTGGGGCGAGTGCTCTTTTTCTCCACTGTTTACAGATGAGGAAACTGAGGGTCAGAGAGGTGAATAACTTACCCAAGGTCACACAGCCGAACAGTGGTCGAGCCAGGTCGAACCCAGGCAGGCTGACTGCGGAGCCCCATCTTAGCATCAGGTGGTCTGCCCTCCTCCCATCTGCTGCCCATGGTGAACTGTTGGGAATTGTTCTCAAAAGCTTTCTTTTGCCAAACCCCTGATCTACGCATAGGAGAATGACACTAATTTAGACTACCCAGCAGGTAGGTTCTGAGTAAACAAAGATTTAAAAATCAATGGACTCAAACCAGTGGCCAGATTGCACACTTTTCCCTGGTCCCTCAGTTCCTCCTCTGCCTACCACGTGGCAGCAGGATGCTTATAGGCCAAATTTACATCTGTGTTTATGGTGAGCAGGCAGTTGACATCATTCATTTACCCAACGATCCTTACATCCATCCATCCATCCTTCCTTCCATCCATCCTTCCATCCATCTGTTTGTTCAAAAAAAAACATTTCTTAGTCTCTACTGTTTGCCTGGTACAGGGTTGCAGAGTTGAAGAAAATGCTAGAAGAATGAATGCCTGCTAGAATGCATTCATTCAAAAGGCAATCACTCGGCACTGTTAATGTGCTGTGCCCATGTGTTCAGGACCTGGGCACACAGTGGTGAACAAGGCCCAGCTCTCCCACTTCCTGGCTGGATGACCTTTGGCAAACTTCTCCAAGCCTCAGTTTCTACTTCTGTAAAACGGGGGTGTGGTGGCAATAACAGTACATACCTCAATGGTTTGATGTGAGGAGGAGATAAGGTAATCTATGCCAAGCCCTTAGCCCAGTGCCTGGCACCTGGTGAGCGGTCTGTAAGGGGAGCTGCTGTTGTGTCCTCCCCCTGCCCCACCTTCACAGTCTCTATCTTAGCACAGAGGGTAGGAGGAGCCAGGGAAGGCTTTACCCAGGCAGTGGGACCAGCAGCTACAAAGGCAAGGATGTGAATGGGCAAGCATTTGGGGAAAGGCTAGTGGTCAGGTATGTGAGATGTCAGGTGTGTGTGGGAGGATCAGGTGAGAAGAGGCTGGAAAGGAAGGCTGGGCAGAGCTCGAAGGGCCTCACATGTCATGGATGAAATTCAGACTTCATCCTGGAGACAATGGGAAATCACTTAAATTTTTCAAGTAGGGGCACGATTTCACCAAACATGTTTCTGTGTTTTAGAAAGATTACTCTAGCAACCTGTGTGGAGCATGGGCTGGAGTAAAAATTCCTTCCCTGCCTCCCTTCCTCCCTGTTCCCTTCCTCCCTGCCTCCCTCCCTCCCTCCCTCTTCCCTCCCTCCCTCCCTTCCACAAATATTTATTGAACACCCACAGTGCGTGATGTACTGTCCCAGGCTGTGAATCCAGCACTGAAGAAGACAGAGCCCTGGGTCCCCCTGCCATGGGGCAAGAGAGGCAGAAGGCAGGGAACTAGTTGAGAGGCTGGTACCCAGGCTGGAGTGGGGCTGGGGTGTGAGGAGGTGGGTGTAGAGAAGGGGACACAGTCAAGAAATGCCCAAAGTGAGGAGGGTACAGGATTTGGTCGCTGATAGAATGTTCAGGTGATAGGGAGGGAGGACGAGCAGCTGATGCCATTCACTAGCTCAGTGATTCTCAAAGTGCGGTTCTGGGAACCTGTTAGGCAGATTCTCAGGCCTATTGAATCAGAAACTCTGGGGTGGTGCTTAGCAATCTGTGTTTCCACCAGCCCTCCAGGTGAGCCCTCAAATGTGAGAACCAATGATCTAAACAGCTTTGGAGGAGGAGAGGCAGGTTTGGGGGCAGGTAGGTATCAGAGGAGGAGGAAGCAGTGCATTCTAATTTGGATCTTTTGAGACTGAGGTCCCGGCAGGGCATTTCCAGAAGGAAATATCCAGGAGTCAATTGGTATTAAAGATCTGGGGTTCAAGAAAGATCTGGGCTACAGATAAAGAGAAAGGGAAGGTTGGCCTTGGTGTGACCGTGGAAGCCCTTGATTGGCTAAGGTGTGACGAGAAACCTGGGAACGAAGGAGGATTGGACCAGACCAGAGGTGCTGGGTTTGCCTTGGCCAGGGAGAGGAGCCACTGCTTCTTGAGGCAGGAGAGAGGGCTGGCTGACGCTGCAGTAGGAGAGGGAGGAGCAGCTGAAGGCGGAGGTAAGAGGGAGCAGTGAGAGAGGCTTTAGGGGAAAATGTTCCCGAGTGACAGGAGGATACAAAGGGTCAGTGGCTGTTTCCAAAGCCAAGGCAATAGAAGCATTGAGCCCAGCAGGCTACCCTTTTGAGGTCTGCCACTGGCCTCGTTCTGGGACTCCAGGGGAGTCGAGAAAGTGCCTTGTGGCTCGCCAAATAATGGGGTCCTTGACAGCCTCAAGCAGGAGGCAGGCGTGGAAGGTGGGGGCACAGGGTCAGTGTTCTCACAGGCCCCTCAGCAGGCGGGTAGCGCATAGGCTGGGACTGGGTTCAGTCCACCGAGGAGCTGCAGAGCAGACTCAGGGCCCCTGGATGGACTAGGCTAAGCCTTGACATGGTCTAGTAGGTGGGAGGTAGAAGCAGGCAGCCGCATCCCTTGCTAGGAGTGGGGCAGTAAGGCCAGGGACAATTCCAGGAATAACAAACCAGGTCCTGAGGAGACTGAATCTAGTAGTTAGAATCCAAGGTAGGACCAGGAGAGCTGGTTCAAGAGTAAGAATTCCGAGGGCAGAGAGGTTTTGTGGAAAGAGCACGCTGGACTCGGAGTCTGACAAACGTGCATTTCAATTGACTCTGGCACTGACTTGCTGGGGGTTGTGGTCAGGCCACTGGCATTCTCCAGCACTCCAGTTTCTTGTCTGCAAAACAACAATATTAAAAACTATTTCCTAGGGTTGTTATGAGGACTGATGAAATAATTAATGCACGCGACATGCTTAGCATGATGCCAGTTTGTAGCAAGTATTCAGAAAACAGTAGCTGTTATTCTATCATTAATAGGCAGCCTATGCTCCTTCATTTACCCTGCAGATTTCAGTTTGCAAAGCCCTTTCTCCTCTCTTAGCTTCCTAAGGACTCTGTAGGGGGTGGGGCAGGGGTCCCCTTTTACAAATGAATCCCTGAGGCCCAGGGAGAGGAAGCGGTTCTGCCTCAAGTCACGTAGCTAGAATATGGCGGAGCCAGGGCGAGAACCTGCATGTCTCTATGCCTGTGCTGGCGCTTCCAGAGAGTGAGCCCGTGTCTTGTTCACCACAGTGTGCTGAACGCCAGGCGCTCAGTCAGCGTTTGTTGAATGACTGTGTGAGTGAGCAGGTGTGAGTGAGCGAGCGAGTACATGCACGCGAGAGACAGGAGACTGAACTGAACGATGCCTCAGCTCTCTGCTTCTGTTACTACTCACCCTGTGAGGGCTGCACGCCCATGTGCTCCAGCCACCCCGGGACCCCCCAGCTGGGACCTGGCCATCTGAGCACTATTGTTTCCCCAGGAGAACAGTCTCAAGTCCGGGAAAGGGGCAGCTGCCATGATCCCAGGTCCACAGACGGTGGCCACGGAAATCCGTTCTCTTTCTCCGGTAAGTGGGCAGGGCCAGCTCACGCTAGGGGACTCGGCGCTGAGAATGTGGGCTCGGGTCACAGCTGGTCCGCAGCCCGTGCAGCGCGTGCTCCGTGGCTGCTCTTTGAAGTGTGGTGCCAGGGAGCTGGATCGTTTGCAGGTGCCCACGGGGCTCCCCTCTGAACAGCAGAATCTTGTCGTCTGCCCTCCACCGTGCCCCCTTGACACACACACTTCCGAGCAGGGCCTTGGTGGTGCCCGTGAGAGTTCTTTGGCATCTGCTCTCCTTACTCACTTTGCTCTTCAGGAAGAGCCCTGGACTAGGAGTCCAGAGGCTTGGATTCCGGATCTGGCTTTGGTGGTGGTTACTCCTGGGACTGAGGGGTCAGTGGAAGGTCTCTTGCAGGTCTTGCCTTCTCCAAGTCTGCTGTGCTCATTGTCTAGCCCTGGGGATCATGTGTTCCCGGCTCTGACAGGTTGGGGAATCTGGAAGGCTCTGTTTCCCACCCTGGATCCCTCTGCTCGTTCTTCTGATATTCCAGGATTCTTTTTTTTTTTTTTTTTTTTTTTTTTTTAAGATAAACTTAGATTACATAAATGTTACACAAAAATTATAGGGATTCCCATATGCCCCACCTCTCCCATACTTCCCACAACCTCCTACATAAGCATCTTTCATTAGTGTGGCACTTCACCTGCAATGGATATACACATCCTGGGGCTTTGCTACTAAGCATGGACCATAGTTGAGGATTCTTAAAATCTAGGGTGCTTGTTAGGATTCTGGGCCTCAGGAATCTCCGGTTCTAGGAATCTTAGATTCCAGGGTTGGAGAATTGTATGGGTCTAGGATTCTAAAGCTTCTAGTATTCTTGAATTCTTAGACTCACTGGTTGGAAACACCTTGGTTTCCACACTTCCCCTTCACAGGGCCCAAGCTCTTAGTCTCCCACCCCCACTCCTGCAGAGTCCAGTGTCCTTACCTGACACCCGGGGTGGGGGGTGGTTATATTCTGCAGATCATCGGGAAAGATGTCCTCACCAGCACCTACGGCGCCACCGCGGAAACCCTCTCAACCTCCACCACCACCCATGTAACCAAAGTGAGTAGCAGCAGGGCACCATTTGCCCCGGCCTGGCTGCGGGCCCGGGAAGGTCACTCACCATTGCTATGCTTTGGCGTCTTCATCTGTAGAGTGGACACAGAATACCGCGATGTTCCCAGTCTCTGAGTGCTGTGTGCTTTGTTCTGTGCTACGGGCTGTCCTAGGCACAACGTTTACGGCTGGGTTAGGGGGTGGGCATGAGACCACTTCCTCTGAAGTGGCTGTGAACCCTGGCGTTTGTTCCTGATAGCTCTTAAGCCCTGGAGGAATTTAGAGGGAGGTGAGGTCAGGGGGCTTCAGAAGAGTCAGGAAGGGTCTCCTGGACAATGTGGGGTTGGAGCAGGGTCTTGGAAAGCCAGCTTGGACTTGCGAAGGAGGAGGAGACAGGGGCAGGCATTCATCCTAAGCAGAGCAGAAGATGGGAGCAGAACCTGCTTCTGTTTGTGTCTTCAGCCGTGGAGCCAATGCTAGTGGGGCCAGGCTGTGCCAGGGGCTGCTAGAGGGGGCCGTGAGCGATGTGAGCTTGTAGGAAATGGGAGAAGCGGCCTCTGTTGGGAAGAGGCACGGAGGGGACATAACTGGGGGAAATTAGGTTGGGCCTGGGGCAAGGGAAGCAGAATACATGGACAGTTAGCAGGACAGATCTGGTGATGGAGGGTCCAAGCCTAAGAAATTGGAAAGCTGTCAAAGTTCTTTAATTGGGGAGTAACCTAGCAAAAACAAGTTTAAGGAGGAAGATTGGGCTCACCAAACTATGAGGGTAGATGGGAGAAAAGAGAAGGGGAGTTACAGAGACTGGTAATAACTCAGGTCTAGGGGCTGAGGGCCTGGAGCACTTTGGGAGTTGGGAGGGGAGAAAGGACAGGAAGGGCCAAAGAAGGGAGGTGTTTCTGGGTGTGTCAGCAGCAACTCAGCCAACAAGACAAAGGGCCAAGAGGCAGGCTGGCCATTGCAGTCCATGACTGAGGGACCAGGAGGAAGGCAGAGCAGGGACGGAGACCAGGGAGGCGGGGCGAGCTAGGTTGAGCTGGAAGTTGTGATGAGCGCTCCACAGGGAGAAGTCTACCAGGCAGCACTGCCCTCTGTTTACACAGCCCGTTCCAGCCCCTTCCTGCTCCTGGTGCGGGACTCGGCACCTCCTCACATTCCCCAGAAAGGACCCACTGTCACCAAAAGCATTCGTGAGCCATGTCCGCTTCACTGAAGACTTTATGGGAAGGTTTTACATCACACACCCCACAGCACACAGCTCAGTTAACTCTTCTTCCCAAAGCCCCTCTTGGCCCTGCCAACTGGGGGTCCCCTCTTCTTTCTGTCTGTTCAGTAATGCCCCCACCACAGTTGGCTTCTGACTCCAGCTTGGATTTCCCTCAGCTGCCACCCTCCTTTTATGTCAAGCAATTAGGGCTTGCGCCATTTTCTATTTCTAAACTGGCATCCAAAACTAACCTGTTCAGAAGACAGTGGAGGTTCTAAGTACCAACGAAGTTTTCTCTTCTAGTACTCTTGGAGTCATTTAAGGCAGAACCTTGTCACCATGCACATTTCATTCATGTGTTCATTAACAACTCAGCATTCAGCACCTTCCCAGGTCAGACTGAATAGGGGAATGGGGGAGAGGGTATCCAGAGATGAGCAAAACACAGTCATGGCTTCCAAGAGCTCACTACCTGGTGAGGTGAGCGAGGCCACATATGCAAATAAGGTCAGCACAAGGCAGAGAGGCCCAGAGCTGGGAGAGACAAACTTGGTGCTGGGAGGGTACTGAGGCAGGGGGTAGAATCATTGCCTGCCAGCATCAGGGAGACAGCGTTTGAGCTGAGCTTGGAAGAGCTAGATGGGACGGTGTGGCAGTTGAAGGGAGTGGAACCCACCGGCCAAGCTCTGCAGTCTGTGAAGTCCCAAAACCAGCAAAGGGACAAACCGAGGAAACCAAGAGAGAAAGTAATGGCTGGTTCTCAGACTCAATCCTTGAGAGATACTTTGCATGGCAGCTGCCCCAGGCAGACCCCATGGTGACCTCGCCTCCTTCTCCTTCTGCAGACTGTGAAAGGAGGGTTTTCTGAGACGAGGATTGAGAAGCGAATCATCATTACTGGGGACGAAGATGTCGATCAAGACCAGGTATGGGTGTTTCTCCCAGGGAATGATTCTCCCAGTGGCACTGCCCAGTCTCTCCCACATTGAGCTACCCATGTATGGATGGCCTTTGGGGCAGAGAAGATGTCCGCTTCCTGCTGACCCCATCCAGACAAGGAGACCCCAAGGAAAGGACACTGAATGAGAGCCAGAAGGAACCAGAGACCTGTACTATAGTCTCTCCCTTTAATTCCCTATTTGATCACTGCGCCTCCCTGGGCCTCAGTTTCCCCAGTTGTGTACTAAGGGGCTTGTGTTAGTTGGTCTCCATGGTCTCCCTCATATCCAATATTCTGTGGCTTCTAACTTTGTCGTTCTTTTCCACCAGGCCCTGGCTTTGGCCATCAAGGAGGCCAAACTGCAGCACCCTGACATGCTGGTAACCAAAGCTGTCGTATACAGAGAAACAGACCCATCCCCAGAGGAGAGGGACAAGAAGCCACAGGTAAGGCTTGGGAGAGGCTCAGCAGCCCTGAGAGAGAGGAGGGAGCAGTAGCAGGAGCCTCTGAGGGTCATTTCCATCTGTGAACCCAGCCAGTGGCTTGGTCTCTAGTGAGCTTTCTGGTTTTCAGCTCAAAGGGGTGAGGTAGTTCCCCCTGTCACAACGAGTAAGAGCAGAGAGGGGCAGGAAGACTGGTTCCTCAGCTTCTTCTCAGGCCCCAGACCCAGAAAAGTGAATCCAGAAATGGTAAGAAAATGGGAGAAAGGGCTGAGAGTGGGTACTGAGATGGGCAGATGGAGGCCAGCATGACCTCATTGGCCATTGCCAATTAGCTAGAAGTCAGGAAGATTCTCTCCATCATAAGTCACTGGGTTTTGCTAAAGGATGTGATGAACCAGAGACCTTGATCCCATTTGTCTTGCTGGATTTCAAACCCTTGACCTCTCAGGCCTCCTGGTGACAGAATCTGATGAGGGATCCTGTCTTTGTAAGACAAAAGGGGTGAGGTCATGTGATGGCCTGAATTTTGGGGGAGGGGTTCTTCCAGCCCCTCTGAAAATGTATAGAATTTTATTAGACCTATAAAAAAATCTCATAAGCATCAGATAGAGTAAAATAAGCCAGACACAAAGAGTATGTGCTGGGGGAGCGGATGTAGCTCACGTGATTGAGTGCCTGCATCTCATATACGAGGTCCCGGGTTTGATCCCCGGTACCTCCTAAAAACAAACAAGCAAACGAAAAAAACCAACTCTCATTGGGGAGCGGATATAGCTCAGTGGTTGAGCACCTGCTTCCCATGTATGAGGTCCTGGGTTCAATCCCTGGTACCTCTTTGAAAAAAAAAAGACTATGTGCTCTATGATGATTTCATTCATATGACGTTCAAAGACAAGTAAAACTACTCAATGATGCTAAAAGTCCGAATACTGGTTACTTCTGGGATATGGTATTGACAGGGAAGGGCATGTGGGAACCTCCTGGGGTGCTGCAAATGTTCTCTATGTTGATCTGGTGTGGTTACCTGGGTCTACATACACATACAGATCCATTCAAGCTCTACACTTAGGTTTGTGTACTTTATCCATTTCACAGGTTATAGCACAGTGAAACAAAATCATCTCAAAGACTCCCACTAACAGCAGCTATCTCTGCCTTCTTCCCTAAATGAATAGTGTATTAGTCAGCCAAAGGGGTGCTAATGTGAAATACCAAAAATGGGTTGGTCTTTATAAAGGGTATTTATTTGGGGTAGAAGTCCACAGATACCAGGCTATAAAGCGTTAAGTTTCTTCTCTCACCACAGTCCATTGCCACATGTTAGAGCAAGACAGCTGCCGGCGTTTGCCAGGGTTCAGGCTTCTGGGGTTCCTCTCTTCCCGGGGCTGCGTTTCTCTCCGGGCTTAGCTCCTGTTTTCTCCACCAGGTCAGCTCTAGACGATCAGGCGAACGGCTTGCTTCTCTTCTCCTGGGGCCTTCTTTCCAACATCAAAACTGCTTCTCAAAAGACTACTGCTCAAAACTGTTCTTGCCATGCCTTTTATATTTGATTCCCCACCCACCAAGGGGTGGGGCTCAATGCCTTAATCATAACCTAATCATGCCCAGATTAACAGATCAGTTTACAAGCATGATCCAATTGTATTTTCGGAATTCATAATTACATCAAATTGGCCAACGGTTACAAATAGGAACCAATGTTTTCTAGAAAGATACAAGAATGTTTCTTTCTCTTCCATTCATTACCACCCCTTAATGTCAGAAGAGAAAGGACTGAAACATTTTCTTGTTACTTTGAAAGGCTGCTAACACCTGGACCAGACCTGCACTTCCAACAGAACTTTTGGCAATGATGGAATATAGTAGCCACTGGCCACATGTGGCTATTGAGCACTTGGAATTAGCTAATCCAATCTGAGATGTGCTTTAAGGGTAAAATACACGCAGGGTTTTGAAAATTTGGTATAGGAAAAAAAAGACGAAAGTATCTCAGTAGTTTTTATATTGATTACATGTTAAAATAATGTTTTGGATATGTTGGGTTAAGTAAGATTGTTATTAAAAATAATTTCACCTACTTCTTTTTACTTTTTAAAATATGGCCACTAGAACATTTTAAATTTCATATGTGTCTTGCATTCTCTTCCTATTGGATAACACTGATCTAGAAGAAGTGTAAGCAGGCCACAGATGGAGTCCAGTCCCCAGCCTTCCTCAGGCTTTCTGCAAGTGATTGTCACTCTTGTCTCCTTGGTTGTCCAGTTATTCTTGCTTTTCCTCCCCAGATTGATCTCAGAGTGGTAGAGTATAGAACACTGGCCAAGCTGGTGCTGGGCTGGCTGCATCACCTGGGGGAGCTTGTTTAAAATGCAGATCTTAGAAAACTATTTCCGTAAAGTCTAACTTAGTAGGTACGGATCAGGGCATCTGGGAATCTGGATTGCCTGGGCAGATTTATTGATACCTTGGTCCCTAGGGAGTCTGTGTACAGCCAGGTGAAGGAGCTACTCATTCAAAGAGTTCTGGGCTGGGAATCCAGGGACCTGGCTCTGATCCTAGCCATTCCGCTATCCCAGGATATGACCCTGGGTCAGTTTCTACCTTCTTGGGGACTCAGTTGCCTCCTTTGCAAATTAGAGAGATGGAGTGGGCCCCCTTCCAGTTACAGTCCTCGGGCTGTTTATTTGTTTTCCTAATGTCGGTTGTGTGTTTCTCACCTCTTCTCCATTCCTCAACTCTTTCCTCCTCATTCTTCCCAGGCGTGCACAGCCAGTCCCCAGGCTCCCCCTTCCCATCTTGCCTGGCCAAGCTCCCGCCTACACCCCACCATGCAGCCTTTCAGCCCACCCACCTCGCTGCTCCCTTGGCTGTCTCCTCTCCTCCTCCTCGCCCCTCTTTTAGTTCTTTCTTTGATGCCTTTGCCCCCCACACCACCTTGACCCTATCTCTCTCTTTTGGATCCTTCTGTAAAGGTCACCTTGTTTATGTTGCCCTGAAGAGACAAAAGTTTCTCCCTTGCCTTCCCACCCACTTGCTTTCCATTGGTTATCGCCAAGTAGGAACTACCCTGGCTGTTAATACAGCCAGAACTCACTAATTCAGGGGTGGGGGGCTTCTCTGAATCAAAAAACAAACACACTCCTTTTTTTCCTTTTGAACTGTTACTTATTTATTTTGAATAAATAATATATGTTCACTATACAGGCTTCAAAAGGAACAAAAGAATATAGTGAAAAGTCAGTGTCCGCATCTCTCTTGTCCCCTCAGCCATCCTTAGAGGCAACCGCTACTAACACTTCTCTTGTAGCTTTGCGGTCATAAATGTGTGTATATATATATATATTTTTTTTTTTTTTCTCCCCCTATGCACAAATGAGTAGCATACTTTGCACACTTTTCTTCACCTTGATTTTTTTCTGAAGAATAAATCTTAGGGAAACGGCTGTGGCTCAAACAGTAGGGCTCCCGTTTACCATATGGGAGGCCCCGGGTTCGGTTCCCGGGGCCTCCTGGTGAAGGCAAGCCCGCCCGCATGGCGTGGTTAGCTGACCCAGCGAGCACAAGCAGCAAGGGGGGGATAAATGAATAAATAAATAAAATCTTTAAAAAAAAAAAGAATAAATCTTAAAGATCTTACCATAGCAACACATATAGAGCTCCCGGATTCTTATTTTTTTAAGTAACCCTTTTTTAAAAAATTGTGGTAAAATATATATAACATAAAATTTGCCAGTTCAACCATTTTTAAGTGAACAATTCCGTGGCATTCATTACGTTCACAAAGTTGTGCAACCATTACCATTTTCTATTTCCAAAATTTAGAAAACTCCATCTCTTTCCCCTGGCCTGCCTCCTTCGGAGAGGACCTGTCTCCCACACACTGGCCACAAGGGGGCGGCACCCAGCCCAGCCTCCTAGCGCTTCCCTTCCTCCTCAAAAATTCAATTAAATAGGGGTGGGGGTGGGGGGTGTAATTGACCTGTTCCAAAGCAGGAGCCTTGGGTTCTAGTCTGGTTCTGCCACTAACTTACTAAGTTATCAGACCCTTCTGGGCCTCAGTTTTCCCATCTGTAAAGAAGGCTCCCTTTCCTATGACTCCATTCGCGCATGAGTGGTGACGCACAGCAGTGATACGCCCCTCTATTAATTGCTTTTGAGTAGCCGCTGTGTGCCAGGGACAGTGTTGAGCACTGGAGAGGCCAAAGTAAATCAAACACAGCCCTTGCCTGCAAGGAGCTCGGAATAGTGTGGGGTTAAATGAGCAATTATATCAATAGTAATAAGA
Source organism: Tolypeutes matacus (assembly GCA_026826555.1). Taxonomy (NCBI): domain Eukaryota; kingdom Metazoa; phylum Chordata; class Mammalia; order Cingulata; family Chlamyphoridae; genus Tolypeutes; species Tolypeutes matacus. The sequence continues at coordinate 10,801,695 of JAKSZT010021619.1, read as the reverse complement.
GGAACAGCCAGTGTCTACCCCGCTGTGAATCCTCCCTATAAGCCACATGAAGCAGGACCTGTTTTACAGGGGAAGAAGCTGAGGCCTAAAGAAGTTAGGCAACTCCTAAGATTTCAGAGCTGGATTTGAACTCAGGGATTCTGATTTTAGAGTCCATACTCAACCACTAAGTTTTGGAGTCAGACAAACCTGAGATGGAAACCAGGCTCCAGTTTGTTTGTTTCAGCAGTGCACTGTGTGGTTTTAACCCCCAGGACACAGCTGGCTGTCCTAAACAGCCCACAGGGAAAAAAGGAAAAACAAGCAAACAAAAAGAACATCCACAATCATGACTCATTAGAACTGAGAAAAGATAGAAGAGAAAAGAGAAATGGTTATGTCAAAGGAAACGTTAATCAATTTTCAGTGGCAAAATAAAAGATACCACCTCCCTAGAAACAGACAAACAAACAAACACATGTGGGCTTTGGAGCCAGATTATAAGTTCAATTCTCAGGTGCCACTTGTAGGCTCTATGGCCTTGGATGAGTCATTTTACCTTCCTGAGCCATAATGCCTGGCACATAGCACAGTGTGGCAAAAATAACCTCTTGCCAGGTATTTAAGTATTTAAGATGAATGACAGAAAGTTACTAACACGTCCTCCTCATTTCTTCCCTTCCCCTGTGCCCTCCTCACCCCTCCATGCCTCTGGGCTCCCAGGAATCCTGACCTCCGTGAAGAGGCGCTGGTATTTCGGTCCAACCCAAGCCAGAGAACCGTTAAGAAGGGGCCTTCATTCTGGATTCTCCGACACAACACCGACATCCCAGCTGCGACATACTGTCACTGATGAGAGACTGGGAAAGGAAAAGCATATATATATAGATATATATAGATATAGATGTATATACAAGAAACACTGCATCCTTGCACCGCTGCTGGAGCTGGCGGGGCAGGCGGCCGACAGCAACAACCAACATCTGAATACCGGCGTTTTCCTTTGCTGACAAATTGAAGAACTGATAGAATTTTTCAGAAGAAAAAAAATAACAACAATAATCCCTTGCTCACCCCTTCCCCTGCTGAATGATAAAAGCAAGCCAGACCATGATGATTGTAGAAGCACAATCATATACAACTGGTTCTGCCCGTTATATTTAGTGGGTGAACATTCCATTCGTTCTTCTCCAGGATCTGTTGCCTACTCGAATGCAAAGGAAAACACTTCTGCAGCAAGGCAAGAGAAGACAAGAAGATACAGTCAAACGTTTTCTGAGAAAGAAAGAAAATTTCCTACTTCGAAAGGAGGAGGAACACTGGGTTATTATTTTTGGGGTCTTGACACTGGGCTGCAAAATCCCCCTTCCTTTCTTCCCCTCGATTCTCACACGTCTTGTCGTCATTCTCTGTCCCGGCTCCCTGCTCGCCCTCCCCCACCCCAGGCCCTGCACCCTCTGTGTCCTGCTTCTGCTGAGGGCCACTGCAGATGACTCTCATTTGAAACAAGAAAAAGAAAAGTAAGAACAGAAAACCAAGCCACAGGCAGGGAAGTCGACCTTGTATGTTTATGGTTTCTCATTATGAAGGTGCAGCTTGTAGATTTGTATGGATGTGCTTTTAAGTTATGTATATTACATATAACAGGAAACAAATATTAAAATAAACAGTGCTGGTAAGTATGACACTGACATTTTAAAGTTATAATTATCTGACTGTGATTGATGTATCCCAAGGTTCCTAGATCTCACTGAACTGGCCCAGCCAAGAGACCTGGACTCTGCGTGTGAGTTGGCTCACAGTCGGGGCCAGCGGGTTCAGTGTAGTGAAACAGTGCGTGGTGTCTGTAATTGGTTTGATTGGTGGGGAGGGTGGGGTCCCCAAACAGAGGGGTGGGAGATTGGAAGAAGGAAGCCACAGAGGTGTAGTCCAGCACGTGCCAGCCCATGTTGCCTTCTCCCCCAGGGTGGGCGCAGCCAGGGCCTGGTCTGTGCTCAGGCCTGGGGTCTGGGTTCGGGTCCTGCTATCAAGGTCCCTGGCAGAAGTCCCTCTGCCTCAGTCCCCTGCCTCCCTGGGGCGCTTTCCCTGATTTTTAGTCCTCTCTCTCTCTCTTTTTTTTTCTTTTTCTGCCATGTCTTGCTCTTCCCTGACCACGTGGTGATAACTAATTCCACATCCAAAGGGAGGTAGTGAGTGCCCCTGATTGCAGAAGAAGATGGTGACTTTAACCAGGCCGTCTAAAAGTTCCCAGCTCTGGCCCTTCCTCTACCCCTCCCTTATTCTGTATCCTTCTCTTCTTCCTGGGCCAATGTAGCCAAGGTAAAGAGGCCATGAACACACGGCCCTGATGGGTCTCCGCTGCATTCCAATAGGCCTTGCCTGCCCCAGAATAAGTGGAAGGTGAAGGGTAGTATTACTCAAAGACCTATATATAAGACCCTGGCTTTGGTGACTTCCCCTTCCATCAGCCTCTGAGCTCTGAACCTGTGGCCTTAGAGTCCCAGAAATTGCCTCGAGACCACAGAAGCCTTTGGAGAAGACCCAGCCACAAGCTTGGCATTACTCTAGCACTGCGGGCTTCCCAGATTGGCCGGTCATTAGCTGCTTCCCTGAGCTCAGCGAGTCCCTCTCCATTCTTCAGTCCCATCTCACCTCCCTGTCTCTGCTTCTAAAGCAGTCAATAAATTAATTCAGCAAATATCTGTTGAGTACTTGTGCCAGGCACTATTCTAGGGCTGAAGGAGAAGGTATGAGGGAGCAGGGAGACCTGGGAAGCCATCTGAGTGAGCCTTGGCATCTCCAACCATGGCTGGCCCTCGAGAGCATTTTACTCATTCTCTCCAACTCATTGGCTCCAGACATTGCCCAGGGATGCCCCCAGAGGGCCCAAACTAGAGGCACCCCCTTGGCTTGCTGACCACGTACCCTGATTAGCTGCTTCCTGATGCTGGCCTGAAGCAGGATAAGAAGCCAGAATAGTATTTGCCTGTGTGGGCAACTGGGAAGGGCCAGACTCAGTTGGCAGAGTCAGCCGCATTCCCCCTGGTCCAGGCCAGTGGGCACACCCAGCGCCCCTGAGTGCCCCAGCACACATGCCTTGCACCTGGTTCATTTTAAAGTGCTGGTAGAGAAGCCACAGAGCCTTGCCCTTCTCACCTTGAGAGCTCCCATTCTCTGGGCCAAGAAAGAAGCTGGAGTGGCCCATCCTTTCTGGGCCACTTGGAATTTGGTTCGGGCCTCCCTGTCTGTGCAGGAATTAGGTGGCCTGAGCACCTTGGACTACCCCAGAGAGAGGATCTTTGTTCCAGTTTTTGCCTCTAATCTGCTCCCCCAGAGGCACCTGCCTACAGACTTCAGTTGTGTGGCTTCAGGGCAGGGATGAAGTGACCAGGCTTAGCTGGCAAGCATGTGTGGAGCTCTCCCATCCCACCATGCTCTGACCTTTCCTCTTCCGAGAGGCAAGCAGTGCCCCAGGGAGGAGGGGGCTGCAAAGCTACAATCTAGGGCATCCTCCTCTTCATAGGGAATATAGAATGTACCTTGTCTGTCTTCAGCCTACTTTTCCTATTTTTTTTTTTTTTTTTTTTTTTTTTTTATGATTCTCATACTTTCTGTGCAGCTTGTCTGCCCAGGAGGGCATGTGGTATAGTGGGAAAAGTCCCAGAGGGCTGTCAGGAGTCCCGGCTCTGACCTTAACTCACCATGTGACACCGGGTGAATCCCTTCCCCTCTTGTGCCTCAATTTCCCCACTTGCAAAGTGAGTGATTTGAACCAGATGCTCTCCAGGGTCTTTTTCCACTGCTATGCTACAAATCTTCATCTTCTCTTATTTTGAGTTTTTGGGGTTTTCTCCATCCGAGGGTACGGGAAGTGCCAGGACCTGTTTCAGTTTTTGAATCCCACAAGCACATTCCAAGACTGGCCTGATATTGCATGAGCAACATCACTCTAAATACTTTTTTTTTTTTTTCCCAAAAGCACCTTACCAGCCCACTGCGATGCTGTCCTGTTCCTTTACTCATGTCCCTCCCTCCTCTCTCGTCCCGCGCTCCCACCCCTCAGTGCTCCGTGCTGTAAGCGTGTGCTCTCTGTTCTTGTATACTCAATAAAAGTGAAATAAATGTGTTTGATGCTGAACCACACACTGCTGTGGCCTCTCCATCTCTAACCTTGCCTACGGGAACACACCGGCATCGTGGGAAGAGCTACAGCTGGGGTGGAAATAACCCAACTTAGAACACTTTTACTCAACAAATAATTCCCTGCTGTGTTTCTCAAGTCTTGGGTTAGGCTCTGCAGGGAACAGCCAATAAGACAAAGACACTTCAGGCACTCAGGCTAGTGGAGGGAATCGGCAATGAGACCATAAACAGTCCAACACCATTACAGAGTAATCTACACCAGGTGGGAAATACACCAGGAGAGGGGCGGAGGGGCCTTGAGGGAGACCGCTTTCAATAAGATGGCCAGGGAAGGCCTTCCAGAGGAAGTCACTTTTGAGCTGAATGAAGAGAATGATCCAGAAGGTAATGAACTTCCAGAGCATTCCAGGCAGAGAGAATGGCACACAAGCCCCCAAGACATAGAGGGGCTCAGTGTGTGGAGGTGCAGCGTGGTCCCTGCCTCTTGCTCTTCCTGCAGCTCCCCCACCCGGAAGCCTGGTGAGTAACACATCACAGTCCCGACTAATGCCTTTGCCTCCCGCCTTCACAAACGTGGCCGCCTCCTGGTCCCACCGGTCCCACCATTGGCTTACCATTTTTCTTTAAATTGACTCACTTTTTAAAATAAAATTTATTTAATATGGAAACTATTACTTCTCCAATGGGAAAACTAGCATCATTTTCCAAAGAAAGGGTGTCTTCATAAAAGTAAATACAAAAATATTAAAATTAAAACACATCCACATAAAACCTAAACTCATCTATCAGACCTCCTGGTGCACAGCCCACACTTTGCTTTTTATTCCACCAAGTGACTCACTCCAGACCACCTTTCTTTATTGTCCAAAATCGCACAACTGCTAGTAATTTGGTGCATTTTCTCCCAGTCTTTTTACATGAATATGTGTGTTGTTGTTTTTTTTCACAGATTTGAAGTCACATTGTACGTACCATTCTAAATATTTATTTTAATTTATATAGTGAGCATTCTCCCATAATTTCAAATACTCAATACTATTTCTTTTCTTTGAAAAAGTAATTCATTAAATCATACAAAAGGCAGTAAAAAGTAATTCTTCAGCTCTTTCCAGACCCCTGTCCATTGCAAGAGGCAATTGCTAGGAGCTTATAAATCTTTCCCTGCATTTTCTTTTCAGATTTCCTTTAGCTGTCACCCCCTAGGGTTCTGGAATAGAATTTGGTCTGCAAGCATCCGGTCCCCACACACTCTGGATCTGTGTCTCTGTCTTCCAGCTTTGGAGCTTTTTGGGAATAATCTGGGGATAGTTCATCTAGATCAATGGTTCTCAAATGGGGTGGGGTCAATTCTCCCCTTCCCCACAGGAACATTTGGCAATGCCTGGGGACACTTGTTTGTTTGTTTGTTTTGTTTTGTTTTGTTTTGTTTTTCTTTTTTAGTTTATTTTGGGGGACACTTTTAATTGTCATAACTGAAGTGTGCTACTAGCATCTACTGGGTTCAGTAGATGTAAGATGCTACTAAACATCTTACAATGCACAGAACAGTCAATAAAGAAATATATGGCCCAAATTGTTAGTGGTGCCATGGTTGAGAAACTGTAACATAAGTGGATCTGCAACCCACAGGATGGGATTCCCAGGCCATCATCTATCTACAGCTTCATTGTGTAGTGATTAGTGCCCTGAGTCTCTGAGAAGATGGTGAGCCCACCTGGCACTGGCAGCTCTGAGACAAAACCACAGAGTTCAGCAACTGAGACTTGGAGTCAGGAGAGAGAGAAGCTTCTTCATGCAGGAAATAGAACTGACATGACAGGCTGAGATAGACCCACATGACTGACCGATGGAGCCCAACTCTGGTTAATCCTGCAGCAGCTCATTGTGATTAACCGTGACTGCAGGGGCTGGACTGCTCTGCAACCCACTAAGAGAGGGATTTTGACTAAGACAGATTGGCATGGCCAGCTGGACACCAACAAGTACACAGACAAGCAATAGCACAGTGACAAGACCTTGGCTTGCATCCTAGCTCTGCTACTCTCTGGCTGTGTAACCGCTCTGAACCTCAGTTTTCTCTTCTGTAAATTGGAAATATGAGGGTCAGTGTAAGAATTAGAAATAATATCCAAGTAGGGGGATGAACGGGGCAATACTTAGCCCAGGCCTAAGTCTGATATCTCAGTCGGGCAATAAATGCACCTAGAAGGAGGGAACCTTCTCCTCTATTTCCCCGGAGCCCAGCACAGAGCCAAGCACATAGATTCATTTCATACATGTATTATGCTTTTCATTAATAATGACAGTAATGATATGTACACAAAGTATTTTTTTAAAAGATCTTCCATTTGTGGACCTAACCCTGTGATAGGTGGTTGTGTCAGTCAGGGTACAACCAAAGAAGCAGAACCAGTTGAAGCTACATATTAAAAGATTTATTGCAAGGGATTGGCTTATGTGATTGTGAGGACTGGATACCCTGAAATCTGTAGGGTAGGCTGTCAGGAAGAGCAGACTGGAATTCTCAGGCATGAATGGAAGCTGCTGTCCAGAAGCAGAACCTCTTTTCAGGGAAGCCTCAGGTCTGCTTTAAAGCCTTTCAACAGATTGAATCAGGCCCACCAGATTATCTAGGACAAGTGCTCTTACTTAAAGTCAACTGCTGGGGACAGATGTGGCTCAAATGGTTGGGCATCTGTCTCCCATATGGAGGGACCCAGGTTCGATCCCCAGGACCTCCCAGTAAAAAAAAATAATAATAAAATAAAAATAAAGTCAACTGCTGACTTTAATCATAGCTTCAAAATACCTTCACAGCAATACCTAGATTATTTTGATCGGATAACTGGGGGCTTTAGTCTATCCAAGTTGATACATCAAAAAGACCATCACATTATATCAAATACCATTGATTGTATACCTTGAATGGATTTATGCTTTATTAATATGTATCAATAAAATTGATTTGTTAAAAAAAACAGTACTATACAATAAAAAAGTTATATTGGTAAATTTGCTTAATCTATAGTCATAAAATAAACTTAGTCGAATTGTGATATTTTAAAATATGATGTTATATTTAGTTAGAGCAGAATCTATTAGGAATTTTTGCATCCATATTTGTGAGAGAAATTGGCTATAGCTTTCTGTGCTATCTTTATCAAATTTTGATATTGAAGTCTATGCCCTGGGGTAGTTTAAATAATTCAAGGATAAAGTCAATGATGATGATGATGATGTTTAGAGAATCAGATAGAACTTTGCCTTCTGTAACTATTACCTTTATTAAATAGTAGATCTTTACAAGCTATTCTTTTCTGAAAAATTGATAGAAATTTATATTTTCATAAAAATACCAGTTTTCTCTAAAATTTCCTGTTTATTTTTATAGAGTGGAATACATACTCTTTGAAAGCTGTTACTTTTTTATTTGTGTAGGGCTTTCTCATTCTTAGTATTATATATTTTACTTTTCTTTCTTTTTGTTTTTACCAGGCTATAGATTTTAATTTTTATTTGTATTTTATTTTTTAATCAAATCAATTTTATTGATATACATTAATAAAGCATAAATCCAACCAAAGTGTAAAAGCAATGGTATTCAGTATAAGCACATATTTGTGCATTAAGCACTGCAATTGTTCTTAGAGCACTTTCATTATTCCAATAATAATAATAAAAAACAAACAAAAAACTCATCACCTCTCAGTCTATCTGTTTTCCCTGCCACACATAGCTGCTATCCTGTTTCCTTCTCTCTATTTGTTTTTTTATTTTGTAAAAAGTCTTATATATGCAATATCACCCATATTCATGTTTTAAATGAGGTTTTGCTATCATATATAGTCCCATGTTATAGTTTTAGCTTTCCTTCTGGTAATATACATGACCTTATACTTTCCCTTTCAACCACTGTCATACACATATAATACTTCTGCTAGTTACAAACACCATGATATGCTTTCACCATTTCTATTCATTTACAAAGATTTATAAATAATATTTTTACTGATTCTGCATAAATTAACCCTCAGCTTTCCATTCTCTAAACTCTTCCTATTTTCTGTTTATCTATGTTCTAATTATTTCCTCCTTGAGTTCACACAATATATTTAGTTCATAATAGCAGAATCATACAATATTTGACTTTTTGTGTCTGGCTTGCTCCACTCAACACAATTCCTCCAGGTTCATCCATATTGTCATATGCTTCATGACTTCACTTCTTACCACTGCATAATCCATCATGTGTATAAATCACAATTTGCCTATCCATTTATCAGCTGATGGACACCTGGGTTGTTAGCAACTTTTGGCAGTCATAAATAATGCCACTATGAATATCAGTGTATTAGTCAGCCAAAGGGGTGCTAATGTGAAGTACCAAAAATGGGTTGGTCTCTATAAAGGGTATTTATTTGGGGTAGAAGTCCACAGATACCAGGCCATAAAGTGTTAAGTTTCTTCTCACCAAAGTTCATTGCCACGTGTTGGAGCAGGACAGCTGCCGACGTTTGCCAGGGTTCAGGCTTCTTGTGTTCCTCTCTTCCTGGGGCTGCATTTCTCTCCGGGCTTAGCTCTTCTGGTTCCTCCACAAGGTCAGCTGTAGACTATCAGGTGAATGGCTCACTTCTCTTCTCCTGGGGCTTTCTTTCCAACATCAAAACTCCATCATCAAACTGCTTCTCAAAAACCTGCTACTTGGGAAACGGATGTGGCTCAAGAGGTTCGGCGTCCGTCTACCATATGGAGAGACCGGGGTTCGATCCCCGGTACCTCCCGGTAAAAAAAAAAAAAAAAAAAAACCTGCTACCACTCTGTTCTTTGCCTTGCCTTTTATATTCAATTCTCCACCTACCAAGGGGTGGGGCTCAATGCCCTACTGATGTGGCCCAGTCAATGCCCTAATCATAACTTAATCATGCCCAGATTAACAGATCAGTTTACAAGCATAATCCAATTATATTTTTGGAATTCATAATTACATCAAACTTCCCAACGGCCACATTCTACCCTCTGAATTCCAAAAATACATTACAATATTCAAAAAACTTTAAATCAGTAACAATTCAAGTACAAAATCATATCATAATCAGTTTAAAGAAATACAATTCATCTTAAGGCAAAGTTCCATCTGCTATAGACCTCTGAAACTTACAAAACCATATAACTGCTTCCAATACACAAATGGAAAGACAAAGGATAAACATTTTCATTATCATAAGGAGAAACTGGTATGTTAAACATGAGTTATGGATCCTTTACAGTTCAGTAAAACTGCAGGGCATCCTCCATTCGATTTCAAAGTCTGAGAGTCATTCTTAAGACGATGGTTTCTTCTTCTTGGGGCCACATGGGAACCCACCCTTTCCACAGGCTTGCCCAACAGCCATTTTCTTTGTTCCACCCTCATCAAGCATCTGGGTGTCGACCAAGCTTCAGACCTCACCCTGGAAAGGTGTTGGGGTGATTGCCACACCTTACCCAATCTTTGGATTAGAGTCTTAGCCCCCCTAGTACAGTGAGGTGAAGATAACATTTCCCCCTAAACTTTGGTATACAGGTTCAACCCTCTCAGAGCAATGGGTTGACCACCTGGCCTTCTCTAATCCATGGGAGACAGGTACACCCCTCTCAGACCTATGGGGTGTTGACCTTAACCGCCCTAATCTTTGAGGAATGTGCTCCACCCTTTCTGCACCCTGGGATGGCAAAACTCTCCCAGAACATCGGGTGGGGACATCCACCCTCTTCAACTGCAGGGGCAAACTCACCCTCTCTGTACACATGGGTGGGGCTCCTCTCTGGGCCCAAGGAGATGTCTTAAGTCCAGATCTCTGCTTCCACGGTTTTCTTCTTAAAGCTGATTCTCCTTCAATCTCTCCTTTCCATGTCCTCTTTTGTCCAAGCTGACAGTGGTTTTGTTCATACAGCTCTCTCGAAAACTTTGTTGGTTTAGCATGCAGGAAGCAGGGGTCCAAGCCATCAGACAGTAAGACTTTCTACAAGTCTTTCTGAGATAACTGCATCTTCATTTCTGATTTACAAGTTCCACGTTTAGTAAAGTCTTTAAATAGGGCATTTTCATCTGGGAATTTGATTTCCAGAAACTTGGAAGTTCCGGAATCAGTTTCTGTTTTCTTTGTGCCCAAAAGTTCAGTCCTTAGTGTATTTCGCTCATCTAGTATTTTGCTATAAACTGCAAGGAGAAGCCAAGCCACATTCTCCGAGTTTACCTTGGCAAGTTCTTTAGCGAAATGCTCTGGTTCACCATTTTCAAATTGTCTTCCATATAACACCAGGAGTTAATCTTGTTAAGTTCTCTGCAACTTTAAAACATGGATCGCCTTTCCTCCAGTTTCCAATAATAGTTTCATCATTTACTTTTAAGGCATCATAGAAAGTCTTTTTAGCGTCCATATTACTATCAACAGTCTCTTCAAAGTGATCTAGGCTTTTTCCACCAAGCATTTCACAATTCCTCCAAAAAATACTCCCTACCCATTTATAAAACCGTTCCAACATTTTGGTATTTACAAAAGCACCTCCCCACTCCTCGGTACCAAATTCTGTATTAGTCAGCCAAAGGGGTGCTAATGTGAAATACCAAAAATGGGTTGGTCTCTATAAAGGGTATTTATTTGGGGTAGAAGTCCACAGATACCAGGCCATAAAGCGTTAAGTTTCTTCTCTCACCACAGTCCATTGCCACGTGTTAGAGCAAGACAGCTGCCGGCGTTTGCCAGGGTTCAGGCTTCTGGGGTTCCTCTCTTCCCGGGGCTGCGTTTCTCTCCGGGCTTAGCTCCTGTTTCCTCCACAAGGTCAGCTGTAGATGATCAGGTGAATGGCTTGCTTCTCTTCTCCTGGGGCCTTCTTTCCAACATCAAAACTCCATCATCAAACTGCTTCTCAAAAACCTGCTCAGATTTTATTTTTTAAAGGGTAGAGTTTTAGAAAAACTTTCTATTATGTTTGTTGTTTCATTAGTGTGAATCTTTATTTATTCCTTTTACTAGATTCTACTAGTTTATCTATTGGTTTTTCCAGTCTTCTTCTTCTCCTCTTCCTTAATAGCAATACTTCCAATAATAAATATCCTTAAGACTATAAATTGTCCTCTCAGTAATGTTATCTCATATATTGGGACACAATAAAAGTGATCATTTTATTTTAGTTTATTTTTTGAGAGAGATCAGGGGGAACCAGCTGAAGAAGCTGTGCTCTCGAGCTGGTCCCCAGCATGCTTTTTGTTCAGGATTTTTTTACGGTCAAAGTCAGGGTGCAGGTGCAGGGGAGCAGGCAGTTACAGGGGTTGTAAATCACATCATAAGAATTCCTGGCTGATAATGGGGAAGCAAGATTACAGAAACATTAAGTGATATACATAGGTGATAGGGTGGGAGATAAGGGAGATAGGATAAGCAGGAAAGTTCCTGTTTATGGCTGGAACTGATAAGGTGAATTCTGTGTGGGCAGAGAAACCGGCCTCCAAGCTATTTCTTAGATGTAAACATTAGAGGGTTCCCACATCTTCCCCTTTTCTGTTTAAATAAGAAGAAAAAGAAGAGGGAAAAGTATCCTGACACAATCCTTTATAAAAACTGGCCCCTTCCTGATGGTTCAAGGTAATCAAATTTTGATAGTAATAGCAAGGCTAGGCTGCTGTCTGCTATCTGGGTTCCAAACTGAGGTGTGTGTGGGAAACAAAATAGCCATGGTGGCAGGAAACCTCCCTTGGGAGGGGTGAGGGTCAGTGTCCTACCTCCGTAGGCCCTCAGATTCTCTCCTGATGGCCTCTCTGTGACTGTGCCTGTCTTAGGTTGTTCCTTCCCTGAGGAATCTTACCCATCATTAGCTACCAGTCATTCATGGCCAAGCAGGGTGAAGCTGACAGTTTATGCCTTCATGGCCTCCAAGCTCAGCACCGGCCTTGGGACTTCCTCACCCATAGGTGGGGCCCCTGCTCTGGTCACTGGTTTCAGGGAACCCAGTTTTCTGAGAGGAACCAGCACAAGGCATTGGGCAGGAGACAGACAGTTCAACACCAGCTCTTAGAAGTCCTGCTCAACCTAGGGATGCCAGGTTTGTGGCACAAGGCAACCTAACCAGTGGGACGTGTACAAGACACCTCCAGGTTATGATAGGAACAATGGGAAGGGGGGAAACTAGAAAAAACTGTGTGCAGGAAGAAAAAGGGGTCACAGAGTCAGGCAAATAGGTAGGCAGGTGACAAGTAGGGAAAGGAGATCTTGGGGTGAAAAATTAATTCAAAGGTGTTTTAAACAAAGGGCCCCCAAGTCTCCCCCTCTTTTGTTTCTTTGTTCTTGATTTCTAGATGTGGTAGGTGAGAGATGAAGCAGGGCCAGGGCAATGATTTTCTGTTCAGCGTGATGAGCTCAAGAAAGGGCCTGGCAGATTAACCCAAGAATTGATAATAAAACAAGAAGTATGATTATTCAGATGAGAGATACTATCCAGATTTGTATGTTTAGGCCATGAAACCAATTTGAGGATTTAACTGCTGTAAATTATCATTAAGTGTTTGAAACACTTTTTGCTGAGCTATTTTATTTTTTAATAAATTTTCATTTGTGCCTTAAAAAAAAAAAAAAAAGACCATCACAGTAGTGTACACATATTTTCTAATCCCTAATCCCTACAGACACCCTGTGAAGTAGATCTTATCCCTATCAGTCAGACTTTTTCCACTGTAACTCATATGTGACCAGGTCTCCTTGGGCCAAATATAGCTCCTACTGTTTCTGCATCTTTGGTTGGTTGAACCCTGACTGACACAATCACCTATCACAGGATTAGGCCCATAAATGGAAGACATTAAAAAAAAAAAAAAAAAAAAACACTTTATGTACATATCATTACTATCATTAATGAAATGCATAATACATGGACTGATCTGAGTCTTTGTTCTGGGCATTGTGCTGGGCTCCAGGGAAATAGAAGAAAGGAAGACAGGTAGATTCCCTCCCTCTGGGCGCATTTATTGCTCGACTGAGATATCAGATTTAGGCTTGCGCCCGCGGATAGCACAGTGATGACGATGGCCTTGGAGACTGACCAGGAGACTGCTGCTGCCGAAAATTATTCTCCCTGGGGTAGGGACTGGCTTTCCAAGGTTCTCCCCACAGGCTGAGTATGGCTGGAAGCTGGGCCTGGGTGATAATAAGGGCCAGCTCTGACACTGTGACTCGGATAGAGATTGGCTGCTGGGACTGAGCGTCTGATATGGACACCTGGTATTCATGACCTTGACCCTAGCTTCAGTGACCATGACTGCTTGAAATCAAGGGACTATGGGTAGTGGGTGTGTTTCTGGAGGGAGGTACAAAATGCATAGTTTAATGAATTTTGTCCTCGATTCAGGAATTAAAGCGAGAATTAAGAGTAGCAAAAGGCAACATTTGCTGGGGCGGAACCTGCAGGCGCGGCCCGTTCTTCCCGCGACCGAAGGCTCCGCCGGGCGGCTTTCTTCGTAACTCCCATCCTGCGCCGAAGCGCGAGAATTTCCGGTGCGCTTCCGTGGTACCTGAGGTGGGGGGCAAGGCGCGAGTCGGTGAGTACGATTTCTTGGCCTCTTTTTCTTCCTCTGCTTTTGATGTCTACGTGCCCCGGGCCACCCTTCTTTCCGGGCTGGGACCGCGGGGTGCCCTGAACTAGGCCCACCTCGCCTGGGCGGCCGCTCCTGGGTCTGTGAGCCGGGTGGTGGGATGCTGGAGTCTCTGGAGGCCCTGCTCTCTAAGAAGCTGAGACACTGTCCGCCGGAGCCCTGGCACACGGGGTAACTTCGGGTTTGTTTGTTTGTTTGTTTGTTTTGTTCCTAACTTTAGAGCTTGGGGGTTGGAGACCTTGGATGCACCCGACATGGCTCTGCCGTACTCTCTGGGTGACTCGGGCAACGACATTCCCCCACCGGGCCCTTGTTTCTCGTTTACAAAATGAAGATCATAATTTTATTAAATAAATGTTTACCGAGGGTCTAATATGTGCTAGGGATGCAGTGACCAAAAGGACTCAAGCCTTGTGGAGGTGACAGCCCTCAATCAAACATACGCAAAATTGCTACCGTGATGTGTGAAATGGAGAGGTAGGAGCGTCTTGCAGAAGACCTCACTTAGGTCACAGAGGTCAGGAGGCTTTACTAAGGAGTTGGCTATAGCGGTGAGATAAGAAAAATGGTTTGGCAAAGTGGGGAGGGAAGAGTATTCTACCCAGAATACTCTATTAATTTACCGCTCTTAAAGGAGACCAGTGTGGCTGGAACAGGGAACTTGTGGAGGAGCATGGTATGAAACCAAGCTGGAGAGGTTACCAGGGGCCAGACCATGCAGGCTTTATAGGCCATGGTAAGAATTTTGGTTTCCCACGAGCCACGTGGGAAGCCACTTAGAGGGTTTTGAAGTGTGGATGGGACATGATTAGATTGGTATTTTGAAAAGATCACTGTGTCTGTTTTATGGAGAATGGATTGGAGGGGCAAGTGTTCTGGGTAAGGGATGAAGGTATCTTGGATTAGGCAGGTGGTGAAGAGAAGTGGATGGATGTGATTTTCTGCATTCCTGGGATGTGAGGAACTCACAGGGCTGTAATTAAGAAGGGTTGGTAGGTTGCTTTTAAACCTTTTCCCAGCATCTCCTCTGTGCCAGGCCATGTGCTGGAGATAGAGAGAAGAGAATTACAGGCTGGTGGGATTAGAATGAAAAGCATTGTTATTATCAGGAAAGAACAAACAGATGCCACAAGGGGGAATGGATAATTGATTAGCAATTTAAGTACCTTCTATATTCAGGGTTGGGGAAAGAAAGATGAAGATACTAATTATTTAGGGCAGTGGTTTTCATTTTCAAACTTTGACTGTAACCTACACTAACAAATACATTTTATGGTACAACCAAATGTACACACACATAGGTTCAAAAAACAATATTTATCCTTGATACTCATGATATCCTCTGATTTTTAAAAATTCTGTTAAAAACTGCTGGGTTGAGACCGTTTAAATTTGATTTCATAACCCATTAATGGGTTGTGAGCTGTAGTTTGGGTGGGAAAAGGCTGGTTTTGAATGGCTTTTGGATTAAGAAGCTAAAATATGCTCTTAAAATTTTTGGGAAAGTATTGGTCTTCTTTTCCCCAGTGTTTTATTTCATTTGGTTTGTTTTAAGGGGGGGGGGGGCCCCAACAGGATTAAACAGGCAACTGGTTCTTCTGTTTGTGAAATTTTGGGGATCTTGTTTTGTATATCCAGCTATATTATAAGTGCCTAAAAAGGGGCAGTGACTGCCTTAATCTGTGGATGTTTTCTTTAGTGCCTGGCAAAGATCCTGGCACAGTACAGGCTCTCAGTGAATATTTTTTGAATAGGTAGGTATCTTGGGACTAGCTAATTTAGTTTAAATTAGCTCATGTTGCAATCTGCAGAAGTTTTATCAGTATATCTTTATTGGTAGTTCAGAGATAGATGAAATAAGCTGATCCTAGGCCTGCCATACCACTTGAATCCATTCTAGGCAATTGGTCCAGAGCTGCCATAGACTTTGGGCCTTTTGAGGAGTTGTTTCACTCCCTGAACTTTAGGTGTTTGTGAATAAAAGGGGAAGAGGGGGTTGTGGTTGAAAAGCTCTCCACTCATCAAACCTTTTGTGAATTTTAAATGCTGAGTACCCACTTCTCCATAGTGTCCTAATTGCAACCTTCTGTCAATTTCTAGGCCTTTCCTAAAGCTTATGGGAAACTAGGTATGAACTCAATTTAATCATCCATTCAACTCTTCTCCAGTTCTCTAGCGATAGGTTTTAGTCAGAGTTATAGTTTAAGACAGTCCATCCAGACTTTCTCCACCCTCACCTTCTGTTGTAAGAGAGAGGTCTTAGAGCAGATCCTCGAAGTAGACAGTTGAAAGAACGCTGACCTGGAGAGCAGGATACCAGGTTCTAATTTAGGTCCTTTTGTGACCTTGAACATATCACTCCTCTTTAACTGATGTATTTTCAGCTATGAAGTGGCTGTTCCTGCTCATTAACTGAAAACACAAAAATCCTCTTCTGTCTGAACCTCACTTCCCTCATCTGTAAAATGGGTCTCATAATTCCTTGCCTATAGGGTTGTGGATAAGCTGAAGAGAGATAATTATGTCATGAGTGTAATTCGATATCTAGCACATAGAGATTGCTCAGCAAATGAAGCTTCCTTAAGTTCTCTTTAACACCAATTTCTTTTTCAGCTGTTCTGGAAGGCAAGAAGGGTTCTCCTTTTGGCCACCCACCACTGGCCCAATGGCCACCATTCAGATGGATCCTGAGTTTGCCAAGCATCTTTTCTTTGAAGGGGCCACCGTGGTCATCCTGAACATGCCCAAGGGGACAGAATTTGGCATTGATTACAACTCCTGGGAGGTGGGGCCCAAGTTCCGGGGTGTGAAGATGATCCCACCAGGCATCCACTTCCTCCACTACAGCTCTGTGGACAAGGCCAATCCCAGGGAGGTAGGCCCTCGTATGGGCTTCTTCCTTAGCCTGCAGCAGCGGGGGCTGACGGTCTTGCGCTGGAATGCAGCCCAGGAAGAGATGGACCTGTCCCCAGCCCCAGAGGCTGAGGTAGAGGCCATGAGGGCCAATCTCCAGGAGCTGGATCAGTTTCTGGGACCTTACCCATATGCCACGCTCAAGAAGTGGATCTCACTCACCAGCTTCATCAGTGAGGCTATAATGGAGAAGCTGCAGCCCGAGAGCCGGCAGATCTGTGCCTTCTCAGATGTGCTGCCCGTGCTCTCCATGAAGTATACCAAGGACCGGGTAGGGCAGAATCTACCCAGCTGTGACACTGAGTGCAAAAGCTACCAGGAGGGTCTGGCCCGGCTGCCTGAGATGAAGCCCAGAGCTGGGACGGAGATCCGCTTCTCAGAGCTGCCCACGCAGATGTTCCCGGATGGTGCCACGCCGGCAGAGATAACCAGGCACAGTATGGACCTGAGCTATGCTTTGGAGATGGTGCTCAGCAAACAGTTCCCTGGCAGCCCCCAGGATGTGCTTGGTGAGAAGGAACAAAACTCTTTGGGGGTGGGCCCCGGGGTTTCAGAATAAGTAATACATCTTGGGTTATCTAGTCTAGTGGTTCTTACACCTGGCTAGGAAGCAGTCTCATTAGTATACTTGTTAAAGATACAGATGCCCAGGCCTTACACCTGGAGACTTTGATTCAAGAGATCTGGAGTGGGGCTTCAGCAGATCTACAGATTGTATGTATGTATGTATGTATGTATCTCTCTCTCTCTCTCTCTCTCTCTCCATCTAGCTAATAAGTAAGTACCTTATGTGAACCTAATGCAGGCAATCCTGTGTTTGGGAGTCACTGATACAGGCCAGATACCAATTTTACAGATTGCTGTCCATAGAGGGAAAGGATCTGGCCAACTAAGGGGTCAAACTGAGACTGGAGCCCCAGGCTCCTGGTTCCTAAGCCCGACCTGTTTTCCTAGTAGCTTGCCCTCTGCCTCTGTTTCCACCTGACTCTTTGAAGATGTTGATCTCTCTACTGGTTTAGACCAGGCCAGTGATTTTTTAAAGAATTGTTATACTTTTTTATTGTTGGAATTTTTCCTTATTACATTGACAATATATGTTCATTGTAGAAGAAAAATAAAATCACTCCAAATTTCACACCTAGCAATAGCTGTTTTTATATTTTGGTATATTTAATGTCCCTCTCTTTTATATATATATGTCTTTGTATTTCATTTCAGTCTTTTTCTATTTCTATGTATTTCCTTTTAGTCTTTTTTCTGTTCAGTTATATGTGTGTGTGTGTGTGTATATATATATATATATATGTTTTTTCAAACGTAGAATTAAACTATATTTTGTAATCTGCTTTAATATAAACATTTTTCCACATAACTGAATCAGTCACTTTTAGTGGTGGTTTTGTGTTCCATAGTTTATTGAACCAGTCTAGTCCTCTGTTGATGAACCTGAAGATGTTCCTATTTTTCCTATTGTAAATATCTAATGAGCATCCTTGAGGTACTTGCACATATATTTAGGACTAGAATTGTTAGATCAGAGGGTGCGTGTTGCCAGACTGTCCTGCAGAGAATGGTTTGCAACCTTGTCAGCAGATGAGTGAGGCCTGTTGCTCCTCGCCTTTGAGAGCATTGGGCACGGTGATTTAATAAAGGCCTCTCCTACTATATAGTTGAAAAATGGCATCTTGTTTCAGTTTATTTCTTAGATTACTGGTGACAGCAAACATTTTTTTTTTTTTTTTTTTTTTTTCATTTATCGCCCCCTCGCTGCTTGTGCTCACTGGGTCAGCTAACCACGCCGTGCGGGCGGGCTTGCCTTCACCAGGAGGCCCCGGGAACCGAACCCAGGGCCTCCCATATGGTAAACGGGAGCCCTACTGATTGAGCCACACCGCTTCCCAGCAAACATTCTTTACATCTTTAATAGCTATTTGTATTTTATCTTTTACAAATTGTCCAAGTAATTTGCATATTTTTCTGTTCGAAGGTTGGTGAGAAATTGGAATATAGTACTTTTTGATTTCATTGGCTCAGCTGAAAAAATGGAATATTTCAATAGATACATCTTAATACATTGGATAATATTTTCATTAAAGGAGTAACACTTGAAATTCTGGCTTAAAAATGAACAGAAATCCACTTTTATGCCTCTTAAACATTTCAATTCTTCAAAGTATATCTTGTGAAAAGTCCTGTTACAGGGATAACTTTGAATCTGTATGACAGCTCTTTGAAATTATTTCTGATCTCATAATTTAATTTTAGACCAGGCCAGAAATGCATGAATTTAATGCCCTAAATTCAGAGAATAAGTTCATTTTAGTTACACAGACTAAGCAGGCAAAGTCAACTGAAGAAGCAAATCCTTAACCTCTATTATACAAAGAAAATTTGACTATATTTTAAAAATATTGTCAGTCGTCCAAAATATTTAGACCAGGGAGCTATTCACATGGATCAAACTTTGTTCCAAAAGCTTAGGAATAGGGAACTAGTTTTTCTAGGTCTCTGGAGGTACCATGCAATTTAGGGTATTTTGTGTTGAGTGCATCTGTTCCTTATATGGCCCACATATATGTATACTACAGAAGCCCTCATTAAATTTACATTTTCCTTTGGAGCCAGAGAGAATAACTCTGATCACCAACAATGTGTCTGTGGCAACAAGAGGCCTAGTTGCTTGCCTAGGCACCGTGGTTCAGGATCATGAGATGTCTTTGTTTGAGACAGGCATCTGGTGGAAACATGGGACTAATAACTATACTTAATGCATGCTACTGTGTGCCAGGCATTATTCTAAATGCCTTACATGTACTATATTGACTCATTTAATCTTCACTACAACTCTCAAGTGAGAAAATTGAGGCATGAACAGATTAAAAGTAACTTGTCCAAAGTCACAAAGCAGCTAAGTAGTGGAGCTGGGATTTGAACCCAGGCATTCTGGCTCCAGAACCCATGTTCTTAGCACCAAGCTGCTCCTAGAGATAAAATCATGGAGACCTCTGATTAAACAAACTAAAATAATCTGACTGGCAGGTTAACCCCTTGAAAAAGTACTCATGAATTTTCCTGTTGTACGAGGCTCTAGAACTGTTCCCACTCAATAGGCAATCTGTTTTATTATTGCCACAGCATTTTAATGTGTGACCTTGGGCAAGTCCCTTAAACTCATTTATAAAATGGGGGAAACCACCTTCCCTTGTGGAATTCAGCTGATGATTATGTGGTATGATGCAGCTTTTCCCTGACCCTGGAGCAGACCATCTGCCTCAGAATACCCTAGGGAGCTTGTTAGAACTACAGATACTAATGCCCCATTGTCCATACTCAGTCAGAAATTGGGGGTGAGGCTTGGGCAGCTTTATTTTTAGTAAGTTTTCCTAGTAATTCTGATGGAGAACCAGGTTTGGGGTCTCTTTCACATAATATCCATGGATACATTTTGTAAACTTTTTAAATGCCAGGCAAATACTAGGAGTACTTCTTTCCTTGCATTCTGATTTTACAGAAATCCAAAGCTGCAGTTTGGTTTCCCATGGTTTAAATTTATAACAGTTCAGCAAACATTTGTTGAGTACTTGCTAGATGTACAACCCCATGTTAGGCGCTGCAGGAGTGACAAAGATAAAAAGCTCCTGTTGCTGAGGGCCGGTAGAATTGATGGCCTTGTGAACAACCTAAGGTAGAGTGAACTCAGTGCAGAATCAACTGGTCCTCCTTCCCCTCAGGATCATTTCTCCTCTCTGCTCCTTTCAGGTGAACTCCAGTTTGCTTTTGTATGCTTCCTGCTGGGGAATGTGTACGAGGCATTTGAGCACTGGAAGCGGCTCCTGAACCTCCTGTGCCGGTCAGAAGAAGCCATGGTGAAGCACTCCTCCCTGTACATCAACCTCATCTCCATCCTGTACCACCAGCTCAGTGAGATCCCTGCCGACTTCTTTGTGGACATTGTCTCCCAGAACAACTTTCTCACCAGCACTTTACAGGTGAGCAGTCTTTTGGCTGATACCCATGTGGGTGAGATTTAAGGCAGGGGTATGTGAAAGTATCCTCAGGAAGGTTACCTTTTTTGTTTTTTGTGTGTTCTTCCAAGACCCAGAGGTTTCTTAACTTCAGTTTCCTAATCTTAGGATGATTCCTGTTTCTCTCTCTCCTACTGGATTAGTAAGCTCTTTGCTGCCACAGACCCCCTCTCTGTATCACCCTTTCACCACCTCTGGGGAGAGTGCCTAACATTGAGGTACTTGGAATTTAAATCACCTCCACCCCTTTGAGTTACTCAGTCAAAACCATTGTTGTTGTTTCCTCTGTAGCCGTAAATTACTGCAACCCAGTAGGGCAGAGTTTTGAAGCTTGTTATTCCCAGTGAAACATCTGCATCTCCTTAGATCTCATTTAAGCATTAAAGTAACTTTGATTTCCTGTTCAAACAAAATGTGCCAGTTTCTGCAGATTCTCTGACAGAAAAAGTGAAATTGCTTTTAATTTGGCAATTAAAATTTCATTATGTGTGGTAATTAGGGAAGAAGCTTCAAACAACTTAAAATCTTCATCCTGTGCTATTTCCTCCCTTTGCAAACAGATTAGCTTCCTTTATGTACTTGGGACAGCCTCTGTCACTCATATTTTGTAACTTTCTCAAGTATAGAAGAGGCAGAATCTGCAAGCTGTCAGTTTCCATCTTTCTCCCTGTGTGTGAGACCCCTTTGTGGCCTATGCCATATAAGGTGGAGCTAAAGGAAAGAACAAATATTCATTTAATGCTTTTTGGGTATTGCCTGTCGGGTATCCTGTTATACACGTTTATCATGTTACATAGGCTCCCTCATTTAGTCTCTCTGAAACCTTGTAAGGCAGGGAGGATTATTCTCATTTTACAAATGAGAAAAACTGACTTAGAAAAGATAAGATATTTATTCAAGATCTCATAACTAGTAAGTGGCAGCGCCAGGATTTGTAGCCAGGCCCAAGTCTTGGTTTAGTACCTGTGCTTATGGCCCTGTGTACTGAATGCAATGTGGATTCCCCTTAAAGGATTCTTGATTGACATTAGAGGAAACACCATCAGGGGCCTGTCTTCTCCGAGTTACAGAACACTTTTCTAAAACCAACTTAAGTTGGTTTAAAACCAACTTACTTTTGGCAGAGTCCTTGTGAGTAGGCAGCTGACCTAGAGCTCTAGCAGTTGGAGGACTTATGCTGACCAAAAGGATCAATCAGTTAAGCTGATGGCTTGAGCCTGGTATATTCTACTTCAGAAGAGTTATGAAACTGTTGTTTTATTCATTCTTGATATAACAGAGAAATTCCTTTTTCCTTTTTCTGAGGGCAAAATCTCCCCCAAAGTTCCAGGGTTATGGGTTGCAGAACAGCGTGAAGAGGCATCAGCCTGCTAACTCGCCTCTGGCAGTGGCTGCAGCCCACAGCCATGATGTGCCACCCTGGTGACGTGAGTTAATGCTGTCATACAGACAGGAGGGCCATAATGTGTGTCACTGGCTGTCCTGACTATTGTCAGCATAACTGACAGCTGAGCTCTAATTGCCGAGGCTTTGTTGCCAGCAATGAATTACAAAGCAGAAAGGGCCCAGCTGGATTGATAGATGCCCAGGTGGGGTATGCAGAGCTGGTGGTTGGAAAAATTCTGTCTTTGGACTTTTCACCAAGAAGATTTAATATCATTATTTGGAAAAATCCAAAGGACATATGCCTTTAGAAAATATATCAACACATGTTTTTGAGCTTCCTTTTTATACAACATTCTACTGAAAGTGTTAAGAAATATATATGTGTTAGCCAGGGTTCCTACCTCAAGGAATTTGTTCATTGATTTAGCAGGTATTTACTAAGCACACCTGCTGTATACAAGGCACTGTTCCAGGACTGGGAATATGGCTATAAGCAAGACAGACAGAGTCCCTGACTTGGAACTTATATTTTGTCGGGAAAGTAAATAAATGAATTAGCCATATAATTCGAGATACTGATAAATATTTTAAAAGGCTAATCCTACCCTTAGTACCATTTCCCTTGCTCAGGCCTTTTGGTCTCATTGATTGCATCAAACTTTATCAGTCTTAAAATTATCTCCTAGCTTCCATAGTACTCCTGTCAGTCCATCCATCTTCCACACTGCTACTTGACATGCTCTTCTAAAATGTATCTCTGATCCTATTTCTCTGGGATTTTTCTGTGGCTCCTCATTTTCTAGAAAATTAAAGGCCCAAATAGGTCACAAAGCCCATTCTGATCTGGCTCCTGGCTGATTCTCCAACTTCTCCTTACTCTCCCCATTTTTCCTCATCCATTCCAGTTACAGTGGCCTCCGTGCAAGTTCCCAAACATGCCATGCTGTTTGACCATGTGTGCAATTCACTGATATTAATTAAATTCACAATATTCTGCTACTATCACCATCATCTATTACCAAAACTTTTTCATAGCACCAATGAGAAACTCCACAACCACCACCTTCCCATTCCCTCCTATCCCCCACACCCTCCCATACCCCCAGCCCACAATGACCTGTAATCTGCTTTCTGTCTCTGAATTTGCTTATTGTAAGTGTTTCATACAAGGGAAATCATAAAATATTTGTCCTTGTTGTGTCTTGCTCATTTCCCTCAGCATGATGTCTTCAGGGTTCATCCATGTTGTCACATGTAACAGAACTTCATTCCTTTTCACAGCTGAATAATTTTACACTGTATGTGTGTGTATGTATATACACACACATATATATATATATATATATATATATATATACATACACACACCACACTTTGTTTTATCCACTCATCTGTTGATGGACACTTGTGTTGCTCCCATCTTTTGGCTGTTGTGAATAATGCTGCTGTGAACACTGCTGTACAAATATCTGTTTGAGTCTGTTTTCAGTTCTTTGGGCACTGCCAGGTTATATGGTAGTTCTATGTTTAAATTTCTGAGGAACTGCCAAACAGTTTTCCACAGGTACTGCACCATTTTACATTTCTTCCAACAATGTACAAGGGTTTACTAATTCTCCACATCCTTGCCACACTTGTTACTTTTCATTTTTTATTTTTTATTTTATTTTATTTTATTTTAAAGATTTTATTTATTTATTCATTTATCCCCCCCTTGCTGCTTGTGCTTGCTGGGTCAGCTAACCACACCGTGCGGGCAGGCTTGCCTTCACCAGGAGGCCCCGGGTTCGTGGGAGCCCTACCGATTGAGCCACAGCCGCTTCCCTTCATTTTTTAAATAATAGCCATCATAAGTGGCTATTGATATTGAGCATCTTTTCGTGTGTTTATTGGCCATTTGTATATCTTCTTTGGATATTTCATGCCTTCTTGACCAAACCTGATTTTCCCTCTGCTCATCCTACAAAATAAACAAGACCTATTTTTTGTTCATGTGGTTATTTTCAACATTTAGTACCAGGACAGGTATATATCTCAGTTTGTGTTATCAGGTGTTTTAAGATGCACAATGTCTGTGGTAGTGTAAACTGATGACCCTAATGTGATAGGTATAAACAGTCTGATCACAAGGCATTAGGAGCACCAAGGACGGAGTGATTACTTCTAATTGGGATTGAGATTTGAGGGGATAGAGGATCAGGAATGACTTTATGCAAAGAGGGGCATTTGACCATGAGCTTGAGGCATGACTGAGATTTCAACAGCCACATTGTAGAAAAGGATATTACAAAACTTTTTGCTTTTTTAATGGAGAGTCACAGTGATGCCGCCTTGGCAGTGAGACTCCAATCCCACACACAGAGGCACTCACTCAGGGTCTTTGTGAGTGAATGAATCAGCCCATAAAAGCTTTCCCTCAGCCAGCCGCCTGCTCTCCCCCCAGGTAGTCAAGTAAGCAGAACTGGCTTGCTTCTTACTTAGGAGCTTAAAAGGCTACTCACCCATGGAGAGGGACTGATGTTTGTACGGGTAAGCACTTAAAGAAATCACATTAGGTTATATGAAATCAGCCACATAATGGCCTCTGCCGTTAATTTTTTCCAGTTTTCTCATGTGAGCGCTTTTTGAATAGATGCCACTGGTTTTTACAAATCCTTTGATTTGGCATGAATAAAAATTATTTGTCTTACAAAAATAGACAGTTTTTTTAAATTATTGTTCAAAGCAATTTAAGTCACAATAATTTGTTTAAAACCAATGAAAGGATAATCTGAATTTAATAGTTTGTTAGAAAGTGAGTTATGTATAAAATAAGGATTCTTATTGCTTATGGCATAGCACTTAGCATAAAGTCACATAACTTGTGTGTATGTGTGTTTAATACTTTTAGTCACAATAAATAAGATTTCCAGCTTCATTTTTTGCCAATATGATAAATGCCACTGTCCATTTTTAACTCTCAAGGGAAAACATTGACTCTGGCCGTGATCTCTGTGTATTTTTATCATAACCTCAGCTGTGATAAATTTCACCTACCTACTCCTACACCAGCTATGAGCTATCACTTTTGTGTGCTTGCTGGGTATTATTTGACATTCATAATATGAGAATTAGCAATATTAGAAGTTAGGTATATAACCACATTTTTCAGAATCAAGAGGGGTCACACACTTTTCCCCAAGATCACAGAACTAGTGGATAGCAAGGCTGAGCTTTGAAGCCTAAGCCTGTGATAGGCTACCGTATATGATTAGCACCCCATATGAAACATCCCAAGTTCTTTAAACTGATCTCAGAAAACATATTGGTTTTCACCTTCATTGTGAAGTGATAACCTTGCTTTTAACACCACTTTCTTCTTCTGCAAGTGGAAATAAAACTTTTCTGCCTCTGATTAGTTTCATTTTAAGCTGAATAGTCATTTGGGAATTGAAAAATTAGGAAGTTTCATCTCTTTGGTCTAGCCAAAGAATAGGATAAAATAGCAACCCAGCTACCACCTTGATATTTTGAATTTCTCAGGGTAATCTGACTGAACTCAATTTATTTAATTTGGGTTAAAAAAAAAAAAAAGCAGTCACATTTATGACTAAAGTAATTTCCAGTGTTATAATACACAGACTTCATGGTTAAAGTATTAATTGCTTCTTTTGTGTTTGAGGAAAACACCGAGTATGTGTGCTTTTTGTTTTAGATAAATGCAGATTGTGGAATGTTATCATCCTGTTTCAAGAGTATCTTTAAAATATACAAGATTAATTTGCCAATACTAAGATGACTCAGTTCTCAGTTATGTTAAAAATATATTTATTTGCTTTCACTTAATAAAATAACCAGATCATTAAGTTTTCTGAAGAAGGCATAAAATTAAACTGTAAACAAGAGAAAAGCAAGTAATTTTTTTTGAGAACTAGATCCTGTCTAAACAACCTCTTTTCTGAATTGTAAGAAGTTTTAAAAAATAGCAAGTTTGTAAAACTATAGGGTCAAAAATAAATCAGTGGGGAAGCGGATGTGGCTCAAGTGGTTGGGCTTCCGTCTACCATATGGGAGGCCCTGGGTTCGGTTCCAGGGGCCTCCTGGTGAAGACAAACTGGCCCACGCCCTCAGAGAGCAGCTGGCGCAGCAAGATGACGTAACAAAGGGGAGAAAAGCAGACACAGAGAAAACAACGCGCAGCGAATGGACAGAGAGAGCAGACAGCAAGCACAAGCGGCAAGTGGGGGGATACATAAATAAATAAAAATAAATCTTTAAAAATAAATAAATAAATCAGTGGATGCCAGGGATTATAGGGCAAGGGGAAGATTTGACAACTAAGGGGCAGCACAAAGGTGTTTTTTGGGATGATGGATCTGTTCAGTGATGATGGTTCCACAAGTCCAAATAGGCCTTAAAACACATAGAACTTTATACTCCCCAAAACTATATATACATATATCTTCATTATGGTAGTAGTTGCTGGATATGTACGTGTTTTTTTTTTTTTTTTTAAGATTTATTTATTTATTTATTTATTTATTCATTTATCCCCCCCCCTGCTGCCCGTGCTCGCTGGGTCAGCCAACCACGCCCCGTGCGGGCGGGCCCGCCCCCACCAGGAGGCCCCGGGAACCGAACCCAGGGCCTCCCATATGGCAAATGGGAGCCCCACTGATTGAGCCACAGCCGCCTCCCTGGATATGTACGTTTGTCAAAATTAATTGAATTCGTAAAATGGGTGAATTTAATTGTATATAAATTAGACCTCAATAAAGTTGAAGTTTGGAAAAAATCGACCTGAGGGGGTGTGCCCTGGGTCCTGGAGGCCTGCAGAGGGGACAGTTCCAGAAGCACCTTGTCTCCAGGCCCCTTGGCACCCCAGAGGGCAGTGCTGAAAAAGAAATATCAAGGATGTATTAAGTCTATATCAAGTAAAAAAGATTCTCTTGTTGAGGAAAAAAGGATTAAACTGAGATTTCCCTGTTTGGGCTGGATCTTGCTCAGCATTTATCTTCACAGCATGCTGCAGCACACCCAGCATCCTCATCTGTATTATGGGAATAATAATTTTGTGTCCTACCTCCCAGGATTGTAGTAAAGATGAAATTGGCTAGCGCTCTGAAAAGGATAAAGCACTTTTCAAATTAGAAGCCTTGTTTTTTAGACAGAAGGCTTCTGTTGTGTCATCTGCCTCTAGTTAATTTTACTCCCAGCAGTGTTGGAGAGGGGTGGGGAGGATGGGTGATGAGCATGGGCCAAGCTTGTACCAGCTTCTCACGGCTGGCCATTGCCAAATCCAGGTTGGTCCCAATGTCTCGTTCATATCTGTTCAGTGAGCAACCAGTGGGCCCTGCCCTGGGCAATATACTGTGTGGGATACATTGATAATTAAGACTCTTTCCCTGTGCTTAAGAGGCGCAGATCACCATGATGCAAGCACAGTGTGATGAGTGCTGTAAGGAGGAGCAGGCACAGTGCTGGGGGGAACACAGGTTGGAGCACTTCATTTCAGTTTGGGCTTTTATAAGAGGCTTGTCACAAGGAGGTGGCTTGTGAGCTGGCGGCATTCAGGGACCTGATAAGAAAGTCTTCCTTTTCCCAAGATGAGTCCCTTATTCTGTCTAGCACTATCATATAATTATCAAGCAACTGCTTTGTGCCAGGCACTGAGTAAAAATGAACCAAAAATGGGTTTTCATAGAGCCTGTAGTCTTCTTCATTCTTTTGTTCATGAAACATCTAATGGGTCCTTGTTATATGTCAGACTCTGTTTCATGGCTATGGAATGTAGATTTGAAAACTTTGGAGTTGCTTCTCATCTTTTGGGAGAGTCAACAGTCAATGACCTGTTACCTTACTGAGATTGACACTGTGGTCAAGGAACCCCTAGGCACTGGGAGAGCACAGAGGAGCACCTATTCTAGCCTTGATCTGGGAAGGCATCCTAAAAGAGGTGTTGCCTGAGCTGAGCCTTGGGTCACTAGTAGAAGTTAGCTAGGTAAAGGAGGAGAAGACAGGATATAGAAGAGTGTTACAAGCAAAGGGAAAACATGTACCCATGAGTCATAGGAGGAGGCAGTAGAGCTTTGGGCAGGTGCTCAACGTGGCTGGAGAGGAGGGGCTGTGTAGAGTAGTACAATTTACTGTGTAAGGAAGGAGAACAGGAAGAGGTTTTGGCTAAGTCAGCCCAGTGGGCTTCCCAGGGCCTTTAGGGACAGACCCATGGGTGTGCAAGTCTTCTGGAGCAATGCTGTTTGATAACAAGGCTTCACTGCTTCCCATAAGACGCTCCTCCCCAGAGTTCAGCCCTGCCTCACATTCAGCACTCCAGGGCAGGCACCATTAGCTACCTACAGACAGGCCGCCAGCCCCAGCCCTCTCCACTGCCCTCTCACCACTGAGATCACACAGCCCCTCTAATTAGTTATTGATCTGGCGTTTTGTTATAGCTACACTTCCCACTGCTGTGTTTAGTCAATTCCCAAGTTAATGAAGCCAAATTCTATATCCACCCCCTCACCCCCTCTACCCCCCACATCACTTTTTAAAATTCTTTTACTTTTTTTTTTATTCTTTTATTTATTTCCTCCCCATTACTTTTGCCCCATCTACCATTCTAACAAAACGGCTCCAAAAAAAGACTACTGAAAATGAGCCCCACCCCTCCTACTAACAGAAAGACATTGGAGAAGGAGGTGGGATGGGGTGTTGCCCTTGCCTTTTGCCTTTGTCATATCTCCTGGGTACCTGGAATCCTTCCATGGTGGTCTGAGAACCAGCTGTGGCATGAGGATGATGTGTACCAAAGAGCTGCTTCTACTCTTCTGCTCCTGTGTCGGCGGGGTGGGGCGGCTTAGTCCTTAGCAGGTGGGAAGTCTGGGAAAAACCATTCCTTCCTTTCTGGATAGTTTGATCCAGTCATTTAACTCCTCTCAACCTCAGTTTCCTTAACATAGGCATTCTAATGTATCTTCCCAGGGCTCTTTTGAGGATCCAGTGGGGGTTGAAAACAGTAAAATAGTAAAAGAAAGAATAGTGGATTTTCTGTTATTCTTTTTTTTTTTTAAAGATTTTGTTTATTTATTCATTTATCTCCCCCTTGCTGCCTGTGCTCGCCGGGTCAGCCAACCACGCCGTGCGGGCAGGCCCGCCCCCACCAGGAGGCCCCGGGAACCGAACCCGGGGCCTCCCATATGGTAAACGGGAGCCCCACTGATTGAGCCACAGCCGCTTCCTTCTGTTATTCTTAGAAATGGGTGGGATCTAGGATAATCTGGAATGGGGTTTCAAATGTAGAAAAAAATGCTGTTCTCACCCCCCTGCCCATGTTTGCATTAGGTGAAGCTGAATTAAAAAGAACATGAAAGAGTTTTTAAGGGGAAGAAAAGTCTCAAACTGGCAGCCTATAGTCCATTTAGAAGATTAGAGCAGCAATTCAGCCTCATTGGCTTGGGGCCTGAAACATTATGGTCTCCAGAGGCTTATAAGCCCCCCAAATCTTCCTTAGTACCAGCTGGTCTACCTACTACCTCATCCACTGAGTTAACTGCCTAGGTGCCAGGTAGATCCCCTGGAGGCAGGGCTGGGGTGATGGCCCTACTGGCCTTATTCTCAGTGGGGACATCTCTGCCCAGGATAGTAATTTTCCATTCTAGTCCTGCCCCAGCATCTCAGCTGGGTTTGGACCTTTTTTCTTGGTTTGGGGGGAAGCACAGCAGGTGTCCTGGGCCCACGCCAGCAGCAGCTGATCCACCCGCCCCAGAGAGATGAACACCATGAGGAAATTTCCACAGCTTTCTCGGCCCCCGCTGTGTTCTCAGGAGTGACTTATACTCTGTTCTCCGTAGGTTTTCTTTTCCTCTGCCTGCAGCGTTACCGTGGATGCCACCCTGAGGCGGAAAGCTGAAAAGTTCCAAGCTCACCTGACCAAGAAGTTCCGTTGGGACTTTGATGCTGAACCTGAGGACTGTGCCCCGGTGGTGGTGGAGCTCCCCGAGGGCACGGAGACCGGCTAACTCTGGGAATGCTCTTAGCTATGGGGAAGTCCCTTTTCACATGGCTGCAGTCCTGGCCTCTCCATTCCCCCTTCCTGTCCTTGGACTGCCAGAGCAGTGGTCCCACCAGGTTCTGCATGGCTGGAGCCACAATTCCTTCCTTCGCCAATAAATAAGTTCCTTCTGGTTAAAAGAGGCTGTACCTATCCTGAAGGCACATTTGTGGGTTCCCATCAGCCTGGCCTTGGTGCTAACCTGACTGCGTTTCAGATGGGCTCTTACAGAAGCTCATGGGAGATGCCTACCTCAGCAGCAACCTAATTCCTTCTGAATGAGAAGAAATTGAACCAAAAGCCCAAGAGAACTGATTGCTTATTCCATAGGATGGTTTGAAAGTAAGAAACCTTGGACTGGCCAGCAGTTCTGAGCTGTCAATTGGTCACCTTTTCAAAGTTAAACAGAGTAATGGGGAGACGAGCCAGAATTTCTGCCTGCCCCTTGCTGAATGGAAGTTCATTACAAAAAACTCAGGGGCCCCAGATTGGGAAGGGGATGTTTTAGTTTGCCAGAGGGCTGCTAATGCAAAGGACCAGAAATGGGTTAGTTTTTATAAAGGGGATTTATTTGAGGGTAAAAGCTTCCAAGGCTGTGAAAAGTCCATATTGAGGCACCATGAGGGGTGCTTTCTTACCAAAGTCAGCTGCCACGTGTTGAAGCAGGTTGGCCACCAATCTCTGCCAAGATCTCTGCCTTACTGCAGCTGTAGGCAAACCTGGCATAGGGCTTGTCTCTTCTTGAACTGCTCCATGGGCCCAGCCTCTTAGGGGCTTCGTGCTTAAGCAATCCTCTAGTCCTCTCTCACATGGCAGGATCAGATATGGTGGCTTCCTTTTCCTCTGTCTTTCTCTGTGTCTCCATTTTTATCAGACCCAGCAAGAGGGCGGAGACTCAACCTGAGTCATACCTCACTGATGTAGTCCAATCAAAAGCCCTAAAGCGATCTTTTCAAGTAATCTAATCAAAGGGCCCCAACTGAATTTAATGCAATCAAAGGGTAATAGAATAGATTCGTTTAAAAAACATAATTTTTCTCTTTTTGGGATGTTTAAAATAATTTCAAACTGCTACAGCGGGTAGCAATGAAGACAGTTGGGCTGAGTCTGATAAGCAGTTCACTTTCGTTTTTGCTGTCAAAATGCCATCTTCTGTTCAGAGGTCCCAACGGGTAATCTCCTGAGATTATTAGTGTGGCCCCTTACCTCAGGGTGCCTCACTGGTGCTGTGCATCTCCCATCTGCTGCGTTCTGAAGCCTCAGACCCAGAAGTGGGACTTGGCAAACCTCCTGTATATCCTATGACTGTTTTGGATGACATGGAAATTCAGTGGCACAAAGAAAGATTCTTGACCTGGGCGGGCTTCTTAGGCCCTGTTGAAGTTCTGTGCCATTACTTTGGAGCTCTGGAGATAACCTGGTCAGTCTAAATCTTCCCAGCACTGCAATGGAACTGTCAGCAATTGGAGAAATTAATGCTTCCAGTTTCCTGGGAGTCCTGAGGTCATGCCTATCATGTTGTGCGGGCAGAGTTCCATCTCTAGGCAGGCAAACTGGCCTTGACCTCATACTGTAGTACAGAGCCCTTGTGCCATTCTTTTTTAAGACAAAGGCTCACACCAGGTTTTTGAATGAGGATCCCTGCTGGTTAAGACTTTTGGCTCCACTTGTTACCTTGGAGATGTTTTTCCAAGAGCATAATGTACATTAAAGTCTTTGAGTTGAGACTAAATCCCCTGGTGTGAACCTCTCTTGCAGTTAATCTGCCCAATTCCCAGAGCAGCCAGGCCACTCTCCATAGACTCACAACTCCTCCCTTCTGAGTGCCCAGGAGACCCTGCCCAGCTCATCACTGGCCCTCTGCAGTCTGTGGAGGAGGCAAGCAGCCAGGGTTGTCTCATGTTACCAGTAGGGCAACCGAGACAGGGAACACCCCAAAGAAGAAATGAGGCCCTGTGTATAATAACTTGCAGTTTCACTTTGCGTGAATTTGCTATTCTTTTCCTCCCCAAGGCCCACTCACTAGAACTACCTGGGGCGCTTGATAAAAGTGCAGATTCCAAAGGAATGGGGTATTGATGCATGCTGTAACACGGGTGAACCTTGAAAACATTGTGCTAAGTGAAAGAAGCCAGACACAAAAGGCCACCTATTGCATGATTCCATTTAAATGAAATGTCCAGAATAGGCAAATCCATAGAGGCAGAAAGTAGATTACTGGTTGCCAAGGGCTGAAGGGAGTGGAAATGGAGAGTGACTGCTAATGGGAATGGGATTTCTTTTAGGAGTAATGAAAATGTTCTGGAATTAGATGGTGATGGTGGTTGCACAACCTTGTAAATATGCTTAAAACCACTAAAGTATACACTTTAAAATGGTGGGTTTTATGACATGTAAATTCTAATAATAACTTTGAAATAATAATTTTGGAAAGTGCAGATTCCTAAGTCCCATTCTGCAGGGATTCAGAGACAGTGAATCTGAGATGGGGCCAGGGTTTTGAAGCACACTGAATTTTGAGAAATATTACCTAGAAGTAACAGTATTGCTATTAGTACCCAGGGCTCCACTGGGACAGAATTTGTCTCCCATTGGCGTTGTCAGGGCAGCATGTGGAATTTGGATCATGTGGCTTGTTCCCTAGGCGTGTCAGTCTTCTGTGTCTACACAGATACCTCCCACACCCTTAAACAGGAGTTGAAGAAAAGTAGCTACTGTTTACTAAGTGTTCGGTGCTGCTATTTAATTTAACTCCTCACAACAATCATGGTATTATCACCATTTTCTGATGAAGAAATGGGCTCGGAGCACTTAAATCATTTCTCCAAGGTAACATAGTAAGCATTGGGGACGAGTCAAGTTCAAGTCAATTGGTGTCTATAGCCCACTCTCAGCCACTGCATTCCACTGCCGTGGTTTACACTTGCCCTTGCATATCCAGGGCAGCCTTCACTCTGCTCCCCCAGATCTAACCTTGGCCTTGTTGACAGCCAGCTGTGTGACCATGGACAAGCTACTTATGCTCTCTGGCCTCAGTCTCCTTATGTGGAAAATAAGATCGTTTGCTTGGATTCAGGTTTTCTGATAGAGATTCTCCAGGCTCCTCCAGGTATTTAAAAGTGGATCCTTGTACTATTTTTTACATTTTGTCAAAAAGGAAGCTATTTAAACAGGATAATATGGTTTGGCTGAGAAAAAGACATTAGATCTTTTGTTTGGGTCTGGAGTGACATCGACTCTAGATCTTCTGCTTGTCCCAGCTGACAGTCCTCTATGTGTCTTTGATGAATAAAAAATGTGACAACAAATTAATTATTACTTAATACTTGGCAGTATTTTTGGAAGGCAGAAGCCTTCCAAACAGAACCAGTGGCATTGCTGATCTCTAAGCTCCCTTCCAGTTCTCACAAATCTAAAAGTAAAGCAATTGGCAGGACCTGGCCTGATTTTTAAATCCCCTCATGGAGGCCTTCTGGGGTCTGGCTCTTATTTGCAAGGCTGGTTTATCCTATTAGCAAAATCAGCAGAGGTAGTGACTTTCCAACCCTTTCTGCTGCCCCCATGACAAACGCTGGCTGCTCTGGGTCTCACTTCATCTATTTTCTCACCACTTGAGCCATGGAGGAGTTCCCCATCGTTGATTGCCTCTTACCATCGGTAATTTTCCCAACATCATCCCCTTGTAAATATTTAATATTCCCAGGGCGCTGTGACATGTTGGTCCCTCCAGCTAATCAGACTTTGCTTGACCGAGATGCCATCCCCTGCTAAAACAGGCTGAAAATGCAGAGGGAATGCAGTGGGCAAAGCCAACACTGAGTCACATCCGCCAGATTTAAAGCAGAGCAGAATGGGGCTACTCACCTGAACTAGCTGACGATCCTGGGAGGCTGTGTGGTCCTGTGTTTCTGCAGAATCCTCTACACTTCCTTACTTCAGTTCACTGTGTCTGACCCCAGACTTCGTTTCCATTAGACCTTTCTGACTGGACTATCCAAGGTCTCAAGGGCTGGCTCATTTTCCCCCCAACCCTGGGCTCCTGCTATGGACTGGCCTCCTTGCTGAAATGTGGGATGAGAGCCAGAACTAGTGTCAGCTGCCCAGTGCAGGGGGGAGGGTGCATAGTCTTTAGTCTGGCATCTAGTCCCTGGCCAAGGCCTCCTCCACGGAACCCATTTTACCAATTCATTGTCATGTATCCTGGATCTGGTGCTCACCTGCATAGACTTGCTAGATTTCTCTGGAAAACGGGGATCCTAAGTGTTATGTGCTGTTTATTAAACTGTGGGGGCAGGAGGGGAGGAGAAGTAGGGAGCTTCTCAGTGAGTTGTCCAATAGCAGATGGCCTCTACAAGAGAAACCCAACAGCCTCCTCTTCCTTGGATCTTTGGCTTGCTGCTGCTCTCCCCAAAGTTCTCCATTGTCTCTGTCCACCTCCAGAAGGTTTCATCTGCTCAATTCTGTGTTCTCCACTTCTCAGGGGATAGTGATAGACAGAATGGTATCTTGAGGAGAGGGAAGCAGTTGGAGAAAAATTTGGGACCTTCACCCAAGAGTAGAGAAGCTAGGAGAGCTTTGTGAAAGAGGAGGAGTTCTTGCCTGACAGTTCTGAGTGCAGAGTTAGGACCAGTGGAGAACTTCCAGGGAGGCAGATGCCAGCTCTGTTCTTTCATTCAACCAATACTTAGTGCCAGGCACCACGTCCCTGCCCCCGTGGAGCTTATATTCTACTGGGGGGAGCCAAACAAAATAAGTAGATTATAGAATATGTTAGTTGTGATAAATGCCTTGGGGAGATAATCGAGCAGGATAGGGATGTGGGTAACTAGGGGAGGTCTCTGGTACAACAATGAATGTCTATACCATTCATTTTCCTTTTGCTTTTGGAAATTGTCTAGTTATGTCTTCTGCCCATTTTTCTATTGGGTTCTTTTTGAGTTTTATTTCCCAGTATGTACTTATCTTACCAATATCTTAATGATAGAAATATTTTCCCCAGTTTGGCATTAACCTTTTAATTTTATGATGTTTTGAAATGTATGTTTTACCTTTTTTTGTTTTTGTTTTTTTTCAGGTACCGGGGATTGAACCCGGGACTTTGTATGTGCAAAGCAATTGTTCAACCACTGAGCTACACCTCCACTGTTTTACCTTTTCTATGTGTCAAATAGGTCAAGCTTTTTTCTTTTTGATTTGTTTTTTTCCATTGCTTTAATGCTTAAAAGTCCATTCCTGTCCCAATATGATATATATTAATCTTTTTTGTTCTAGTTTCTCCCAGTGTCATTCTTTCTTGTTTTGTATTTTGCCACAGTCAAAGCCATGTTCTCATCACCAGTTAATCCATCCCCACTCCTACCTTTCATGCCTCACATCTGTTCTAGATTTCTCCTTCCAACTGTTAAGTCCTAACACTCCGCCTCACACCTCCAGCCTTTCCTTTCCTCAGCCACCAGGGGCTTCTCTCCAGCCATCCTGATCTCCTTACAGCACATACAGCCAGAACCATGCACATAGCGGGCCCTTGATGGCATAGTCTGGTGGTGTGCGGTGCTTTTCTTGTTGCAGGGGCTAGAATCATTTCCTCTGACTTGGTATCCTCCATGCTCCAAGCATGGTGTTAAGTACATGAATATTTTATTGATTGGAAGATTTCTCTTTCTTTGCTGAGAAGACTCTGCCTCGGCACTAAAAGCTCTTAGAGTAGCCAATGGTAGCTACAATTTTAGATTTCCCAGCCCATTTCCATTCACCTCTCTTGGATCAGGCCTCCTTCGCTTTGAGGGAGACTTTTTCTACTCCATGTCACCAGTGGTAGGACTGTCTGTCACAACACCTCACCCCAGCCTTCTAGCCACAGGGATAGATATGCAATGTCAGCTAGGCCAATTGGCAGCCCCCCCACCCCCAGGTGCTTCTGGTAGTCCTAGTGAAGAAGGATACTGCTTGCTTTTGGTACCAGAACACTCTCAGTTGCATCTAACATCACATGGAAGAAGCCCTTATTCCAGAGATGAAGATGAGGCCAACGTGGAATCTGAGAGATGAGCAAGAGAGAGCTGACAATATTACTGCAGTCCTCTGGATCCAGCTCTGCCTGCAGCCCACAGTCCCTGGGCTTCTTCCATTTGAGCCAATACAATCCTTTTTATTTAAGTCCCTTTGAGACAGATTTCTCCACTACAGTCAAAAGAATCCTGACTAGCTCTGTAATTGGGAGGTGTTGGCCTTCATTGGCTGCCAACTTCATTGCAGAACTCCTCTAAGATGTTAGAGCTGAGAGAGGCCTTAGAGACCACTGTCCCATCCTGTAGTTGGGGAAACAGATCCCAGAAGGGAAGAGAATTCATCCAAGGTCACATGGTGAGCTGTTTCCTGTCCAAAGGGAAAAAGAACCTGAACTCACTGGCCAGCATCGCCGTGGGCCTCAGCGATGGCATTGGGCCCCTTAGTGGCTATTGATCTGTTTTGGGATACGTTACCCAGACAGGATTACTGCAGCTATGCGGTTGTTTATTCAGTCAAGGTAGGGCTGGGCCAGAGCCGGCGAGAGGGTGGGGGGCTTGCATGCTGCTATTGCTGTGCTCCTGACTTCTCTGCCTGGTCTGCAGAGGAGGGAGGAAGCGACAACTATGGATGGCATTTACTGAGTGCTCACTATGTGCCACACAGGAGATGTAAAGCTATGTACATTCACTCTTTGAAGCTTTGCACCACCCCTAGGAAGTAGGTACTATGGGAACCCCCATTTGATCAGTGAGGGAATAGGCCCAGAGACATTAGGGAACTTGCTGGTGGTCACACTGCAATTAAGCCACGCACTGGGATGAAGCCAGGGCTACCTGACTGCAGAGCCCAAGGTCTGAACCCTTGCACTAGGGGGAGGCAAACTCATGAGACTATGAGCCTGCACACCTCTGCTCCCCAGCTCGAACCCTGGGCAGCCAATTCAAGTCCAGACTTGTTGGAGCTTCTGGTTTTTCAAGAGAAGCTGGAAATCTGGATTTTTATGTGAAACTTCTCTATTTTTAAATATTGGCAACAAATTCAGATTTTTCAAAAAACTATATAAGCCAACCAGGAACACATTTTCAAGCCAGTGGATTGCAACTTTTGCACTATACTCCAGTCTTCCTTGGTGGAGGAAAATGTTCTAAACCATGGGTGCCTGTCATCCCCTGGCAGGAGAATTGACCTATCTGGACTCAAGGCTGGATGTTGTTAGGATCCAAACCCTGCACTGCCCTCACCCATTCATTCCTGAGTGTGCCCCAAATGTGAGACGACAGCAGGACCTGGGGCAGGTGGGGGGATTGTGTGGAGATGCCCAAGAAAGCAAAGGGAAGCTTAGTAGCCCATTTTGCAGGAGAGGAAATTGAGACTAAGAGAGGCAGTATAATGGCTCCAAGTCCCACAGTAACTCATTGGAAAAGCTGCTGGGACTACATTTGAGGTCTTTCTGAGGCACAGGTCTGGTGGCCCCACCCTGCTGATGACCAAGCGTGTAATAAGATTGGGGAAGTTGCTGACCCTCTCTGAGATCCACTTTCCTCATCTGTGAAATGGACATAACAGTGAGGAACAAAGGAAGCATGGAATGGGAAAGTGCCTGGTGAACATCTATCCAGGGCTTGGCCAAGAACCAGGCAGGCAGAGGGAGAGCCTCGTTCGTGCACTTCCCTCGCAGTAGAGTTCTCCATGCCCTCACTCAGAGACTTTTTACTCTTATTTTGACCACAACTGACCCGAGCTCTGACATCTATCAGAAGAAATTAGGGGAGAGGTGGAGAGGAGCTGTCAGGCAGGGCGATCCACTGAAAAGATGGGCCCAAGCACTCACCAAACCAGCACAAGGCAGTGGCCCCTGGGGGCAGTGCTGGGCCACAGTTCCTGGTGCCCTGGGTGCACCTCAAAGGGGGCTCGAGTTCCACACCTTCTGGGCAGCAAGGTGGGACCCACGGAGCCACTCGAGGTTTTCAGCATTGTGGGCTTAGGGGCACCCATGCTGGGAGGGCCCGTGCTACACCCCAGCTCATGCCTGCCACTTCCAGCCGCTCACCCAGGAGAGATGTGACTGTTGGTCAGGACACCCTTTCCTTCCCAATACAGTGCCGCAGTAGCCTTGGCCTGGCACATTTGTCTTTCCTGGTCCAGTTCAAGGACTGTCATCTTAGAGGCCCACAAAGGGGGAAGACTATCGCAAGTCTCATGGCATGTTGGGGCCAGGGCTGGAGTCCAAGCTGGCCTGTGTCCAGGCCCTGCTGCTGCCACTAGTCCCCTCCAGCCCAGAGTGTGGGCTGTACAGGCACAAGGCTGCTCAGCAGGACAGGTGTCCCTGCAGCCTCATCTTACCTGCCTCAAGCGGAAGAACTGCGGGCAGGGCCTGAAAACCTCGCGGGTGCCCTTCACTGGGATGCGGCTCTGCAAGCACGTCAGGGGTCTTGACCCTGCTGTAACCCCTTGGACAAGTCCTTTCGCCTTTCTGGGGCTCCGTTTTCTCCTCTGTAAAGTAAGGATATTGGGTCCATTTCCCAGGACCCTGCCAATCCACTGTGCCCAGCCCCCGAGGAGAGGAGACCCATCTCCAGGAGCAGGGGAGTGAGCCAGAGAGTGCTGCAGCCCTTCTCTGTAATGGAAGCCTGGTGCTCCGTGCAGGGGCACGTGCTGCATAATGACAAGACACCCAGAGTCGAGCCGGCCTCCCCACACCTTCCAAGTCCTCCTGGGGCATGGTGGAACAGAGGGAGGACTGTGTCTGCTTCCAGGTCACCAGCCCTCAGCCCTGGGCCTGGACCAGAGGAGAAGAATAAGTGAACGCATGGGTGGATGGAGGAATAATATCCTAAAAGTAGTTCTGGTCAAGTCCCCTCCTGGTGCCTAGCTCTTAGCACACATTATCTTTCATCCCGGCGGGGAGCTGTAACCCCTCCCCAGGGCGGTGATTCCCAAATCTTCCAGAGCCCAGCGTTGCCCCCGGGCCCTGGCCCAGGTCCAGGTCCAGCCAGGGCAGCCATCCCCAAGCTTCCCTGCCACCCAGAGGCACTAGCCACCTCACCAGCAGCCCTCACCTGGCTAGACTGGGTGGGGGTGGGGGAGCGGGTGCGGTAGTCTCCCATCTCCCCAGCCATGGAAGGGGGCTCCAGCAGAATGGACCTACCTTTCTTCCCTGTGTCTCTTCTGCTTGGTGCATCTTTTGAGGGTTCCCATCCCTTCATCTGGCCTCAGAAACAGCCTTTCAGCCTGAGGGTTCCCACAGACTTTTTTTTTAATTTTAAAGATGTATTTATTTCTGCCCCTCCACCCTCACCCCCACCCATTGTCTGCTCTCTGTGTTCATTCGCTGTGTGTTCTTGTGTCTGCTTGTCTTGTCTTTAGGTGGCACCAGGAACCAATCCTGGGACCTTCTGGAGTGGGAGAGAGGTGCTCAATCTCTTGCGCCACCTCAGCTCCCTGGTCTGCTTTGTCTCTTATTGTCTCTTTTCTTCATCTCTTTTTGTTGCATCATCTTGCTGTGCCAACTCTCCACATGGGCCAGCTCACCGCGCAGGCCAGCTTGCCTCCACCGGGAGGCCCCGGGAATTGAACCCTGGACCTCAAATATGGTAGACGAGAGCCCAATCACTTGAGCCACATCCACTTCCCCAGACTTTGTTTTAATGCCTCCACCCCTACCTCATCAAGAAAGATTCAATGTGAATATTCTCGCTGTCCTGATTTTGTGATAATCAGAGTAGGCTAAGCATTCGCTATATTAGAAACCATGCATGTGTCCCCAGACCTAGTTTTTCTCCCTAGGTCTGGTTTTTAGAATGCTGGTGATAAACTAAGCCTGATTTATTATATGACCATCCTGTATGGGAAAAGACTGTAACTTTGGGTATCTTTGGTCAACCTTAAGAGATATAGGAGGGGGACGGATG
Source organism: Tolypeutes matacus (assembly GCA_026826555.1). NCBI lineage: Eukaryota > Metazoa > Chordata > Mammalia > Cingulata > Chlamyphoridae > Tolypeutes > Tolypeutes matacus. The sequence continues at coordinate 10,761,675 of JAKSZT010021619.1, read as the reverse complement.
CGGCTCGGGTGGTTGGTCGTCCGACTCCCATATGGAGGGACCGGGGTTCAATCCCTGGGACCTCCTGGTAAAAATAAAAAAAGAAAAAAATATAAAAGGCACATGGGCCACAAGGCCCTGTGCGCAGGTGTGCTGCAGGCCCTGTGAATGGGTGAGCCATCAAGCCCTGCGAGCAGGTGCACCTTCAGGCCCTGCGAGCCACGCAGCAAAATGTTGACATAACAGGATAGTGACACAAGGGAGAGCCAAGACAAGACGCACCAAAAAACCAGGAACTAAGGTGGCGCAGGCGGTAGACACCTCTCTCCCACATTGGAGATTCTGAGGATCAAATCCCATTGAAGACAGGAGAAGGATGAGAATTGAGGACAAGAAACGGACACAGAGAGTTGCTCAGCGAATGGACACAGAAACAGCAAAAACAGGTGGGCGTAAAAATGGAGAAAAGTAAATAAATAAATCCTTTAAAAAATGTATAGGGGAGGAAGATACGGGCTATAGTTAGTAGTCATACTTTGATGATGCTCTTTCATGATTTGTTAACAAATGTTTCATAACAATGCAGGATGTTTGGGGGGTGATGTGTGGGAGCCCTGCATGACGTTATGCATGTTTGTTTTCTAAGTTCACGATGTTTACTGAACACTTATAGTTTATGTATGTTCATGTAGGAATGATATACTTCAATAAATTGTTTAAAATAAATAAATTTAAAAATAAAAATAAATAAAAATAAAATAAAATAAAAAAGATTCAAGTCGAGCCTCATGGGCTCCAGAGGGCAGCTGAGACCAGTGGGTTGAAGTCACTGAGAGACAGATTTAAAACCTCAGTTTGAGGTAGAACTTTCTTACAGTCAAAGTTGCCCAGAATGGAATGGGCTCTTCGTAGGTAGTGAGGTCTCTGTTCCCAGAGGTATGCAAGTAAAACCTAGACAACTCAGTGGGTGCTAACATAGACATCCACGAGGAGATTTGCTTCAGTAAGTGACCGTGAAGCCTTCTTTCAGTTCTATGACCACAAATAATATACTTTTTTCAGGGACTCTCTCCCCATACCAGCCCCCTGAGACAGACACATGCTTTAGCAGTCCAGAGGTTGAAGAAGAGTTGTTGGAGAACACACAGCTGGGCTGAGGACCAGGGACCCTGGATCCCAGCTGCCATTTTGTAGGGGCTTCAACCTGTCACCCATGGGTCAAGGCCAAGGCTGATGTGAACCTGAATCTGGCCCAAGAGGCTCCCACAATGGTCCTGGGCTGAGGATAACAGCCACCAGTGAGTGTGGGAGCCAGAGAAGGAGAAAGACGTGGGAGCTGGAGGCTCACAGGAAACCAAAGCCAAGTCCCAGGCTCAACTCAGCAAAATGCAAGACACCCAGGGGGCAAGGCAGCTTTTCAGGGGCCCAAGGGCGTGGAACTCTGAAGGCCTATACCCAGCTCTTGGCTGCAATCCCAGGAGGAAGGCGGAAGGGAGCACGCACCAAAACGCTCCCTCTCCCAGGCTTGACAGAGAGCACACTCAGTCTGTGTCTCACGCTCCAGGGCAGACACACCCAGCACCCACATCAGGCTCGTGCACAGAGACACCCACACAGAGTCACACCCTCCCTGGGCCACACAGACACCCATACGCACACAGGCACGAACGCCAGCCCTTAGGGTGGTAGTGAGGATTCGCTGCAATAACCTCTGTAGTCCCTAGGCTGGGCACATAGGAGGTGTTCAGTAAACAAAGACGGTCGCTGTTGGCTCAAGGCAGGGGCTCACTTGACAGATGACCATTCAATCATCAAAGCCTGGCACGTGCTGAGCGGACAGTATTTGTGAGCTATCATTTCCATGACTGTCCACCTGAGGAGGCCCCCTGGGGTCTGAACCTCTGTGTCTCACTTGCAGAGGCCCAGGAGCACCCCCTTCAGGTACCACCTCCCTGAGGGCCTCAGTGTCCAGCCTGGTGGAAATGGTTCCCCAGCCCCCTGGCAAAGGCAGGGCTCAGCCTAGGGGCCATCCCCAGTTAGAGTCTTTGGTATTCTGTGAACCTGGATAGAATCTTAGCAATTTAATACAATTGCATTCTAGATCCACTAACTGCAAGAACCAGAGGCTCTTGCCAGAAAAGTTTAGACTCTCAAAGACCTCAAAGCATGAATCTGAGAATTTTGGCGCTGTAGAGAGAGGCCCTGGAGAAGTGTGGTCCGCTGCCTCGCTCCTGAGACAAAGTCCCAAAAGCATGGAGCTTCAAACCAGGAAGAGAACTTAGAGTCCATTCAGCCCTGTTTGACAGATTCGGACACTGAGGCCCAGAGAGAGTGAGCAGCTGGTTCAGTCACACAGTGAGTTAGTGAAAGAGTTGAGACTGGAACCCAGTGCCTGGCTTCACAAGCTTAGACTTTGCCCTTCTATGGAGGCTCAGAGGAGGAAGCAGTTGGACCAAAGCAAGGATTTTCTGAACTGTTTTTGAAAAGTCAAACCAAAAAGTAAAATAGGAAAAAGGTGCTGGCTTCCCCTTATTTTCTGCGTTGCCTTCCTCTGGGCACTCACTCTCCAAAACTCTCAGCCAGCATCCAGCTCTGCTCACAAGCTGCTTCCCAGACGCCCACGGGCTTCCTAAAATGGACTCTGCAAGCTAATTCCAGAGGGTGAATGGCAGAGCAGGCCTGCGGGGAGAGGAAGGGGGGTGCTTCCTTAGCTGGCGCAGGCGCAGGGAGTCTCACGTCAGCGCAGAGCTGGCTGTCCCCCAACCCCAACCCTCTCCCCAGGTGCTTTGCCCCTCCCCCACCCTGGAGGGGAGTATGGGGTCCAGCCCCCACCTCTCACTGCCTCCTTTTCACTGCCTGACCTCTTGGCATAGGTTATTTATTTTCCTTCTCAAAACATTTTTAAATTATGTAATATTATATTTTTACTGTAAAATAATCAAGAAAGTATAAAGAAGAAAATTAAGGTCTCCTGTAATCAAACCCTCTAAATGAAACAATCATTACTATCTAAACATACATCCTTTCAGACTTTGGACAAAGCACATGTATAGAAATAGGGGCTGATTCTGTACATTCTGTTCTGAAACCTGTTTTTTTTCTTTCAATCTTATATTCACAAACATTTTTCCTAGTTAACCATTGCATTTCTGCAAAGCAATTTTTAGTGGCTGCATAGCATCCTGCATCTGACCACCCCACACTTTTTCAACCAATCCCTCTTGCTGAAAATTTTTAGCTTGTGTCTGATTTTCCCCTCTAAGAAACAATGCATCATTTACTCTACAAGTTAAATCTTTGTGCTCATTCTTTTTTTTTTTTTTTTAAAGATTTTATTTATTTATTCATTTATCCCCCCCTTGCTGCCTGTGCCCGCTGGGTCAGCCAACCACGCCGTGCGGGCAGGCCCGCCCCCACCAGGAGGCCCAGGGAACCGAACACGGGGCCTCCCATATGGTAAACGGGAGCCCTACTGATTGAGCCACAGCCGCTTCCCTGTGCTCATTCTTAATTATTTCCTTAGCACATCTTCCTGGAATTGGAATTACTGATCAAAGGGTTTACACTTTTAAAAAATAATAAATGCAAAATTATAATACTATTCTTTCTCCAAAGAGCATGTAATATTTATGTGATAAAAAATTAAGAAATAGAGTTAAGGAAAAGAAAGGGGAAAGAAATGTAAGTTCCTCCAGCTATCACATACAGTGGGATTATAGTGTACATGCTATTCTGGAAAACGTTGACTGTTTGTTCATGTTAATACATTTTCATTCACAACATCCCTTTTATCAGCTACATAATATTTCGTTGAATGTATGTGCCTTGGTATAACCAATCTCCTATTGTGCCATAGAGTTCTGATTTTGCTCATGTATAGAGAGATCTCTGTTGGGCATGCTTGGAGAAGCATCTTTGCTTCTTGTCCACACATTCCCAGACTGTACAGAAGTGGAATTTCTGGGTCAATGGTCTTTCTGTTGTTGATACCTCATCACTTCTGACTGTGAGCCTAAACACCGAGAAGGCATGGCGGCTTAGCAAAGCTCCTCTTAAGCCTACAGGGAAGGACCTGCGATATAGAATCAGGCAGGAAGCTTGTGCTGAGTCTCCTATTCTACAGATTGATTGCTTAGGGAATGGCCTGGCCTTGGATTGGGCCTTTGCCCAGAAAGTCTCATCTGTGCTTCTGGCTCCTCCCGGGAAGCCTGGCTCCCAACTAGGCTCAAAGCAGCCTTGAGCGCACAAGCCAGTTGCTGCCGACTCTCCCTGGCCCACTTCCTGATCATCTGGACAGGCTGTGTGCCTTCTCTGGGCCTCCAGATCCTCTTGCCTGAGACCATGAACAGCTGGGGAACCAATGTGCCCATATCACCAAAGTCTTCATTGTTCTTAGGAGAGGAAAGAAGGAGCCAGGATGCTGCTGGGGCAGTTGGTGCTTGGAGACTGCAGAGCAGGTACGAGCCACTGGCCTTGCAGGGCAGAGTGAGGCCTGGCTAGAAGCCTGAGAGGAGCACACAGGGGGCTAAGGGTAGCCCCAACTGTTCCAAGTGACCAACTTGGATTGGAGGTGATACCACCTAACTGATGTGCTCGGAGAAGGAAGGGCTGGGAGCCAGCATTGGACAATGGGGAAGAAAGAGCCCAGAGAGGGGAGGGACTGCCCCAAGCCTCCCAGGGGTGGCAGCCAGGCTGGCTCTGGGCCTGTGCCTCTCTGTCCCTTCACTCCTCTGCTCTGCTGTCTGGGGTCTTGCTTCATTCAGACTTGGGAAAGGAAAGATTCATCTGAGAAAAAGGCAAGCTTAGAATGAGACAGAGATGGACAGACAGAGAGACAGACAGACAGAGAGGGAAGAGGGACAGTTGCCAAGTGAGAAGGCCAAGCTATCCAGCCTTCTTGATTGGCCAGTATAAGGGTCTAAATGTCATTTGACCCTCCCAGCAGTCAGCTCAGAAGAGGCTGCGTCAGCCTCTCCAGCCAGGAGAACTAGTCTTCAGGCGGCTCCAAATCATCCCACTGGGTTATACAGCTTTTGGCAGTTGTCCAGGTGCCCTCACATTCCTGATCTCAAAACTCAGCACCTTGAACAGGTAGCGTTCCAGGACAACCCCAACTCTAAAAAAGTGTGTGTAGGGGTGTCTGCCAACGAAGGAAGTCAAGCAGACCTAGGCACCAGCTAGAGGATGAGGTTCCTGCATTTCTGCCTCTTTTAACTCTTGCTCCTCATTGAATTCCTATGTTTACTAATCCCCTCCAGAACCCAATTGAGCTAATCCACGCTGTGCAGTGAGGTAAAACGTTAGTGCTGCCCCATGAAAACACAGCAAGGTGTGGAGGCTCAGGTGATTGGCTTCAGGCTCCACGGGCAGCTGCCAGGGAGTGAGTCCATGAGGAGGGCCACTGTGCTCAGCACCCCTCTCCCAACCAGGTTCCATTTGTCACTTGATTCAGGAGGGTTTCACCTTTCCGAAACCTCTTTCCTCCTCTTTCCTTTCCCCACTCAGCGCTAAGCTGGTGGATGGGAGGAGAGGTGGGTGGGCAATGGTTTGCTTCCCTCACAAATACCCACCCGTGCCTAAGCTTAACTGTGGGAGGCAGGATGGGCAATAGCCTGCAAGCCTGGGGCCGTCCCCTTTTACCCCGGGGACTGAAGTCAGAGGAGCTTGGAGAAAAAACAGACACACGCCCCTGGCCACGTCAGCTAGGGGGCAGCAGGGCTCTTGCCTGAATGCTCTAATAATCGAAATCTCAATAGCTCTCACTGAAGCGCACTCAATTCGTGCCTGGCACCATCCGAAGTGCTCACATGTAGCACATCACTAACAGTCACAAAAGGTAGGTGCCATTATCACCCCCATTTTACAGATGGAGAAAGCGAGGTGCAGAGGTGAACTGGCCCAGGGCCTCATAGCCTCCTAGCCAGCAGGTGGCAGAGCTGGGTTTGTGAGAGCATTCTGCCAAACTCAAAGCAGGCCTGGGGCACCTGAGCTCCGGGGAAGCCCTCAGGCCCATCCTTGGCTTCCTGAAATCTGGCTTCCTCTGGCCTAGACCCTGGAATGCACTTCCTGGACTGATAATCGTACTGTACCTGAAGGCAGAGGCCATATTCCCAGTGCCTAGGAACAGTGGCTGTTACATGGTAGCTGCTCAACAGATATTTGCTGAGTGAATGAACAAGATTTATCCTGTGAAGAAGGTGCTAATATAGTGGAGGGTGACAGAGACAGATGCGTGGAGAGAGACCAGGAGTTGGGCTGTTGGGGGCAGCCCCGGCTGAGTGACCTTGGGCAAGTCACTTCACACCCTGACCGGTCAATATGCCCATCTATAAACTAGAGATGACAGGGTTACTGGGAAGACTCCTGTAAATGCTCCGTGGGTATTTAGCGTCTGTTATGATTGTTACTATGCAAGGACACTGCCAGTGTTTCACCCTAGGGCCTACCAAATGCTGTGCTCTCCCCACGCCCCTCCCTCTGGGTGCTGCCAGGGCCTAGGGGTGCCAGGCTGGGCCAGGAAAGAGACCCCATTGACACCTGCTCCCAGCCTCGGCCCCGGCCATCCTCAGCCCCTCCCAATATCTCTCATCAGCAGCATTTTCCCTCCTAAACTCTCTCCGCGTTTCCATAGGAACTGGAGAGGGTGGAGATGGGGAGGGGACATCCTCCCCCATGGAAGGGAACTTCATTCGGGGCTGTTTGGGAGCGGCCAGCAGTGCCTAGTGGAGCTTCCCCCACTGCTCCTCTCTCTTCCTCCCCGGACCCCTCCTTGAACAGCATGTTCCTCCGACCGTTATTTTTAATGCATTTATCCTGCCACTTAATTTATCCCGCATTGTGATCAGATTTAGCCCAGAGCGCTCAGCATGCTGGGCCTGCCTGCATATTCATGAGCCAGTTCATTCATGCCGCGGAGAGGATGCCAGGCTGTGGGGAGCAGCCTGGGTCCACTGATCTCCCACCCCAACCCCGCGGCAAGGGCGTCCGGAGTCCCAGGGCAAGGGCCCAGGCTGGAGCCAGACAGGTGGGGTCGGGTAAGAGAGGAGCTGAGGCTAGCTCTGGGCCGAGGCACTGGAGCCACACTGGGTTTAAAGCCTCCTCTGCCAGTGCTGGTGAAGTCGCTTCATCTCTCAGTTTATTCATCTGCAAAAGGGGACAGTAATGGCTACTGTCCCGCCACGCAGAGGGTGCCTGTCCACTTATCATGATAGTTATTACTACGTGGTGGGTCACTGAGGTTCTAGTTCATGCGGGAGAAATAAGCAGCAGGAGGGTGCTCTGGGCAGGGGAGCAGGGTGGGGGGTCTTTCTCTCCGAGCCTGCCTGCTGAGCCTTGCTCCCCTTGAGTGAACCTCAGGAAATGAATCCCCGCAGGAGAGGGGGTGAAGCCCAGGGAAGCCTGTAGCCTCCTGGGGGCCAGAGGGGGGTGCAGGGAGCCTGGGCCTCAGGAAGGGGACTGAGTTCTCGGCTCTGGGTTCTCCTGGCCCGTGGGAACACTCCACTCATTCATTCCCTCAGCCATTCATTCCACCGGTTTACTGATGCCAACCCCATGCAGGGCATGGTGCCCTGTCTTCAAGGTGCTCTCATCCCTTAAGGGAGGTGAGCCCAGGGTAGGAAGTGAACAGGGACTTCAGGGAAGGTGGGATCAACTGCTGTGGATGTTCAGAAGAGGGGCAGTCCTTCCGGCTGGGGTATCAGGGAAGGCTTCCTGCAGAAAGTGGCATTTAAACCAAACCTTAGGGGAGTGGTGTAGTGCAGTAGTTGAGTGCCTGCCTCACATGTATGAGGTCCGGTACCTTTTTTAAAAAAATAAAAATAAAATATAAGTTAAAATAAATAAGTAAATAAAATAAACCGAACCTTAAAAAAGTAGCTGTGAAAAGAAAGTGGCTGTGAAAAGATACGAGCGGGAAGGAAGGCCGTTTGGAGTCTGAAGAACAGCAAAGTCCGAGGCCTGGTGGTGGGAGGTCACACTGGGAGATGGCCAGGTAGAAGCTGGAAGAACTGCGGGCTCTGAGCTCGGGGGTCCTGACTTAGTTCAGCCATCCCCTGCACCAGGGAGCTCGAGGGAGCTCACTTCTGTCTCTCATACTTGTGTGCACACATAGGGGTCATGTTCTAGTTTGCCAGAGAAAAGAGGAGAGCTCCCACCTGGGCCTCCTGATTAATCTATAATTAAATCAGCGCAGGCGCCATGGAGCTGTGTTGTCAGTAGAGAGCTGGTGAGGGCCGACCGTGGTTTCTTGCTGAAACGAGCCCTGCCAGATGGCTGCGGTCCAGGCCGTGCATGGTGGCCGTGAGGGCCCAGGGTCAGGGGCTGGAGGCCAGAGCTTTAGCCAGGAACAAGAAAACCATCAGCTCACACGTGGCCACTTACAGAGTTCCCATCCACCATCCTACTTAATCCCCATAACTATACCATGGGGAGGTATATTATTGACTCCCATTTTATGGATGGAGAAACTGAGGTGCAGAGGACAGAGGCGTGAGCTAGCCTGGTTAAGCACATGGGTTTTGGAATCAGAAAATCCTGGCTTCACAATTCCCAGATGTCCCCTTTGCCATCTGTGTGGCCTTGGGCATACTGCTTATACACGCTGTGCCTCAGTTTCTTCATCTGTATATGGAAGACCAAAACACTGTCACTTCCAAGTATTGTTATAGGATTGAATGAGGCAATTCACACAAAGAACTTAGCTCAGTGTTTGGCATTCAACAAGAGCTCATTAACCACTACTACTTATCACCATACTTTGTTGTAATCACTTGTTTCTTATTTGTTTTGTTTTGTTTTTACTAGAACATAGGCTCCACAAGGACAGGGACCGTGTCTGTCTTGTTCGTTGCTGTGGCCCTAGAGCCTGTTGCTTGGTAGTGGTCAATAAATTATTATTGTCTGGGACAGCATTTGGTAGGTTGTAACATGCTAAATAAATATTAGACCCTATTTCGTCTGTGTTCTCTCTTGTTCTAAAAAGGGTTCGAGGAGATTTTTATTTTATCATCATCATCATCTTTGTTATTATCACTGTTCTAGCCCAATTCTACCATTCAGAGCTGGTCCTTCCGGAAATAGTTTCAGGAAAAGTCTGGAAATATGCAGGAGGCTCAGTGGGGGAGCAGTGGAGGAGACCCAGTTTCTGGAGGGGACAGCAGCAGAAAGCTCTGGGCTTCCCAGCCAACCTCAGCCTGGGGGTTCCTGGAAGAACCCCTTGTTCTCATCATCGGGGGGGCTTTGGACTTTCAGAGAGACCAGAGGGGCTGGAGCATACAACCCACTGAGAGCAGCTTGGATCTGAGGGCTTCTGTCTGTGAGGTCAGAGGGCACTGTGGGGTCATCTTTATCTCTGTCTTGTGGGACATTGTTTTCCAACCTCATAACAGTTAAAGTCCTAGAATCTCCAAATGATTGACTTTTAAAATGATTTACTTTAAATATGGTCAATTTAAGTGGATTCAAAGTTATCCCGATAAGTTGCCCACATTCATTTGCATTCTTTTTTCTTCCTTTTTTCTAATTTTATTTTAGAATTTCCAAAATTTACAAATCTTCTTTTTTATTTTTATTTTCCACTTTTTGTTAAAAATATTTTTTTGTTTCTTTTCTAAAAATTTACAACTCGTCTACCCAGTAATCAACAGTTCCCTCATTCCACCTTCCCCCAATCACCTGGTAATCACTAATCTACTTTCTGTCTCTACAACTTTGCTATTTTTAGATATTTCATATAAGTGAAATCTTATATGGACAGTATTTGTCCTTATGGGCCTGGCTTATTTCACTCAGCTTGTTTTCAAGTTTCATCCATGTTGCAGCACATCTCAGAACTTCATTCCTTCTTACAGCTGAATGATATTCCACTGTGGGTATGTAGCACCATTTGTTTATCCATCTGTGGATGGACACTTGGGTGACTTCCACCTTTTGGCTATTGTGAATACTGCTTCTGTGCACATTGGTCTACAAATATCCACTGGAGTCTCTGCCTTCAATTTCTGCGGGTATGTACCTAGGAGTGGAATTGGCAGGTCTTATGGTAGTTCTATATTTAATTTTTTGAGGACCTGCCATACTGCTTTCCACTTTGACATCTCATTCACTTGCATTCTTAAGTGGGAGAGGAAAGAACAGAATTACCTGGAGCTCACAGAACCTGGAGCCTCTCTTCGCTCCAGCCTCTGAGTAACTGATGCCTGTTAACAGCCTCCTGTGAATACCACACTGTAGCAGAGACTGGTGTGTCCTGCCCCACAGTCCCACAATCACCCAAAAGGGCCTAGTGCCCCAGGAACTACCCTCACCCAGAGGAGGCCAGAGGTTGGTGGAGAAAGACTTGCTTGTTCCTCAGTTGGACAGTTGCCCATGGGGTTAACTTGAGCATCAGCACCTGTTATTGGCTTCCCTCCCTTTCCCGGCTCATTCCCCTCATTCCAAACAAACTACTTGCATCCAAATCCTTGTCCCAGGATCTGCATTTGGGAAAACCCGACCTAAGATATACTCTAGAATTGTGTGTGTTTTACTGTCCTACAGTAATTGCTGAGAGGTGTCAAAATCTGTATGTGTCCTTGGGAGTGCGTAGATCATGTGAGCTGTGACGGCCAAAGTGTCGAGACCTGCTGCTCAGGGTAGGGGAGTAGCTGGGCAGCGGAGGGTTCTGGTAAGCAGAAGCTGCTGGTAAGCCAAAAGCCAGGTGACAGAGAGCTCTGTATTGTGGCCAGTCTCACCTCAAACCCCTTGTCAGGAGCCAGGCACAGATCCTGGGACTGAGGACTCTGCAGGACAAGAGAGGCACTTGTGTTGCTTCAGCAGTCACTGATTAAGCACCTACTGTGTACTGAGGATAAAACAGGTAAATAAGAGAATAAGTGTCCTCGTCCCTGTGTTTATTATCATTACACAGTAAGATGTATAATCATGTGGATAGAGGTTAGAAATGAGCGGAGAGGACTTATATAAATGGATTTACTCATATAAGACATTTATTGATCATTGATGTGAGGCACTGTGTTAGGCCCTGTGGATAGAAGAGAGATGGGTTACATTTACATTCCACTCAGAAATGAGGAAAGGTAACCAGCATTTATTAAGTTCCTACTGTGTGCCAGACACTGATAAGGTGTTTTCACAGTTCATATCATTTCTTTTTGCAACAGACCCATGAGATGGGAGCTATTCTTATCCCCACTACACCGGCGAGGCCCAAAAAGGTGATGTAATTCACAGGGCCACACAGCTGGTAAGTAGCAGAGCTGGGATTCAACCTAGATCTATCTGATTCCCAACCCCCAATACTATTTTTTCCCCTCAAATCAGACCAAGGTCTGTGGTTTTTGTCTTAAATACCCACTGAGTGAACCAGTTTCAAAAAGAACAAAACCTGGAAGCAAACCAGGCCACGCTCAGATCGAGCTAGAACAAGCTTTTGCTGGGGTCGCGCTCTGGTTCTGAGGCCCTGCCTCATCAACAGGGGGCCCCCAGCCTGGTCTGTGAGCGCCGTCTGTAGGGAATCCAGGACGCCTTGAAGCCAACCTCATTTCACCCTGAAAAGTCAAGGAAGGGGGGCTTGGCAGAGGCCCTGCTCCCCATGCCTACTGGGACACAGGATTCAGAGCAGCTCAGGGCTCAGACCATCCCTCTCACCTCCTCGGGTAGCCATGGCAGAGCCTGGCTGGTGTTCCAGTTGCTATTACTGCAAAACAAACCCCTCTAAGACTTAGTAGCATAAACTAACCATTTTATTATGCTCACAGACTCTGGACAGGGTACAGTGGGGATGTGTGCTCCATGATGTCTGGGGTCTCATCTGGGGAGACTCAATAGCTGGGGGTGACCTAACTCTGGAGGCTGGAATCATCTGGAGTATATTCTGTCAGCTGGAACACCTATGCATGGCTTTCCATGCTGTCTTTCCACCTGGGCTGGCTTGGGCTTCCTCACAGCATGGCAGCTGGCTTCCAAGAGCAAGTGTCCCAAGAGGGCTAGGTGGAAGTTGTCTTTCCTTTTGTGACCTAACCTTGAAAATCACATAGCCTTGCATCACTGCTTCAGTATTACAAGCCCACCCAGATTCAACGGGAGGGAACACAGACCTCGCCACTCAGTGGGAACGCATGTAGAATTGGAGATTTTATTGCCCTCTTTGGCCACATAATTTGCTACAAGCATAATTTGCTAGAGAAGGCAGTAGATGTGAGTTGGTAGTCAAAACTATTGGACGAATGGGGTGAGCTGCTGATCCAACAGTGGAGGTGCAGCCAATATTGGGAATGCTGGAATGGTGGGTAGTCCAGCCTGAGTGGATCAGAAGACAAGCAGTTTGAATTGAGATTAACTTTTGAGGTCCAGGCAATAGGCTGGACTTAAGAAGGAAGGACTTGAGCTGGGCTCAGAGGAACAGATATTCTTTTATTTATCTACCACCCAACCACCCATCTGTTCCACCCATTCACTTATCCATCTGTCCACCCATTTATCCAATCACCCATCCATCTATCCTTCTAGCCAGCCAGCCAGCCATTTATCTACACATCTATATCCTATTAACTTTCACTATAACTCAGTCTCCCCATTTGTAAAATGGGGATCATAGTATAAACCTGATGGAGTTGTTTGCAGATTTAATTAATTAATTAATTAATTAATTAATTAATTAATGCAGGGGTTCTTAACCTTTTTTGTTCCACGGATCCCTTTGCCAGCCGGGTGAAAACCACAGACCCCTTCTCAGAATGTAGCAGCAGATAGCTGTATGACACTCAACATCGGCACATCTTTCAATTAAATTTTAGGATTATTCAAAATTACCTTTTACAACTTTCCCATAATTTCAAAACCTGATAACCTAACACGGTTCAACATCTGTTCAAATGGTCATTTTCAAGAAGCATTTAGAAATTTGAGTTTTCCCGTGTCATCATAAAATCATCTCCGCCATCCTTACCAACCTTTTTGCAGGCAGTTATCCACTGCACTCAACACGCTACATCAAAATAAAAAGCATACTAAGTCCACACTATACTGTGTATTATTGAATAAATGTATCACACCTGCACCAGCATGCCCCCAAAGAATAATGTTTTTAAATGCATAAAATAAAATTACAAAGGAAATCAGTTACGTATATTGAAATACAGTTACTAAAATACAAAATGTATGATATAACACTATATATATGTGCTTCTTTCTTAACACATTAAATAATAATCCAATACACCAAAAATATAGGAAAGTTAAATTTTATTTTTTAAAGACATATCGATGTGCAGACTGTCATTTATCTTGGATAAGAACATTAAACTGTGGTGTATTTGACAAGGCAACACGCATATCATGGCTCCCTCATCTGTTTGCTCGTTTTTACTTGTTGTTTTTGCTCGTTGCCTGCTCATTGTTTTTCGCTCGTTGTCTGCTTATGGTCTGTTTTTTCTTTAGGAGGCACTGGGAACCGAATCCAGCAGCGCCTATGTTGGAGGCAAGTGCTCAACTGCTTGAGCCACATCCACCCCCCACAGATTTTCAAAGAACTTCTCTTTGTCTTTGGTGGTCTGCAACTTTGGTAGGCTGGTTTTTGTTTCTTTGGGTTGTTTTTTTGTTTTGTTTTGTTTTACTTTTTAAATAAATCCTGCTAGGAGTTCATTGTGACTCCTGAATCTGAGGACTCATGTTTTTCATCAGTTCTGGAAAGTTCTTTGAATACTCCTTTCCCCTATTTTCTCTATTGTCTCTTCTTAGCTTTTTTTTTGTTTTTTTTTTTTTGACTTTTTTGACTTTTTATTTTGAAATACTTTCAAATTTATGGGACAGTTACAAAAATAACACAAACTTGGGAGTGGATGTAGCTCAATGGTTGAGTGCATGCTTCCCATGTACAAGACCCTGGGTTCAATCCCCAATACCCCCTAAAACAAATAAACAAAAAAACGCACAAACCCCATATGGAGAACTCCAACATGTCCCTACTGCTCCCTTCCCCCAGATACCCAGATGCACTAAAAAAAAAAAATTTTTATTCTATTTATTTATTTCTCTCCCCCCACTTGTTGTTTTGCACTCACTGTCTGCTCTCTGTGTCTGTTCTTTGTGTGCTCATCTTCTTTTTAGGAGGTACCTGGAACCAAACCTGGGACCTCCCATGTGGGAGGGAGATGTCCAATGGCTTGAGCCAACTCCGCTCCCAAGATGCACTAGTTTTAACATTTTGCCACATTTGCTGTATCATTCTACCTATCTATCCATCTACCCATCTATCCATCTATCTATCTTTCTATCCATTTTCTGGGCACTTGAGTGCAGATTATATACATCATGTTCCTTAAATATTTATTATTGTTACGTACATTTCCTAAGAACAAGGCTATTCGATTATCCAATCACCTTAAGTGCAGTTATCAAGTTCAAGAAATTTAATAGTAATATAAAACTTATAGCCTATATTCTAGTTTTTTTTCATATGCCCCAATAATGTCCTTTTAAAAATAAAAGATTGATTGATTGATTGATTTCCCCCCTGCCTCGTTGTTTTACGCTTGCTGTCTGCTCTCTGTGTCTGCTTGTCTTTTTAGGCAGCACCAGGAACTAATCCTGGGACCTTCCAGAGTGAAGAGAGGTGCTCAATCTCTTGTGCCACCTCAGCTCCCTAGTCTGCTGTGTCTCTTATTGTCTCTCTTCTGTGTCTCTTTTTGTTGCATTATCTTTCTGCGCCAGCTCTCTGCGTGGGCCCGCTTGCTTTTCACCAGGAGGCCCCGGGAATCGAACCCTGGACCTCCTATATGGTAGATGGGAATCCAAACGCTTGAGCCACATCTGCTTTCCCCAATAATGTCCTTTTGAGCTTTCCCTCCTTGGTTGTTAGATCCCATCCAAGATCATGTTTTGCATTTAATTGTCATTGTCTCTTTAGTTGTTCTTTCTTTCTTTTCTTTTCTTTTTTTTTTTTATTAGAGAAGTTTTGAGCTTGCAAAACAGTCATGCATCATGTACGGAGTTCCTATACATCACCCCTCCACCAACACTATTGTGGAACATTTGTTAACAAATTATGAAAGAACATAATCAGGCTATTACCACTAACTATGGTCCATAGTATACACTTGGTATATTTTTTCCATACACCCCCTATTATTAACACTATGTATTAGTATTGTACATTTGTTATAGTTCATGAGAGAACACTCTTATGTGTACTGATAACCACAGTCCATCTTCCACCACATGGTTCACTGTGTTATACGTCCCATGCCTTTTACATTCTATCCAAAGTGTACACTCAGTGGCTCTTACTTTCATCACAGAGTTCTGTAGTCATTGCTCCAGTAAATCTTGGAACGTTTTCCTTAGTCCAAAAGAAAAAATCCCATACCCCCCTATTATTGATCCTTAGCATTGATATAGTATCTTCTTTGACATTGATGCAAGAACATTACAATATTGCTTTTAACTATACTCCATAAGTTACATTAATTTTATTTTCCCCCTGCATCACTATATTCTTACCACCTTGTAATAGTGACATACATTTGTTCTAGTTTGTAGAAGAACATTCTTGTATTTGTATTATTAACTACAATCCTCATCCACCTCATTCATTGGGTATACTATGTTATTCAGTCTCTAGATTATTCTCTAGCTTTCTTTCAATTGACATTTAATTCCTAGACTACCCCTTTCAGCCACAATCCCATTTATAAACCAGCCATGTTAGTTATACTCACTATAATCATCATACCCTCCCAGCACCAACTGTTGAACACACTGTTCTGCCCCAGCTGGGTGGGTTTGACATGCTTGTCAAAAATTACTTGACCATAACTGTTAGGGTCTGTTTCTGAACCATCAATTCGGTTCCATTGGTCCACATGTCTATCTTTATGCCAGCACCATGCTGTTTTACCCCTGTAGCTAGGTAATATGACTCAAAATCTGGAAGTGAGAGTCCTCCAACTTTGTGTCATTTTTAAGATGTTTCTGGTTATTCGGGGCCCCTTACCCTTCCAAATAAATTTGATCATTGGGTTTTCATTTCTTTTAAAAAGGCTGTTGTCATTTTTATCAGGATTTCATTGAATTTGTATAGCAATTTTGGTAGAATTGACATTTTAATGATATTTAGTCTTTCCCATCCATGAACACGGAATATTCATCCATTTATTTAGGTCTTCTTTGATTTCTTTTAGTAATGCATTGTAGTTTACTGAATACAACTGCTTTACATCCTTGGTTAAGTTTATTCCTAAATATTTGATTTTTTGTTGCTATTGTAAATGGATTTTTTTTCCTGACTTCCTCCTCAGACTGCTCATTACTAGTGTATAGAAACACTATTAATTTCTGCATATTAATCTTGTATCCTACCACTCTGCTGAATTTGCTTATTAACTGTAGTAGTTTTGTTGTAGATTTTTCAGGATTTTCTAGGTATAGGATCATGTCTATGAATAGCAGAACTTTTACTTCTTCCTTTCCAATTTGGACACCTTTTATTTCTATTTCTTGCCTGATTGCTCTAGCAAGAACTTCTAGCACTATATTGAACACCAGTGGTGACAGTGGGCATCCTTGTCTTGTTCCTGATCTCAACAGTAAAGCTTTCGATCTGTCATCATTGAGTACAATGTTAGCTGTGAGTTTTTCATATATGCCCTTTATCATGTTGCATAAGTTTCCTTTGGAGTGTTTTTTATCAAGAAAGGATGCTGGATTTTGTCAAATGCCTTTTCTGCATCAATAGAGATGATCATGTAATTTTTCTTCTTTATTAATGTGGTGTATTATGCTGATTGATTTTCTTGTGTTGAACTATCCTTGCATGTCTGGGATAAAACCTACTTGATCATAATGAAAAATTCTTTTAATGTATTGTTGGATTCGATTAGCAAGTATTTTTTTGAGGATTTTTGCATCCACATTCATTAGGGAAATGGGTCTGTAATTTTCTTTTTTTCATAATATCTTTATCTGGCTTTAGTTTTAGGGTAATATTGGCTTCATAGAATGAGTTTGGTAGCATTCCTTCTTGTTGAATTTTTTTGAAGAGTTTGAGTAAGATTTGTATTAAATCTTCTTTGAATGCTTGGTAGAATTCACCTGTGAGTCATCTGGTTCTGGGCTTTTCATTTTGGGGAGTTGTTTTATGGCTGTTTCATCTCTTTCTTTCTCTTTTTAATAGTGGGAACATATAAACAACGTAAATTTTCCCATCTCAACCACTCCCAAGCATACCATTTATTGGTATTAATGACTTGCACAATATTGTGCTACCATCACCACCTTCCTTTAGTAAAAACTTTCCTATCTCCCCAAAGAGAAACCCTATATCCATTATGCATTAACTCCCCTGTTTCTCCTGTCCCCCACCCTTCGCAACCTATATTCTAATTTCTGTCTATATGAGCTTGCATATTCTCTGATATTTTCTTTGTAGTTACCATGGGACTTAACTTTAACATCCTAAATCTATAACACTCTAGTTTGCTTTGATACCAACTTAACTTCAATAGCATGCATTAACCTTTATGTAGATCTTTCCACAAATTACATGTTTATACATTATGATCCCCACATCACTGATGTATCATTATATTTTATGCATTTGCCCTTCAGATCCTATAGGAAGTAAAAAATGGGGTTATAAACCAAAAATACAATAGTACTGGCATTTATATTTACCCAGGTCATTACTTTTACTGAAGATCCTTATTTCTT
Organism: Tolypeutes matacus; assembly: GCA_026826555.1. NCBI lineage: Eukaryota > Metazoa > Chordata > Mammalia > Cingulata > Chlamyphoridae > Tolypeutes > Tolypeutes matacus. Next base: position 10,743,990 of record JAKSZT010021619.1, on the reverse strand, counting down.
CTTGTAGCTTTAATCTATTGTGTACTTCCCTTTCCTTTCAACCTGCAGAACTCTCTTTATTGTTTCTTGTAGGACTGGTCTAGTGGTAACAAACTCGCCTACATTTTGTTTATCTGGGAATGTTTTTCTCTCTCCCTAATTTTTGATTTTGGAAATTTGTGCTCATTGAGCTAATTAGTTCTCTCAAATCCTGTGTCTTTTCTGGGGCTTTGATATATTCCTTTTCTTGGGCCATGTCTTACATTTTCTTAGTATGGCTCATAATTTTTTGCTGCAGTCTAGGCATCTGATTAGGATGTATTTTACTCAGATGTTCAATTTCTTTCTCTTTTGTAGGGATTTAGTGGCGGGAGGCTGTGTGTTATCACTGCTTTTTGTTTCTTGGCTCCACCTGGATTGTTAGGATTGTCCCTGCTAGTTGCTCATAACTAGATTCTGCACCCAGTAATTGGTTGTAGACCCGCTTTCTAGGGCCTTGGGGAGGGAAGCTATAAAGGTGGGGAAAAGCCTGTCTTACTTATTTTTAATTTTATCATGTGCACTTCCTTGATCTTCCAGCAGATGGCCCTCTTTGGCAGTTCTCAGTTCAGTGCCTGGTCGAGTATATTTGTTGCAACACAGATGGGATCAATGTGATTGAGCTTCCTGCCTGGAGGCTAAGAGCCTGTAATTCAAACTTTCTCAGAGACAGTTCTCCAGCTTTCTCTGGCAGCTCCCTCCCTTCTCCTAGGTAGGAAATATTTCCACTCTCCTCTGAGTCCTCAACAATCATTCCTGGTTAGTAGAGAAGGAGATTGGGAGGGTCATATATCTTTAGCCCTTTGCTGGCTCCCAAGGCAAACAATGTTGTGTCCCTACCCAGCCTGGAAGGGTTCCTGGGACACATCAGACCAAATTTGTGAGTCAAAAGCTGAGTCAGCCTTAAGCTGTGTCCCTCTCTCTCCCCTTTCCTGGGGTGGTGGACTCCTGGAGCCCCCTTTGTCTGGGGCCTGAGAATCTAAATTGTCTTTAGTGTGGGGGAGGGTGCCAGCAGCAGGAGCCACTGGTTTCAACTCACAGTTCTGTCGTCCCAATTCCCCTCCTTTGTCCCTTTCTCCTCTGGGGGGTGTCCAGCCTTTGCCTGATGTCCTAAACCCTACAAGATCTTTTTCCAGGCTGTTTCAGCCTGTCTTTTAACTATTTTTCTGGAGGAGAAGAGAGTCCCATGTCTTTCTAGTCCACCATCTTCCTGGAAGTCTCCCTTATTTTTGAAAGACAGTTTTGCTGGATATAAAATTCTTGTTTACTTTTTTTTTTTTTTTTTTTGGTTTCAGCACTTTAAATATGTCATCCCATTGCCTTCTTGCTTCCATGGTTTCCAATGAGAAGTTGGCACTTAATCTAATTGAGACTCCCTAGTGTGAGACATGTTGCTTCTTTCTTGAGGCTTTCAGAATTCTCTCCTTATCTTTGATATTCAGCAGTTTGATTATAATATGCTGAAGTGTGGTTCTATTTGGGTTTATCCTGTTTGGAGTTCGCTGAGCATCTTGGGTGTGTATATTTATGTCTTTCATTAAATTTGGGATGTTTCAGCCATTTTTTTTTTTTTAATACTCTTTCTGCCTCTTTGTCTGTTTCTTCTCTTTCTAGGGCTCCCACAATTGTATATTGGTATGCTTGATGGTGTCCCACAGGTTCCTTGGGCTCTGTGCACTTTTCTTCATCCTTTCTTTTCTCCTCTCCTCATACTGAAGGATTTCAATTGTCTTTCAATTGTCTTATCTTCAAGTTTACTGATTCTTTCTTCTGTCAGTTCCAATCTGCTGTTAAACTCCTGTAGGGAATTTTTCATTTCTGTTACTTTAGTCTTCAGCTCTGTTTGGTTACTTTACATAATTTCCACCTCTTTATTGATAGTCTCTGTGTTTATCTATTGTTTTCCTGATTTCCTTTTGATCTTTGTCCATGTTTTCCTTTAACTCTTGGAGCATATTTAGGACCATTTTTTTTTTAAGTTTTTGACTGGTATGTTCCAGATATGATCTTCTTCAATGATGGTCTCTAATGCTTTAATTTCCTCCTTTGCCTGGGCCATTGCTTCCTGACTCTGTATGTTTTGTAATGCTTTGTTGAAACCTGGACATTTTGATATTTTATGTGTTCTTGCTAGAATTTAGACTCTGGGACATCTGTTCCTTAAGCTTATATCCAGCTAGTGTTATGACAGAGCTTTCCTTGAATGCCAAGAGCTAACAGACAAAAAAGAAGAAAAAAAAAAAAAGGAAAAAAAAAAACACCTTCCTAGTCTTTGCAGACTGCAAGTACTCTCCTTCAGGTCTTATCCATACAATGAGTTTAAAGAACAGCTCCAGGCCAAAGTATAGAGGTCCTCCTGATCCATTCTGCACATGTTTACAAGAATACAAATGTCCCCTCTTCTGAAAGAATAAGTTTCCTCATGGCCCCAGGCACTGCACTGTGTGTCCTATAGCCAGTAATCCCTTGCCCCAGGCAGCAATCACTTGACTGCTCTCCCACAGCCTGTTGTGGGAGCTCTGTGAGCTGCCTTCTACATGCATGGCAAGTTCTGGGTGGCAAGTACCTCAGGCCACCACCAGAGAGATTGGGGCAGACATGCATACACACTGTGTGTGCATGAGGGTTACTCTGCTCCCTCCAGAACTGGGACCAGGATTCTGTACTGGGAGTGCAGGACAGCTCTGTGCTGAGCCGGTGAGGGGTTGGGGAGGGTCCAGCCAGGGCGCCACAAGATCCTATTGCTTTTAAGTAGTCTTTTTCTTGATTTGGCACTCACCCTGCAACTGCAGTCCTTTAACTGTTTTTTAGAACTTTGAGAAAGATATTTCTGCCAGTTCTTGCTGGTTTTTCAGAGCTTCTGTGGAGGGATAGAGCCCTGAAACATCTCACTTCACCATCTTGGTAAGGGCAGGGCTCCTCTCACTTAGACTCTCTGACTCTATTTGTTAGACCTTCTCCATATCTCTCATATTTTCTCTGTCTCTCTTTCTCTGCTATATTCTGGATAAATCCTTCAGTTTCCAGGTCACAATTTTTCTCTTCATCTGAGGTTAACTTGTTGTTTAACCCTTCTAAGAGTTTTAAAATTCCAATTATTATAGTTTTCATTTCTGAAAGTTTGACTTGGTTCTTTTTCAAATCTTTTTGGAGAGCCTCTTACCCCTTATTCATGATTTCAACTTCCTCTATTATTTCTTTAAACATATAGGCATATTTACTTTACATTTTGAATAATACAATACCAATATCTGAAGTTTTGGGGGATCTGATTCTGTTGTTTGTTGTTTCTTCTATCTTGTTCAGGGTGGCATGTTTTTTTGTATGCTTTGAGTTGCTTTATTTTTTGAGAATGATACTTTAGTCATTTTTGTTTACTATTGAAACTCTGGAAATTCAAAATTAATATCCCTGCCATGAGCTTCTTATACACACCAGAAAACATTTCAACCTTGTGTTCTACATTGTTCTGCCATGCTTTTTCCAAATGAACCTTTATAAACTGGCTGTCATCCAGTTTAACACAGATTCTCTTGCCCACAATTTCACTCGGGAAGACCAGGTCTTCACGGATTGCATCATGCAGAGCTGTCCTGGGATGCTTTTGCTTATTATTACTTTTTTAATCTTACATTTGGTGTATTTTCCCCCCAACCCACCCGATTATTATTTTTTTAATATCATTTATACATGAACATAAACAGTAAGCATATAGTAAAAGTTGTGAATTTACAAAGCAACCATGCATAACATCATACATCACCCCACTCATACATCACCCCACCACCAACACCTTGCAGTGTTGTGAGACATTTGTTACAAATTATGAAAGAATATCCTCAAAATCTTACTACTAACTATTTTACATTTGGTGTATTTTCCCCCCAATCTACCCTATTATTATTTTAAAAATATATTTTTATGACAGAAGTTGCAAACTTACAGAACAATCATGCACATGTGCATAATTCACATACAACACCCCTCTATCAACACACCACACCGTGGTGGAACATTTGTTACAGATTACAAGATAATATTATCAGATTATTATCAGATCCATAGCGTACATTTGGCACATTTTTTCCATACTCAGTGTTGGTCTATGTGTCTGTCTTTATGCCAGTACCATGCTGTTTTTTTCCACTGTAGCTAGGTAATATGATTTAAAGTCCAGAAGTGAGAGTCTTCCAATTTCACCTTTCCTTTATAAAATGTTTCTGGCTATTCAGGACCCCTTAACCTTTCAAATAAATTTGATAATCCTGCTTTCCGTTTATTTAACAAATGCTGGTGGAATTTTTATCAGGATTGCATTGAATCTGTATATTGATTTGAGTGGAATTGAAATCTTAATGATATTTAGTCTTCTAATCTATGAGCATGGAATGTTCTTCCAATTATTTAGGTCTTTTTTTTTTTTATTTCTTTAACAATGAGTTGTGGTTTTTTGAATACAAGTGCTTTACATCATTGGTTAAGTTTATTCCTAAATATTTGGGTTTTATCTGTCATATTTTATTTCCATCACTCTTTTGACACTTTTAGTTACTTTTACTGATATAATCTTCATTTCTAGACTCTCTTCCAAGCCTCTCTCTCCCGTCTTTTCTTTTCAGGCTGTAGCACACCCTTTAGTATTTCCTTGCAAAGCCAATCTCTTGGCTACAAACTCTCTCAGTTTCTGTTTATCTGTGAGTATTCTAAACTCACCCTCATTTCTGAAAGACAATCTTGCCAGATATAAGATTCTTAGCTGGAAATTTTTCTCTTGAAGTATCTTAAATATAGCATACCACTCTCTTCTTGTCTCCATGGTTTCTGATGAGAAATCAGCACTTAACCTTATTGGGTATCGCTTTTCTCTTGCTGCTCTCAGAATTCTCTCTTTGTCTTTGGCATTTGACATTCTGATTAGTATGTGTCTTGGAGTTGGTCTATTCAGATTTATTCGGATGGGAGTATGTTGTCCTCCTTGGACATGGATATCCATGTTCTTCAGTAGGGTTGGGGAATTTTCTTCCATTATTTCTTCAAATATTCCTTCTGCCCCTTTTCCCATCTCTTCTCCTTCTGGGACACCCATAGCACATATGTTTGCATGTCTCTTGCTGTCGTTTAGTTCCCTGAGACCTTGTTCAATTTTTTCCATTCTTTTCTCCATCTGTTCTTTTGTATGTTTGCTTTCAGAAACCAATCCTTTCAAGCTCACCAATCCTTTCTTCTGCTTCCTCGAATCTGCTATTATATGACTCCAGTGTGTTTTAAATTTCATTTATTGTACCTTTCAATCCCATAAATCTGCTATTTTTCTATGTATGCTTTCAAATTCTTCTTTGTGTTCATCCAATGTCTTCTTAATATTCTTAATTTCTTTAGCCATCTCATTGAATTTATTAAGGAGATTTGTTTGAACATCTGTGATTAGTTGTCTCAACTCCTTTATGTCATGTGGAGGCTTATCTTGTTCCTTTAACTGGGCCGTATTTTCCAGTTTCTTGGTGTGGATTGTAATTTTTTGTTGGTGTCTTGGCATCTTGCTTACAGGATGTATTTATTCTGTGTGCAGTTTCTCTCTTTAATTTAAGGTTTTCTTGCCCTTTCTCCCTTGCTTGTTGTATAGTAGGAACCAAGGATGCAGTTGATGCTATAAGCTGTGGAGGCTCAAGCTGCTCTCACTTCCCCAGGGACTGAAGAAGCTTCTCCCAACTTTCTCCTTTGCTAGGGGGAGGGACAGAGCCACAGCTGTGTGTAATAATCCAAGTTGTGCAGTCCTAGACTGTAGCTGCCCAGAGAGACTGATGAAGCTTCAAGCCCCTTTCTCCCCTGCCTAGGGTGGGAATGGAGCTGCAGGTGTGGGCAGCAATCTATTCCCTGCAGGTCCAAAATGACTGCAGTTACCCCGATAGACTTCAGACTATTTGGTCTGTGCCTGCAGTTGCTGAGAGAGGCTGGTGCAGGGCCTGCCAGCTTCCTCCCTGCTAGAGGTGGGGCTGAAGCCTAGGCTACGGCTGCAGGACAATCTGGGTGAAAGAAGCCAGTCCCTACCGTCACTGTGATTTTCAGTCAGCCTGGCTTTTCCTCATGCTGGGGGTGGAGTCAAAATTGCGGCTACTGGCCTCTTTCCAATTTGGACAGGTTCAAACTTTAGCTGTTCTTAGAGTTATACTTTAGCCAGCCAAATTTACTAATCAGTAGCTGAAATTGGTGGCCACCCGTTTCTTCCTCCCCCGTTTTGGGGAGGTGGAGCTTCCAATTCCAGCCATAGAATAGCTCCCAAGGCAGCTTGTGCCTCCAGGGGAGGATGGGCACCAGCCTCTGGGGCGTGAAGGACTCTACTTATGAATCGTCTCTGCAGATGGGCAGTCTCCTCTTTCCATTCTTTTAAGGATATTGCAGGATCCACTTCTGTCTCCTGGAGCCCCCAAACAGGTGCTTTACATAGCTGTGGATAATTACTAACTGCCCTGTGCACAAGCTGACTCTAGGAACTCCTTACTCTGCCACCATCTTCCTGGTTGTCCGTTGCTTATTTTTTTATAGGGATTTTTGTGTTGGCTTAGGCAGAATTCTCCTCTTATCAATAAAGATGACATACTTTCCACTGAACTTTCTTCTCCAATTTGCATGCTAGCCACACTTGGGTTTTTTGGAATGATTTCAGTTGAGAAATGGGAGCCAAGGTTATAATAGCTTTCTGACCATCACCATCTTCAATTTCTTTGGCTGCTATTATATTCAACATCTTTAACTGAGCCTTTAAGTCCAAGTTCATCTCCAGCTTAAGAAGAGCCTGAGAAATGCCAGACTCAAATTCATCTGGCTTTTCACCATCAAGCTTCACAATCTCCACATTTCAACTAAACATTGCCTTTTTCTTGCTAAGCATTGGCCTAGCAAGAGGCCATAGTCTCATGAGAACTCATCAAATCTCAGCAACAGAAGCTGAATTGCTTTTTAAATTGTCAATTGGACCTGCGTCTGTGGGAATTTGCTGAGGACTAGTGTGAGGGTGTTTCTTCCAGGGAAGGATTTGATTTTGCTTTTATTGGGTACTTAAGAGCACCACAGATTTTATTATTTTATTTTTTATACTTTTTAAAATTGACCTATAAGTCTTAAGAACTCAGCTTAATGGATTTTGGGGAAATGTTTAAATTTAATTTTTATTGAGGGAAGCACATATACAATAAAGTGCATTAATCTTAAGTGTAAATTTTTACATAGGTTTATATCCATATAATTGCCTTCCAGATTATGATATAGAACATTTCCAGCATCCCAAAAAGTTTCTTTGTGACCCCTTGTAGTTTACATTTACTGAGGGTAACCTCTATTCTGACTTCTATCATCACTGATTAGTTTTGCCTGTTATGAAACTTTATAATAATAGAATATGAAGTATTCTTTCACTTGGTGTAGTATCTGTGAGATTCGTCCATTTTATTGCATGTGTTGATAATTTGTTCATTCTTGTTGCTCTGTAGAATTCCCTTGTATGAATATGCCACAATTTATTTATTCATTCCACTGTTGATAAACTATGGGTAGTTTCCAGATTGGGGCTACTATGAATAAATCTGCTATGATCATTTGTGTCCATTGCTTTTGGGTGGACATAGGCACTTATTTTTATTGGGCAAATAACCAGGAGTGGAATTATTGGTCATAGAGAAAGTATTAAATGCAGATGTTTAATAGAAACTGCCAAATAGTTTTCCAAAGTGGTTGTATCAATTTACTCTCCCTTCAGCAATATATGAGAGCTCCAATTGCTCTACATCCTCACCAACACGTGACATTATCCGCCTTTAATTTTTGCCATTCTTGTGGGGGTAAAGGGTATTTCATTGTAGTTTTCATTTGTATATTTCTAATGATGAATGATATGGAGTTTGTGTGTTTATTGGCTATTTTGATACCCTAGTGGATGGATGTTCCAGTTAGTTGTCCTTTTTTCTGTATTTAGAATTCATTGGAATTCATTAGAAAAGTAAAGTGGTGCTTGTTTTTCATTATGTAACATCCCTAGCAGAGTCTAGGGCAGTGGTGTGCTGGCAATCCAGGTCTTGGAAATAAAAATGCCTGATTTGTAGCACTTTCAGATTTCTGTGGTGTAAATACTCCAACCATGGCCAATTTCAAGCCACCGACTAAATAGCTCACAAAATTCCCGAATATTTAACAAACAGCTTCCATGAGCCCATTTGGATAGACTCTAGGACACCAGTAAGTCTGAGATAGCACCTCTCATGAAACTAATTGATATTTCTGAAGCAAAATAGATAAATAGTCACACTAATTGGTACAAAATAGCCTCATGTAAGTTCAGGTCAGATTTTGCCTGCAAATGAATCGACCACCATTTAACAGTGAAAGAATTCTCCATTTACAGAGCTCTTTGGATTTTCACATTGCACATAAAGACGATGGATCTGTTCCATTGTGGAAAGATTTTCTGATGCAGCCAGGGCACTTAAGGAAATCCTGTTGAACTTTTGTGCACAGCAATTGTAGCAGTTTGATATTATTGATGAATTCCCAAAAGAAATATTGGATTATGTTTGTAAACTGGTCTTTTCCTCTGGGTGTATTAGAGTGTATTGGATTCAGAGGTTTTACTTTTACTTGATTAAATAATGATTAAGGCTTTGATTGGGCCATGTCAGTAGGACGTTGAGTCCCTTCCCCAGGAAGTAAGCACACAGAGGAGCAAAGCAGCTGAGCCCGGAGAGAATCGAGCCCCAGGGTGAGAGACAGAGCCGGTTACCTGTCTACAGCTGGTCTTGTGGAGACAGCAGGGCAGCTGAGCCCAGAGAGAAAAAAGCCCTGGGAAGAGAGGAACCCAGGAAGCCTGAACTCTTGGCAGATGTCAGCAGCCATCTTGCTCCAACTCGTGGCAACAGACTTTGGTAAGGGAAGTAATTTAGGCTTTATGGCCAGGTAATCTGTAAGCTTCCACCCCAAATAAAAACCCTTTATAAAAGCCAACAGATTTCTGGTATTCTGCATCAGTACCCCTTTTGGCTGACTAAAACAGCAGTGAATAATGATTTGAGCTAAATGACACCCAAAGTCCCTTCTAGTTCTGGAAGCCTATGGCTAAAAATATAAGAAGTATCTCACTAATTTCCAACTTTGTTATATTTCTATTTTAGCATCACTGTGGGGTGGAGTCTTTCTTGCTTTTTTTTTTTTTTTTTTTTTTGAGTCTTTCAAAACATGCTTTTGGAGCTAGTAAACGCAAACATCACATGGTTCTTTCTAGTGAAGGTTCTGGAGTCAGGCTGCCTAGATTTGAATCTTGGCTCTAGCACTTACTTACTCTTTGATTTCGAGCAAATCACATAAATCCTTCTGGCTTCAGTTTCCTCATCTGATCATGAAAACTGAGGTTTAAAAAAAAAAATTAAGAAATTCCTGGGTTAGTTCACAGCAACATGGCGAAACGCACCAAGAAGGTCGGAATTGTTGGTAAATACGGGACCCGTTATGGAGCCTCCCTTAGGAAAACGGTGAAGAAAATTGACATCAGAGAGCACGCCAAGTACACTTGCTCTTTCTGTGGCAAGACCAAATGAAGAGAAAAGCTGTGGGGATCTGGCATGGTGGTTCCTGCATGAAAACAGTAGCTGGTGGTGCCTGGACCTACACCCACTACCTCTGCAGTCACGGTAAAGTCTGCCATCAGGAGACTGAAGGAATTGAAAGACCAGTAGGAGTGCCACGATTTGAACCATCTCTAGCCTGTAATAAACGGGTTAATTTATGAAAGTAGATAAATAAATAAATAAATAAATAAGAAATTCCTGGTGGTCAATTCAGAGCTGTCTGTCGAAGGCTTCCTCATACTTGGGCATTCGAAATCGCATCAAGCATCCCTAGTAAGTCATGTTGGTGGGCATGGGGAGGACGGTTCCGTGTCCACAGCAGACCTAACACCGCACAGACTTACTGCTGGGGAGTTTCCCTGCTTTTCCGCCTTAATAGTCTGTGGCCATGGTGGCTTGTTAAAGTGGCTGCTTGGTCCCTGGCTCTCAGGCCCAAGGCCAATCCCCAATCTTGAGAAATCCTGTGCCCACCTGAGGAAACATCCTGGCCGCTGCCTCCCCCAAGCCTGAAAAAAATTTGAAATTCACTGCTGTGAGATATGTCAGACCTGGGTTCTTGAGTCTTCTTCCTCTAAGGCAAGTCTAGAGCACCATGTTTTAGATCCATCTCCTCGCCCTGTAGAGCAGTGAGGCTGTGTAACTAAGCTCATGTCCTGCATTGCCTGGTCCACGGGAATCCTGCCTGCCCAGGAGGGGAGTGGACTGTGCCTTTGAGGGGCACAGTTCAGATGCCTGTTTTAGAAATTGGGTTGTGCTCTGTGGTTCCCCATGAATGAGCTAATTAACCCAACTTTGTTCAACTGAAAAAAGAAAAGCGGGCTGTTAAGAGGATGAAAAGATCAGCCACAGCCTGGGAGAAAATATTTGGAAAGGCACATATCTGACAAAGGACTTATACCCAAAATATGCAAGGAACTCTTAAAACTGAAAATAAGAAAATAAACAACTCAATTAAAAAATGGGCAAAACAGCTGTACAGACATCTCACCAAAGAAGATAACAGCTGGCAAATAAGCATATGAAAAGATGCTCAGCATTATATATCATTAGGAAACTACACAGTAAAATAAGAAGATACCATTAGACACCTATTAGAATGGCTAATCCAAAAATCCAAAACACTCAGAACACCAAATGCTGGTGAGTATGTGGAGCCACAGGAACTCTCATTCATTCCTGCTGGAAATGCAAAATGGTACAGTCACTTTGGAAGACTGTTTGACAGTTTCTTACAAAGTCAAACATAGGCTTACTGTATGATCCAGCAATCACACCCCTATTTATCTATCCAAACGAGTTGGATACATTTATGGGTACACAAAAACCTGCACACAAAAGTTTATAGCAGCTTTCTTCATAATTGCCAAAAATTGGAAGCAACCAAGATAGCCTTCAATAGGTGAACAGATAAACTGTGGTACACCCATACAATGAAATATTATCCAGCAATAAAAAGAAATGAGCTATCATCTGTGTTTACTTTTTAGTTTTTAATTGCTTATGTTTTCAATTATTAAATGTACAAAATAAAGTTTTTAAAAAAATTAACATAATAATTTTACAGTCTAAAAAAAATAAAAAAATAAAGGCTAAAAAAAAAAAAAAAAAAAAAAGAAATGAGCTATTGATCCACAAAAAGACATGGAGGAACCTTAAATTCATACTGCTAAGTGAAAGAAACCAGTCTGAAAAGGCTACATAATGTATGATTTCAACTATATGACATTCTAGAAAAGGCAAAGTATACAGACAGTGAAAAGATCAGAGGTTACTGTGGGTTCAGGGAGAGAGGGAGGGAAGGATGAAATGGAGCACAAGGCATTTTTTGGGGGGGGGCAGTGAAACTATTCTGTATGATACTGTATGGTGGATATATGACATTACACATTTGTCAAAACCTGTGGCTCCATGTAATGGTTAAGTTAATGTGTCAACTCGGCCAGACAATTGTGCCCAGTTGTTTGGTCAAGCAAGCACTGGGCTAATTGTAATACAAGGACATTTATGGACTTTAGTCACCAGTGAGTTTACTGCATAGATAGCTGATTACATCTACATCAATCAGGGAGATTGCTGTCAGCAATGAGTGACGCTTTATCCAATCAGTTGAATGCCTTAAAAGGGGAAGTGATTTCAGCATTCAGAGAGACTTTCCCAGCTCCTCTTTGGACAGCCAACATCTCCCGGAAACTCATCAGGGACCTTCATTGGATTTTTGTCAGAGCCCGGGGTTTGCAATCTGCCTGTGGAGCCTGGACTTGTGCATCCCCACGGTCACGTGAGAGACTCTTATAAAATCTCATATTATTGACAGATATCTCCTGTTGATTCTGTTTCCCTAGAGAACCCTGGCTAATACGCTCCGTATAACACAAAGTGAACCCTAATAATGTAAACCATAGACTTTTGTTTCTAATAATGTATAAATATTGGTTCATCAGCAATAACAGTAATGCAAGATGTAACTAGGGGGAAGGAGTCGGGGTATATGGAGACTCTTATTTCTGTGCAATTTTTCTGTCAACCTAAAACTGCTCTAAAAATAAAGTTTACTTTTAAAAAAATTAGCTTGTCTGCCTTTTCTTAGTTTTGTAAGAGTGCTTTGTAAATTCTGTATGAGCCCTTTGTTGGATATATGTATGGAAAACATATCTTTTCCTAGTCTAATGCTTGTTTTTTGGTTTTTTTTTGAGGTCTTGGGCTAGGGATTGAACCCAGGACCTTATATGTGGGAAACTGGTGCTGAACCACTGAGGTACACCAGCTCCCCAAATGCTTGTATTTTTTTTTTTTAACAAATCAATTTTATTGATACATATTAATAAAGCATACAATTCACCCAAAGTGTACAATCAATGGTATTTCGTATAATCACATAGTTGTGTGTTCATCACTTCAATCATTATTAGAGCATTTTCGTTATTTCAAAAATAATAATAAAATGAAAACAGACAAACAAGGAAATTCCTCACCTCTCAATCTCTCTGTTTCCCCTGTTGTACATAGCTGCTGTTTCTGGCTATTCTCACAAAATTATTTATTTATTAAGCAGTTTTATTGAGATATATTCACATACCATATGATCTATCCAACGTGTATAATTAATGGCTTTTAGTATAATCACAGTGTTGTACATTCATCATCTCAAAAATTTTAGAACCATTGAATTACTCCAAAAAGAAAGATTACACACAACTTAATTGCTTGTCTTTTAACTCTCCTAAAATGAAGAGTTCAATTTTAATGAGGTCTGATTTATCATTTTTTTCTTTTATCATTAGTGTTTCCTATATCCTTTGAAAGAAATCTTTAAGAAATGAAGGTATTCAACCATAGTTTCTTCTAGAACCTTGATTGTTTTCACATACAGATCTATGATCCATCTCGAATTAATTTTTTTTGTATGGTGCAAATAAGCATCAAAGTTGTTTTTTTTTTTTTTTTTTTTTTTTTTTCCCATATGGATATCTAGTTTTGGCAGCGCTATTTATTGAAAAGATTATCCTTTCCCAACTGAATTGCAGGGGCACCTTATTAGCCAGGTGATCATGTGTGTGTGGGTATATTTTGGGTCTCTATTCTGTGCCACTGATCGATTTGTCTGTCTTTGCACTATTGCCACACTGTCTTAATCAATAGAGTTTATTTATTTATTTATTTATTTTTTTAAAGATTTTATTTATTTATTCATTTATACCCCCCTTGCTGCTTGTGCTCGCTGGGCCAGCCAACCACGCCGTGCGGGCGGGCTTTGCCTTCACCAGGAGGCCCCGGGAACCGAACCCGGGGCCTCCCATATGGTAAACGGGAGCCCCACTGACTGAGCCACAGCCGCTTCCCTAGAGCTTATTTTTTAATTAAACCTTTTACTTTGAGAACATTGTAGATTCACATAAAGTTGTAAGAAATACAGAGAGAGCCTGAATACCCTTTACTTATTTTCCGCCCATGGTAGCATCTTGCAAAACTACAGTACAAAATCACATCCAAGATATTGACATTGACACAATCCACAGATCTTTTTCAAATTTCCCCAGTTTTACATGTACTCATTTTAGTCTAGGTGTGTATTTAGCCCTGTATCATTTTATCTCATGTGTAGGTTTGTGTATCTGCCACCACAGTCAAGATACAGAACAGTTCCATCACCATGAGAATCCCTCAGGTTGACTATTATAGCCACACCCGCCTCCCTCCCATATCCCTTCCCACCCCACTCCTTGTCCCGAACCACCTATCTGTTCTGCATTTTTATAATTCTGTCATTTCAAAATGGAATCACACAATACATAGCTTTGGGGCTCGACAATTTTCACTCAGCTTAATTCCCTTGATATTCATCCAAGTTGTTTTATGTATCAATAGTTTGCTACTTTTTATTGATATATGGTATTCCATGTTATAGATGTGCCACAGTTTATTCACCCATTGAACATCTGGGGTGTTTCTACTTTTGACTATTAAGAACAATCACATAAAGGTTTTTGTGTGAACATAAGTTTCTTTTTCTCTGGGATAAATGTCCAAGGGTGCAACAGCTGGGTTATATGGTAATTGCATGTTTGGTTTTACAAGAAATTGCCAACCTGTTTTCCAGAAGGACTGTACCATTTTATATTCCCACAAGCAATGTATGATTGATCATTTCTCTGCCTCCTCACCAGCATTTTTATTTTAGCCATTCTGATAGCATATAACAATATCCCATTGTGGTTTAAATTTGCATTTCCCTAATGGCTAATGATGTTGAATATCTTTTCATGTGCTTATTTGCCATATGTATACCTTCTTTGGTGAAATGGCTGTTAGTGTCTTTTTTTTTTTTTTTTCTAAGATTTATTTATTTTTATTTATTTCTCCCCACCCCCTTGTTTTTTGCACTTGCTGTATCTGTTGTCTGAACCCCGGACCTCCAGTGTGGGAGCGAGGTGTCTAATTGCTTGAGCTACCTCCTTTCCCTGCTTTGTTGTGTCTCTCATTATGTTTTTTCTTCTTGTGTGTCTTGTTGCATCATGTTGTTGCATCAGCTTACTGTGCCTGCCCATTGTACCGGCTGACTGTCTTGCTCACCTTCTTTAGGAGGCACCAGGAACCTCTGCTCCCTGCTTTGTTGTGTCTCTCATTATGTGTTTTTCTTTTTGTGTCTCTTGTTGTGTCATCTTGTGTCAGCTTGGCATGCCTGCCTGTCACACCAGCTCGCTGTCTTCTTTAGGAGGCACCGGGAACTGAACCATGGACCTCCCTTTTGGTAGGCAGGAACTCAGTTGCCTGAGCCACATTCGCTTCCTGCTGTTAGTGTCTTTTGCCCATTTTCTTATTGGATTGTTTGTTTTTTTTAACTGTTGTTTTGAGAGTTCCTTGTATATTCTAGATACTAGTCTTTTGTCAGATAGGTGGTTTTCTCCTAACTCTAGCTTTTAATATATCTCAAAATCTGGAAATGTTAGTCTTACAGCTTTATTCTTCTGTATAGACTTGGGTATTGAAGGTCCTTTGAATTTCCATATAAATTTAAAATGAGATTGTCAAAACTCTGATTGGATTTTGATTGGGATTGGGATCTATAGATCCACAAGGGTATAACTGATATCTTTGAAATAGTGAGTCTTCCAATATTTAGCATGGTGTACCTCTCTATTTATCCAGGTCTTATTTAATTGCTGTCCAGTGTTTTGTAAGTTTTAGTGTAGATGTCTTGTACATCTTTCATTAGAGTCTTCCCCAGGTATTTGATGGGTTGTGAACTCTTATAAAAGGTATTCTTGGGGGGTGGATGTGGCTCAAATGGTTGGGCATCCATCTCCCATATGGAGGGACCTGGGTTCGATCCCCAGGACTTCCTGGTAAAGTAAAGAAAAAATATAGAAGGTGCATGGGCCGCCAGGGCCCACGCATGGGTGTATCATCAGGCCCTGCAAGTGGGCATGCCAGGCCCCACCCAAACACACAACAAGATGATGATGTAACAGGAGAGTGACACAGGGGAGAGCCAAGACACACTGAGAAATCAGGATCTGAGGTGGCGCAGGTGGTAGGACGCCTCTCTCCCACATTGAGGTTCCCAGGATCGAATCCCAGTGAAGACAGAAGGAGAAGGATGAGAAGAGAGGGCAGGAAATAGACACAGAGAATTGCCCAGCAAATGGACACAAAACAGCAAAAATGTGGGGGGGAGGGGGCCTTAAAATGGATAAAAGCAAATAAATAAGCGTTTTTTTTAAAAAAGATGGTCTTTATTTAAATTTTATTTTATTTTAAAATTGTTGGTTGCTTTATATGTAAATATAATTGCTTTTTGATGTTGATCTTGTACCCAGAAACCTTGCCCAATTCACTTCTTAATTTTACTTGTTTATTTGTAAATTCTTGTGGATTTCCCACATACACAATATGCCATCTGTGAATAATGACATTTTTACTTCTGTTCCAATTTTTGTACCTTGAATTTCTTTTTCTTGCTTTATTGCACTGATTAGGAGTGCTAGTACAATGTTGAATAGAAATAGTGATGATAGTGGGCAGTTGACCTTAAGGGAAAATCATTCACTATTTCTCCAAGAAGTATAATGTTACTATAGGGTTTTGTAGATGCCCTTTATAGGATTAAAGAAGTTCTCTTCTATTCTTAGCTGAGAATTTTTAATGCTGAATTTTATCAAATTCATTTACACATCTTTTGAGATGATCCCTTGTTTTCATTCTGTTAAAGTGGTGAATTATATTGATCAATTTTCAAATGTCAAACAAACTTTTCATTCAAGGAATAACTTTCATATGGTGATGATGTATTATACTTTTTACCTATCACTGGATTTAATATGTTAATAGTTTGTTTAGTATTTTTGAATCTATATTCATGAGCGATATTAGCTCAAATATTACCTTCTCAGTGAGGGTTACCTGACCACCCTATTTATTTATTTATTTATTTACCTCCCCCCACCCCCCTCGTTGTTTTATGCTTGCTGTCTGTTCTTTGTGTTCTTCTGTGTCTGTTTGTCTTCTCTTTAGGTGGCACTGGGAACCGATCCTGGGACCTTCCGGAGTGGGACAGAGGCGCTCAGTCTCTTTTTTTTTTTTTTTTTTAAAGATTTTATTTATTTATTCATTTATCCCCCCCTTGCTGCTTGTGCTCACTGGGTCAGCTAACCGCGCCATGCGGGCGGGCTTGCCTTCACCCGGAGGCCCCGGGAACCGAACCCGGGGCCTCCCATATGGTAAATGGGAGCCCTACTGATTGAGCCACAGCCGCTTCCCTCAGTCTCTTGCACCACCTCAGTTCCCTGGTCTGCTGCATTTCTCATTGTCTCTCTTCTGTGTCTCTTTTTGTTGTGTCATCTTGCTGTGCCAGCTCTCTGTGTGGGCCAGCTCTCCTGCACAGGCCAGCACTCCTGCATGGGCCAGCATTCCTGTGCCGGCCAGCTCTCCGCTCAGGCCAGCTTGCCTTTCACCAGGAGGCTCTGGGAATCAAACCCTGGACCTCCTATATGGTAGATGGGAGCCCAATTGCTTGAGCCACATCCACTTTCCTGACCACCCTATTTAAAATTTACTTATTTATTTATTTTTTACCGGGAGGTCCTGGGGATCGAACCCGGGTCCCTCCATATGGGAGACGGACGCCTAACCAGTTGAGCCACATCCAACCCCCTATTTAAAATTAATAATCCGAACTAACTCCAGCACTCCCTATCCCCCTAACCCTGATATATTTGTTTTATTTTTTCCCACAGAATTTATAACCATCTAATAAGCAGTATCATTTACTTATTTATGTTTATTCTTTATCAGCTATTTCCCTTTATTAGATGTAAGCTCCATGATGACAGGATTTTTAGCTGTTGTTTGTTTGTTTGTTTACTACAGTATTCCAAATTCCTAGAACAGTGTCTGGCATGAAGGAGATTTTCAGTACGTATTTCTTGAATAAAGTATGTTTCCAGAAACCAGAGCACTTTTATTGGACAGAGGGAGAAACGAGGATCTAGAGAGGGAAAGGAATTTGTCCAAAGTCACCTGGAGAAGTGGCGGCAGAGTGTGGGCCAGAAGATGACCCCTGGCCTGTGTGCGGCTTTTGTAATGTCCACTCACTAGCTTCCTGGGGTCCTGGCACAGGCCTCAGTTGCAGGTGGGGCTGGAAAAGAGGCCTCATTTCACAGACATTGTCAGTGCCTTCTCCTTCTGGATGCTCGGTCTTGCTCGGCTCCTGTCACACAATGCTCTCCTGGTTTTCCTTCTACTTCTTTGCCTCCATCCTTTTATCCTCCGTTGCTCAACCCTTGAAGGCTGCTGTTTGTTGAGGCTCTGCCCAGGCGATGTTCTTGTCACTCTCATTGAATGATCTTGCCCACTCCTGCCTTCAGTTCCTGTTTCCAGCCCGAGCTTCTCCTCTTATTGCCCATGTTCCTGGACACCTTCCTGGAAGCCTCTGGATGATTCTGGGAGGTTCCTTGAGTGCAGGAGAAAAGGCTTGGTCTTGAAGACAGAGTACCTAGCCCCATCACCCGCCCGGTCAAACCTTGGGCCAATTGCCACTCTCTGAGCCTCAATTCTTCCCTCTGAGAAAATGATGTTGACCTCTAAGGGCTGTTGGGAGGCTCCAAGGAGACTGTGGATTGAGAGCCCTTTGTAAATATAAAATATAGAGCTCACTGGAGGAGCACCTGCTGTGTGTCCTCTAGTCACCTCACAAGCCTCAAGGCCCTGGGTGGACCCCCACTACCTCTCCACTTCCTGCCCCTCGCCCACATCTCCCATTGCAGCCCCACCAGCCACCCACACCAGAAATCTGAGCTTCATTTTTGCCTCCTCTCCTTCTCTCACACCCACATCAGAATTCATCAGCAATAATTGTCGATTCTGCCTCTTTGATGTCTCTCCCAATGTCTCCTCCTCTCTCTTTCCACAACTCCAGCTTAGTCCAGGCTCCTCCATCTCTCCCCTGGACAGTTGAAGTAGCCTCCTCACTGGCCTCCCTGCCTCCCTGCCCCCCTTCTCAGCCATCCTCCACACTGGCCACCGGAGAGATCTTTAAACCCATGTCTGATCTCTCCTCCCTGTGCTCTGAACCCCGCAACAGCTTCCCTTTACTTCCTGGATGAAAGCCAAACTGTTCACCTGGTGCTCAAGTCTTTCCTGACCAAGACCCTGGCCTCGTCTCTGCTGCTCTCCCCACAAACCTGCGCTCAGGTTGCTTGCTTTTCCCTCAATACCATGCCTCCTTCCTTTTGTTCATGTGGTCCTTTCACCAGTAATTCCCTCCCTGCTTTTACACTGTGGGGTAAGGGCCATGGCCCTCTGGCATGGGAGAATGAAGGACAGGGTATAATTTGTGCACACAGCACACGTATATCGTGACAGTGATCCCACTTCTGCTGGAATCTTTGGGAACAGCCTCTCCTCTCTTAGGCTTAGCCACCAAATATGAGAGTTTCCCCTGAGCCCAAGATTTGGACTGATGGGACCAACCTGATGGGATAGTTGGGTGGATTCAACCAGAAGACACAAGGGTTTAGGGTTAACCAGATGTCCACTGGGCAAGGCATGCCTGTGAGATCCTTTGAGTGGGATTCACTGCTGGACAGGTGGAGTCTGGTTGTCCCTCTGCTTGGGCTGGTGGTGAGCACCAGGGTATCTGGTGGCTTGAGAGGGTTGAGGCCAGAAAGGGGCCAAGACCCATTTGTCTACCTTCTTCTCCCCCACCCTTGGGTCCCTGGGCTCCCAGCCACCACTCACGGCAGTGCTTTGTACAGATCTCTGGAGCAATTCCAGCAAATCGTCTTCTGCACATTTCAGCATAATCTGGGACTTTATACTGGTTCTACCACTTCATCTCTGAATACCCTTGGATAAGTAAATTTACTTCTGAAAAATGGGGCTCTTAAATCCTACCAGCTGGGTTACAGGGAGCATCAGCTGAAACGGCCCCTCTGAAGACTTTGGTACCATGTGCAGCAGATAAATGGGCCAGGGGTTGCTCCTTATCTGTCCTTCCACCCCTCCCCACCCACTGTGAGCATTTCATTGGAGAAGACCTTGTCTTATTCCTACCTGAGCTACCCTCCCTACTCCATTCTTGGCCCAGGACCTAATACAGCAGGTGCCCTTAAATGTTTTCTGAATTGAATCAAGTAAGCATGGGGGGTGGGGGTGAGCAGTGCCTTGGCCAGAGCATTCAGGCATGAGATAAGGCCAGGACTCTGCCTTCACAGCCCCAAGTGCACCTCCCCATCATGTCACATAGGCTCTAGCTTTTGAGTCCAACAGACCTGGGTTCGAATTCTGACACTGCTCTTACTTAACTGTGAGACATGGGGCAAGTGAATTTAGGACTCCAAGCCTCAGTTTCTCATCTGAAAAGGGGAGAAGATCCCTAATCAAAGGGGTGTGATGAGCGTTAGACCGGACACACAGTAGGTACTCAGGAAAAGGGATCTGACCTGCCCCCCTCATTCCTTCATCCCTCCCTTCCTCCTTCCCTTCCTTTCTTTAATGTGAGAGATGTCTCCAAGGAAACTGGAGGAATTATTTTAAGAAAAGAGCTGAGGGCTCGGGTGGGAGCAGATGGTGGCTCGGGCATCTGGGAGGCAGAGGCAGGCGGCTCTGGCTCTTCAAGGAGACAATAGCTTTGGGGCCCAGGTGTCTCCCCACATCCCAGAAAGCAACACAGCAGGGCCTAGAGGTAAACCCACATTGAAGCACAGAGAAAAGGCATTTCTGGCATCACAGATGAGGTCAAAGCGTTGGATCTGGCTATGCGTCTGCCTCACTGATTGACCCTGGAAAAGTCTCCAGCCCATCAGCTTGTTGGCACTGTGGATGAGTGGGAGCGCTTCCTGCAGGGGCGGGGGGCAGGGTATGCATTCCTGGCTTGGAATAGGGTAAGCGAGGGTACCAGGGTGCTCCTGAGCCTGGAAGAAATGTATTCATTCATTTGTTCACTCATTCAATTAATGTCCATTGAGCCCCTACCTTCTCTCTGCCAGACAATGGTCACACCTTATTTCATTTTCTCCTCAGAACAGGCTTGTTGTGGCTTTTGACCATATTGTACAGATGAGGTGCTGAGAAGCAAAATGAGTTGCCCAAGGTGAGAAAGAAAGTCTAAGAGCCTTTTCCAGTCTTATCTTCATTTTCCATAGCTCCCCATCACCTTTAAAAATTCAAAAGTCAGGCTCCTTGTCAGAGCTTCAAGGCCATCATGATCTGCCCCAGCTGACCTTTCTGGCTTCACCTGTAAGCTCTCAAGGCTTTTGCTGGAGTGGCTTGTATGTGGTCCAGTCTGACCGCTGGGCCTTTGCACACACTCTTCCCTCATCCTGAAATGTCCTCTCTGCCTTCCCTTTGTCAAGCTAACTACTGGACAGTTCAGGTGTTGCCTCTTCCAGGGAGTCTTCCCACACACCTCTGGCTCAGTCAGGGCTCCTCTGGGAGTGGTGAGTTTTTCCTTGGTCTCCCCAGACAGACAGCAAGCTTGCTGAGGCTGGACACATTCCTCATGCAATTCTGCCTCCCAGCGCCCATCACTGGGCTTGGCCCGGGTGGCTAGCAGTGAACATTTGAATAAACGAATGAACGAACGAATGAATGAATGGTATAAGGATCACTCTAGAATTTCCACTCTTTAGCGTCACTCATTTTATTCTCCAAACACTTCCCAGGCACCTCCTCCGTGCCAGGCCTGGTGCCAGCCCCAGGGATGATAACTCAGCCTTGCAACTCACTGTGGTTTACAAAGTGCTTCCATTGTAAATGTCACAACCACCCTGAAAGGTAGGTGTTTGTGCTTGTTTCCATTCTCCAGATGTGGCAAATGAGGCCAATGAGCTTGGTGACTTGCATAGTCATAGCCAGAACATGGCAGAGCCAAGATATGAACTTAGGCCTGCCCACTCCAGAGCTCACACTCCTTCCATACTGTGAAAACAAAGCACAACAAAGCAAAGGAGTGCGTGATCATACAGAAAATTTGGAAAATATAGGCAAGGAGAAGGAAGGGGAGAAATCCCACATAGCTCCCCTGACCTGGGGTAAATTCCATGAACAGCTTGGGAATCTCCTACCAGTTTTGGTTGAGCCTATAGGTGCAAGGAAGTGACCTGGCCAAGGTCACACAGATGCTAGATGCACAGCCAGGATGTGAACCCAGACTGTCGGACGCACATCTCAAGGTGAATTTGACCTGGTCCTAGACCTCAAGGAATGACTTGCAGTCTCTGGGAGAGACAGAAGCAACCAAGTGTGTTTTAATTTGGGTTGCCCCAAAAGCAGACCCTGAAACAGGGGCTTGCAAAAGGTAGTTTATTTGGGAGATGGTCCGAGGAAGCAGGAGGGAGGAAGCTGGGGGAGTGGTACAGGGAAGGAGGGAGACAATAAAATGTTCATGAGTGAGCATGTGACTGTATGGGCAAGGGGAGCTCAGTCCTGCTGGGGACCTTCTGCGGAACAGTGGAGAGCACAAGCTGGGTCAGGCAGGAGTCCCCTCCTCCCGCAGCTTGTGTGCCCACTCCCCTCACAGCCCTGAGCTCTCTCTGGGTTTGTCTCCCTGGGTTTCTCTCTAATATAATAGGATTTTTTTTTTTTTTTACCAGGAGGTCCCAGGGATCGAACCTGGGTCCCTCCATATGGGAGACGGATGCCCAACCATTTGAGCCACATCCGTCCTCCATATATAATAGGATTTAAATCCTATTATATATCCTATAATAGGATTTATTTTATGGACCTCAGGTGCCCACAACTGAGTTAAGCATAGCCCTTGGTTCATGGGATGCTCTCAGCATTGGTCCATGCATGGTCCTGTTGATACAATATGATATATGATATATGATATGATATGATATGATATGATATGATATGATATGATATGATATGATATGATATGATATGATATACAACACAATATAATATACACACCCTGAAAAGTAGGTGTTTGTGCTTGTGGACATTACCTACTCCAAGAATTAGAACAGGGGTTCTTAACAAGGGGTCCTTGAGCTTGAACTGAAATTCAAAGAAAACATTATTCTTGTGAGGACGTGTTGGTGTGGGTGTGATATATTTATTAAATAATACACAGTATAATGGGGACTTAGTAAAGGGTCCATGGTTTTCACCTGACTGGCAAAGGGGTCCATAGAACAAAAAAGGTTCAGAGCCCCTGGACTAGAAGAAAACCAATAACTGACATCCACCTGGGTCCCATCCCATCCCTTCCCCGCTCTGCTAGAAATCACTAATATTCTGAATATTGAGTTTATCCTTCCCTGGTTTCTTTTTTCTTTTTTTTTTTTTTTTACTGGGAGGTCCCAGGGATCAATCCCAGGTCTCTCCACATGGGAGACGGACGCCCAACCATTTGAGCCACATCCACCCCCCTTCCTTGGTTTCTTTGTTTTTAGTTTTATTACATGGATGAATGCCTAATGATATGTTGTTTGTTTTTACTTGCTAATTTGCTTTATTTAAAAAGATACATTGTACGTAGTCTTCTTAATGCAATGCCATGTTGGTGAGAACTTGTCTATGTTGTGTGTAGCTGTGTTTCATTTGTTTTGAGTGCTGTGTGGGTCTGTACCACTATTTATTTATTTATTTATTCATTCATTCTTCTGTCAATTGATAATATTATTGTTTTTAGGTCTTTTGCTACTTCAAACAGTGCTGCTAAGTAAGGAATTTCTCGTACATGTTTCGTAATGCTTTGCAAAGTGTGGCCAGAGATCTGCAGTCTTGGAATCATCTGGAAACTTGTTAGAAATGCAGAATCTTGGGCCCTACCCTAGACCCACTGAATCAGAATCTGCATTTTAATAAGATCCCTGGGCGATTCATAGGCACAGGAAAGTTTAAGAAGCAATGGCGTAGTATACATGTGCTTGGGTTTCTCTTGGGTTAGAGATATCCCGGAGAGGAACTGCTGGGTCACAGTGGATGTCCCAGTAGCCCCTCCCTTCAGCAGTATATACAAGAGCTGCCACTGATCCATCTACACCTTCACCATCACCTGGTATTGTCAGACTGCCTCATTTTTGCCATTCAAAGTGTGAAGTGGCATCTCGTCATGGTCTCGATTGATTTGCCTTTCCCTGATGGTTACTGAGGTCAGGTACCTCCTTGTGTGTTTCCTGGCCATGCATGCTTCCCCTTCTGTGCAACACTTGTTCATGCCTTTTGCCCGTTTTTCCTTTGGGTGCATTCAACTCTACCCCTGCCTTGGCACATGCTGTTCTCTCAGCCTAACATACCTTCCCTGCTTTTGTGCCCAGTGTCAGTCTAGGAGTCACCTCTTCCAGGAAGCCCCCTTAACTGCTGCTCAGGTTGTGAGCCTCCTCAGCCTCGCAGGCAGGAAAACTCATGTCACTTTCCCTTCATTTCCTCTCTTAGAGCTTTTTTCTTGCTGAAGAGATTGCAAACCTGGATGGCTTGGCCCCTGCAGAGTTTTAAATTTTTAAAAAATTTGTCATAATTTAAAATTTGAGAGAGTTTGCATTTTTAAAAGTCTGAATGATTGTTTTCTCTTGGAAAAAAAAAAAAAAAAGAAGTGTGATCCTCTGGGCTTCCTTTCCCATGTGGCAACAATTAGTGGGTGCTGAGCAGGGGCTGCCCCCGTGAAACTGTGTTACAGCCCCATGATCACGTGCTGCTGATCCCTGTGCACATTTCAGTCTGTGATCCTTGCCTGGGCATGGCTGCTCTTTATTCCTCCAAATGTCTCCCCTCCCTTCCCCTGTTCCCATAACTCTACCCCTGTCCCTGCTCAGCCCTTGGTACTTCTCCCCTGGACCATCATGCCAGCCTCCTCTGACCTTCCTGCTTGCTCCCTCCAGTTCACTGGTCATGTCATACCCCTGCTCAAGAGCCAGCAATGGCTCTCCATTGCCAAACACCTGGTTTTCTTAAAAATAAAATAACAAAAGATTATTACCTTATGAATATTTCATGTTCACAAAGAAAAGTCGAGAGAACAGCATGACAAATGCCCATGCACCCACTACCCAGCTTAAGAAATAAACCATTTCTAGCACTTTTAGAGCCCCTATTACATTTCCTTCCCTTTCTCCCTCAAGGTCACTCCTCTCTTGAATTTGCTATTTATCACTCCCATGCGTGTTTTTAGATTTGTATTATATATGTATGTGCCCCTCAACAATCTACACTATGTGTTGCATGTCATCAAACTTTATATATCTGGCCTCACACTGTGTTATCTGTCCGCAATTTGCTTTTTTCATCCCAACAATAGATATGTTTATTTATTTTTTTAATTGTATTGAAGGATAAAATTCATACAAAGAGTATACAAATTGTAAGTGACAATGCTTTGAGTTGTCACAAACTGAATCGACAGTGTGCTATTTGAGATTTGTCCTCCTGGATGTGTGTGGCTTGTTCATCCCTTTTGAGGGTTGGGCGGAGAGTGTTCCGTTGTCTGAGTGCCTCACTCTTTCTCCAGTCTCCGGATGATGGACGTGAGGTTGCGTAAAGTTTTCACTCTTATGAAAGATGCTGCTGTGAGCATCGTGGTGCAAGCCCCCTAGGCCTCCGTGTGAGGTGTTCTCCAAGGCAGAGCCTTCAGCCTGACGGCAGAGTGCCAGGTCGCTGTCCAGCTTCTGGCTCCCGCTGGCTCCCTGCTCAGCCAAGGGGGGCTTCCCAGCTGCTCTCAGCAGCCCGCACCCCTCCCAAAGACGCACTCACCTCTTTGCCGGCCACGTCCTCTCCTTCCTCCTCTCAGAGCTCCAAACCTGCCTCTGTCAAGGCCCTGCTGAAACCCACCTCCTGCAGGGCGAGCCCTCTTGGGCAGCGCTGGGCCTCATGATATCCTCTCCTCTGAGTGACTACCTCTCACCACAGCTGTCAGGACCCACGAGAGACAGACAGACCCAGAACATAGGCGGGGGTAGGGGTGGGGGGGAGGGGAAGGGAGGCATGGATGGACTAGTAGGGAGTGCAAGAAGCTGCAGTATGAGACAGATTGCTCCGGGCCCTGATGGATGAATAGGAGTTTGTCAGGAAGATGAGGTGGAAGGACATCCTGGGCAGAGGGAAAGGCAGAGAGGCACTGGGATAGCCATTTCTGAGCTAGGGATGTGGGCAGGGTGCGCAGGGTAGGCAGGTGGGAGATGAGACTGGGAAGACTGCTGTGAAGAGGCTTGAGTGACACCCTTTCAAGCGGTTCTCTTTGCATTCAACTGGCATTCCTGAGAGAGAGAGCTCTGTGTGGGACCAGGAGAGGGTGAGCACATTCAGTGACACCTACTAAATGCCAGGCACCTGCGAGGGGATTACACTTACACATCCATGATCTCTTTGGTTCCTCAGCCCAAGTTGGGGGTAGATCCTAGCGTTGCCCCCATTTTACGGATGGAGAAACTAGGACTCAGAGCCCAAGGAGAGATAGGACTGGTACTCCGCCCAGGTCCCTGCAACTCCAGAACCTGTTTTTAACCCCTGCTCTGCCAGAGGCGAGAAGGCACTTGGGAGAGGGTTCTGCAGGAAGCGGGTCATTAGGAGGGGGCACCCCTTCCAGAAACAGGATCCTCAGGTTCGACTCTCGGAAGCTTCCTGACTGGCAGTGTGATCCGAGTCAGTCTAGTCCTCTCTGGGCCTCGGTTTCCCTCCCCCGCGGGGCGGCGATGGCTACCACAGGTTCCCCCTGGCCCACTCTGTAGCCTGGGTTTCAGGTTACCGCGCCGCCGCGGCCCGCGCTGTGTGACCTTGGGCCAGTCGCCTGCCATCTCTGGGCTGCCAGCCGGGGATCTCCAAGCGCCCTTCCGGCTCGGGAACGGGCGCCGCCGGCCGCGGAGACCCTCCTCCCGCACCCCCACCCCCCGGGTCGCGGGGGCATGGGTGGGGTGGGGAACTGGGAGCGGCGCGGGCCTCTCCCTCGCCCCCAGCCGGGGGCTCGCGGCCGGATCCGCGCCTGGTTTTGGGCGCAGCCGCGCGGCCCCCTCCCCCGCGCGCATCTCCCCGCCCCCCGCCCCCTCCCCGCCGCTCTCAGGGAGCCGGGGCCGCGCGGCTCCTCCTCCCGCAGCCGCATCTGGGGCGCCGCGCCGGCCGGAGGAGAGGCATGGGGCGCCCGCGGGCCGGGGCCCCGGCCGGGGCCTAGGTGGGCGGACCTGCGAGGGACCCGAGCGGCGGCGGCGGCGCAGCGCAGCGGCAGAGCGGGCCGTACGCGGCCGAAGCGCAGGGTGCAGGTGAGGGCGCGGGGGTGGCGCGCGGTGGCCCCGACCCCCTTTCCGGCGCCGTCGCGCCCCCTCTTTCGGCAAGACCCCCCAAATCCGGGTCTCCTCCCCGACAGACCTCCCCAAACCGAGGGGCGGCGCTGGCGCAGAGAAGCCCCTTCCCGTTGCCGGTTGTCTTCCGAGCCCCACATCCGAGGGGGCGGCTCTGCGGTTGGGAAGCCCCTTCTCTGGGTGGGATCTCCCCATCCAGGTTCCTCCGGACCCTTAAACCGGAGGGTGGCGGCGCCGGGGCCCGCAACCCCTGTCTAGGGTGGGACCCTCATTCCGGCCCTTTTCCCCATGGACTCCCCCATGTCAAGAAGCTGGCAAAGCTGGGAAGCCCCTCCTCAGGCCCGACCCTCAATCCCAGGGCGGCCCGGGGGTCAGGAAGACCTCTACCCTGCGAGTCCCCCCTTGGAGCCTGGGAGAGGGAGGCTCTGCCGGCCCGGGCTTTACTCGGTTCACCCCAGCTGCCTCGGATCCCTGCCTCAGTACCCCCGGGACCCTGCCCCGGCCGGCTCCTTCCTTCCGGGGCTCTCCCCCAGACCTGGCATCTGGGGAGGGGGCGGGGACTCCCCCCCACCCCCGTATAGCGCCCCTTCCTTGTTTGCGTGTTCGGGAGGGGCCTGGCTGACCCGGGTACCTGAGCTGTGCGGGGGGGGGGGGCGCGTTCACATGGCTATGGGAGGCCCCCACGTGCGGTGCTCCGCGGTGAAAGGGACCCGCGTTCAGAGCGGGTGGCAGTAGACCAGGTGGGTCCAGATGTTCCGGGCCTGCCAGGAAGGGACATGTGCTACCTGGACATGTGATGGCCCCTGGCCTCCCTTGGCAGAGCCTGCCGCCCCTGGTCCCCCTCCAGCCCTCCATCCCTCCACCCGTCTCCCTTCTTCTCTTCCTCGGCTGCCTGTGTTGCAGGGGGTCTGCCAGAGACTGTTGATGTTGTGGAAAAAAAGAAATGGGGGGAAGGGTTGTGGGTTGGCGGAGGCCAGTTGTTCCCGTGTGTGATGGAGGAGGTGTCCTCAGGATGGGAAGCTACCAGCTCGGAGGGCAGTGCTGATGGGGGTTGGTGGTTCCCAGCACCCCCACCTGCCTGGAAGTGGAAATGACAGAGGGGGAAGGGGCTGCAGTCCCCAGCCCTGCAGGAGGCTGGACCGCCCTGCCTCCACCCCCTTTGCGCCTCCCCTCCCAGCCCAGCCCCGGGGATCCTGGCTTTCTCTGCCTTGGTGCCTTCATTTGTGGGAGGGGGCTGTGTTTCCTGCCAGGCTGAAGATGGTGGAGGTCAGCACGAGGTTGGACAGGACCACCTCAGAGACCCCTCCTGTCCTGCCTCGGATGGCCACCTCTCCTTCCCTTCTCTACCAGAGGGGACTATGAGTTGCCCCATCCCAAGGTGGCATGAGGGGCCTGAGCCAGACTCCTGTGGGCAGCAGGGTTGGGTGGGGCCGCAGAGCTGGTGCCCTGGCGGCCCGAGTGCTGGAAGCCACCGCCAGGCCCTGGAGCTGGCTGTTGGTGGCCAGTCGGCGGCAGACGACGTGTTCCCAGCAGTTCCTGGAGACGCTGGCTGTGCACGTGGGGCAGGCGTGTGTGTGTGTGTGTGTGTGTGTGTGCTTCCGCCGTGTCGGGGGTGCACCGGGGTGCCTGGGTCCTCCCGGAGCCGGCAAACAGCAGCTCAGCTTCGTGAGTGTGCCTGTGTGTGGTGTGCCCGGCCCCCTCACTCATCCGTCAGACCAGGCTAGGCTTGGGGTGGACACTGGGCGCTGGCCTGATGTGGTCTCCATTCTCCAGGAGCCCCCGTTTTGTGGGGGGAGATGGCCTGTGCTGAGCATTGGGCCCAGAGTAGCGAGAAAATGTGGGGTAGATGGTCCCAATGACAGAGGGCACGTGGGGCTCAGGGGAGCAGCCGGCAGGTGCCAGCCCAAAGCGGGGACACAGGTGTGAGGACTGCCCTGGCTGCCAGGCCCCCGGAGCTGGGCTGGTGGTTTTGAAGGGAGGGCATGCAGCACTTGGGAACTGAGGGCCGAATGTGTTCTTTGGGGCTCTCAGGGACTCAGTAACATATTGGACATCCCAGGGGTACTCACTGGCATCTCATTAGGTTCTTGTGTGGTTTCTGGGCCACTGGCTTCATAAATGCCAGTGTTCCTGCACGACAGAGGCTCTGAGGAGTGGTGTTCTGGGCACTCTGTGAGACAAAGAGCGGGTGGTCTCTCCCCTCCCACCTACCCATCACTGATTAATAGAGCCATTATATTCAAAAAGCATTAAAAAATAGCATGATCCGATTTCAGTACATTTAAATACTTGGAAATGCAAATTAATAAAAACTTGAACACAGATTTTTTTTAAAAGTACAAAGTAGGTACTCAGTAAATGCCCACACCTCCCAGGATGAAGCCCTGTCTTCTCCCAGGACTAGCTACCTCCCCCCTTTGGCTCTGGCCCCTCTGGCCTACTGACAGTTCTTGAAACACCACCTTCCTCCACCTCAGGATCTTTGCACATGCTGGTTCCTCTGCCTGAACATCCCCGTCCCCCCATTCGCCTAGGGAACTGCTCATCTTACAGGTGTCAGCTTAAGCATCACCTCCAGAGGAAAGCCTTCCCTGACCCCCCTGCTGCCATTCCTTATTAGCTGTCCTTTGATGTGATTGGCGTGGAGAGGGGAGAAGGTCACGCCTGCCTCTTCATGCTGTTCCCCTGGTGCTGAGGACAGGTCTGGGCTTGTTGTGGGCACTCAGTCCATTTCTTCTAGATGATGAATGGATAACCATGGTCCGGGCCAGTCTGAGTCAAGAGCTGGACCGTTGGGCATGGAGGGAGCCTTAGCTCTCTCTGTGGTGGACCAGACAAGCCCACCCCATACTCCATCAGGCTGCTGAGGGCAGCTCTGTAAGAATCACATGCTGAGACATTTTTCGTGGCCCTAAGTGAGGCAGCTTCCTCCGTCCTCTCCCCAGTGGCTCCCAGCAGCTGCCCTGGCCAGGACTGAAGCCTTTAGGGCATGTACAGCATTCTACAATTGGCAGAGCGCATTTACCTCCAGGTCTTCCAGTTACCCCTAGGGTAGGAATCAAAAGGGATTCTGTCTCCATTTGACAGAGGGGGAAACTGAGGCCCAGAGAGGTTGGGTGGCTGCCCAAAGTCACTCAGAAGGTGAAGGGCAGACTCAGAGCCCAGGAGCCTCCTGCCTCCAGACCCTTGGGGGTGACTGGTGCCCAGGGGCCTCTCATTTGCTGATCACACATGATTTCCTGAGCCGAGGAGTGGGGCCCTGGAGCCTTCTGTTCTGGGTTTCGCAATGCCGCCTCCTCCCCGCCGAGCTGTCTGACGTGGCCTTTTCAAAACCCAAAATGAATGGAAGCAAATTTTGTTTGGAGAATTTTGCTACACCCCTCACTAGGGCTGGTTGCAAAACCAGGCTTGGAGCTCCCCAGTGATATTGATGATGATGATGAAGATGATGATGATAACTATATCACGGGCTAACATGTTTCTTCATCTCTTCATTCTCCAAAGCATTATGGACCATCTCCCAGGTACCAGCACTGAGCTGGGCCCCTGCTTAACGAGCACTGACTCTAAGCCTCTGACACCAGCCTGTCTTCCAGTCCCCATTCCATACTATTGTCACCACCCCCATTTTACAGTTGAGGAAACCAGGCCTGGGGAACTTTATTTTATTTTTTTTTAATTATTATTATTTTTTCCCCTAGCAATGGCTTTATTTATTATTTCTCTCCCATCTTCCAGAAACCCCCAGGGAGCTTTAATGAGTTGTCCAAGACCCCAATGCTGGTAAAGTGGTGGTTCCAGAGTTTCAATCCAAATCAGTTTAAAGTTTTGAGTCTGGTTTTAACCTGGGTTCTGGGGATTCTGAAGTTTCCCTTTGCTCAGCAGTAAGTGATGGGGGTGGAGGTTGGGCATTCGGGACTCTGGGAATCAGATGTGAGCAGACCCACTTCCTGGCTTTGGGGTACATGGACGTGTGCATTGGAGGGAGAGCTGGGCCCTCCCAAGAGAACCTCAGAGGCACCCCTGGATGTCGGTGACTTTTGTTAGCATCCTCGCTCCCAGATCCTGGCCAAGCCTCGCGGTGGCTGGCCTGTGTGCTGGGAAGAGGAGATCTCAGCCTCTGTCCAGCGCCTTTCCCTTCCCCTAACGTTCAGTTCTGGTCAGCTGGCCCCTGGCTTAGGCTTCCCAGGGGAGCCTGGGGAGGTGACCTGGGTGATGAGAAGTGGTAACCGGCAGCCCATTGGTGAGGGAGAGCAAACTGCTGGTTCCCGGGACCATGCAGTGAAGGGCAGTGCGCCCTGCTCCCCTCAGCAGGTCCCTGGGCCCAGGCGGTGTGGGTGCCCCTGAGAAGGCTGCAAGGCAGACATGGCCTTCGTCCTCCTCCTCGTCAGGGTCCGAGGCCTGTGCAGGTAATCCGTCTCAGCAATCTTGCTTCAAAACGGCTAAAGTGACATTTAGTGCATGCGCGGGTCCTCTTTAGAAAGCCAGGGATGTGGGCGGGGTCTGCCTTTGAGGATGTAGAAGCGGCGCATCCTGGGTCTCAGGCAGGGGTTCCTGGCCAGGGGTCCGTGAGCTTGAATGGAAATTCGCAAAAACGTTATTCTTGTGGGCACTTGGTGGTGCGGGTGTGATATATTTATTAAATAATACACAGTATAGCGTGAACTTAGTAAGGGGTCTCTGGTTTTCACCTGACTGGCAGGGTTTTCCGTGGAACAAAAAAGGTTAAGAACCCCTGTCTAAACGTGGAGCAAAGACTGTTGAGTGCCTGCTGTGTACCTAGCACTGTGCTGGGCCCCAGAGCAGGAGATAGAAACCACGCCCTGACAAGGTGTTTGTGATTGTGGGGTGGGGAGCGAGGGTGTGCACCCAAAGTGCTGGGGCTGGGGAGTGAAAACTCAGTCTCTGGCTTCAGATCTTTTTCTTTCTGCCAGGACAGATAAGCTTTCTAGAGGTGGGTCCAGGAAGCCTTTTCTTTGGAGCTGACGAGAGAGGTGGTGGGTGTTTGGGGGATTGTAGTAAGAGTGGTGAGCTGGTTTGTTGCTGTGTGTCCCCGAGTGAGTTCCTGCCCCTCTCTGAACCTCATGGTCTCCATCTCTTTGTGGGGAGGGAGTAGTCTCTGAGGCTCTTCTAGCTCAGCCTTTTGGGATTCCAGGGGTAAACTGATCTCTCTCCTCACCCCTGACCCCTCTGCCTGGCTTTCCCGCCTCTCTTGGTGCCCCCAGTCCCTGGCAGAGGGAGGGGCCTTTCCTTCCGCCCACTGCAGGCTGACTGCGTGCGGTAACAGTGACGCAGTAACCGAGGACTCTGGAGCACAGCTTGGAAACAGGGATCCGGGTTTGTTAAAGACAGGGGAAAAAAAGGTTCTTCCCACCACCCCCAGCTGCCTGCCTGCTTCCCTCCTCCCCTGGCTGCCGCCAAGCCCTGGCACCTCCTCGGCTCTGCCGGATCCAGTGAGGGGTGGGAGGCTTGAGTCTCATCGGTGCCAGAGCCTTGCTGTGTGACCCTGCCCTGGTGGCCTGCCCTTTCTGGGCAGTGTGTATCGTGAGGGACTGGGCTTTGGGACTCTGCAGCTGACCGGGTAGCTTTGCAGAGACCAGGTGATTTTGAAGGGACCAGGTGGCTTTGCAGGCATGGCTCTGAGGGAGTCACCTGGAATTGGGGGAGCTCCCATCTGGGCTTGGCCTGCGATTGGGGGGATGGAGCCGTAGCTCCCAAAGCCACTGAACTGAACATAGCTTCAGGGCCCTCTGCCACCTGTGTTCTCCACATGTGCCCCAAGCAGGGCGAACACCAGCCTGGCCACCAAACTCTTCCTCTCAGTGCCCTCTTGGCCTGGCCTTTGGGGTTCCTAGGTCTGGTAAGGTGACCCCTGAGTCCCCATCCAGAAGTCAGAGCTTCAGGTGGAGGAAAAAGTGGGAAGGAAGCATCATGCTGTATGCTTGGGTGCATCCATTTGTTCAACCCTACAGCCCTGGGAAGGAACAAGGTGCTGTGATCATCCCCATTTTACATCCAAGGAAACTGAGGCCACACATCAGGCCCCCCAGGCACAGGTGGTTTGAATACTCCTGAGAAGGCTGTAGAGCCAGGATTTGAACCCAGGTCTGTGTGACTCAGGCATCCAGGGGAGAAGGCAGGCCCCAGTCACTAGGTAACTGTGCCCCTCTCCCCCGTGCCCACTTTGGGCCTTCCTTTCCCTGTCTGTGCAGCAGGGGTGTGGTGGAGGGGTGGGG
The DNA here is from genome assembly GCA_026826555.1 of Tolypeutes matacus. NCBI lineage: Eukaryota > Metazoa > Chordata > Mammalia > Cingulata > Chlamyphoridae > Tolypeutes > Tolypeutes matacus. Next base: position 10,710,891 of record JAKSZT010021619.1, on the reverse strand, counting down.
CTGTCCGGGCCCATCTCTGGGCCCCCGGCCTGCACTGCTTAGGAGCTTTTGGAGCCTCCTCACCCGACTTCTAGCTCCTACGGTTGAAGCTGAGGTGTGACCGAGGTGTGACAGCAGGTGAGAAGGTGTCAGCATCTCACACCTCTCTTGGGAAGCCCTGCCACCTCTGGGTGTGAGAGATTCCTGGAGGACCAGGAGTGTGCAAAGCCTTCCAGGGACAGTGGGCGGGGCAGACGCTGGGTGGCTCTGGACAGCCTGGGGTCCTGGCTAGCCTTGGCCTGTCTGTGCACCTGACCCGTGGATACCTGCTTCACCAGGGACTCTGGGAGAATGCAGGAGTGGAGGGGGTGGGGGGGTAAGGCTGCCCTCTGACACCTTTCCACCACTACCCCCCCCGTGTGTGTGTGTGTGTGTGTGTGTGTGTGTGGCCTTCATTCAGACCAGGCCTTTTATGTATTGTCAGATCCTCTCAACACTGGGAAGTAGACAGTGTCATTGCCCTGTGCTTCCTTTCCCGCCTCCATTTCTTCTTCTTCCATGTAGTCATTCAACAAACACATGTGTGTTTAGCGCCTGCTCTGTGTCCAAGCCAGGCCTGGGTGCTGGGGATGTAATGGGAAGCAGACAGTTGTGACATAATCTCCCTGGTGAATATAAACTCACATCAGTGGCAGGTGCTGCTACCATGGAGAGCTACAAGGAGATCTGACCCTAGAGGTTCAGGGAGAGCTGCCCCAAGGAGGTGACACTGGAGCTGAGACCTGGGGGTGAGAAGGAGTTACCGAGTGGAACAGCTGGTGCAAAGGCCCTGTGGTGGAGGCAGTGCAGGGAGTTTGAGGGTCTAAAGCCTGGAGAGAGTGAGGAAGAGGTTGGTGTGGGAAAGAGTCAGAGCTGAGCCATGTGGGCGTGGAAAGTTGTGGAGCAAATTGTTAACATATACAGAAACTGAGGCTTAGTGGGCCACAGCAGCCTGTCTAGGCAGGATTGGAAACTTGGCCAGATGTGGATTGGATCCCTGAGGGGTTCTTGGCAGGTCTGCCCCTGGCTGTGGCTTGCAGGGCCCTTGGGCCTCACTGACTCCAACTCAGGACATTTGAGCAACTTGCCTGAGGTTCCGCAACAAGTTCCTGTGGAGCTCCTTCTCCCACCCCTGCATGGGTGCTTGCCATTGAAAGATATTCTGGAGCCACAGAAGGTTCTGGAGCAGGGCAGACCCACAGCGTTCTCCTGGCCGGCCACTCCCCGGGCCTTCCCGGCACTGGGGCACGGAGAGTTGGCCGCCTGCCCGCCTGCTGGGCTGAGGCTGGAGCTGACTGGCCTCCGCTGACCTGGTCTGACACCTCCCTCTGCTGACGCTGGCTGGGGTGGAGGCAGAGTCAATGGGCAGATGGGGAGGGGGTGGCGGGAGCAGGAGTCACCACCGTCCAGCAGCCCTGAGGCATCCAACAATCATTTGTGAGGCTGGTTCAATAAATCACAAGGCCATGCTGGAGCCCTTGAGGTGGGACGGGGGTGGAAAACGAAGCAGAAGGTGGGCTCCTTGCCTGCCCCACATTCCTTTCACAAGTGTCTTGGCGCCAGCCTTTGTGACCTCTGGCCACACTGACTGTCCCCTGCCTCCTCCTCTCCTGCCTACGTGACCTCCGCACACAGGCAGAATGATTGATCCAGAAACCACTCCTGGTCACACTGGTGCTGCTTGCACCCTGCCTGGGGTCCCGAGCCCCGAGCCAGGCAGGGTGGCTTTCTGTGAGCTGCCTCTGGGCCCCCCTGCAGCCCCTCCTACTGCTCCCCCATGACGCTCCACACTGCAGCTCAGCTGGATGACCTGGCGCCCCCCAAACATGCCACGTCCTCTGGCCTACAGCTTTTGCACTTGCTCTTCCCTCCAGAGGCCCTTCCCTGCATCTTTGCTTGGTAGTTTCTATTTGCTACTTAAGGCTCAGCTCAGGCCTCACCCCTCCAGGAAACCTCTGACTGCCCTCTCCCCCTAAGTGGGTCACCCCCTATCCCACCTCACCCTGGCCCAGGACCTCAGAGTCCTATGGATCGTGAGGATCTGTTTAGGTGTCTGCCTTCCCTAGCAGGGCAGGGCCCTGACCGATGCCCCATGGTCCCCCCAGCAGTGCCCGGCCTGGGGCCTGCACACAGTAAGTGCCCAGCTGGGAGTGTTGACCCAGCATGGAGCCAGGTGGTGCAGGCAGTGCATAGCAGCAAGGTGGGGGATGGAAGGGCGGCCGCCCAAGACAGGTGGGGCCTGTCAAGCTGGAGTAGAGCCGGAAACACCCCCCCTTACCCCCCATCTACACTCGCCCTTGAACCTCCTCTTGCCAGAGGGTCTGGGTCACGTGGCTTGTGCCTCAGACACAGGCCAGGCCTGGCCTTCTCCGGCCCTGGACGTGGGCACCGTGGCTGGGTGAGCCATCTGGGGCACCCTTTTGTGGGGGCCACTTCTGCTCTAGGGTCTGGTGCCAGGGGGTGTCAGGGGATTGTTTAGGGTGAGGCCCCCCCGGGGCTGATAGTGCCAACTTGGGGAGAAGCCTGACTCTTTCAAAATCTATCTCCAGGAGTGACTTTAGGCTCCTGGGCTTTAGACCTGCCTTGGAGAGAACCATCGTCAGGTGACGCGGAGCGAGGATGGCTGTTTCCGGGCAGAGCCTGGCCAAAACTTGACATCTCCCATCTCTCTCCTACTCCCAGCGACCGACTGGGTGGGTGAGACCACTGCTCCCTTCACAGGTGGTGAAATGAGGAAGGTGAGGTAGTGGCACTCCCAAGGCCCCTCAGCTGACAGGCGGTGGTACTGGGATTCGAACCCAGATAGTTTGTCTCAGGGCGCAGGCTCTTAACTACCGTACCCTCCTGCCTCGAGAGTGGACAAGGGTGGAGAAGGTGGCTCCCAGCTGTGGGGGTCCTTTGTACCCTGTTTAAGTTGGCAGTGAGTATTTAAGTCCAGCTTTTGAATGAACTGTTTTTCTCCTGATTTTTGTTTTGAATTGAACAAGCAAAACTGAGTAGAAGGTGGCATGGCATCTGAGTCTTGAGGACCCCGGGGAGGCTTTTTGGAGCCACAGGCTGGACCTCCCTGGGGTGGTCACCAGAGAGCTTGTTCACCCACAAGAGGAATTCAGCTGATTCTGAAGTCTGGCCCGAGTTTGAGTCCCAGCTCTGCCCACTAGCCATGTGACCTTGAGCAGGTCACAGAAAGCTCTCCGAGCCTCAGTTTCCCCATCTATCCCCCACGGTATAACATGTAGGGAAGTGAGGTCCTGGATGTTAAAGTACCTAGGACAGGGCCCAGCACATAGCAGGTGCCCAAGAAATGGCAAGCAGTATCGGCATGCTGTCTCCTGACCCCTCCTGGAGCCCCTTGGCGCTCCATCCCCACGCCCCGTCCAGCTCAGCTCACAGAAGGCTGACCTGGGATAGAGGGTCAAGGAGTGAGTGCTTCTGTCTGCAGGGCGCTCACATGGGGAGCCGTGCTCATCCCCACTTTACAGATGGGGAAACCGAGGCCCCGAGATGACTTGCTAGAGGGCCTCAGTGATGGAGATGGGAGTGAATTGCAGGCCTCTTGACTCCAGATCTAGAGCTTTGTGGGAGAACAAGAAGGTGAAGTGAATTCTAGGAACCTTCAGGGTGCCCAGGAGGCCTGGGCCCGCCAGTCCTCATTGCACTGGCCCCCGTGTGATCCTGCTGGGTTTGCTGCCCTCTGTGCCTCTCTTACAACAAGGTAGTGGGGAGAAAGATGCTGGGCTGCCTGGCTCCAAGGCCCCCTCTCCCAGGCCTGCCTCTGTGACCCCCTTCCTTGGCCTGCCTCTGGGGCCCCTCCTGCAGGCCTGCCTCTGGGGCCCCTCCCTTTTCTGCTGGCCTGGTTTGTGTGTGGCCCATATTCAAGGCGGCAGCTTTTCAGGGGGAGGTCAGGCAATGGGAACCCTGCTTGGAGGGGCTCATCCAAGCCCGCCCCTGACCCTCAGCTTCTGGGTGGGCTCCCTCTGCCAGGCCAGGCGGCTGTGGACCTGCCTGGGGTGCTCCTGTAAAGGTTGTCCCAGGGCTGCAGGCCTGGCCTCTGTGGAGCAGCAGGCCTGCCTCACGCCCCCTGTTCCCTCCCCGTGCGGCCTGCGTTGGGAGCAGATATATTTAGACAAAATGCTCTGTTCTGTACAGATCCCGCATCGGCTGTGCTCGTCAGGGCTGGGGGAGGCCGGGCCTGCGTGTGACCACACCTGGTGACTGGAGTCTGGGCCTGCTGAGCCCTTTGTCACGGGGGCGCTGATCCGTCAGGGCTTGGACCTTCAGCTTACTGTGGGTGGGTCACTCCCCACCTTCCCTGCCTCTAAGGCCCTGGCTCTCTGTTCCCCACCCCCATGCCACAGCTGCTTCCTCTGTGTCCCCCTTTCCTCCTCTGCCTTTCTCAGCACTTGGGGTGCTTTGTCCCTTATGTAGTCAGTCAGCAAACATGGACTCGTGCCTCCAGTAGGCCAGGCCCTTGCTGGATGCTGGGGACATGGAGATGACTAAAGAGGTCCCTGCCCTCAAGGTGGCCACATGACAGCCTGGGAGAGGGCTCACAGATCATCAGACAGCATCGAGATACCTCCTGTGATAGCAGGAGGTCCTCGTATAAGGGGCACCCACGCTAGGCCAATGATCAGGGAAGGCTTCCTGGAGGAGGGAGTGTTTTAAGCTGAATCCTGTAGGATAAGTGGGAGTGAGTCAACAACTGGCAATGAGGAAGGCATTTCTGGCAGAGGAAACAGCACGTGCAAAGGCCCGGGGCTGAGCGAGGGCCTGGCTGCCAGTGGGGGAGTGGAGAGCAGAAAGGTGAGCAGGAGTCTGATCTTGCGCCAGGCGTAGGGCCTTATCCTTTCTCCCCTGAGCCCGGGAGCTGTGGAGAAGTTTTCAGCAGGGCGGCGGCGGGTCAGGCATGCACATGGCTGGTCAGGGGTTCCACCCGCTGCCTGCCAGGCTGGCCCCAGCTCCCCCCGCAGCTGCGCTGTGCCCGGCTGGGTGGGAATCAGAAATAGCTCACACGTGCTCAGTGCTTGGTGAAGCGGTTCCCTGGCCTCAGCGCATTTCATCTGTGCCCGAGTCAAGGACGGCACCGTGCTTGCGAGCTGGGTGACCTTCTCCCTCCCGTTTATTAATACTCTGCCCACTGGGGCTTCAGGCAGAGTTGAGAGAGCATTATAGGGCATGGAGAGGGTGACAGACGGGGGTCCTCAAACAGGGGAAGTGCTGAGGGGTTGAAAACAATGCCTGCCCCTTGGAAAAATATCCAACCAAACTACAAAGTGCAAAGACGAATGTAAAACTCTTTTCTTGGCAGATAGATTCATTAATTGATTCAACAAAGATTTGTCGAGTGCCCGCTCTATGTCAGGTCCTGTGGTGGACAGAGGGGATCTGGCTCTGAGCGAAATGGACATACCTTGACCCTGAGGAAATTCCTAAAACCGAGGTGAAACCCCAAACAGTGATGAGGGCCGCAGTGGTCACGGGAGCTGTGGACTCAAAGGAGCGGTCCCAGCCCAGGCTGGGGGTCATGAAGACTTCCTGGAGGAGGTAACATTCGAACTGAGACCTGATAAGGAGGCAAAGAGGAGCAGGGAAAAGCATTCCTGGCAGAGGGAACAGCAAATATGCAATCCCTATTGTGTGAGTGTGGTGGTGGTGTCAGGAAAGAGGAAGGAGGATGGCGAGGCTAGAGTATTGGGGTGGGGGGGGGAGGATGAGGTGAAACAGGAGGGGCAAGCAGGGGCCTTGTGGGCTGTGGTCAAGGTTTTGGGATTTAATGAGACACGGTTCTGGTGCCAGAAGGCTTAGGTTCAAATCCAACTCTGCAGCTTATTACCTGCGTGACCTCAGGCAAGATACCTACCTCTCTCTGTACCTCAGTTTCCTCATGTGTAAAGTGGAGCCAGCAATGGTCCCTACCTCCCAGGATGTTGTGAGGGGTTTAGGGCAGCACTTGCCCATAGCAAGTACTCAGAGATGGTCACTCACAGAATTTTGAACTTACCTGTGAACGAAATGCGTATGTGCAGATGATTTTGCATGAATAAGGTCATATCAGTCCTGTTTGTTGTAGCAACTTGACCACAGAGTAGTAGTATTATCTTTTGCATTAAGGTTTTTGCATTGAGGTATGACGTATATGTGACACAGTGTACTATTCTTAATGTATAGCTTGATTACTTTTTACTTATGTATCACTCCTGAAACCACCACTCAGATCAAAATACAGGCTATTTCCAGCTCCCCAGAAGGCTCCCTTGTGCCTCATCCCAGTTAATTCCTCCCCCGTCCCTGAGATAACCGGTTTTCTGACTTCTAAAACCATAGCTTAATTTTGCCTGTTCTGGACCTTCATATAAATGGAATCATACAGGATGATCTTTTGCTCATGAGTTTGCCTGTGAAATTAATCCATGTTATATGTATTGGTAGTTCCTTCTTTCTTTTATATTGCTGCCTAGTATCCTATTGGGAGAATATTTCATAATGTATCCATTCTATTGTTGGTAGACATTTGGAATGTTTCCAGTTTTTTACTATCTGAATAGTGATGCTTTGGAATTTCTTAAATGTATCTTTTGTTGAATTTCTGAGCTTATTTCTGATGGGAATATACTCAGGAGTGGAGTTGCTGGGTTGTAGGGGATGAATATGATCAGCTTACTAGATACTGCCATAGTGGCTGTACCAATTTACATTACCGCCAGCAGAGTGTGAGAGTTCCGGTTGCTCCACGTCCTCTCCGACACCCCTGATGACTGATCATATCTAATGGCTGCAGAGAACTCTGCTGTGTGCTCAGACCACCTTGAACCAGCTCCTGAATGATGGTTGCCAACTTTTAAATGATTTTAAAAATTTAAACAACAACAACAAAGCAATTTAAAAATAGAATAGAAATATACAAATATTGAAAAGGAAAAAGATGAAAGCAAATATCCCTAGAGGGGTCCACTGCAGTGTTGGTGATATTTCCTATTGTTCGTTCTCTCTGGGGATTTTTTTTTTCTTTTTTATAGTAAGGATGACACTCTGGAAACATGTTTGGGTCTCTACGCCCCTTCCTCCACTTTTAGCTCATTCTTACAGTGGAAGCACTTCCCCATGTTACTTAAAATTCTTCCTAAACATCGTGTTTAGTGGCTGCCTAAAAAGAGGGGTGGTTTAAATTCTGATGATGGAATAGAAGCAGTGGGCTGTAGAGGAAAAGACTAGAGATTGTTAAAGCTGTGGAATCAAGGGGTCTCAGATTATGGGCATCTAAATGATTTAGAATCACAGCATATTACTTTGTACAAATGCATCTCAGAATCTCTGACAGTTATCTTTAAATGACAGAATAGGATGTGTTTGCATTCTGAAAATAGGTGATTATAGATCATTGAACAAATGAGTCTTAACATTTCAAGACACAGAGTTATTAGACCCTCTAAGGCAGGGGTTCTTAACCTTTTTTGTTCCACGGACCCCTTTGCCAGTCAGGTGAAAACCACCGATCCCAATTTACTAAGTTCACACTATGCTGTATATTATTTAATAAATATATCACTCCTGCACCAACATGTTCCCACAAGAATAATGGTTTTTTTTTATTTCAATTCAAGCTCACGGGCCCCTTGTTAAGAACTCCTGCTCTAAGTTGAAAGAGCCAGTCATAGTATTCTAGTTGAATTTATGGATTTATTTCTGTTGTGAATATACCCAGGAGTGGAGTTGTTGGGTCATAGGGGATATTTTCTTTTTTTTATGTAAAAAAGTTATATTGAGGTATAATTGACATACAATAAACTGCACATATTTAAAGTATATACATTGATATGTTTGGACAAATGTATACACCCATGAAACCATCACTACAATCAAGATAATGAGTATACCCAACAGCCCCAAAACTTTCCTCGTGCCCCTTTGTAATCTCTCCTCCTTGCTCCTCTCCAGCCCCTTCTCACCTCCCCATCCCACCCATACCCCTGGACACCAGGCAACCATTCATTTGTATTTCCTAGAATTTCCTGCATAATTACTTGGAGATTCATCCATGTTATAGCATGTAGCATTAATTCATTCTTTTTTATTATTGAGTAATATTCCTTGTATAGATATACCACCATTTATTTATCCAATCACTTCCCACCCCCAAAATGGCTCCCTCGTCTGTTTGCTCATTGGTTTTGCTCATTTTCTGCTCATTGTTTTTGCTTGTTGTCTGCTCGTTGTCTGTTTGGTTTTTTGGTTTGTTTTTTTTTCTTTAGGAGGCACTGGGAACTGAACCCAGGTCCTCCCATGTAGGAGGTAGGCACTCAACTGCTTGAGCCACATCTGCTCCCACATCTTATTACTCTTGATGGACATTTGGGTTTGTTTCATTTGGAGGCTATTACAAATTAAGGTGCTGTGAGCATATGTGTACAAGTGTTTGTATGAACATATGTTCTCATTTCTCTTGGTTAAACACCCAGGAGTGGAATATAAGGGTGGATAATATGATACTTCTGTGTTTAACCTTTTAAGAGACACCAGCAATGTATGAGAGTTCCAGTTCCCCTCAATCCCCTCCAACATTTCACACAGGTAACCATTCTAATTTTAACTGTTCTAATAGGTGTGGTATCTTATTATAGTGTTAATTTCAGTTCCTTAATGGCTAATGATGTTAAGCATCTTTTTGTGCACTTATTTACCATCTGTCTATCTTATTTGGTGAAACGTCTGTCAAATCTTTGACTCTTTTTTAAATTGGGTTATTTTCATATTATTGATTTTTATGACCGAAAAATATTCCATTGTATGTATATACCACGTTTTGTTTATCCATTCATCCATTGAGAGACATTTGGGTTGCTTCTACCTTTTGGCTGTTGTGAAAAACGCTGCTATGAACATTGATGTATAGATATCTGTCCAAGTCCCTGGTTTCAATTCTTTTGAATCTCAAAGTGGGATTGCCAGGTCATACGGCAGTTCTGCGTTTAACTCTCTGAGGAATTGCCAAGCTGTTTTTCACAGCAGCTGCGTCATTTTTAATTCCCACCACCAATGCACAAGGGTTCCTGTTTCTCCGTATCCCAGCCAAAACGTTTGTTTTCCATTTTAAAAGTAATACCCATTCTAGTTGGTGTGAAGTGGTATCTCGAAGTTTTGATTTGCATTTCTCTAATGGCTAATGATGTTGAGCATCTTTTCAGGTGTTGATTGGCCATTTGTATATCTTCCTTGGAGAAATGTCTATTCAAGTCCTTTCCCATTTTTAAATTGTGTTGTCTTCTGTTGTTTTTGAGTTGTTAACTCTTTATAGATTCTGAATATTAAACCTTTAGCAGATATATGGTTTCCAAATATTTTCTCCCATTCTGTGGGTTGTCTTTTTCACTTTCTTGATAATGTTCTTTAATGCACAAAAGTTTTTAATTTTGATCAGGCCCAATTTATCTATTTTATCTTTTGTCGCTCATGTTTTTGGTGAAAGTCTAAGAATCCATCACCTACTACAAGGTCCTGAAGATAGTCCCCAATATCTTCTTCCAGGCATTTTACAGTTTTAGCTCTGATATTTACGCCTTTGATCCATTTTTAGTTAATTTTTGCTTATGTTGTAAGGTAGGTCCGTTTTCATTCCTCTGTGTGCAGATTTCCAGTTTTCCCAGCACCATTTGTTTAAGAGATTATTCTTTCCCCAATGAGTGAACTTGGCACCCTTGTCAAAAATTAATTGACTGTAGATGTGAAGGTTTATTTCTGAACTCTTAATTCTATTCCATTAGATCTGTATGTTTGTCCTTGTGCCAGTACCACACTGCTTCGATTACTATAGCTTTGTAATAGGTTTTGAAGTTACAAAGTACAAGTTCTCTAACTTTGTTCTTTTTCTATTAATAATGGTTTTGGCTATTGTGGTCCCCTTGTATTATTAAGTTTTGATGGCTTTTTTTGTATTCTGGATACAAGTCTTTATCAGCTACATGGTTTGCAGATATTTTCTTCCTGTCTGTGGCTTGTCTTTTCTTTTTCTTAATAGTATCTTTCAAAGGACAGACAGTTTTAATTTTTATGAAGGCCAATTTATCAATTCATTCTTTTATACATTGTGTTTGGTGTCATATCTAAGAAATCTTTGCCTAACCCAAGGTCATAAAGGTTTCCCCAATGTTTTCTTCTTGAAGTATTGGTGTTTTAGGTTTCACAATTGGTCCATGTTCCATTTTCAGTTAATTATAGTGTGAGATATGGACTGAATGTCATTTTTTTTTTTTTAAGATTTTATTTATTTATTCATCCATTCCCCCCCTGCTGCCTGTGCTCGCTGGGTCAGCCAACCATGCCATGCGGGCGGGCTTGCCCTCACCAGGAGGCCCCGGGAACCGAACCCGGGGCCTCCCATATGGTAAACGGGAGCCCTACTGATTGAGCCACAGCCGCTTCCCGTGAATGTCATTTTTTGCATGTGGATATCCAGTTGCTCCAGTACCACTGAAAAGGCTCTCCTGGCTCTATTGCATTGTCTTTGCTCCTTTGTCAAAAATCAGTTGTTCTCAGAGAGAGATTGAGAGGTGATGAGTTTTTGTTTGTTTTTTATTAGTATTATTATTATTGGAATAATGAAAATGCTCTAATAATGATTGAAGTGATGATTGCACAACTATGTGATTATACCAAATACCACTGATTATACACTTTGGATGGAATTATGCTTTATTAATATGTATTAATAAAATTGATTTGTTTAAAAAATTGTTTGTCCATATGTATGTGTGTCTATTTCTGGACTGTCTCATATAGTCCATTAATCTATTTGCCTTTCTTTTTTTTTTTTTTTAAGTTATCTCTATACAAAGATGACATGATCCTTTATATACAAAATCCCCAATAATACTCAAGAAAACCACAGGATCTAATAAATGAATTCAGCAAATTGCAGAATACAAGATATAAATGCAAAAATCAGTTACATTTCTATAGTCCTGCAAAGAATGATCTTTCCAATCAATTGGCATCTTAAAGAATAATTCCTAAGTATAAATTTAATATAATAGATGAAGCATTTGTACACTAAACTAGAAAAAACAACAACTGCTGAACAAAACTGAAGACCTAAACAGATGGCAAGACATCCACTGATCATGTATAGTAAGAAAATATTGTTCAGGTGTCAGTACTACCCAAAGTAAAATATAAATTCAATGACATATTTATCAAATTCCCAGCAGACTTTTTTTTTTTTTTTTTTTTTTTACAGAAATGGAATAGTCAATCCTCAAATTCACATGGAGGGGAGCAGTTGTGGCTCAAGCTGTTGAGCACCAGCTTCCCAAATGGGAGGGCCCAGGTTCGGTTCCCCGTCCCTCTGAATACTCTTCAATCATAATTACATAGCTCAGTGGATTTTCACGAACTGTATGAACTGTGTAATCATCACCATAATTCTTGCTAATTCCACTCCAAGAAGTCTATCCAAGACAAATGAATTCATGTCTATGCAATGAATTGTAGGGCAAGTTCATGGCAGCTAAAATCATTTCTTGCATCTCCTTGCATGAATAGGGCAGCCAGGAACAAGCATGTATGTCTGTGTCTGATTGTACATCCTATATTTTTGTGCGTTTTTAAATTTTTACCACAACCATCCCCAGGGTACACAGAGCCAATGGTGGCCCAGCATCTGAGGAGCCACAGCCATCGCCAGAGGCCTGGCTGCCGAAGCATGGACGCTACCCAATTTGCCGTTCTTTACACCAGTATCATACTGTTTTGAAATCAGGTAGTGTTAACCCTCCAGCTTGTTCTTCTTTTTCAAAATTGTCTTGGCTATTGTAGGGCCTTTGCATTTCCACATGAATTTTAGACTCAGCTTATCAGTTTCTATATAAAAAGCCTATTGGGATTTAGATTGAGATTGATTTGAATCTATAGACTAATTTGAAGAGAATGGACATCTTAACAATATTGAGTCTTCTAACCTCTCTCAATTTATTTAGGTGTTCTTTAACTTAGCAGTGTTTTGTAGATTTTCATGTACAGGTCTTTTGCATCTTTTGTCAGATTTATTCCTAAGTATTTCATATTTTTGATCCTATTGTAAATGGTATTTTTAACATTTTAATTTCTGATTGTTCATTGCTAGTCTATAGAAATATTCATCTTGTATCCTACAACACTGGTAAGCTTACTTTTAAGTTCTAGTACCTTTTTTGTGGATTTTAATTGGATTTCATTATAGACAAGCGTGTCATCTGAGAATAAAAATGGTTTTACTTGCCAATCTGGATAATTTTTATTTCGTTTCTTGTGTAATTGTTCTTGCTAGCACCTCCAGTATACTGTTGAATAGAAGTGGTGAGAACAGACACCCTTATCTTCTTCCTCATTTTAGGGAGAAAGCTTTCAATCTTATGCCATTAATTATGATATTAGGTATGGATTTCCTGGATACCCTTTATCAGGTTCAGGAAGTTCTATTTCCAGCTGGCTAAGAGTTTTATTTTATATTTTTACAATCAGGAAGGGTTGTTTGATTTTATAGAATACCTTTTCCGCATCTTTTGAGATATTCATGTTTTTCTCTTTTAGTCTATTAATATGGTGAATTACATTGGTTGGTTTTCAAATGTTAAACCAACCCCGAATTCCTAGAAGAAGTCTGTTTGGCCTTAATGTATTATCGTTTCAATAGATTGTTGAATTCAATTTTCTGAATTATTTTTAGAATTTTTACATCTATGTTCATGAGGGATATTAATCTGTTGTTTCCTTTGCTTGTACAGTATTGTCTTTGTCTGGTTTTGGTATGAGAGCCCCATAAAATGAAGTGAGAAGTACTCCTTCCTCTTTTTGAAAGAATTTGTGCAGAATTAGTATTATTTCTTTCAAATGTTTGCTAGAATCACCAGCAATGCCATCTAAGCATCTTTGTGGGAATTTCTATCTATAAATTCAATTTCTTTAATAGATAAAGGACTAATAAGGCTTTCTGTATTTTCCTGCACGATCTTTGGTAGTTTGTGCCTTTCAACAATTTGTCCAATTCATCTACATTGTCAAATTTATAGGCATAAAGTTGTTCCTTTATAGCTTAATTAACAGCTTAATTGAAATGTAATTTACCTACTGTACAAGACACCTATTTAAAGTGTTCAAATCAGTGGTTTTTAGTATATTCACAGAGTTGGACAAAAGTCAATTTTACAATGTTTTCATCATCCCAAAGAGAAGCCCTATACCCATTAGCAGTCACTCCCCTTTCCCCACAACCACCTCTCCAATCCTCAGCTCTATGAAACCACTAATCTCCTTTCTCCCTCTATAGGTTTATTTATTCTGGACATTTTATGGATGGAATGGAATCAAACGATAAATGATCTTTTCTGACTGGCTTCTTTCACTTTGCCTAATTTTTTCAAGGTTCATCCATATTGTAGCATGTATCAGGACTTCATTCCTTCTTATTGCCAAATAGTATTCTATTGTATGGATATAGCATATCTTATTTATCCATTCAACAATTGATGGACGTTTGAGTTGTATCCATTTTGGGCTAATATGAATAATGTTGCTATGAACATTTATGTACAAATTTTTGTGTGAGCATGTGTGTTCATTTATCTTGTGTATATACATACCTACGAGTGGAATTGCTGGGTTATATGGTATATGTTTAACCTTTTGAGGAACTGCCAGGCTGCTTTCCAGAGTGGCTGCACCATTTTACATTCCCACCAGCAGTGTATGAGGTTTCCAATTTCTCCACGACCTCACAACATTTGTTACTGTCATTATTATTATTATTATTATTATTATTATTATTATTATTATTATTGCCATCCTAGTGAGTGTGGAGTGTTATCTCATTGTGGTTTTGATTTGCATTATCCTGATGGTTAATGATGTTGAGCACTTTTTCATGTGCTTATTGACTATATATATATATATATATATATCTTCTTTTGGGAAATCTCTATTCAAATCCTTTGCCCAATTCTAAGTGAATTATTGCTCTTATTGTTACTGAGTTGTAAAAGTTCTTTATATATTCTGGATACAAGTTGCTTATCAGAAATGTGATTTGCAAATATTTTATCCCATTCTGTAGGTTGTCCTTTTATTTTCTTGATGGTGTTCTTTGATACACAAAAGCTTTTAATTTTGATGAAGCCCAGTTTATCTGTTTTTTTCTTTTGTAGCTTGTGTTGTCATATGTAATGCCTAATTCAGGGTCACAAAGATTTATGCCTATGTTTTTAATCTAAGAGTTTTATGGTTTGGGCTCTTATGTTTAGGTCCTTGATCCATTTTGAGTTAATTTTTGTATATGGGGTGAGGTAAGGGTCCAACTTTTTTTCTTTTACATGTGGATACCCAATTGTGCCAACATCATTTGTTGAAAAGACTATTCTTTCCCCATTGGATGGTCTCAGCACCTTTGTCAAAAATCAGTTGGCCATAGTTGTGTGCATTTATTTCTGGACTCTTAATTATATTCCATTGATCTCTATGTCTATCCTTATGCCACTATCACATTTTTTATTACTGTAGCTTGGTAGTAAGTTTGAACCTTATTATCCTTTTAATATCTGTAGAAGCTGTCACTTCTGTCATTCCTCTAGTAGTAATTTGTGTCTTCTCTTTCTCTCTTTTCTGATCAATTTGATAAGAGAGTCATAAATTGTATTGATCTTCTCAGAGAGCCAGCTATTGGTGTCATTGATTTTCTCTATATTTTTTCTTTTTTCTCTTTCATTGATTTCTTCCCTTATATTGGTTATTTTCTTTTGTCTACTTTGGGCTTATTTGCTCTTCTTCTTCTAGTTCTTCAAGGTGAAAGCTGAAGTCACTGATGTGAGACATTTCTTCTTTTCTAATATAGCCATTTAGTGCTATAAAGTTTCCTCTAAGTACTGCTTTAGCAGCATCCTGTGAATTTTTTGACGTGTTGTCTTTTCATTTTCACTTGGCTCAAAATACTTTCTGGTTTTCCTTTTGATTTCTTCTTAGGCCAATGGGTTATTTAGATTTGTGATATGTAGTTTCCACATATTTCTCACTCAGTGAAAATTTTCCAGAGATCTTTCTGTTACTGATTTTTAGTTTACTTCCATTGTAGTCACAGAACATAAGTTTGTATGACTTGAATCTTTTTTAATTTATTGAGACGTGTTTTATGGTTCAAAATATGGTCTATCTTGCTAAATGTTTCATGTGCACTTGAAAAGAATGTATATTCTGCTGTTTGGGGGCAGAGTGTTCTTTTTGTGTGTGTAAGTGAGCATTTATTAGGGGGCTTGTGTGGGGTCCTCGTCCTTGGTGGCTAACTTTTTCATATGAGCAAAATGTATAAATCTAAATTCTCAAACTGACTTGAAATTACTACTACGTAGAAAAGAAAAATGGTGCACAGAGAAAATAAAAATACAGAAAAGCTAGGAGTAGGGAATAGTAGAGTCAACATTCTTTTAGTCAGTTTCAACAGAACCTTGATTTCATCTTATTTTACACATATTATTAGATGAAGTAATATGGGGATTAGACAAAGAACTGTATAATCACTACTGTGTTGCCACCCAAAGCAGTGGATGATGAGTAAGCGTAACCCTTTTAGAAATATGCATTTTACTTTTATATTTGTTATAAATCCACATTACTTCCTTATTATTTTTGTTTAAACAATCAGTTATCTTTTAATAAAAAAATTATGTTGAGTCACAAAAAATATATAACATAGAATTTGCCATTTTTGCCATTTTTAAGTGGACATTTCAGTGCATTAATTACATTCAAAATATTATACAACCATCACCACCATCTAGTTCCAAACTCTTTTTTCACTTGAAACAGAAACTCTGTACCCATTAAGCAATAACTCCCCATTTCCTGTTTCCTCTAGCCCCTTGTAGCTTCTAATCTACTTTCTCACTCAGTGAAAATGCTGCCTAATCTACCTATTTCACATAAGTGGAATCCTACAATATTTGTCATTTTGGGTCTGGCTTGTTTCACTTAGCACAATGTTTTCAGAGTTGTAGCATGTAGCAGAACTTAATTCCTTTTTATGGCTGAGTAATATTCCATAGTATGTATAGACCACATTTTGTTTATCCATTCATCTGTTGATGGCCACTTGGGTTGCTTCCATCGTTTGGCTATTGTGACTAACACTGTCATGAACATTGGTGTACAAGTATCTGTTGGAGTCCTGCTTTCAGTTCTTTGGGGTATATACCCGGGAGTGGAATTGCTAGATCCTGTGGTAATTCTGTGTTTAACTTTTTGAGGAACTTCAAACTGTTTTCCATAGCAGCTGCACCATTTTACATTTCCACCAGTGGTGCATGAGGGATCCAATCTCTCCAAATCCTTGCTAATACTTGTTATTTTCCTTAAAAAAAAAAAAAAAAAAAAAAAAAGCCCCTCCTAGTAGGTGTGAAATAGTTTTGATTTGCATTTCCCTAATGACTAATAATGTTGGGCTTCTTTTCGTGTGCTTATTGACCATTTATATATCGTCTTTGAGAATTGTCTATTCAAGTACTTTGTATTTTAATTGGTTTATTTGTCTTTTTGTTGTTGTTAGCTGTTCTTCATATATATTTTAGATATTAAACCTTTATCAGATGTATGATTTGCAAATATTTTATCCCGTTCTGTAGGTTGTCTTTTCACTTTCTTGATGGTATTCTTTGACACACAAAAGTTTTTAATTTTGGTGAAGTCCATTTTATCTATTTTTTCTTTTGCTGCCTTTGCTTTTGATGTCATATCTAAGGATCCATTTCCAAATCAGAAATTATAGAGATTTTCCCATTATGTTTTCTTCTAAGAATTTTATGATTTAGTTTTCTGATCCATTTTGAGTTAATTTTTGTATGTGCTAAGAGGTAGGGATCCATTCTTTTGCATGTGGATATCCAGTTGTGCCAACACCATTTGTTGAAGAGACTGTTCTTTTCCCATTGAATGGACTTGGCACCCTTGTTCACATCAGTTGGCCATAGATGAATCAATTTATTTTTAGACTATCTTTATGCCTGAAACACACTAAATAATCAGTTATCTTTTAAAGAAAAAAATAATCCTATATATGTATCCATGGAGCTACCATTTCAGTGTTCTTCATTCTTTTTTGTAGATCCACTTCTTTCTGGTGTAATTTTCCTTCAGCCTGGAAAACTTTAACATTTCTTGCACTATGATCTGCTGGTCATAAATTCATTCAGGTTTTCTATATCTGAAAAACTCTTTATTTTACCTTTGGTTTTGAAAGATATTTTTGCTGGGCATAGAATTCTAAGTAGACAGATTTTTTCTTTCAGTTCTTTAAAGCTGTTGCTCCACTGTCTTCTCGCATTGTTTTTGACAAGAAATCTCCTGTTTTCCTCACCTTTGTTCCTCAGCATGTAGCATGTCTTTTTTTTTTCCTGGTTGCTTTTAAGATTTTCCCTTTGGAGATTTTTTTTTTTCCCCTTTGGAGATTTTGAGCAATTTAATTATAATCTATACTAGTGCAGTTCTATTCATATTTCTTTGGTGTGATTGAGTTTCTTGACTCTTAAGAGTTTATAATTTATCATTTTACACATGACAGAGTGAGGCTTAGAGAGAAGGAAGAAATGCCAGAGCCACAAGCTTGTTAGAGGCCACCCCTGCCTCAGTTTCCACATTTTCAGGTAGGCCAAGGGATACCTGCATTCCAGGACACTCTGTTGCTCAGGTAACACTTTGTTCTCAGGTCACAGTGCCCAGTGGAAGAGATGATGGTCCTCTTGCCAAGTCGATGCAGTGGCCAAGGTGTCAGGCAGCTGGTGTGTCCCTCAACTTGACAATTCTGCTCATCACAAGTACCCACTGTGCCAAGCCACAGGGCAACAGTGGCTGCCAGCTGGGAGGACAGCAGGCCCTGACCTTTCGGGTCCCAGATCCACACAGAGGCTAAAAACACACAGTGAAATTAAAGAAATGCCATTGGAAACAGTGATGGTGCATCACACTGGCAGCTGTTTTTAAAAAGATAAAGTCCAGCATGGGCAAGTGTGTGGGGAAATAGGCCTTCCTAGATCCTACTGGCAGGAGTGTAAATCAGGACTCCCCTTTTTAAGGACAAGTTGGTACAGAGTTATCACAAGGTTTAGAATTTTGCATAGACTTTACCTGGCAGTTCAGCTCCAGGAAATTTTCATATGGAAATGGTTCAGGGAATTGGAGCTAAACAGACATGGGTTTGAAGCTGGCTCTATCACTGACCAGCTGTGTGATCTTGGACGAGTTACTTTACATCTCTGCACCTCTATTTGCTTAGCTGTGAAATAAGGAGATTATTACTTATATTACCTGGTCCTATGAGAGGTAAACGAGATAATGCATGCAAGACACAAAACTCAGGGCCAGGCACAGAGCAGATCTTGTGCTGGGGGTGGGGGTGTCTTGGTAATGATTATAGATAGAAAACAAAAAGCCCAGGAAGACATGCACCAAAGTGTCAAGGTGGTCATCTCTGGGAGAGGAATCATTTTATTTTTCAAATGCTTTTACGTTTTCCTTCTAGTTTTCTACTGAGAACATATATGGCTTTTGTAATGAGGAAAAAAAAAAGAATACTTAAAACAGTGTATCTCCTTTTCCAGAGCCCACCTTAAGAGGGTGAGAAGCCCAGTGGGCCAGGCCAGGGCAGCAGAGGTTTATCTGGGGAGCTCTGACTGCAGCATTGGGATAGCAGGGCTGGAGAAGGGCTGGGTGACCTGGTTGGAATCCTACCCTCACCTCTGAGGCCAGAGCCTGGATTGGAATCCGAATGGAGGCCACGGAGTGAGGTGGTAGAGATCATGGCTTCTAGAACAGGACTTGTTTACTTGCTTTGTGACCTCAGCCATGCATCTTTACTTCTCTGTGCCTCGGTTTCCTTATCTGTTAAATGGGCATATAACGTTCATATGTTGTTGAGGTTTCAGAGACTTTCGTTTTTAGCAGGGCACCCAGTAAATGTTACTCCTCTGACTGTTCTTATTATTGCTATTAGGATAATCACCCTTTCTTGCCTCAGTTCTAGTCTAGGTGGTGAGGAGAGGTGACCGGTCCAGAGCCAGAGTCCATCTCCTGCACAGCTTGGGGCATGATGCCAGAGAGACAGCTCGACCCACCTGGGGGCCTTGGGCAGCCCACCCATCTCTTGGGGCCTCAGGTTCCCCCACCCCTTTCTACCTTGTGGAGAATAAGTGGGTCCCCGTGTCTGCTGCCCACACACCAAAGGTGCCTGGTCGATACTCACCCCGTCCTTCATGGACGACCCGCGGTGGCAGGGAGTGAGGAGCCAGGCGGTCAGGCTCGGGTGGGCTCAGGCCGACCCAGCCACCCAGAGGCCCGTCTCCTGTGACTCCAGGTGTCCCTTCTTGAGCTCCCTGGCAGCAGCGGAGGGAGCAGGACCCCCACTAGAGCATTGATCCACCTTGTTAACTCGCTTTGCTCCCCCGTTGTAGCCATTAGACCTGCAGTCTGGGCAGCGGTAGGAGCCAGGCAGGGGCTCGTCCGGGCTGCTCACCTCCTGCTGCCACTTGCCCAACCTCAGCTGGACGCTCGCTCTGGTCCTGGGGAGCGGGGCCAGCGGAAGGGGCTTCTGTGGCACCAGAGTGCCCTACGTCACTAAAGAAGGGTGCAGAATGGAAGCCATGGAGTCTGTTCACTTGTTCACCCCCAGTCATTCCAGGGATGTTTCTGGAGCCCGACTCCCTACACACACGGAGCCCTCGGTCTGGTCCAGGAGGCCCTATCAGCAAGCCCGTGAAGTTAGGGTCGCTAGGATAAATGTGATGGAGAACAAAGGGGTGGGGAGACCAGCAGAGTGACGGGGCAGGCCTCTGTGGGGAGGTGACGTGAGCTGAGGCCTGAAGGTTGTAAAGGGGCCAGAGGGAACGAGGGCACATGGCAAGGTCCTCGGGAGGGACTGTGCCTGACGCGTTCAAGTGTGGTTGGGAAAGAGTGGGGGGCGAGCAGTAGGAGGGGAGAGCCTGGCAATAAGGGGTGGGGGCATGTAGCCGTGGGAAGGACTTGGGCATGTTCCTGAGTCAAACAGAGTCATTGGAGAGCTGGGAGCTGGCAGGTGACCTGATCAGATTTGCATTTCATGAGCCTTTTCATCTGGAAATGGGGCTGGTGGGCGGGAGGAGGGTGGAGGGTGAGGGCGCCGGGAGGGCGAGGCGCTGGGACCCAGCAGCTGCGTCATCCAGGCAGCCTCCCTGCCTGGACTGAGAGGTGTGAGGAGGGAGGTTGGCTTGACAGGGAAGAGGGGTGGATGGGGGCTGGGCGGGGCCAAGGGTGCAGGGCCTCCCAGGGAGCCCGTGAGTCCTTCCCAGCCTGCGAGCCTCTTTGATTTTGTTTTCACCAAGAAATGGTCTGGGGAAGCGGCTGTGGCTCAATCAGTAGGGCTCCCGTTTACCATATGGGAGGCCCCGGGTTCGGTTCCGCCCGCACGGCGTGGTTAGCTGACCCAGCGAGCATAAGCAGCAAGGGGGGATAAATGAATAAATAAATAAAATCTTTAAAAAGAAATGGTCTGATCCCCAAGGCTCCTCTCCTTCTGACAGCCTTGCTCCTGCCCCCACCTGTGTCTCGCCCCCCCACACCTCCCACCTACCCCCACCCCCAGGCCTGGGCTGCAACCAGGGGGCCAAGCTCTGGCTTATGAAACAGAAAGACTTAAATGTACTTCATCCATGAGTATTGATGGGAGGTTTGTGCATCTCCCTTCTCCTCTCACCCTCACAGTACCCCTAGTAGGGAGGCAAAATTCTTCCTGCAATACTGAGGAGAAACCCGAGGTGCAAAGACTCAAGGACGCAGAGATGGGACAACGAGAGCAGGGATTCGAATCCAGGTTGGATGGATTGCCACGCCCAGCTCTTTCCACTACTGTCCAAGTGTCCCAGTGGTTCCCCTCCAGGCCTGGAGTTCTGTGTGCCATGTGCCATGCTGGGCATTTCATTTGGTATCATCTTCTGTTTCTGGCCGCCCCACTGACTCCATTTTACAGATGAGTAAGTAGAGGCTCAGAGGGAAATGGAATTGCCCAACATCAGAGATGGGCTGGTCTGGGTCTCCAGTCTCTCCAGCAGCCCCTATACCACCAAGCCCCCCACTTGTCAAGGACCCCTCAAAGCCAGTGACCCCAATTGCCCCAAGTTAAGGAAGCTTGGGAACATCTCAAAGAACCTTTTCTGCCTGCGCCGTGGATATTCATGGAGCTTCAAAGAGGAAGCTCCAGACAGAAGACTTTCTTTCCTGCCCAGAGTGAATTCTCACCCTCTCAGATGCAGGAAATGTAGTCTGGCTGGAAAAAGACTTTTTTTTTTTTTTTCCTAGTTGGCAAAAGAAAATTGCTTCCTCCAGCTCTTCTGATGACTGAACATTTGTCCTGGCTGGTTGGTTTGGGATGGTGTAGGAACTTCAGAGTTGCTGGCCTCTGAGGCCATCTGGCCTGGGGTCACTTACTGGGTGCAGGGTTCAGAGAGGGAGCACGGGCAGGCCAGGGTCACCCCAGCTTCAGGGTGACCTACTCACCCTGCTTAAATTGCACCACATAAATGCAGCTCTTCTCCCTACCTTTGTGAGCATTCGATCTTTTTCATAATATAAAATTCATAAAAAGATTTTTTTAAAAACTGAAAACAGAAACAGCTCTGCAGGCTGGTATTCTTTGGGGTGAGGGCTGTGCTCCTGGGCGTGCCATTCTAGGCCCTTCCCATCTGGCCCATCTCCCGGCCACAGCGAGGGTCTGTTTTCTGCTCCCGAAGCTCCTCACCCCATTCCCAGCCCCTCCATCTTGGCACACGCGTTCCCCTCTGCCTGCTGTGCCCCTTTATGCCTCAGGGACGCCTGTTCATTCTATTTTTTTTCCCCCTCATTCATCTCGAATGTAGGTGTTCCGTTTTTCAAGGCTTAGTTCCAGTATCACCTCCTCTCAGAAGCCTTCCCTGACTTCCTCACACCTGCCCTCTCTCCCGGAGCCCCTTGGACATCTTCCCTCACTGTAACCCTCCCCTGTGCACTTACAGTCCCTGAGACACTCTGCTCTGTTCTTCACACGGGCGTGGCCTTGGCTCCTCCTGCAGGCCCACAAGACAGGATTATTCCTCGTGTTCAGGGGGAAACTGAGGCTCAGAGAGGTTCTTTGCCCAAGGCCACTCAGCGAGTGAGTGGGTGGGGTGAGGACTCGAGTGCCTGTGTGGCGGCGTGCCCTCCCTCCACATCACCCAGCTGTCCCACACCGGCACCACGCGGAGCTTGGTAGCACGAGTATTTCTGGCTGGGTCTCCCCCACTGGGCTGGAAGCCCCCTGAGGGTGAGGCCTGGGCTCTGCACCCTGTGTACCCAGTTTAGGGCTGGCACCAAGGAGGTGCCAATGGGTATTTGCCAAATGGGTGAAAACCCAAGCCCCAAATCTTGGAGACCACTTTCCCTAATCCCTGCCGTTGTGGAGTGAAGGCAAAGCCCGGAAGGCTCGTGGGACCAGCCTTTAAAAGCCGTGGGAACAGAAAAGCCAGGGGGGCTGGAAAACCATGCCTGCACCTGCCTGCAGGGTTGACTGCTGCTGGCAGTGGTGGCCCCATATGCACAAACTCACAGATATTTGGAGAGTGGCAACTCCTTGGACTGCAGGGAGAGAAAGCAGAGCTCTGGGGACAGCAGGAAGATTGTGTTTGCTGGTCTGTTCAGCAAGCATTGATTAAGCACTTCTGTGTGTCCAGCTGGGCGCTAGGCAATGGGGGCACAGCTGTGAACAAGCCAGACCCAGGCTCCACCCTCGCAGGCTCACACATGAGGCGCAGAGGGTGGACAGACGCGAAATGGTTGAAAATGCTACAATGTGGAAAAGAATGATGGGGAGGGGGTCTGCAGGACTTTCTGAGGGGTATCAGTGGCTTTGGGGGGCGTTATCGAGGCTGAGCTCTACTGGGTGAGAGGGTCTAACAGGCAGAAGGTGCAAAGGCCCTGGGGTGGAGAGGGCTGGGCTCACTCAGAGAACAAATGGGCGAGAGCATGACCAGAGGGCCAGGGCGAGGTGGGGTGTGCCAGAGGAGGTGGGGAGCCCTGGGTGGGATCTGAGGGTGCTGGCAGTGGTGGCATGGCCTCCCCCTGTGTCCCCGTGTGCAGCGTGTAGTACAGTTTGTAGAGGCCCTGGTGGACCTGGAGACCCTGCATAGGAAGCTGGCGCAGTTTTCAAGGAGATGAGTGTGGACTGAACCAGGATGGGGCTGCGGGCATGGTAGGGAAGGGCCAGTTGGCTTACAGCGGCAGGGCCCACTGCCTTTTGTGCTAAGCTGGGTGAAGGGAAGGAGGGAGGGCTGGCCGAGCCCTGGAAGTGGGGGATGCTGGTGCGTGGGGCTTGGAGACACTGCAGCCAAGGTCCCCCTTCTCTAGAGGATTACCCAAAGCCGCCCAGAGGTGTCTGGGACCTGAGGAGCCCTGGCACTATGTACCCCACCCCCTGCACAGTGTCCCTTCCCCCACCTCCCACCTGCCCCTCCCAGCCTATGAAAGGGACTGGCATGTCTATTGGAGGTGAAAATCATGCCTCCTGCCTGTGGCCTAAATTGCCCCCTGGGGGAGGCAGAACGCCAGGTGCCCATTTTAATTCTACAGCTGCACTGTTTTATTGTTCCTATTTGGGGTTTTATTATTATTGCTGCTAATGGTTTGAAAAGGCCTTTTAATTAAAGCTCCAGACTGGAGTGAGCCCCCGGGATGGGTGGGAGGCGGCCTTACCCAGTGCTGACACTGCCCCTTACAGAGGGGTCTTTGGCCCCTTCCTCGGGGAGACCACGGCGAGCTGGAAGACCTCACCACCGAGACCATCACGGCAGCAGCCTCTGTTGGGCCTCAGTCCTCTCCCTGTGATAGAACCAGATTTTTTTCAGAACAGACTGCATGCCATCAGTTTCCTGTTCAAAACCCTCCCGTAGCCCCCCGTGCCCTCTCCGGCTTGCGGGCCACACAGTCGGGTTTGAATCTTGTCTTTGCCACTTACTGGATGCAGGGCCTTGGGCCAGTTGCTTCATGGCCCTCAGCCTCAGTTTGCTCATCTGTACAATGGGAATGCTGTGTTCCTGCCTCCTGGGTTGTTACGGAGAGTAAAGAGATGATGGAAGCATCATCACTTAAGTCCTGAGCACTTAAGTGCAGGTTATGTTACTGTGCCTGCCTAGACAGTGAGGCTCAGCTGAGACTGTATTTGAGCCCAGTGCATACTTGGTGCTCTGTAAACCTGAGCTGCTCTTCTCATTGATGATGCTGCTGCCACCTTCTCCTTCCCCTCCCTGACCCCTCCCTGTCCCCTCCCTGTCCCCTCCCTCTCCCCTCCCTGTCCCCCCCCTCCCCTCCCTGTCCACCTCCTCTTCCACTCCTCTCACCCTCTCTCCCCTTCCTCTCCTCTTCCTCTCCTCTTTCCCCCTTCCCCTCCTCTCCCCCTCCTCTCCCCCTCCTCTCCCCCTCCTCTCCCC
>JAKSZT010021619.1:10584577-10686390 GCA_026826555.1 Tolypeutes matacus | reverse complement strand
CCCCTCCTCTCCCCCTCCTCTCCCCCTCCTCTCCCCCTCCTCTCCCCTTTCTCTTCCCCACATTTCCCCTTCTTCTTTCCCTCCTCTTTTCCTCTTCTTGTCCCAGAACACACAGGAGACTTGACCCCCTCTTCACTTTGGACATGGCTTCTCCCCATCTGTGGTGCCCTCTCTCCACCCCTTTGCCCACCCGTTCGTCCTTCCAGATCCATGTCTGGGGGTGCCTCCTCTGGGAAGCCCTCCCTAACTCCTCCCTGGGCCCTGGGTTCTCTGAGCATTTCCTCTTAGGGGCCTGGTCTCTCTGCCTTTCATTGCTGGTTTGCTCCCAGGGTTTGCAAACTCAAAGACTTGCAGATCAGACCAAAGCGGAATGTTTGTCAAGAGAAGGACTGCAGCCTTTTTCAAGACTCCTGCTTCTGAGAGCTGCTTCCTCCTTGTGGCTGGAGGGCTACCCTCCCCCGGGGACAGTTCCCTTTAGAAGGTTTGCCCATCCAGCCCACATTTATTGAATACCTGAGCAGCAGGCCATCACTGACTTTTTCCTTTTTCATCCCCTGGGCAGGGGGAACAGTATGGCAAAGGCACCGAGGCAGGAGGGAGCAGGGCAAGTGTGAAGGCCTGGGGAAAGGCTGGGAGACTGGCCCATGATGAGCCAGGGAGAAAGAGCCAGGCTGGAGGGGTTTGGGTGGGGACTCAGGCCCCAGGAGGCAATTCAGACTCTATCCCAAGAGCAGTAGGGAGCCATGGAGGGGTTTAGGCAGAAGGTGATGTGATCTGGTGTGTTTTATTTTGTTTTGTTTAAGAGCAAAGTTTTTTATTTGTTCATTTCGTGCATTTGAAGTATTCTTCAATGACATCCTTGGCCTGAGATTCTTGGTTTGTGTTTTGATGCCCTCACTCTGACCCCTGAGTGGGGGAGGCTAGAGAGGACCGATGTGCACATCGGGGAGCAAGGGGCACCAACTGTGGTCACGGCCACAGGAGCCACACGGCGGGGTTTGAGGTAGATGCTGCAGGGTGTGTTGTTGTGGAGAGGCTGAGCTGAGACCTGGCATTCGCTCAGGGGCCCAGACAAAGGTGTTAGGCTGGGAAAGGCAGATGAGGGAAGATCCCCCTAGGGCCCTGACTGCCAGACCTAGGAAAGAGTATGGATTCTGGGATGAGCAGTTGAGGTGGAGTGGGGGAGGAGTGTGGCCAGGAAGGCTGAGGAACCCGGAGTAGCCAGTGGTGCGATTAGCATATTTACAACCATGACAGCCCATCATGAATAAGCTAATCTACCCTCCCTCTTGGTAGACGGTGGCCTAAGCTCCCAGCACCCTCTCCTTCTGGGAATAAAATCCCAAATAGGAATGGGGTGGGGGAGCCCCGCGCCTCTGGTGGCAGCTCCTCCCTTCTCCTGGCTGCCTGCCAGTCCCTCCACACCCTCCCTCTCAGGAAATTCCGGCTGTCCGGGAAGTGGGGATGGTGTAGAAGGAGGGTGTCCCTAAGGCTCCCCACACACGCTGAGGGCGGGGCCAGTGCTGCCCCGGCCCCCTTCTTATGATTCGCCTGCACGTGGCAGGCATGGAGGGAGCAGCGGCATCTGCCAGCAGCTCCTCAGTGACTCACGTGGTGGGGGGTGGGCACCCAGGCAAGCAGCCCGAAGGGGCTCCCTCCAGCCCCCAGCCCCGTGCCTATTGCCCCTGAACCATGCCCCAATCTAGGTGAGGGTCTCCACTAGCCTTGGGGATCGTGGTCCCTGTGTTCAAAGAAGTGGCCGCGCTGGGTCAGAAGCGTGGGTCGTTTCCCCTTATCCGGTCCCCTGGCTGTGAATCCTGCAGGGCAGTACAGCCTCATGTGCAAAGAGGGGAGGAGAAGCTCCTTCCCAGACAGCCTCTCTTCAGCTCCCATTTGGGACCCCAGGAGGTCCTCCCAGCTAGGCCTGGCTCCTCAGGGGGCTGGAGCCGGGAGGGGGGTCGATTGCCAGAGGGTTCGCCTGATGCAGGTGCTGCATCTGGCGGGTGGAGGGGGTGGCATAATTAGCTGTCACCGCAGTAGTGAGTCAGGCGCCACTCGGAGCTTTGAGTCAGCCCCATGGGGTGAAGGGGAAGGGGACATGGCCAAGGTCACCTGCGAGCAAGTTAGGCCAGGTCTCCCTGAGCGCCTCCCACTGCTCCCCAAGGCTCCTTGTGCAGCAAACAGGGTCTGCTCAGCGGCAGATTCTGAGGAGAGCTGGGAGGCACTTCCATCCTCTCCGACTAATAGAGAGGGAAACTGAGGCCCAGAGAGGGAGCACGCGCCCCCTTGCTGCTCCTCCCAGGCTGCACAGCTCTTTTCCGGTCCTTGGACACCATACCAAATTGCTTCCTGCCTCAGGACTTCTGTCAAGCTGTCTGTCCCCTCTGCCTGGAACCTTGCCTGGTAGGCTCTTCTTCCCTGTCAAGGTTCTCAGCATGCATGTCCTTTTCAGAGGGGCCCTGTCTCTGTGACCCCTGTCTCGCCCCCTGGACACTTACCAGTTTTGCCTCTCACCCTTACTGGGGGGTGAGCTGAGTCAGCATCCACATCTGTCTTGCTTGCTGATCTATCCCAGCCCCCCCCACAAAGCGCCTGGCATGTGACGCTCATCACAGTGCTAATACGCAGCACCAGCTCCTACCGAGCACAGACTTTGTGCCAGGCCTGATGGAATGACCTCCACAGGCCTTGATCCCACAGCAACCCTACAGGAGAGGCCAGGTTCCCTCGAGGCCAGGGGACCTCCTGGCCTGGCGAGGTCACTGCTCCTGCAGGGAGGTGGGACTAGATCTGCTGCCGGAGTCTGTGCCCTTGTGGAGGCACCACGCTGCCGCCCCCTCCCTCCCCACGCTCATGCACACAGTAGGTGTTTGATAAATATTGGTGGGGTGAACAGATGGAAAGACAGGCTTTTCCCCAGAGTCACCCAGACATTGAGGGAAGAGCCAGGCCTGTCACCCCAGCTTCAGTCTTCCAGCGTTTTCCCGATGCTGCTGGTGCACAGGGGCTCAGAGCATCGTCCTTAGCACCCAGCAGGCACCACGACAGCCTCCTGCCTTCCCGCCAGCTGGCAATGCAGGCTCGGCTCCCCCAGGGACACCCCTTTCGATTTTCTCCTCATTTCTTTGAGCAGATTGAAGAGTGGGAACAGAAGTAGGCTGTTGGATGGGGTATTGGGGACGAGAGGTTTAATTTCCCAGGAGCTCCTGGAGCAGGAGCTGGGGCCCATGAGATCAGGGGAGGGGGATGTGAGCACATGAGCAGCAGCCAGCCGAGACCTTCTTGGGTGCTGGGTGGGGGGTCATGCTCCCTCCCTAGTCTGGGGTCTCCTTAGTGAGAGAGGCAAAGACTAGAAGCTTTAGAGCCAGGTGGCCCCGGCTTGGACGCCAGGTCCCTCCATACACTTGCTGTGTGACCCTGGGCAAGTTACTCCTCCTTGCTGGGCCTCTTTGTAAAGCAGAGTGCAGCCGTCTCTTCATGCCACTGTGAGGACCTGGGAAGGCGAGGGGGAGGCCTGCAGAAGAAGTACCTGGGAGCATTTGTTGGCAGAATGGAGTGGGTGCAGATGGACAGGCTAGGCAGGTGAGTGTGGCTGGTGGGTGCCTGTCAGGGCAGGGGGGCCAGAGGCCTCCACCTGGCAGGTCCCAGCCTTGAAGGCCAGGCCCACCTCCTGGCAAAGCTGCCCTGCAACATCCTCAGTGCCACCAATGTTGATTAATGGCCGCAAAATGCCTGGGTGCCAGCAGTCGCCCTACTCGGTAGAATCAGCTGTGATTTATGGGACTGGGGCCCTCAGGGAGCTACTGTCTGCGCTCAGAGAAGCCTCGGAAAAATGGGTCACTGCAGGGCGGGGCCCGAATGGAGGCAGTGTCGGCCAACTGTATGGGGCTCTGGGACTGGCTGCTCTGCCAGCAACATCCCCAGGGCCACTCAGCACAGGGGCTCTCTCAATGTCAGGACTTGTTACCCTGCTGCTTGCAGCCCAAGAGGGCCAAACCCAAAGCGCACATATTTTGTGCCCATTGTTTGCCAGCAGAAGCTTCTTCCTCTAATCAGCAGCAGAGAAGCTTGTTCTAAAACCCAGAGTGAGTGTCCAGTGCTAGGACTACTTCAGACTTTAGGTGGCCAGGCAAGGCCTCTCAGAGGAGGTGGCATAGGTGCTGAGCTCAGAGAGATG
Source organism: Tolypeutes matacus (assembly GCA_026826555.1). Classification (NCBI taxonomy): domain Eukaryota; kingdom Metazoa; phylum Chordata; class Mammalia; order Cingulata; family Chlamyphoridae; genus Tolypeutes; species Tolypeutes matacus. Next base: position 10,682,213 of record JAKSZT010021619.1, on the reverse strand, counting down.
ACAAAGAGCTAGTTCTATGAATGCTGGGGAAGAGCGAGTCATGTGGGGGCACCAGCAAGGGCAGGAGCTCAGGAGGGCAGGGTGGCTGGAGGGGCCTGAGCAAGGGAGATTGGAGGGGGAGATGAAACTGGGGAAGGGAGCAGCCTCTGGAGGTGTGTGACAGCTCTGCTTTACATTTTACAAAGACCCCTCCAGCCTCTGGGTGATGGTGAATTGGGGAGGGGCTTGCAGGGAAACGGAGCCTGGGAAGGTGGCCACTGCAAACATTGTGGCAAGAGACAGCTGTGGTGGGACCCAGGGTATCCAAGGAGGACCCAACCCTGGGAGGTGGGATTTGTCCCTGGGATTCTAGTTCAAGCTTCCGATCACCCCTCTGGGAAGTGACTACTTCTAAGATCTCAAACTCTGTTCCCGTCCATGATCCCCTTCATGCCTGGGGCCCAGGAGCCCCATTTCAGAGGCAACACCACATTAGAGCAGCTTCATGACTTGCCCAAGGTCACCCAGCTTGGAAGAGGCAGAACTGGGATGGAAAGCCAGGTTTCTGGGTTCTCCCCACTTTTTAACACCTCACCTGCCCCCTGTCCCCCATCAGAGGTCAAGGCTGCACCTCCTCAAGGGAAAGAAGGATTTTCAAGGTTGCCAGGAGCTCCTGCTGGATGAATTTGAGCCATATCTGTGTGTGCATGTGTGTGCTCCGCTCGGCAGGGAGTATGGAGTGGGAATGTTCTGGGTGCAAGGCTGGGCTGCTCCTTGCTGGGAAACCAGGCCAGAGCTGGAGAGGCCCCAGCAGTGCTGCTCTGGGCCTTCCCTCTCCCTGGCACTCAGATGCCTGCTGACAAGGGCACTGCAGGCACTGAGTGGCTGCTGGCCCACAGCTGAAGCTGACACACATTGTCTCTGAGCCACTTCATGCCTCTGCCTTCTACAGAGGACACTCCTGCAGGACAGAGGGAGCATCAGAGAGGGAACATGCCTGCTTGCACTTCCAGCCACCACAGGCTTGGGTGCCCTTGTCCTCTTGCCGGGGGAAACCTGACATGGCACAGTGGGAGGAGGTCTGAGCTGGAAGGAGCGACCCTGGTTTTTCTGGGTCACTTGTGTTAAGCCAGGTCCCTCTGTGGTCCCTATTTCCTCCTCTGGACGGTGGTTATGGGGTGGGACAGACTTGGGGATTTCAAAGGTTCACTGCTCTGAGTCCCAGCTCCCTTCTTCACAAGCTGTGTGATCTTGGGCAACTAACTTCACCTCTCTGAGCCTCAGAATGTTTGTATTCTAATACCCATTTTAGGGCTTACTTTATAGGGATGCTGTGAGTAGAAGCAAGTAAAACTCTTGGCAGACCAGGCACGCAGAAAGCATCCGGTCAAAGTTAGCCATCCTGAAATAGTAACGAGTCCACAATTTAACAATAGCTGACATTCATGGGGCTCCCCCTATGCCATGTACTCTACCTGCACCTGCATTCACTCTTCACCACAGGCCCACGGGGTCAGAATAGTTATTGTCCCCATTTTACATCAGAGGAAATTGAGGCACAGAGAGGGGAAGGGTTGGCTTGAGATCACACTTATCTGAGCCCAGAGCCGGAGCTGTTGGGCACGGCTTCCCGCCTGTCCCCAAGGCAAGGCCGGGTACTCTTCCTTCCTGAATTCTCAAATTCCTGTCCCAGGAAAGGCGCAGTGCAGGCGCTTTGAAATGTTTGCCAAGGAGGACCTGTTCTTGGAAGCCCGGCCGGGGCATTTCAGCACTGCGGACAGCACTGGGTGGCCTGCTGACCGAGGCTGAGCGGCTGAGAGGCGGGAACTGGGCCCCGGCTGAGTCCAGGGCCCCGGATGTCAGGTACTTTTGAGTGGGGTGGGACGCTGCACTTCATCCTTGCCATGTGGACGTACCAGGGCTCTGGATGAACCAGCAGAACCAAGAGTCTGCTCCTTCTCCTGGCACAACGAGGCTGTTGGACGCAGAGGTCCTACATCCTGGGAGAGGAGTAGCCAGGGCTCCACTTCTGGTCTCAGCATCACTACACCCCCATCCTAGGCCTTGACCTAGTCACCGTGGCATTGGGTGGGGGATGCACTGCTGAAGACCCAGCTCCAGGAACCCTAGGCTGACTTGGCCCTGGGAAACACAGGCTGAGTTTGAAGGGACCTGGGATCACCACTGGTTCTGCTCTCACAGTAACTCATTGCATAAATGAGGAAACCAAGGACTAGAGAAGGAAGACTGGATTCCTGGGGTGTCCCAGCTGAAAGTTTCCCAGGGGTTAGCTGCCCCCATTGCCCTATCACACAGGTGAGAAAACTGAGGCAAAGGGACCTTCCTCAAAGAGGCCTTGCCTTGACTGCTCCACCCAGTCGGTGCCCCCCGCAGTTGTCTCCCGGAGGAATCTTTGCCTTCCCCACACGTATTATAATTTGAAAGTATGTGTTTGTGTATTTGATGTCTCTTCCCCACTGGTGGAGGAACTGGAGCCAGAGCTGTTTGTTCATGTCCATATCCCAGGGCCTGGCACACCACAGTGAACTATAGAGTGTGAACTCTGGGGCCAGCTGGCCTAGGTTTAAATCCCGGCTCTGACACTTAATGGCTGTGTGACCTTTGGCAGGTCACTTCACCTTTCTGAGCCTCAGTTTCTTTTTCTGAGAAATGGGAGAATGATAGCACCTGCCTCATAGAGTTGTTTAGCTTTACTCAGATCATACAAGTAGCGAGCCCTGCACATGGCAAGTGCACAACCAGTGTGAGCTGTTGTTGGTAGTATTGCCAGTTAGTGGGTGCTCAGGAAGCATTTGTTGGATGAATAGGCAGAATCCACCCCTCCCCCGCCCCACCATAAAGGCTTTGCTTCAGGACATTGGGGCAACTGTGCCTTGATCCTACTGCATTTTCTCTTTTCAGCACACATTTACTCTTCAGCGGGTCTTGTCATTTACTTATCAGCATGCATTGGACTCCCTTAGAGGGACCTGAGGATGTAGATTCCTGGCCCCACCTAGATCGCCAGGATCCGAATCTCTGGGAAGAGTCCAGGGAATGTGTTGTTACCAAGCGCCCCAGACTTGTCATTGGTCAGAGGCTGTTGTGGCTGCCTTGAGGGGTCCAGGAATGCCCTTCCCTGCAGCCACGGAGCTGACGGTGCTGGTGAAACAGCCCTGTTCACCCTCCGCAGGGCCTCAGGCCTGGCTGGGACGGGCACTGGAAGCCTGAGCAAGGTGTTGGGGCCCAGGGGAGGGAGGCATGAGTCCCAGAGAAGAGGCATCAAGGAAGGCTTCATGGAGGCAATGGTGTTCCAGGCCTTGAAGGGTGGGGAAGATTTTGCCCAGCTGAGATAGGCAGATGGCATCAAGGATAGGGGAACAGCATGGACAAAGTGATGGAGGAGGCAAAACAGGTTGTGCCTAGTATGTGGTGTGGGATGAGCTAGTAGATGCTCGATTCAGAGAAGTCGGTGGGGTTTATCTGGATTGTCAAGGGACTCGAATGCTATGTCTTGTACAAGCCCCCTCCTTCCTTTCTGTTTTCCTTCCATCACTCAAGGATTCCCGGATCCAGTCACTTCCCCCAGCACCCCATCCAGCCCCAGCTCTTTCCCATCTACTGTTCTCTTTTATATATTTGTTTGTTTCTTTCTTTTTCTCATTGTTTTTCTTTTTTTTCCCCACTGTTCTCTTAAAACTCAGTCATACCCTGACCTCATTAACTTTTTCCCAATGAAATGAACCCAAGCTGAAGTCCCAGTGACCAAAAATGAGTTGGTAATGGTAGGGGTAGGGGTCACGGAGGTTGGGGATTTGTCTTGTAACGGGGGCCCAAGGCAGGGACTCGAATGGAAACCCAGGCAGCACAGCAGGGAAGTTTGGGAGAACATGGCCCCATTCCTCACCCCACAGTGTGTGGTCATGGCAATGTCCAGTCTTTCCCTTCTTCTGTAAGCCTTTCCCATGCCTGGTGCTGTCTCTGCCCTTGGAATGTGCTGTCTGGTGGAAGGGATGCATTGGTGCAGGATGCACAGAACTCCTAGGGGCGGGTCCTGAAGGGAAAGACTCAGTCTGGTACATCTCGGACCTTCCACCCAGCTCCCAGCCAAGGCTTGGCCCAGACAGGCCATCTATGGGTCAGATGATATTATTGGGTAAGAACCAAGGCTGTTGGTCCTCAGAGAGGATTGATAAATTCTCAAGTGTGTACAGAAGTGGCCAAACCCAGATGGGGCCAGATCTCAAGATGCCAAGCCAGGAGAATCCAGTAGCCATCTGTTTGTTTATTCGTCCAGTTATTCATTCATTCATTCATTCATTCATTCAACTAATACGTGTTGAGGACCTACTGTGGGCCAGGCCCTATGCTGTGGAGAATAAGATAGACAGAGTCCCTATAGTCCCTGCCCTCACAAGTCTGATCATCAGGGTTTGAATCCTGGCATTAACATGGAAACTTCAGGACCCTGAATCTGAGTTACAGAAAATCAAAAATAAAAGTGGCCTAAACACCAGAGGAACAGACCAGTTTATAAACATAATATCTCTTTTAGGAATTCATAAATAATATCAAACTGCCACAGATGGGAAAGTTCATGCTGTATATATGTTTACAATTTTTTTTTTTTAAAGCAACTAAAGAGATAATGACAATAAAATTCAATACATGATCCCAGACTGGATCTAATAATGGTATAAATAATAAAGGCAAAAAGGACATTATTGGGACATATGAAAAAATTGGAGTGTATAATTTAAAGCTTTATACAATGTTAAAATATTTGTAAACTTGATAATTGCACTTGATATGGAACTTAAGGTGGTTCCATAAATGAATATCCTTGTTCTTAGTAAATGTACATAGAGCATGATGTAAACAAGTGAGTCTCAAATGTTTAGAAACTAAATAGATATACAGACAGGTAGATAAATAGATAACAGAATAGATGGATTGATAGGTAATAGATAGCTAGAATGATACAACAAATGTGACAAAATGTTAAAGTTGGTGGGACTGGGTATCTGGGTAGGGTTATGTTAGAGTTCTCTAGATGGATTTTGAATTATATTTGCAATTGCCTTGTAAGTCTGAAATTATCTCAAAATAAAAGTTTAAGAAAAAATTGTAAAAAAAAAAAAAAAGTGGCTTAAACAGGATAGAAATGTATCTCTCTCCCACATAAGAGTCCAGGAAGGGGGCTCAAGACTGGACTGAAGGCTCCATGGTCATTAGGAAACCAGATTTCCTTCTGTCTTGTTACTCTGCCTTATTTGTAATGTGGCTTCACCTCATTATTCAGTATGACTGCTTCAGCTCCAGCCATCCTGGGCACATATCAGCTAGCAAGAAGGAGAAAAGGACGTGGACCTTCATTTTCTCAGAAGTTGCACATAAGACTTCTGTTTTTTATTCTTCTACCCAGATTTTGGTCATATGGCCACACCTAGCCGCAGAGGAGGCTTGGAAATGTAGACTTTATTCTGGATGGCTAAGTACTTAGCTAAAAATCAGGAGTCCAATTACTGAAGAAGGAGAGAAGCAATATTGGGAGATGATTAGCAATGTCTGCCATGCCCCCTTTCATTGATTGGCAATCATACTCTTCATTCATTCATCCATCAAATGCATGGCCACCATTTTGGGTGCTGGGTCAGCTGTGAACAAAACAGGAAAAGTCTTTGTTCTCATGGAACTTTCTAGAAGGGGGCACAGACACGAAACAAAAAAATAATGTCAAGTAGTGAAAAATATTATAATAAAAAACAAATCAGGTTAAATAGAAAGTGATGAGAATGTGCTATTTTAGATGGGGTCATCTAGGGAGGGGACGTTTGAACAGAGATCCAGACAAAGTAAGGGGCAAGCGACTAGGGGGGATGGGGCTCCAAGCCACGGGAACAGCAAGTGCAAAGGCCCTGAAGCATGTTAGAAGAACAGTGAGGAGGCCAGGGTGGCCTCGGTACTTATTCGTGGGTCATTGTGAGGATGTAAAATATCCACCATTTATCCTGGCACACAGTAGGCGTTCAATAAATAAGGTGCCCAAAGTCATGGTTTGCTCAAGACAGTTTTAACAGCTTCCCTTTCAGTCTCAAAAGTGTCCTTTCTTGGATGATAAAGCATGTGGTCATCGCATCAACAGATAATTCTATATATTGGGAAGTTAAATTCTCCGTGGTATTTCTGGGAAAGCAGCATCCCCAGGAGATGGGCTGCCTTCCCCCCACCAACGTCCTCCCCTAACCCAGATCCACTTTTCTGCCCCTGGAAGAGCAGTCCCACTGGGCACCACGGTGCTCAGGCCAGGCCCCATGCCCTCAAGCTCTCAGGCAAGTGAGCACGCCAGTGTTGCACAGTTGCCACATGTCAGCCTGTGGACCCTGGGCAGCTGCTCAATTTCCCCAGATGTGTCCCTGGAAGTCGTGCTGTGGGGCCAGGAAAGAGATCTGTGCAGAGGCTAGAGGCCTATGTGCCAGGCCTGGTTTGTCCTCCCCACTCAATTTGACCTTGGTCCTGGCTGGGGTCATGGACATAGTGCTCCAGATGAGGTAGTGAGTGAGTGTTGCTGGTGACTGTGAGAGCGGTGAGGGCAGCCCCTCCTGGGTGGGGCATCAGGGGCGCCTCCTGCCACCCCATCTATCTTCCCTGGCACCCACTCCCTCCCCATCCCCAGCACCCTCCTCTTGTACCCCCCTCACTCCTCCTGAGACTCAGCTTCCTCAGACATCTGGATTTGCAGGTGCTTAATAAAAACGTGTACCTCGCTTACTTTGTCTGTAAAATGGGCCTGACAAAGTGGTACTTACCTGTCATTTCTGTTGGGAGACTTAGATGCATGATGGCCATCAAGGGACTTGCCCACCGTGCCGGGCCAGCAGGGGGCGAGGGGGCAGGTGGCGACATCCCTTTGTTCCCACAAGCATCAGCACAGCCTCTGCACACAGTAGGTGATTACTAAGTGCTTCCCAGCAGCAGATGACAGACTGGCTTTGTCTTCCCTTTGCAGAGGCTGGAGGGCGCCGCAGTCGCTCATTACCCTTCTCCCGGACCCCTTCCCCTTTGGGCTGTGAAGCCTCTGCTGCCCCCAGAGGCCGGTTGTCAGGGAGGGGAGCTGTCTTTGCCCCCTCTGCCGGCCTCCTCAGGCCCGTGGCTTTTGCCGCTGACGTTTTCAGGAACATTGTTTCCACCATGGAGGGCAGAAGTGTTTCCTGTAAGCACCTGGTCATAGAACTCAGAATGTGGCAGCCACAGGGTGTCTACAAGCTCATTGTCCAGCTGGGGAAGCGGAGGCCTCCTGTGGGAGAGTGACTTGCGTTTGGTCCCAGGAGCTGGGGCAGAGCTGGGGCTCGAACCAGGGTCTTCCACTTTGCCATTCAGAACTCTGTCCTCCTTACTGCCATTCCCGCCCCCACCCCGGCTCTCTCCTCTTTTGTTTCTACCATTGTTAAGGGGCAGCGGGGGAAAGCAAGCCAGTTCTTGAGGCAGGCGCTTACTGTGTGACCTGAGGGGAGCTACTTAGCCTCTCTGAGTCAGCTAGGTGGGCGTAATGCTAGCCCGCTGCCAGGGTGGTGGGGGAGCAAGCTGGATGCTGTGTGTAGAATCGGATTGGCAGGAAGCCCTCAGCGGATGCCAGTCGCATGCCCCCTGGGCTGCTGGGCATCTTGGCTGTCCATCGGGAGGTGGAGAGGCCCAGAACGCAAGCAAAGGTCCTCTTCCCAGCTGTCTGTTTCCTCCCTAACCCACGGCCTCTGGCTTTTGTTTCAGCATCTGCCCCTGGCTTCCCCCCCTCTTCCCAGCTAAGCTGCTCAAGGGCGTTGATGATGCTCACTGACTCCATTTATTTTTCCCCCATCACAGTGGGGATCGTGCCCACCCCCACTGTCACTGCTTTCACCAAGGCCACCGGGACCTCCTGCAGGTCACCGATGGCCACACCCCAGTCCCGGTTTTGCGCTGCAGTGTCCGTGGTGTGCTGCTCCTCTGATGTCCCCCATGCCTCTCTGGCTGCTCCATCTCACCACCTTTGTCAGCTTCCCTTTCTCTACTGATCCCCCAAATATTGGTTTCTCGGGGCTCTGTCCTGGCCACCATCTCTCCTTAGAACACACCTCTCCAGGGGCTCCCACTGCTTCCATGTCTTCCTGAGCATCCTCCATCCCTGTAGCTCCAGCCCCGTGTGTCCCCCCTCTTGTCCCAGAAGCACCTCCTGCTCAGCGCATCCAAAGTGACCCCCGCATCTGCCGCACGCCTGTCCCTGCTGCTCTGCCCTCTGATGAGGGACACCTTTGTCCTCTCGAGGGCCCTGGTGGCTGCACCTTTAAAAACAGCCTTATTGAGGAATACATTACATATCGTAAAATTCGCTTATTTTAAGTATTCGGTTTGATGAGTTTTTGTTTTTTAGCTATTTATTTTGAAATACTTTCAAAATTATAGGACAGTTAAAAATAATACAAACCTCATACAGAGAATTCCAATATACGCCTCCACCCAGCCCCAGATACCAGATCCACTAATTGTAACATTTTGCTACATTTGCCGTATCATTCCTTCTATCCATCTATCTATTAGATTATTTTCTAAAAATCTTGAGTGTAGGTTGTGTGCATCATGCTACTTGAATGCCTAATCCTGCCATGTACACTTCCTAAGAACCAGAATATTCACTTACGCAACCACCTTAAGTGCAGTCCTCAAGATCAATCAATTTAACGTTGATATAAAGCTTATAGTTCATGTTCCAACTTTTTCATATGTACCAATAATTGTCCCTTTGAACCTTTTCTTTTTTACCGGGAGGTCCCGGGAATCGAACCCGGGTCCCTCCATATGGGAGACGGACGCCCAACCAGTTGAGCCACATCCGACCCCCAGAACCTTTTCTTCTCTCTTGCTAGATCCCATTCAGGATCACGTTTCCCATTTAGTTGTCTCTTTAGTTGCTCTTTATTATTATTATTGTGAAAACATAGATAGAATGTAATCTTTCCCATCTCAACCACTCCCAAGCATACCTTTCCGTGGGATTGCTCGTATTTACAGTGTTGCAGTACCCTTGCCACCTTCAATTAAATTTTCCCACCTCCCCAAACAGAAACCCTATACCCATTATGTGCTAACTCCCCGTTTCCCCTGCTCCCCCATCGCTCCACCCCTGACAGCCTGTACTCTAATTTCTGTCTCTAATATTTTCTTTGTCATTTCATGGGACCTAAATTTAACGTCCTAAATCTCTAACACTCTTGTTTGCTTAGATACCAACTTAACTTCAATGAAATACACAAACTCTTTTCCTATACCCCTCTGTCCCTGCATCTTTATGCAGTTCTTGTTCACTGATTGCATGTTTATGCTTTATGAGTCCCAAACCACTGATTTATCATTACATGTTACGCATTTGTCTTTTAGATTCTGTAGGAAGTAAAGAGTAGAGTTAAAAATAAAAAATACAATAGCACTGGCATTTATATTTACCCACGTTTTTACCCTCACCGAAGATCCTTATTTTTTCATACAGCTTCAATCTATTGTCTAGTGTCCTTTCCTTTCAACCTGCAGAAACTCCCTTTAGGATCTCTTGTTGGTCTGGTTTAGTGGTGATGACGCCCTCAACATTTTGTTTATCTGAAAATGTCTTAATCTCCCTTATTTTGAAAGACAGCTTTGCCAGATATAGCATTCTTGGTTGGCAGTTTTTTGCTTACAGTACTTTAGGTATGTCATCCCACTGCCTTTTTGCCTCCATGGTTTCCAATGAGAAATCGGCATTTAATCTTATTGAGGCTCCCTTGTATGTGACATGTTGCTTCTGCCTTTGGCTTTCAGATTTCTCTTTATCTTTGGCATTTGGCAATTTGATTATAATATGCCACCATGTGGGTCTAGTTGGGTTTACCCTGCTTAGAGTTCAGTGAGCATCTTGCATGTGTATATTCATGTCTTTAGTTAAATTTGGGAAGTTTTCAGCCATTATTTCTTTGAATACTATTTCTGCCCCTTTCCCTCTTTTTTCTCCTTCTGGGACTCCCACAATTGCATATTGGTATGCTTCATGGTGTCCCACAGGTTCCTTGGGCTCTGTTCACTTTTCTTCACTTTTTCTTCTTTCTGCTCCTCAGACTAAATGATTTCAATTGTCTTATCTTCAAGTTCTCTCATTCTTTCTTCTGCCAGCTCCGGGCTGCTGTTACTGTGGTCTTTAGCTCCGTTTGGTTCCTTTTCATAATTTCCATCTCTCTACCGATAATCTATCATTTTCCTGATTTCCTTTAGTTCTATGTCCATGTGTTCCTTTAGCTCTTTGAGCATATTTAAGACCATTTTTAAAAAGTCTTTTTCTGGCCTGTCCTAGGTTTGATCCTCCTCATTGGTGGTTTCTGATACTTTAATCCTCTCCTTTGCCTGGGCCATTGCTTCCTGTGTCTTTGTATGTTTTGTAATCTCTTGTTGAAACCTGGACATTTTGATATTTTAATGTGTTATTGCTGTAATTTAGACTCTGAGGTGTCTATTACTTAAGCTTGTATCCAGCTGGTGTTATGACAGAGCTTTTCTTGATAGCCAAGAGCTAAAAAAAAGAAGAAGAAATAAAAGAAAACACCTTTGAAGATTGACCTGTGCCAGTGCTCTCCTTCAGGGCTTATCCATACTGTGAGTTTAGAGAATAACTCCAGGCCAAAGCAGAGGGGCATCTCTGATCCTTTCTGCTATTTTGCTGGTTTACATGGATATGAATGCCCTCCCTTCCCTGGGAAAGTTTCCTCATGGTCCCGGGCACTGCACTGTATGTCCTACAGCCAGCAGTCCCTTGCCCCAGGCAGCACGACCTGACTGCTCCCCCACAGCATTCTGTAGCAAAGCTCAGTGAGCTGCCTTCTACATGCATGGCAAGTTCTGGAATGGTGAGTCCTCAGGCCACTACCAGACAGACTGGGGAAGACATACATGCTCCTAGTATGTACGCAAGGGTTACTCTGCTCTCTCCAAAAATTAAGACTTGGGACCTGCGCCGGGAGCTCAGACCAGTTCCATGCTGAGCCAGTGAAGAGTGGGAGAGGGGTCAGCCAGGTGCCACAAGATCCCACTACTTTTTTATAGTCTCTTTCTTGATTTGGTGCTCACCCAGGTACTGCAGCCCTTTAACTGTTTTCTGGAGCTCTGAGAAAGAGGCTTCTGCCAGTTCTTGCTGGTTATTCAGAGCTTCTCACTCTGCCATATTGAACTGGGGCGGGGGGCATTGGTGAGTTTTAATAAATGTACACAGCTGTGCAACCACCACCACAATCCAGTTTTAGGACATTTCTGTGACCTCGTCCCTGTTTGCAGTCTATCTCCACTCCTACCCCAGGTCCCAGGCAACCACTGATCTGTTTTTGCCTCTATTGTTTTGCCTTTTCTAAAAATCACATATAAATGGAAATACATAATAAATAGTTTTTGTGTCTAGCTTCTTCCACTCAGCATAATGTTTGGGAGGTTCTCCCATGTCATTGCATGTATCAGCATTATGTTCCTTTTTAGTGCTGAGTAATATTCCAGTGTTGGATATACCACATTTTATTGGTTTGCTGGTTGATAGGCATTTGGATTGTTTCCACTTTTTGACTATTATGAATAATGCTGCTATGAACATTCACATACAAGTCTTTGTGGGGACATTTGTTTTCATTTTTCTTGCATTACTTCCCTTTTCCTCACCATCCCACCAGACCCTGATTTTCACTGGGGAGTTTCCAGGGAAACTGACTCCATCAACCCCCATAAGGGATAGAGCATATGCCCCAGCCCCCAGGCACAATGACTGGTTCCCAGAGGGGCATGTGAAATTAGCCAGTCCAATCAGTTTAGGACTTGGGCTGGAACAGCAGTCTTTTCTCATGCCTCTGATGGTGTACTGTGTTTGGAGCAGCTGCAGCCATTTTAAGTCCATGAGGGGAGCCAGCCTTAGGATGGAGCTGACACATGGAGGACAAGTCTGAGGAAACAGCAGCCAAAGTTGGAATACTGACTGAACTGTACCTGCAACCCACCAGGGTTCTGGGCTTTTTCAATTATGTGGGCCAATCAGGTCACTTTGTTGCTAACACTAGCTTCAGATGGCTTGTTGTTGTTTATAGCCCAAGGGTCAGTAAACTATGGCCCATTGGGCAATCTGATTTGTTAAAAAAAAAAAAGTTCTGCTGAAACACAGCCACACCCACCCATTTATGTACTGTCTGTGGCTGCTCTCGAGCACCTTATGGCCTGCCAGCCTAAAATATTTGCCATTGGCCCTTTAAGAAAAAGTACTGACCGCTGTTACCAACAAAGGCTTAGTATTCAGTACATCCCCCACCTGTCACTGAGGACAGAACCCCAGGAGTCATCCTGACTCTTCCCTCTACCCCATCACCCCACATCTAATCAGCTCCCCGAGTCCAAGTGATTCTTATTGTGTAAATAGCTCCAGAACCTTTCTGCTCTTCTCCAGCTCTGCTGACCCTGCCCTAAATGAGACCAACGTCAGCTCTCGCCTGGATGACGCCCCCCACCTCCAGGCTGCTCCCAGGAGAAAGGCCATGCCCCTGGGCTGGCTCGGCAGTACCCCACCTGAATTTCCAGCCGTCTCCCCCTTCCTTCTCCCCTTCTTCCCTAGAGCTCACATACCAGCTTCTCACCTGAGCCATGCTCCCCACAGTTCCCCAAACATGGCCTGCTTTGCCCCTTTTCAGGCTTTTGTACTAGCTGTTCCTCTTTCTCCAATGCCCTTCCCCTCCTGGTGGACTCCTATGTATCCTTCAAGGCCCAGCCGAAGCCTCGCCTCCTTTTTGATATGTCCCTAATTCCACCGGCTGGGTCACGCCTCCCATCAGCCCTTGGGGGCTCCCATAGGCCCCTGAGCTTCCCTCCTCGGGGGCTCTGCTCACCCCGGGCTGTCATGTCTGTGTACATAGCCGCAACCCCATCAGGGTGGGAGCTCTGAGGACACTGACCAGTGTGTCTCCTTGCCCTCAGCTTGGCTCAGCTTGGGGCCTCGCACAAAGCAGGGGCTCAGGAAATGTTTGTCTGTGGGGCACAGTGTTCCCTGCCTTCCATCTCAAAGCCACCATGAGCAATTGAGGGGCTCAAGGCTGGATGAGGCTTTGAACGAGGGAGGGGATGGTGGTGGACCGCCTGGGCTCCGCGTTAGCAAGGCAGGTTCGGAAGGACCAAAGCCCAGGCCTCTGGGCAGTGCAGAGAAATGCCTTGCAAGGAGGACAAAAGGAGCAAACCAGCGGCTTGGAGAACCACTCAGGAAAGAAAGTAGGACAGGCGAGAGCAGGCGTTGTGGTGGGCCCTGCGAGTGCCAAACAGAAATGGAGGGCTTAGGGGAAATGTCATTAAAGTGAAGATTTCGGGAAGCAGCTGTGGCTCAATCAGTGGGGCTCCCGTTTACCATATGGGGGGCCCCGGGTTCGGTTCCCAGGGCCTCCTGGTGAGGGCAGGCCCGCCCCACGGCGTGGTTGGCTGACCCAGCAAGCACAAGCAGCAAGAGGGGGATAAATGAATAAATAAATAAAATCTTTAAAAAAAAATAAAAAAATTAAAAAATAAAGTGAAGATTTCCCATGGCCTCTCAAAGTGGAGAGAAGGCCAGATGGCTCGTGGGGGGACCCTGGGTCCCGTCGGAGCTGCAGAAAGTTTAGGGATTTACAAGACTGGCCCTCTGGAGCATTTAGGGCTCATCTGACTTCTTAGGCATTGACTGAAAACAAATTTGGGCTACAGCTGGATGAACCATCGCAAGAAGCAGCTCTGGAGGATCCAGGCAAGCACTGGACTGAGAGTCTGGTACAGGTCTGCCCCTTGCCCACGTGTGAGTCTTGCCTTCCTCATCCCAGGGCTTATAGCCACAGCCGGTGCACAATGCTGTATCAGGAAGTGCATGTTATGAATCCAGGGCTTGGAAGAACGGAAACCACTGGAGGCCCAGGCTCCCTCCCAGGGCTGTAATGAGGTGCAAATGAGACAGCAGGTGTGAAAGTGACCTGCAAACTGGAAAGTGGGCCCATGTCCCCTCCTCTGTGAAGCCTTCCTGGATTCCCCCATATCTCTAAACCTTGCTCCTGCTGTGTCGTGGGTCCTGGTGCATGATGGGTCTGCCTGCCCCAGGACCAGCATGTTGACCTCATGTCCTCCACCTGGCATGGTGTCTGGCCCAGAGCAGGCATCTGGCAACTCTCTTTTGAATGACCTTGAGCTGTGAAGAAACATGTAACTGGAGGGTGCTGGGTAGCCTCCATTCATAAAAGCGGGAACCAGTGGTATGTGGTGGAAATTTTCCTAATGAAAGAACAAGATGTTTTGTGAGTTGTGAGTTTTGTGAGTTCCAGTGTGGGCATACTGGAAATGCAGTGTCAGGTCTGAAATGATAAAAACCATCTCATCCTATGCTGGTCCGATAGGGTAGCCTCTCTCCACATGTGGCTACTTCAGTTCAAATCAAAGAAAATTAAAAATTCAGCTCTTTAGTTGTACCCGTCACCTTTTGAGTGCTTAATAGCCACATTTGCCTACCCTATTGGACAGCACAGGTGAAAGCCTTTTCATCACTGCAGAAAGTTCTATTCGACAGCACCCCTCAGTGCCTTGGCAATTCATGTCATGCCTTATTGGTGGTTGAGGGCAGCTCCCAAGGCTGTTACTCCCTGGTGCTTCTGGCCTGTCCCCCATTAATGTGGCATCACACTCCTCACACTTGGACAGAGTTGAGTTTGTAGTAGGCAGCCGTTGGGTTGTGCCAAGGAGATGTGGGCAGGATACCGATAGAACCTGCGAGGTAGGAGCTGGACAGGAAAGAGATGGAGAAGAGTATTCCAGGCAGAGGGGCGAGCCCGAGTAGGCTGGGGGAAAAGAGAGTGTGGTGCTTCTGCATTACTGAAGGACATTAACTTGGCTGCAGCACAGCCGGAAGCCAGAGGGGCAGGCAGGGTGAGACCTGGCAGGGGCCCCACAGTCCTGGAAAGGTTTGAAGCAGGGTGTGGTCTCTTTTGAGAGATCCCTCACACTGCAGGGAAGAGGATGGATGGATGGATGGATGGATGGATGAATGGATGGATGGATGGATGGATGGATGAGTGGGTGGATGGATGGTTGGATGGATGGATGGATGGATGTTTGGATGGATGGATGGATGGATGGAAAGGACCAGGCTGGAGCCATGGCAGCCTGGGAGAGCACAGGGCCTGAACTGAGCACAGATTGGTGGATGTGGAGAGAAGCAGGGGTTTGAGCAACATTTCAGAGGCAGTGTCAGCAAAACTTGTGTAGGGAAGGGGACAGGGAAGGGTCCAGGGTGATGCCCAAGTTTCTAGCTTGGGGCACTTGGATGGATATGGCATTACCAGGGAGGACTGAGTTTGAGAGGGAAAGATGATGAGGTTCACTGTGGATCTGAGAACCTGTGGCGGGAAGGCCCGGGAGGCAGCCAGGGACCTGAGCCTCGAGCTGCACAGAGAGACTTGGGAGATGAGCGCACATGGCGATCGAAGTCCTGGAGGCTTTCACCCGCTTAGGGAGTGGGCACTGGGTGAGAGGAACAGCAACGTCTTGGGGCTAGAGGGGGAGCCGCCAGAGGAGGTGGAGCAATCATGGCATCTCAGATAGAAGATCCAGGATGGCACTGCCAAGTCGGGAGGGTCCACGAGTCACAGCCAAGTGGTCACTGCTGAGGGGAGTCAGGCAGGAGGCTCAGTGCAGAACGTGGGCTGCGAAGGGTGCTGGGGATTTGGCCAGCCAGGGGCAGCCACCCTGGGAAGTGGGAAGTGAGTAGCTTCTGTCCCCAGGCTGAGAGCACCTTGGAGCCTGCCGAGCTCAGCTGGAGAACAGGGGGTCAGTGCTAGTCCACCATGGCGCCTTGCCCTGCCCAGCCGGTGCCCTGCGGCCACAGTCTCTGGGGGTCTGGGAGAACTCTGGGGGAGGCTGGGAGCTGCGTGACTCAGACAGGTCACCGCCCCTCTCTGGGTCTCCATCACCTCCTCTGAACTGTGAGTCCATGCCACCTGCTGGTCTGCCCTGAGGGGTAAATGAGATGAGTTGGGGGTGTGGAGCCCCCAGTGCACGGGAGAACTTGGCAAATGCTGTTTTTTAAAACCATTTTTCAATTCCAATTCAGCTCCACAAATATTTATTGAGCTAAGAGGTTCTGTGTAAATCCATTTGTAAATTAAATTTTCGTACCACAAATACTATTTTTACTGGGCCTGGGGTGGCAAGGTTGGAGAAGCCAGTCATTATTTGAGAAGCTCTGAGTCAAATTCCTTTGAAAACCCCCATTTGGTTTATTTTTTGAGTCAACAAGGGTTTTGACTGTTCGAGCTTGCAGAGCGAGGCATTCGTTCGTTCTTTCATTCTAATGTGTTTTGAAAAGGTCTTTCTGGCTGCTGCACAGATGAACCGAGGGGGCAGCAGGGCACCCGGGGTGGGGGGCGCCTGTGCAGTGGTCTGGATGTGAGTGAGGGTGGTGGTCGGGGCAAATGGGCGACCCTGCAGATAAAGACGAGGGAATTTGAGAAATGTTTAGGAGGCTTTAAAAAAAAACCAACAAGACAAATGATGCAGCCACTGAGGGAAACAGTGTGGCAGTTTCTCAAAGAGTTCAACATAGAATTAACACATGGCCCAGCAATTCCACTCTTAGGTATATACTCCAAAGAATTGAAAGCAGGGACTCGGATGGATATTTTATACCATAGCATTATTCATAGTAGCCAAAATGTGGAAGCAACAATCGGCAGATGAATGGATAAACAATACAATGGAATACTATTCAGCCATGAAAAGGAATGAGGTTCTGATGCATGCAATGCAAGGATGAAACTTGAAAACATGAAGCTAAGTGAAAGAAGCCAGGCACAAAAGGAAAAATGTTGTATGATTCCACTTATGATATATCTAGAAGCAAATGCATAGAACGTAGATTACAGGTCACCATGGGCTGGAGAGAGGGGGAAAGGACAGTTATTGCTTGATGGGGACAGAGTTTCCGTTTGGGGTGATGAAAAAGTTTCAGTAGTAGAAGGTAGTGATGGTAGCAAAGCATTGTAAAAGTAATTAATGGCACTGAATTGTACACTTAAAAATGGTTAAAATGGAAGCAGATGTGGCTCAAGCAATTGAGCTCCCGCTTACCACATGGAAGGTCCCAGGTTCGGTTCCCAGTGCCTCCTGCAGAAGACGAGCAAGACAGCAAGCTGGCACAATGGGCTGGCATGGTGAGCTGATGCAACAAGGAGACACAAAGAAGAAACACAATGAGAGAGACAAAGCAGGGAGCAGAGGTGGCTCAAGCGATTGAGCGCCACACTCCCACAACCTGGGAGGTCCCAGGTTTGGTTCCCAGTGCCCCCAAAAGAGATGGACGAGCAGACACAGAGAGCACACAGCGAGTGCAGACAAGGGGGAGAATAAATAAATGAAATAAATCTTTTTTAAAAATGGTTAAAATGGCAAATTTTATTGTGTGTGTGTTACTACAACAAAAACAAAATGAATAGGGTGTGGTTTTGTTTGTTTGTTTTAGGGTGTGGTTTTAAGTTATACTTACAGGAGGAGGAGGAAGAGGCTGGCTTCCTTCTGGCTTTTTGGTTACTGAAGAGGGTGGAGCGGGTGACCAGCACCGGGCTACTGACGCTGGAAGTTGGCGAGGTCTTGGGGGAAGACCACAAACAGCCCTGGACACACAGAGTGTGAAATGTCCACGAGGCGTCCAGGCCGAGCTGTCCAGTAGGAATTGGGCCTTGTAGACCTGAGCTCCTAGGGGCAGCCTGAGCTGGAGAGAGGAATGTCACATCTATGACAGGCAAGGAGAGGAAACACAGAGCTCATGTCAGTTGTTGGGTAAATATTTCTTCAGCATCAAAAATATTTGTTGCGTGAAGTACCCACTGAGTGAGTCCATGTATCAGATGCTCTGTTGGCACCAGGGATTGACGGTTTGGTGGGAGAGGCAGGCAATAATCAGGATAAGTTATTCAGTTACATACCCTGTTATGTAGCAAGAAGTGCTAAGGAGACAGCGCAGCCGGGAAGGCGAGGGACTGGGAAAGTTAGATGGCATGACGGAGAGTATTGTAATGGCAGATGTGTGGGTCGTGCTCGCTGGGTGTCCAGCACTCTTCCAAGAATTTGACATGAGCACATTCACTTAAGCTTCACTATACCATATTAGGAAGGTGCTATAATTATCTCCAGTTTAGAGAGGAGCAACTGAGTCACAGAGAGTTTAAGAAACTTGTATACGGTCACTTAGCTCTGTAAATGGCAGAGGGTGGATTTTTACCCAGAATCCAGACTCTTAAATTAAGAGTCTTAACCACTATGCTAAACTGCCTCTCATTGAGAAGGTCAAGTCTGCACAAAGATCTCAAGATCTCAAGGAAGCAGGGGGTAAGGTTCACAGACATCTGGGACCAACATTCCAGGCAGAGGAAGAGCCAGTGCAAATGTCCTGAGGCAGGAGCATGCCTTGTATATTTGAGGAACAGCAAGCAGGCTAGTGCATCTGGGCCAGAGAGAGCAAGCAGAGCATAGAGGGAGAGAGTTGGAGAGGTGGTGATGGGGCCACCCTGTGGTATCTGTAAGACCTTCAGCTTTTACTTGAAATGAGGTGGCGTCATGGAGGATTTAGAGCAAAGGAGGGGCAGTATCTGTCTTGTGTTCTAATCCGATTCCACTGTCTGCAACACAGTGAGGATACTAATAGTCCAGGCAAGTGGTGATGGTGGCTCAGTCCACAGCAGTGGTGGCAGTGCAGGTGGTGGGAAGTGCTCAGCTTCTTGATCACTGTGCAAGTGGATCCAGGAGTTGCTGAAGGTTTGGATGTTGGGGTGAGGAAAAGAGAGGCTTCAAGAAGGGCTCCAGGGTTTGGGCCTGAGTGGCTGGAAGGATGGGCTTCCATCTATCCAGATGGGAACAGCTGAGGGAGGAGCCCCTTCATGAAGTACTTTCTACATCCATTATCCCTTTTAATTCTTCCAACCGGAAGCCAAGCCTGCATCGCAGGGTTTGGAACTTAGTCATTGATTCAATCAGCACACATTTCTGCAGTGCCTACTGTGTGCCAGGTACTGTGCTGGGTACTGCTGCTGAACTAGCCAAACATCCCTGCACTCCTGGAGCTTCCAGTTTGATGGTGGTGGTAGTGTTAACCATTGGTCACAGAAATGATTACCTCACATCATCGTGATCAGGGATAAGAAGGAGAAACCGAGGGAGCCTAGTTGCTGGTAATGGGGGCCTTGACCTAGCTGGGCGCTCTGGGAGGGCTTCCTGGAGGAGGTGACAGTGAATCGCAAAGGCCTCTGGGATAGAGGGTCTCAAGAGGTCTGTGGGGCAGTGGGAGCTTCTTGGAAAAACACTCCCTGGTTTCCCGAGCCACAGGAGAAGAACCTGGAAGGGAACCACAGGCTCCCAGAGGATGGCTACTCATGGGGGGGGCGCTGCAAAACCTATTTTGTTAAACGTTGGATTTTTAAACAGCTTTATTAAGATATAATTCACATACTGTATAAGTCACCCATTTAGAATGTATAATTCAGTGGCTTTTAGCATAGTCACAGAGTTGTGCATCCATCATCATAATCAATTTTAGAACATTTTCATCGCTCCAGAAAGAATCCCTGCCCCCCCCTTCTCACATCACCAGTGCCTCGCAGTCACACCCATCCCCCCCAGCCCTAGGCAACCTCAAATCTACTTTCTGTCTCTATAGATTTGCCTTTTCTGGGCTTTTCATATAAATGGGATTATACAATATGTGGCCTTCTGCAACCAGCCTCTTTCACTTAGTGTGATATTTTCAAGGTTCATCCCTATGGGAAGTTGCAGAATCTTTTTTTTTTTTTTAAAGATTTTATTTATTTATTCATTTATCCCCCCCTTGCTGCTTGTGCTCGCTGGGTCAGCCAACCACGCCGTGCGGGCGGGCTTGCCTTCACCAGGAGGCCCCGGGAACCGAACCCGGGGCCTCCCATATGGTAAACGGGAGCCCTACTGATTGAGCTACAGCCGCTTCCCAGTTGCAGAATCTTAAACACCATCACAGCTGGCAGGGACTTGAGATACCGTCTTCGTGCCCCCCCACCCCACCCATTACAGGGACAAGGACATGGCGGGGTGTCCAAGGCAGGTCTCCAGACTCCCAGGCAGGGCCCCTGCCCCACTGCTGAGCTAGGCACACACAAGGACGTCATCCTCTACCATCACATTCAGTTTGGGGCTCTAGGTGAATTTGGTTAAAAGTGACAATTTGGTTGGGAACGCATTCTCCCAAGCCCTGTTTTTTTCATGCACGGTCAATTTTCACGCCCCACGATACATCTTGAAACCTTTTATGCATCTTTAAGAATTTGTATCCACTAATTCAGAATCTTTTCAAGTTTGGCACCTTCTTTTCCTTCTTCTTAAACACGGTTTGCTCAGACTGGCACGCCTGTTTTCCTTGGTTGGTGATGTACTCCCTGGGAGAGGGTAACATTGGGGTTAGGTGCCGGTTCTGGAATCCGATGCCCAGGGTTGGCACGTGCTGGGGATAGTTATGGAAGTTTCTCCCTTTGTAAAGTGGGACGCCGTTGTAAGGCTGAGGCGATGGGGACATGAGGCGAAGCCTGCTCTAGGTCCTTGGCAGTCTTGGCTCGTCATCGGCCCCTCAGGAGAGACAGTGAGGGCTCCCCAGGGCCCCGAGGCAACTGCCTGAGGGACCTGACCCCCTCATAGACCAACACGCCCTCCCCATTCCCACGTGAATTGACCCCACCCCTCCCCTCCCAGGGCCCAGCCACCCACTGGAGTTCTGTGCTCCAGGTAGGCTCACTCTCCCCTGTGTTTGTCTCTTCACCTGTAAAATGGTGGGAGGGGGTCCCACTGAGGCCTCCAAGGCAGCCAAGAGGCTCCTCTGAGGGGGGCGGGGGGCGGGGGATGAAGGGCCTTTTCCTTCTCCCAGGAGTGCCTGTTCCTGCTGGTTTAAAGATCCAAGCAGGAGTGATGGCACCTGTGCAGGAGAGGTGGGTGGAGAGGGACACCTGGCTTCCCTCTGCCTCTTGCATAAGGTGTGCTCTGTGGGTGGTGGGTGGTGGGTGGAGGTGGCAATGCAGTGCAGGGACAGAGGAAGGGCCTCCTTGCAGGCTCTATATTAAGCACTTACTATGTACCAGATACTTCCCCTGAGTCAGCTTCTTAATCCTCACAGTAGCCCTCAAAGGAGACATTCTCATTCCCGTTTGACAAGTGAGGAAACTAAGGCTCAGAAAGGGGAAGCTGCCTGCCCCATGTTGCCCAGCAAGTGGGGGGCTGAGCAGACATTCAGCCTCGGGGCTATGGCCCCAGGCCCGTTCCTCACTGCCTGCATCCAGGGACAGGAAGGGAGCAGCGGACAGGAGCAGCAGTCGCGGAGTTCTGAGGAGCTTTTGAAAGCCCGGCCTCCTGACTGCTGTGGGGATTCTGTGGGTGGTGGGAAAGGCGTCGTAAATATGCATGACATGCAAATACGCCTCTAAAAAAAACAGTGTGGGGGCCCACATTAGCTGGGATGCCAGAACGCTTTGGAAAATGTAGTGTTGTACAAACACTCAAGTTTCTATGATGGTTACTTCCCCTCCCCAACCTCCCCGGGGCGTGGCCCAGGGGTCTCAGGGGGGAGGCTTATCTGGGGCATCTCCTAATTGCCATTCCTCCCCCGTTCCTGCAGGTACCCGTGACCTTGTGAGCAGTGCCTCCCCTCTGCCGGTGTCTGGTGGCCCCGTGTGTGATCAGGACTTTGTCACTCGACCCCCTGGTGCTGGCAGGAACCCCGTCCCACGCTGTTTGCGCCAGCACCTCTGATCGGTGCCTGGAGGGATGTGTGTGCCAGCCCGTGGTCCTGCGCCCGCTGCAGAGCTGACACCTACCCGAGCCTTACCGGTTCCTGCTTTCCCACTGCACGAGTCTCCCTGGTTGGTAAGTAGCTGTACCTGCAGGCCTGGGCACGTGGGAATCAGGACTCCTCAGGGCCTCCCTGTGCTTGACACAGTAGGGACATGCCCAGCCATCCCAGCCAGAGGTGACCACCTGCTGGCAAAGGGACCTGAGTGAGAGTTTTTGTGTGTCTGGGCACAATTTTTTTTCCTGGCTTGTCTTGTCCAGTCCTGACAACCCAGGAGGTAGGCACAGTGATCATGCTCATTTTACAGAGGATGAAAGAGCTCAGAGAAGGAACGCCACTTGCCTGAGGATGCACAGCAAGCCCCACTCTGCCCACACCCAGGGGACTGGGGCAATTTGGTGAGTTCAGGCCCAGGAAGAGAAGGGGAGCAGTGAGCCATGCTGGGGCAGTGCCATGGGACCTCTAAGGTCCCCAGAGGGGCTGAGGGGAGGCCATCACAGTTCCTCAGTCTCAGGGGTCTTGTCATCCCTGCCCCCTCCAGCCTGTTCCTCCTACACTCTTCCAGTTCCTGCCTTGCCTGACCCCCACCCACAGGACGTGGTGCTGGGAATGCTGCAGCCTGCCCCACCCCCACCATCCCAAAAGACCAAACTGTGTCCCGTCATCCTTCCCTCAGTGACAATCCTCACAGCAGGAGCCACCACTTCAGACACCCCCCTCAGTGTCAGCCCAGTGCCTGACGCCTCCCCATACTCTCTTCTCAGCTGCACTGCTGGAGGAGTGCCGGATGATGCTGGCATAACTAGTCTAGTCCACTAGTTGAGGTCGAGTGGCTTGTCCAGGGTCACCCAGCCACCACTGAGTGCCACCTGGGACTGTCACTTTAGGATCTGCATCCTTTCTTGGCCTTAGCTCCCCACGGGTAAAGAAGAACCTCTCCGTTCCCCACTGGACAGCCAGCGGCTAGCAGGGTGCCTGGCACTGAGGGTGTCCAGTGAATAGCCGTGGAAGGAGGCATGAGGGTGAGGAGGGAAGGCTCTCTGGCCTCCCTCCACTCAGACACCAACCGGACCGCAGAGCCAAAGGTCGGCCAGCAGGTCGGCCAGCACCTCTGGGCTCAGTTTTCTCATCTGCCACCAGCCAGTGGCCTACCTCCCCGAGGGGATGTTATGAGAAGGGAAAAGACTAGTAAATATGTATAATATGCAGCTGTCATGGAATAATAGAAAAACTGTTGAAGTTCACCATCGATAATGTCTGTAGAAGTGCTTCCTAGAGAACAAGGAGCTGCACAGTCATATGCGGCCAGCCTTATTAGTAATAGCCATGGAAAGGGCCCCACCTGCCCCCGACCTGGCCCCTAGCCTGCTGTAGGCACCGAGACAGCTGTTGCACTTGGCTGAGAAGCTGGCTCAGGAGATGCAGTGATAAAGACATCTTGGTCTGAAAGATGTGTCTGTGAGGTTTAATCATTTGCAGGCCCCTGTGGCCCTGCCCGAGGAATACACAGGCCCCCTCCCCAGGGACTAAATATTTCTTGATAGCAAATATTTCTTGAGCAATTACTATGTACCTGGCATTGTGCTAAATGCCTCGCTTTCTTCATCCACTCACTTAAACTCGCGGTGTCCCTGGGTGAGGTTGATGGGGACACTGAGGCACGGGCCTGGGAGAAAGGGCCCGCTTGTCTGCCCACAGCCTAGTCTTGATAGTACCGCCGCCCCGTGCCCACTCGGGCCTCAGAGCCGGGCACAGCCAGAGGGGCAAGCTTCTGGCCACTGAGCACTGAGCAGCGTAGCTGGCGGCCCCTGGCGTGTGTGGCCCAGTGACGGAGAATGGGATTCCTTGGCAGGAGCTGGGAGAGCAGCCGTCAGCATGGCACGGAAAGATGGAGGCCCGGGCAGCAGCGAGGGAGGTGTTACTGCTGCTATTTTGCTAACAAGCTGGTTATTTAAAGAACAGCCTCAGCTGAAGCCGGGAAATCGGATGGGGAGTCTCTGAGGAGCCCGGGGCAGAGGCAGCCGGGGACGCTGTGGCCCTCAGGGTCAGAAGGCCTGGGTGCCCGGCCAGGCAGGGCAGGGAAGTCACACAGCTGCTCATTCATTTCGTTTTTCCGATGTTTATTATCACTTCTAATGAGACAGCACCGTGGTGTCTGGAAAAGGATTATTCTTCGTGGGCCAAAGAGGACCTAGGAGCAGGTGGGGCACGAGGGGCTCTGAGGGGCCTCAGTTCTCTTTCTTGCCCCAGCTGGTGGCCAGGCAGCTCTTCACTTTGTGGAACTTCATTGCGTGAAACCACTGGGTTTCGAGCGCTTTTCTCTGTGTGTCAGATTTCACAGTGAAAAGGCTAAAAAGCAATTATATACTAGCTGATATTTATTGAGCACTTAATAAATGCCAGGCTGAAAGCGACGGGCCGACTCCAGCCAGCAGCCCTGTCCCCGCATGTCTGTCTCTATACACGTGCAGCATACGAGGACAGGGACCAGGCACTTCCCCCCCACAGGGCACTTGTTCCTCAGACACTCATCCGTGTCTGCATTTTTAAGGCTTGGGAAGCCAGGAGAGGCATCTGGGGTCATGGGCAGCAGGAAAGGCATCTCAGGAGTCTGACAGGGGTCGGAGCAAAGCATGGAGCCATACAAAAGTGATAAAGGGGGCAGCGGATGGAGCTCAAGTGGTTGAGTGCCTCCTCGTGTACGAGGTCTCGTGTTCAATCCCCAATACCTCCTAAAAATAAACAAATGAAAAAACCGACTGTCATTGGGGAGCGGATGTAGCTCAGTGGTTGAGCGCCTGTTTCCCATGTACGAGGTCCTGGGTTCAATCCCCGGTACCTCCTAAAAAAAAAGTGATAAAGGACAGGATGAGCCAGGGACAGCCACGGGGAGGAGACCAGAGCATACTCGACTCTCATTCAAGGTAAACAGGGGTCACGGTGTAAGACAGGTCAGCCCCAATCTCTGAACTATCTGATCCACTGTTTCCTGAGGACCTACTATGTGCCAAGCCACCCATTGTCTTCTTTACTTTTCATAACAACCCCGTGAGGGCAGCGGATGATGAAAATGTTTTGGAACTAGAGGTGGTAGTGGCATAACATTATGATGTGCTAAAATGCCACTGAAAGGCTCACTTTAAAATGTTTAATTTTATGTTATGTGAATTTCACCTTGACTGGAACAAAAAGGGAAAAAAAGAGATTAACAGTACGGTGGCCTGCATTACATGGGTCGGGCCAAGACGGCCTCTCTAAGGAGGTAGCGTTTGAGCTGGGACTGCAGGATGACAGGGACCCAGCAGTGTGGTCACTGCAGCAGTGTCGATAGTAGAAGGCAAATTGGGAACAACCCATTGTCCATCACCAGGGGACTAGTTAAATCCATTTTACTGCAGCTGTTAGACACACGGCTGTGGATCTAAATTTGTAGTTGCAGAAAAAACTTGTTACTGTGTTGTTGAGTTTTTTTTAAAAAAAGAGAGGTTATAAAACAGCATAGGTAACATGGTATCATTTTTGTAAGCACTATGCTTGTTCTGTGCTGTCTTCTTTCTACTTTCATGGATTTGGAGTCTTTCCTGAGTGTTAGGACCTGGGGAGAGAAATGGAGAGGTCCAGGGCTCCACTGTTCTTCCTGGGGCAGACCTCTTCTCTGGCCACCCAGCCCAATAAAATGGAATAAGGTGTGGGCCGGGAATCAGCAGATCTGGGTCATACCTCAGCTCTCCCACTTCTCAGCTGTGTGACCTCAGACAAGTCACTCGCCCTCTCTGAGGCAGCTTTCTCTTCTGTGAAATACAGATAAGAAAAGCATCAGAAGGTGGTTGGGGGCTTAAGTGAGTTAAGCCCGGTAGAAGGCTGGGAACAATGAGCATTGCTTCCCTGGTGGCTGCTGCTATTACCACTGTGACTGCCAGAGGTAACACCTACTGTGTGCTCATCATGTCCTGCCCAGGCTGTCAGGGAGGCCCAGCTCTGGTCCCCTAGGGTCTCCTGTCCACTCAGTCACTGAGAGTCAGACCCGGGTGGAAGCTGAGGCCCAGGGTGGTGGGCAGCTCAGCTGGGTGCATGCAGCCAGCTGGACCCCACACCAGCACCCGGCCCCCACCCCCACCCAGCTTGTGCTACCCTCCTGCTGGCCCACTTGCAGCTGCCAGTGGGCACTCTCACCAGAGATGCTTCCAGGGGCACACCCTTGCCCTGGATTTGCTGGGGAAGGGGGGGTTTTGTTTTGTTTATTTTTTGAGGTACCAGGGCTGGGGATTGAACCTGGGACCTCATATGCAGGAAGCCAGCACTCAACCCCTGAGCCACATCGGCTCCCCTGAGCTGGTTTTTTTCATTTGTTTGCTAGTTGTTTGATTTTTGTTTTTAGAAGGCACTGGGGACCGAACCCCGGATCTCCCATGCGGGAAGCAGGCGCTCAACCGCTTGAGCCACATCCGCTCCCCTCCTGGCTTTTTGACAACCATTAAACCTGCCCAGGAAGACAGATACTGCCTTACAGGCACGCAGAGGGTCTTAGCATCTTAAATCTCATGCATAGAAACTTACGCTCATGAAATCAAACTCTTGGAATCATAAAATCTTAGTGAAAGCTAATCGGGCAAGTGCAAACATACGCACTTTACAAATAAGATCATTATGCCTTTCTAGATGATGGTGATGAATTAGAAACTACCCAGTTATCTATCAGTGAGAGATGGGTAAATAAATTACAGACCAGGTAGACAGTGGCGTTCTCTGCAGCTGATCGAGACAATGCTGTAGATCTATACTTGTTGACATGGAAACATGTCCATGGCACATTGTTCAGGAGATTACAAAATGGTGGGTATTATATGAGCTCATTTTTGTTAAGAAAAAAATATATAAATGTATTCATGATCCTGCCCAAAGAAATACCAAGTAGGACATTCACTATGAAATAGTTCATAGCATTTCCTCTGGGTGGTAAGCTATGGGTGAGCTCTATTTTTTTTTTCATCTTTTTGCTTGAATCATGCAGGGCCTTTCCAGGTACAAGTGACAGAAAACCAACCCCCAAACTAGTTAAAGCAAAAATGGAGTTTATTGACTCATAACTGTAAAGTCCAGGGTGTGTTTGACTTCAGGCTCAGCTGGATCCAGGGGCTCAGACAGTGTCACCAGGACCTGATTTTTCTCCCTGTTTCCTACCTCTGCTGCCTCCAGGTTGGCACCGTTTTCCCATAGGGCTTTCCTGTAGAGGTGATGAGGTACCTGTGCAGAGGAGTAAGCAAAACTTCTTTCCTAATAGCTCAACTTCAAGTCCCAGAACTGAGTCTTGGCATTGACTGGTCAAATTTGTGGGCTGTGCCTGCCCCTCCATCGTTTCTGTCACTGGGGAAATGCGGCATTCCAATGGCAGCTGGAGCCTTCTGCACTGGCCCCCAGCTGGGGGTGGAGAAAACAATGCTAGAGCTTCACACGTGGAGAGCAGAGAAGGGAGACTCCCCTAAAAGGAAGTGTAGGCTGTGACACGATAATGTGGGCCAAACGGTGGCCAAAGGCAGCAAACCCATCCCGTACTTATCTGAATTTCCCAAGATGCATGACTTTCATAGTCAGAACCGTACAACTAACTGGCAGGAGACCTGGGCCCAGGATCTTACAGTCAGAAGCTCACTGAGGGAGCCGATGTGGCTCAGTGGTTGAGCGCCAGCTTCCCACATACAAGGTCCTGGTTCAATCCTTGGCCCTGGTACCTCAAAAAAATAATAATAATAATTTTTTTAAAAAGGTGCTCACTGAGGCAATCTTGGACTCTCTTGGAATCAGAACATCAGAATTTCAGAACTACCAGTTCAGCTCAGGAGGCATCGGCCCCCTCTGTGTCACAGCCAGCACTGGGCCTGGGAGGGGGCTTCCCAAACCTCCAGGGTCCTGCAGTCTTGGGGAGCAACAGAGGAGCACACGGATGATTTATCTGGAATATGGAAGGTGCTAAGATGGGAAGTGCATACAGGGGCTGAGGGAACACAAAGGTCCACCTGGGGGCAAGGAAGGCTTCCTGGAGGAGGTGACCACCTAAGCTGAGTAGCCAGCAAGAGTAGTGGAAGAACCCTGTGTGCAGGGGAAACAACATGTCAAAGGCCCGGAGGTGTGGCACAGCGGAGTGTGAATGGGGGGACAGCAAGCAGGATGAGCAGGACAGGCCAGTAAGAGCTGGGGCTTGATCCTGAGGACAGCAGGGACCCTTTGAAGGATGTTGTGGGAGAAGGGACGTGTCAGGGAGCGCACTCTGGCTGGAACTAGGAGCAGGACCTGGAGGGGGCGGGCTGAGGCTTCGCTTGGGGAGGGAGAGAAAGGGTCCAATAGCTCCTCGCAGGGGCCTTAGATAGCTTCCGGTCTAAATTCCTTCTCACCCTGGGTCAGAGTTCCTGTCCTGAGGTACCCAGCCACTGCTTGTATACCCGCAGAGATGGGGAGCTCATTTTGTGTTCCCTCTACTGCTGGTTAGAAAGTTCCTTCTCAGGGCCTAGTCTGCAATCCTAGCACTGCCTCAGGCACCCCTGGGGCACTTCCCACCCACCTGCCACTGAGGGCTCCCTCCTGAGAGGATCAGCAGGGGCCTGCATGTCGGGGCAGGGCGGTCCTGAGATCAGGGTGCCTTGGGTGTCTGCAAACACTGCTGAGATCTTGAATGGAGGCCAGAGAGAGTCACTTGACAGAAGAGGGAACATTTAAGCCTTTAGACACACATCTGCTATCCCAGCCAATTCCCCAAATGCCCTCTGCATTTTACAGACAGAGAGTGAGGATCAGAGAGGCCAAGCATTTATACAACAGCACAGAGCAAGTTAGAGGCAGAGGGGGCCAGGGTCCCAGTCTCTCCTGCTTCTGCCCCATCCACAGCCCTCCTTCTTGATTCATCTATGTAGGGCTTGGACAGCTTTTTTTCAGAAGCTCCAACCATCCCAGATCATCCCGATACCTTTTTGAATTCAGAGGTGGCCAGCAAAATTCTCAGTCAAGGGCAGCGGAGGGAGCTGGGGTGTTTGGCCTGGAGGAGGGAAACAAGAGACCTCTAGGGCCTTGCTCCCTGCCTTCCCATCCCTGTGGGCGGTCCCCAGCCATGGGGGCAGGCAAGACTGGGGTCCGACACTCAAGGGGAAAGCCACAGGGAAGGAGACTCCAGCTCAGGTTAGGAAATCCTTTTGGATACAAAGAGCTCTCTACAGATGGACTAAATTGGGTGGCAGCAAGCTTCCTGTCACTGGGGGTGTGCAAGCAGCAGCTGCACCACAACTTGGCAGAAAGTCTGTAGAGTATGTGTGATTCAGCTGAGGCTCTAGAGGGTCCTTTCCAGCCCAGAGAGTCTCTGGTTTCACGTATTTTCTTCTCTGAGCCTTGGTTCCTCCTCTGTAACATGGGGAAAATAGCAGTCCCTATCTTAGAGTTGGTTGCAGAGTTCAAAGGAAAGCATCCAAATAAAATGGACTCTACTCGGATTTGGCACCCAGCCAGTCAGTGGTGACTATTATTGCTGCCGTTGCTATTGTTGCTGCTAAATTCTTAGGCGTGTTCATTCCACCTGAGAGCCTCGGGCTGTTCAGCGGCCAAGCAGGGTGCTTCAGCCTGCCCGCCTGCAGGACCCACTCTCTCCCCTTCTCATCGCCACTGTCTCTGTCTCCAGTTCTTCTCCCACTTCACCTCCCCCCACCTCACCCCCAGGAGGTGGTAGGAATTCCAGACCCTTCTGGGCCCCTTTTAGCTCCTGCTTGAGCGAGAGTTGGCAGGTTGGGGCGGCGGGTGCCATCCGCCTCCCATATGCTTCCTGCTATTTAGAGGAAAACTCTCCCCGCGTTCCTCCAACCACACGGGCTGACATTTCCAGACAGACGCTGGAATCAGCTCTTTGGGGGATTGGCAGATAAATTTGGCCCTGGCTGTTGGGAAAATCTTCAGCTTACTGGGGAAGCGGAGCCCTGGCTCACCGACTTCCGTCCACCCCACGACTTCTCAGGCCTGCTCCTCTGGGGGGCCTGGAGCACTGTTCTACAGCCTTGCAGATTAGGGTAAGTCTTATCAGCCCAGCCTCCCCGCAGGAGAGTGCATGGCTGGGCAGTTGCAGCCTCCAGCCCTTGGCTCTGAGGCAGCAAGCAGGAGTTTGAAGAAGAGGCAGTGCCCCTTCCCCACTGCCGTGCCAAGTCACCTGGGTGTTGTCCAGCTCAGCCTGGCAGCGGGGCAGGGTTGGAATGGAAAGACCTGAGCTCAAGACCAGTTATTGCCTCTGTGCCCTTGAGCAAGTGGCTTCACCTCTCTCATACTTTTTCTTCATCTATAAAATAGGGATAATAATAGGACCTTTCTGATTAAAAGGATTTAGAATGGTGCCTGCTGCATGTCCTGTGCTCAACAAATACAAGCTGCTCTCATCATCATCATCACCATTGTCATCTTTATTATTAAGGCTAGAACAATGCCTGGCACATAATACTGGCTCAGTATATATATTTCTTTTTTCTTGTCCTATAGTTGTGGCTTCTTAGGGACTATTGGGGCATTTCAGGCTTAGCTCAAAGAGGGGTAACCAGGGACAGAAATGCAAAAGTAAGAACAAAAGAGGCTGCCACATCCAGGGTAGTGTGTAGATGACACTCCCTCCTACACACACACACACACACACACACACACCTTTCTTTCCCTGTCCCAAAGTCTCAGTCATCCCTGGGGGAGTCTGAGTGCCCGTCTGCTTGACTTCTGTTGGTGCTGAGACAGCAGCATTCATTTGGCTGGACAGGTTCGCAGTCAGGTCGGGCTGGAGGCATCCAGCTGCAGTGGGAGGGCTCAGGGAAGTGCGAGTAGTTCTATTTGACTGGAGTAGAAGGTGGTGGTGGGAAGGGGTGGGCAGCAACTTTGAGCTTCATTCAGCACCTCCTGATTGAGCCCAAGTCCTGGGCCTCATGCCAGGTGCTGGGGAAACTGGTGGAAAAGACAGGCACACGTCCTGCCCTCAAGAAGCTCTAGTTCTTGAGTTGGGGATGGGGGGGCAGGTGATAAATATGCAAATGGTAAATGAACAGGATGTCAAGTTGTGCTCAAAGCAACCCAGGTGCTGAGACAGTGGGGGACATGGGCGACAGCGGGGGTGCCCACTCGAGGCAGGGAAGCAGAGAGGGCATCTCGGTGGCTTGAAGAATGAATTGGAACCAGCCCTGGGAATGCAGATCTGGGCTTGGGAACAGCAAGAGCAAACACTGAGAAAGCAGCAGGAGCCAGAGGCCTCGAACACCAGGCCCATCATCCCTGCTCCTGAGGAAGGTCGTTCTGGAGGTGGGTGCAGGGGCCTGGTGAGGAAGATGAGAACCTGCTGTGCACACCGTTGAGGCAGTCGCTAAGGGGGCCGGGGGGGGCGGGTTTCTGGATGAGGTGGAGGTGGATGAGCAGAGAGGAAGGAGAGAGCATTTCCACTAGGGCCAGAGTTTGAGCAGAATCCTCCGACTTGAGCCAGGTAAGTTTTGAAGGGAGGATCTGGACCTGAGTGTAGCTCTGGATGGGGGTGAGAACAGACATGAGGGGAGCTTAGAGCTAGACCGCAGATCAGTCAGGAAGAATCTTACAGAGAGCTGAGCACTGGGGGTGGTGAGGGGCTTCCCCTTGGCATGGGCTCGCTGGCAGGCCTGACAGCACACAGGTAGTGGGGTGAGCACAGCCTTCGGCATTAGACCCAGAGGCTACTTGTTTACTTGCTGTGTGGCCTTGGGCAAATCATTTGACCTCTCTGCGCCTCACTTATTATTATTCTCAGTCAGTTGGAATTGCATTTCCCTACATATAACAGAAGGAAAAAATAACAGAGGTTTAAACACCCAGGAAGGGGGACAGATGTGGCTCAAATGGTTGGGCATCCGTCTCCCCTATGGAGGGACCTGGGTTCATATCCCCGGACCTCCCGGTAAAAAATAAATAAGTAAATAAATAATAGTAAACACCCAGGAGGTTATTCTCATGTATCAAGAATCCCAGAATCCCAGACCAGAGCCAGTGTAGCAGTTTAGGGGAGTGCCCGAGGGCCCAGGCCTCTTCTAGTTTCTGGCTCTGCCATTCTTAGCATTCATCTATCATCCTCATGGCTACAATATAGCTGTTCCACCTCCAGATGTTA
The DNA here is from genome assembly GCA_026826555.1 of Tolypeutes matacus. NCBI lineage: Eukaryota > Metazoa > Chordata > Mammalia > Cingulata > Chlamyphoridae > Tolypeutes > Tolypeutes matacus. Next base: position 10,650,222 of record JAKSZT010021619.1, on the reverse strand, counting down.
TGTCTGAATTCCAGGCAGGACAAAGGATACAAAGGCCACCTGCTGTCTGAGTCTGCCCTTCTTATTGGAAAAACAATTAGCTTTCCTGGAAGCCACACCCAGTGGACTTTTGCCTACATCTCATTGTCCAGATGTGGTCACATGGCCACCCTAGCTGCCAGGGAAAGTGGTGAAGAAAATCTTTCTAACTGGACACTTCTGTTAGGCAGGAGGGAGGAATAGCTAGCAGGTTAGCCCCAAAGTACCCACCTCACAGGGGCTGTTGAAAAGATTCCATGAGAGAATTAATGTGCATAAAACATTTAGCACTTGGAGCTGAGCGATCCCTCAATAAATGGTGCCTGCCATTATTATACTGCTCTACCTGCATTCGTTCACTCAGTTCATTCATTCATTCTTCTGGCAACCGTGTATTGTTTTCTGGGCATGGTGCTGGGGACATGACAGTAATGGTCCCTGCCCTCTTGGCATTCACAGTGAGTTAGGAAGATGGGCAAGGAAACAGGCAGGTTCACTCCACTTCAATCAGTGGCATAACCGAGGATTGGAATATCCATTTATTCATGTCTGTTTTTTCTTACTGCTGTGGTCTCACCACCTAGAACAGTGCCTGGCACATATTAGGAACCCAATAAATAGTTATTAAATGAATTAAATCATTTAAGAAATGCTTACCAGATGTCTACTATGTACAAGGCTCTTTGGGTCAGATAGAGAAGGTGAATGACACACCATCCCTCCCTACAGAAGAATTGGAGAAAGAAAATTGCTAGAGGCCAGGCCCTGAGATGGGTGTTGAGGACCTAGCAGTGAAAAGAATATTGAGCCAACAATCTTGGGGGAAGAGCACTGGAGAAGGAGTCTGGAGGCCTGAGAGCACATTCTGTTCATGAGTCCTGGGGTAAGTCCCTTCCTCTCCCTAATGGTGGACTGATTGAATCAATGGGACAGGCTGCAGGACCAGAAATGCTTTTCCTCTTTATTCAGTGTCTTGAGAACAGGGCAATGAGCCAAGCCCTTGAGATGAGGTGGCAACGGGCCTGTCCCTCACTGCTGCTCTTGGCTGTGAACACTCTGCCCAGTGGCCATCACTATTTGTGTCTGAAATGAAGCCAGGTGGTAAAAAAAAGAAAGCCTGGCCTAGAGAGGTGGACTTTCCCAGTGAGGAAATCCCAGAAAGCTTCCCTGACTACTGCAATCTGAGGAAGTACTGGTGGGTGAAAAGCACATTGGAAAACAGGAATCTTTGGAATCAAAGACTTGCAAATGGAAATAAAAATGGAAGTAGCCTATCAAGGGTCTTACAAATAATGATGCCTCTTGCTGATGGAGCAGATAATTTGCTGAAAAGAAGAGACTTTCAGGGCCACCCCAGCAAGGAGGGAAGGGCTTTTACACCGACAGTGGCTCTGGGCTATTTGGGGTGCAGAGGGCTCATTTGCCCCCCCGCCCTGGGACTCACGGCTGAGGCCTTGTCCATGGTGCTGAAGAGAGGGCTCGTCCCTTTCTGCATCTGGGAGTGCTGTCCATGGTTCTGCCTTCACTAGTGGTCTCATGAATCATTTACAGGACCTTGACATTAAGCAAATCCCAGCAATATCTGAGGCAGGATTCAGGCCCATGTTGTCATATAGTAGCCACCCTTTTATGAGCTTTTTACATATTATTCCATTTGTTCTTAAACATCAACTATAACGGAAGTACCATTAGTACCCTCATTTTAGGTAATGAGAGCAAACAGCTTAGAGAAGTTAAGGGACCTGATGTCTCTCTCTCTCCCTGGCCTCAGTTTCCTCAGTCATGATAGGAAGGTTGTGGTTTACATTATATAAACTAATGGGTGATATTACTATGTCTTCCAGAGGAAGGCATGAGGGAATTGTTAAACACAGGTGCTTTCAGAACCTCATGGGTTTTCCTGGAAGGTGTGAGATTTGAGCCAGATCTGAAAGATGCTTTGAAACTCAATGGGTAGGAAAGAAGGACCTGCCCATTTATTGAGCACCTACTATGTACCAGGCCCTGTTCTGGGCACTTGACAAGCCTACCCTCCACAAGCACACTGAGAACGGATGGCTAGTTCCATTTCACAGGTACAAAAGAAGAGTGGGAGAGCCCAAGGGTCCTTAGCTAGAAAGTGATGGAATTGAGAAAGGGCTTGAGGACTGGAAACTAGAAGCTCAAACATCAAAGCTGGAAGGGATCCAACCCCCAAAAAGAGAGTAACCTGCTAGGGTCATGCAGCATCAGCGGCAAGACCCAGGCTGGCTTGGCTCCCTTGAGCATCTTTCCTCTTCCAGGACTGCACCCCCACCTTCCCCTCACCACTGGCCTAGGCTATGGGGAGATGAGGAATTGGTAGGGCATCACAAACAGGAACTGGGAGTCAAAGGAATTCAAAGTTCAAGTCCTGGCTCTGTGATTTGTGAGCTCTGTGGCTTCAGACAAGTCACCTACCTGCTCTGAGCCTCTGTTTTCCCACCTCTAGCAGAACAGAAGGGCACTGTAATCACTGCCCTGAAGGGTTGTTTTGACAATCAGAGGAAACAGTGGGTGGGAAAGGGCTGAAAAGGGATATTAGTAGAAACAAGACCCAGAGAAGGGAGGTGAGCTCCCCAAGGTGGCACAGCAAGTATCAGGGGGCCTAGAAAAGCCACCCTGAGCCACAGGTGCCACTTCCCAGTGGGACTGCCAGCCACGGCTGAGCAGCACCTGGCAGCCCCAGCTGACAGACATTCTTTCAGGCAGGAAGACTTGTGCCCCAGAGCCAAGTGTCCCCGCAGGGGTCCATGGCCAGGCCAGCTCTGGCTGCTTCTCCACCAGCCACTCTGACAGCTCCAGGCTTAATAAGCCTCACGGGGCTGCCATCATGCCTAATTAGGCAGCCCTTGGCCACCTTCTCTCTAGGGCCTTGTCATGGCCATCTTAGGCCCAGGACATGATCATGGCCACTGCCCTTGGCAGAGACGGTCACCTGCTCTTATGGTCACCTGCGGCCTAAGAGATCAGACTCCCCAGCCCAGGAAGCCTTATCTCCTGGGCTCAGAGGTTTGGATGCACCCTTCCCCCACACCCTACCCTAGCTCCAAGGCCTGGCACTAAAGCAAAGTGAAGAAGGAAAGGAGGGCAAGATGGCAGGAGGGAGGGAAAACAGGAGGAAAGGAAGGCAGGGGACTTAGCACCACTAACCAACGTCCTCAGCTGGAGCTGTTTCAACCACAGCCTCACCCCTCCCACATCCACTTTACCAGGCCCAAAGCCCACCTTCTCCAGGCTCTCCTGCAAACCTCTCAGCAGGCCACAGGATTATCTCCTTAGTACAGACCAGAGAGAGGATGTGACACCGTGGCTGAGGGGAGGGCCTAGCGTGGGCTAGGGTCAGGGGTTATGCTGTGGCTGGAGTACCATTCATGGCAAGGATTGAACTTGGGGTGTTGGCCTTGTCTCCAGTTCCTGCAGGCACTGAGCAGGCAGGTTTGGGGAAGGAAGGAAATGCAGAAAGGCATTCCATTCATTCCAAGTAGAAGGACCTTTCACAAACCCAAGCTTAGCGGTGTTTTTTTTCAATGATCTTCTTAACATATATAAGCTCATAATAAGTGAAATATATTTGTGTTTTGCATTTTGCATTTTGCATTTATCATGTTTTTGAGATTGATCCAAGAACAAGTGTGACTGCGGTTCATTCATTTCTTTTGCTGAATAGAATTCCATTGTACATTTCTACCACATTTTATTTGTCCATCCTCCTGCTGGTGGACGTTTTGGTGTTTCCAGTTTTCACCATAAGCAATGTTGTCATGAACAACTGTGTACCTGCATTGGTGTTTCTCCAGAAGCAGGATTTTCGGTTTTAATAAACACTGCCAGATTGCCCTCCAAGGTAGTTATGCCACTTTGCACTCCTGCTAGTGATATATCTGAGTTCCCATTTCCTCAGCACCTCACGCTCAGTTGATTTATCACGCTTTAATTTTGCCAAACTGCTGGGAGAAAATATCTTGTTTTCATTAGCATCACCTGATTATTAGAGAGGCTGAGCATCTCAGTTATATGTTGAATGGCCATCGGAATTTCCTCTTATGCAACTATTTATTGAACCCGGCCCCAAGCTGGGTTCACAGCATTGGACACACCTAAGGACTCATTCCACTGGAGAGCCCAGCGTTCCGTGTCTAGGCAGGCGAAAGAGCCCAGGGGTTAGGAAGGCTTGTTCTGGAGTCAGACGGTCCCAGTCCTAGCTCTGATTCTTTCTCACTGTGTGTCCTGGGGCAAGTTACTTCTTCTCCCTGGGCCTCAGCTTTTCCATCCATAAAGCAGAGGTACTAGTAATGCCCAGCTCGCCCTTGCAAGTATGAGAGGGACTACAGAAGAGAATGAATGCCAAGGCAGGGGCTTAGCTAGTCGCAGGCTAAGCCCTCTCTCTGTGAACTGTAGTTATTACCATTTACAGCCGTGAGTCTAAGCTGTGAGGATTCATCCTTTGGTTCCCTTTTTTTCTCTCTCTTTTTTATTACCTTATAGAAAGAAAAGGAAATAAGGAAGGAAATCAGGAGAAGAGAAGATAAAGATAGAAGTAAGATAATTCCAGGTTATACTTTGCTAAAGGTAGGCTGTAACTTTGCCTCTGAGCTCCCTAGTACAAAGAGAAGAGGGAAACCAAAAAGGCAGCATGACTTATTGTGCCCTAGAAAGGGAAAGAAGCCAAGTGATTGCCCAGGTGTGTGCACAGGGACCCTGTCCTCAGTAAGGGCAGTAGTGGGAGGGGGAGCAGCTACTACTCTAGTCTCCAAGGGGCCTTGGGTTCTGAGAGGCCATGACCATGGGACCCAGGAGTCCAGGATGCGGGGGGAGGAGTGAGCCTGAGTTCTTGGCCTCCCAGTCTGATGTGGACTGGAAGCTGTGGACACACACCTAACCTGTATGATAGAGTAGGCTCAAGGCTGAAATGGAGCCTCAGAACTGTGCAAACTGGACCAAGAGGTGGTGAATTCCAGCTGGAGCAGGCTTCCCTGGTCCTCAAAGACTGGGTAAAACTTTGACAACCAGAGACGATGGTAGAGGTCATGAGATCCCCGCCAGACCTTGTTTGGAGAAGGAGCACCCATCCATGCCTTGAGTTCAACTGCCCTCCCCATGATGGGGAAACTGAGGCCCAAAGTAAGCAGGGCCTGAAGTCACACAGAGGGGCAGAGACATGGCAGGCATCTACCTGAGCCTCCTACCTCCCTGACCACTTCCAACCCCCACCATAGTACCTGCTCTGGTTCTGACTCATCTCCCACAGGGCCTCTTACCCACTGCCTGCCACATGGTGTCCCTTGGATTTAACTCCCATGTTGTGAATTATGGAGGCCCAGAATAACAGCTGCAGGGGGCCCATGCCTCCATGGCCCTCCCCTCTGCCTAACTGAACTGTTTATGGTCAACAGCTCCCTTCCCCAAGACAGAGCAGGGTGCTGGCTCGGGGCCTCTGTGTCATTGAAAGGGAAGAGCCGGCTTGACCCTAAGTAAGACTCAGGTACAGGAGGTAATGTTGTGTATCCACTTGGGGAGCCCTGACTGCACACTGAGCCTTGACCTTCGCCCCAGACTGAACCCCAACCTTGATCCCAGACTAAACCCTGAGGCCTTCTCCAGGCCAAGCTCCAAACCCAGCCCCACCTGAGCTCTGACCTTGGCCAATATAGCTGGGAGTGGTGTCAGCCCTTCCTAACTGCTGGCAACTCAGCTGAGGATCCCCCACCCCTTGGCAATAAAAGCTGCTAGTCCTTGACTCAGATTTGTACCCCCAGGATTCTACCTCAAAGACCTGCCCCCTCAGTGGCCTAGGAACCAGTAGCTGTGGATAATGGACAAAATCACTCAGTCCTAAGTGCTCTGACCATGAACTCCTCTGCACCCCCAAATGGGAAGCCAGCCAAGCTGAAACCCTCCCTGCCCTTCCTCCTCATTTGCCTGCTGTCAAATGCCCATGCCATGTGGGCACGAGGACGGCTGAGATATTTATAAAATCTGTGTCCTTCTCAGTAAAGCCAGGCCCAGGGATCAGGGCCCGAGCAACTCCATTCATCCTCAAAAGCCCCCAAAACTTCAGACCACGTCCACCACGGGGACTGTGGCCCACTGGATTCATAGCTCCGGCATTCCAGAGCTGGCCCCTCTCTGGCACCCCACAAGCTCGGAAGCTGTTCTCAGCAACCAGGGTCCTGGCTGAGAATGAGCAGGGCGCTGGAGACAACTCCACTTCCTGACGCTGCCTGTGGCTGAGTCACGGCCCTCTCTAAGCGCTAGTAGATGGCAACAGTGGCCTCTAGTCCATAGGGCCGGAGTTGGGGGAGGTTCACCAAGACACAGTGCTCAGCGTAAGCCTGGCAGAGAAGCCCTGCTCAGTGGGCGCCATCCCCACCACAGCCAGTATCATCTGAGGAGTTGAGCAGAACCTGCTACCGCTTCCCCACAGCCCATCGCGATGCCTGAAGGTGCACCACTGGGGTCATCTAGAAAGCTCGGCTCAATGGAGATTACCCCAGAAGGGAGGCAACTGAAGGATGGCCTTTCAGAGGAGTTGCCGAGGCTCCCGGGAGCACCCTAGACTTACCCTTGACTTCCTGTGACCTTGGGGCTGGGGTGTGGGCAGGGAGTGGACACTCCCCAGTACCGATACCACCTTCACCAATAGCTCAGAGACTTCCGGATCCTCCAGGCCACCCCTTCCCTGGGGTAGAACCCCCTCCTGACATCCTGTCGGCTCCCTCTGGCCTCTGCTCGCACCCCTTCAGGAACAGATTGCTTACCCTCTCCTGAGGCAGCTCCTTGCACCTTTGGATTTTTTCTTAGGTGGTGCCAAAATCTTTCTACCTGTGGTTTCTGCCTCTTATCCTAATGCTTCCCCTTGGAATAAATACTTACTGTTGAGCCCAGCCCCGTGCATTGGGCTCGGAAGACCCAAGGGAGAAAACCCGACCTGATCCCTGCTGTCAAGGAGCTCACTTTATAGTTTTAGAGTCAGGTGGACCTGGGTTTGAACCCTGACTCTGCCTGTTCCTCTCTGTGGGACTGAGGGCAGGTCGCTTAATCTTTGCCACAGTTTCCTTATCTGTAGAATGGGTTGCCCTGAAGGTATGAGGGGATGCAAGCCAGGCTCCTAGAACAGGCCTGACATGATGGGAACCTGATAAATGGTCCCTGTTTTGGGGGGTGCAGGCTGAGGGCAGCAAGACCAGAGAAAGGGCAGGCGGTCTACACTGGGGCACATCTAAGAAGGTGGTGCAAAGCTGGGCCGTGATCAGCCAGGCAGAGGGGGCAGGGCTCTCGTGGCAGTGGGAACTGCCCATGCAGTGGGCCTGTGGTCAGGGTGGAAGCCTGCATGCACAGTGGCAGTTGAGGCCGGAGAAACCTCCAGAGTCATGTCAGGACTCTTATTGGGCTGCAGAGTTTGAGCTGTAGCTGTGGTCTTGTGGAGGCAGCGAGGGGGTTAAGAGGTACGGTCAGGTGGCATGGGCTTAAGAGGCTGGGCTGGCGTGACCCTCCTGACAGGTGACGGTGACCAGGTCCAGAGCTGAGGCAGCAGGGGTAGAAAGAAATGGGCAGATTTGAGAGATGGTGCAGAGGTGGAGCCTCTAGACCTGGACAGTGGGCTGGAGGGAGAGGGGGACTCTTGGGGCAAGGGCTGGGAAACTGGGGGACTTTGGCATCTGGCTCAGGTGTGGGGGGCTGTGACTAGTCCGACAGGAGACCCGGAATTCAGTTCAAACGTGTTGTGTCTGAGATGCCTGGCAGAACTCCAGAGGGAGGATCCCCGAGGCTACCTGTTACTCATTCCTTCATTCTCTCATTCATTTGTGCATTTGTTCTTTTGATGGGCATTTATTAAGTACCTGCTATGCTTTAGGCACTGTATCAGGCCTCAGGACACTCAGTAGAGAGAGCCCAGCCTCGGATTTCTTGAGGCTCACTGTGGATGAGACAATCAGCAAAATAGATGAACAAATGCTCTGAAGGAAATAAGCTTGAGTGACATGATAGGGATCGGGGAGAGGGTGCAACTCCAGGTGGGGAGGAGGTCAGGGAGACCTCTAAGGAATGAAGTGAGGGAGCAACCATGTGGGAATCTATGGGAACAGCAAGTGCAAAGGCCCTGAGGCAAGAAAGAACTCTGGATGTTCCAAGAAGGGAAAAGAGGCCAGATTGGCTGAGGGCTGTGACTGGGTGGGAAGGGTTGGGGTGGTCAGGAAGGAGCTTTGTGAGGGGGTTGGTTTTGGTCAGGAGTGTGGAGGGGGGTTGGAATGGGACTGGCGAGCAAAGAGGTGTCAGGGCAGAAGGGGTGATTAAAATCCCAAAGGCAATGAGGTACCCCAGGTAGAAGGGCTTGAATGGGGAACACAGACCTCCCCTCTCGCTGTGTGACTGTGGCCCTTGGGCAGGTCTCCCCCTTGCTGGGCCTCAGCTTCTTCATCTGTTAAATGAGGGGGAAATCCCAGGGGAGATAGTGTCAAGGAAGGGGGCTACTAAACTGCAAAGTGCTATGCCCATGGGGGTTGGTGCTGCGGTGGTCTGGAAGGCCAGGACCTCTAAGGGAGCTGGACAGATTGTGGCCCAGAGAGGGCATAGACTGGCCCAGAACCACACAGTGCCCCTGGAACAAGGCTGGCTGGGATTTTTGGGCTTGTTCCTCCTGACGTATTCAAAGGCAGAGCCCCCTGAGGATCACTCAAGAGGGAGCCCAGCTTGAGCAAGAGTGGGGGGCAAGTTTGTTGCCAGTCAGGTGCCAGTCAGGACCTGGGTCCGTGAAAACGGTGCCGCGGATGAGAAAGAAAGAATAAGACAAGAAGAGAAGAGAGACTGGGATCAGGGGACTCTCCGTCCGATATGGCTGTTGTGGGGGGTGGGCTGGGCTAGAACTTGCCCCAGCTTGGAGAGGGGACTCCAGCCCCTTTAAGGAGCTGGTGAGGAAAGTGAGAAACCGAGGCGGAAGCTAGCACATGAAAGGGGAGGAAACAGTAGCTACCATTTGCCTGCAACTTTGTGGTACTTTATTCATGTTTCCTTGAAATTAGGCATGGGTTGGGATCTCATTGTTCAGATGAGGAACTGAGGCTCAGAGAAAGAGGTGACTTGTCCAAGGTCACACAGCAAATGAGCCTGCCTTTTGACCAGCTCTAAGAGCAATCAGAGACTCATCTTCTCCCCAGCCTACAGTCTTGGTCCTGGACCCTTCAGTACACCCCGGGAAGCTTGACTTGGGGTGTGTGGGGGGGGGCGCACCATTACTCTTGTCCCCGTTTTCTGGTGGAGGGCATGAGGTGTGTCCAATTGTGGGGCTCCCTGAGGCTGGCTGGCTGCCCGGTCTGAGCCTTCTAGCCCAGCACTTGCCGCCAGCTCTGAGGTCGCCACCCTTGGGGTCCCATTTTAATAGCAGCCTGGCAGCGGGGGCTCTAGCCTGCTGGGGAAGGAGGCAGCTCCCTCCAACCAGAGGGACAAGCATGGACATTGGCGTGGAGGTAGGGACTGACGTAGCAAACATCGAAGCACCAATAGAAATTTCTAGGAATCCAGGGGAGGTAAGGTAAACCCAGTTGACATGGCAGAGTCAGGGTGATGTTCGCTGGAGAACATACTCATCCTAGGATGTGAGATGCGTCACTTACAGGAGGACATGGTGGGTGCAGGAGGGGTTAATCATACGGACACCAACTACCATAGGTGGGCTCTTACTCCTCCCCAGGACTGCTAACACCCTACGTGGACTGATTCATCTGATCCCCTTACAAGCTTTGTGAGGTGGGTACCATGATCCTCTCACTTTCCTGATGGGGATGCTGAAGCCAGAAAGGTTGAGGACTTTGCCCCTATCATAGAGCTGCCAAGTGGTGGAGCCAGGAATTGAATTGGCCAGATACCGTGTGACTCTAGCTCCCACGGTCTTAGCCACTACACTGTGCTGTTTCCTAGGTATGACAGGGTATTGCTAGGAAATGACATGTGGCCCCCTGTGACTGGGACTTGGGATACCTAAGCTGGGGTGGGGCTGGACAAGATGAGGGTTTTACACCTGAGAGAACTGGATTCCAGTGCTGACTCCTTCCCAGCTCTGTGACTTTGGGCAAGTCACTTCCATTTGAAGAGCCTCAGTTTGCTTACCTGTAAAATGGAACTGACACCCACCACCCTGCCCGCCTCCCTGTGTAAGAGTCTAGTAAGCTGGTGTGTGCTTTGCGATCTGTGAATCGCTCTGCACATGTGTTTCATTGTCGGGCCAGCTCAGGGAGTGCTCAGAAGGGCAAGCCAGGGAGCAGGCCTGTGTCTGTCAGCGGCAGGGAGCTATGGGTGGGCTTTGAGCTGGAGAGGGGCATGGAATCCTGGAGCCTTTGAAAGTGAACCTGAAAAGAACCCCGCAGATCCCTCATTCAGCTCTGTCAAATTCAGTAAATATTTGTAAGAGTTGAATGGGTTTCAATCCTGAGTCAAATTTCGACCTGTGAGCCGATTCCAATGGGTTGCATAGAGGGCAGGTTTGAGGATCTCAGGCCTTATCTGCTATCAGTGAGAAATGAGCTTGTGAGTAGCCATTTCTGCCCCAGGTGCAGGAAGCATCATTGGTGGCAATACTCTGTGTCTGCCATTCAGGCTCTGGTCCAGAGGCTCTCGAAGGGGCAGCACTGCCCCCTGGGAGCATCATCATTGCCTGGGCAGGTACTTCGAGCATTTGGAGGATGGAGAACCAGACGTAACAGATGTCCTGCGATGCTCAGGCCAGCCCCTGACAACAGAGAGTTGTCTCGCCTGCATCCCAGATGATTTTCAAATGTGTTGCCAGCCATTCTAGTAGGTAAAAAACCTGAGCCTGGGCCCTCATTGTATTTCATATGCAAGTATTTTCTACCCAGTTTTAATATACGCTGAATTTACCAGCAATATAACTCTTGTGTATACCAAGGCAGGGGTGTGCTCTGTTCAGAACTTTACCAAGAGTTGGCCGCCATTTTAGAAGACTCACACCCCCTGCTAGCTTGTGGTACTTGTGGTATTTGAGTTGCCAGTTCAACCACACATTTCTCTCTCTGCATGTGTAGCTGCCACTGATTCTGTGTGTAGGTGCCAGCATCTGATTCCTTCATTACACCTTCTAGTGGAGTTGTGTTCCAGCATTTGTACTTATAATGTGTGTTATTTTATGCCATAAATTACTTTCCTTTCACTTCTCCTTACATATTTCAGTTAGGGCACTGTATTTTTTTTTTTCATGTATGTGTATAGGTAGATAATTCATATTATCTATGAATTTCATGTTAGGTTAGTAAAAGGGGACATTACAAAACACTGGTTATAAAAATGGGATTTGGGGTCTGATGGGGTTGGATGAGATCAGGAGCTATTGCTCTCACCTGACTCCTTCCTTTCCGTTGGGGAAACTGAGACCTGGGGAGGGAAGAGGCTTGCCTTTGTTCATATGGCAAGTGGGAGGCAGAGCTTGAAGCCGGTACTTGGGGAAGATCTGTCTTACTCTGGGGTGGGGGAGAATGGAGACAGGACACCTCTGTGGTGCTCAGAGCAGGAAAATGGGAGAGGGGGAGTTGGCTGTGGCGATGGGGATGGAAAAGAAGGTGCAGCTTTGAGAGACGGGTGGGAGGCCAGGCAGGCAGCTGTTGTCGGGTGCCAAGGGCCAGGGGATGTGCCTGCAGTTCTCTCCTGGGGCGCTCCTCCCTTTGCTGGAAGAGCCAACCACCACTGGGTGGGAACTTGGAAGAAATGCCACCCCACAGTGGCGATACAGGTTTCCCACCACCGTGCCCCCCAAGCAACCAGAGACCCAAACTGGCTTAGCCAGTGGGGCAGCCTGAGACCATGGCCATGGCCATACCAGCTCCCACCCAGTCCTGGGTGCCAGAGGCTGCTGCTGCTCCCTGGGAAAATGATGTGTCTATTCCGAGAAACCGAATATCCTACAATGAATCCAATTAGATTTCATAGGCACATGAAAACGCAATCCATCTTAAATGTCCTCTGCAAACCTCCAGCCACAGATAAATATTTTACTCCATTCCAAGCTGTCCCAGGCAGCATATCAAGCAGCATCCAACTGTCTCCCTGGCGGGTCCAGACAGTCCTGGCTGAGGCGGGGACTGGGGGCTAGGGGCACTGAGCCTGGGTCCCTGCTGGGTGCTGCTGCTGAGCCTTTGTTTGACCTTGGGCAGGTGGTGGCTTTTCCTTCCTGAGCCTGGATGGCATCACTTATGACATGGGTCTGTAACACCTGCTGGCCCCCCACCCTGGCCCCCCGCGGTGCTGATCAGGGTGCTGGCCGTGCCAGGAGGGCTTGTTCATTATCTGCACAGTAGTCCAATAGTCCCTGCGCCGTTGGCTTGACACAGCCGTGGACAAGAGGCCAGTCCCCACCCTGGCAGAGCTCACGATCTAGGGGAAGGGGCCAGAAATGCACACATACACAAAGACCCGCTTTTTTTTTTTTTTTTTTTTTACCGAGAGGTCCCGGGGATCGAACCCGGGTCCCTCCATATGGGAGACAGACGCCCAACCAGTTGAGCTACATCCGACCCCACAAAAACCCGCTTTTGACGGCGAGGAGTGCGGCAAAGGCTGCTGTGCTGGAGCAAAGTAGGAGGCACCTGCTATAGGCAAGGGCCATGGAAAGCCTCCCCAAGGAGGTGCCTGGCATTTGTGCCAAGATCAGCATTGGGCAACGCATTTCAGGTGGTGGGTACAGCAAGTGCAAAGGCCCTGAGGTGGGAGGGTGCTTGGTGATCAGGAAAACCAGTGTGGCTAGAGCACAGTGAGTGAGGGGAAGTGAGGGGGAGAGAGGAAGCTGGGGACAGGCGTGGGGCTGGGGAGGGTTTATGCTACATCTCTGTTTAGTAGATGGATTCTGTAACTGTTCACAATCACAAATGAGCAGGGCTCAGGGCCAGGAAGACACAAGCCAGCACAGTGGGAGGGGCACCAGGTCAGTGCGTTCTGGGTCCAAGTTCTCGGCCCGAGCTCTGCTGATGGGAACAGGCTGGCAGGAAGGACCTGCCCCTCACCCAGGATGTCCTTCAACCCAGGGCAGAGCCCTTCGGAGCTCAGATCTCAGCCCCACCACTTACTACCTGGGTTAACCACTTCACCTCTCTGGGCTCAGCTTCCTCCTCTGTAAAATGGGGCATAATCTCATCCACCCTGCAGCTTTGTAAAATGGGCTCATCTGGGTCAAATGCCTGGTGGACCATGTGTGTCCAGGGAGTGAAATAGTTGCTGTTATTATTTCTCTCCTCATTTCAGGAACTCATTTGCTCCTCCTCTCATCCTCTGTTGTTGCCCGTATCTTACAGTGGCTCAGAGAGGGAAAGCAACTTGCTCCAGGTCACATGGCAGTGGAAGAACCAAGATTGAAACCTGGCTCTGCTGGATTCTGTAGCTCATATTCCTTCAGGTCTGTGAGAACCTGGACCAGTAACCAGAAAGAGAGAACAGAGTGGGTAGGAGCCTGGGCTCTCATCCTCTGAGAAAGGAGGCCAGAAAGAGACGTGGCTAGGCCCCGGGATGTGCAGCTGGCAGAGGAGGCTGCCAGAGGGGACACAGTCCCTGCAGGGCCAGCCCAGGACAGAGGAGGTTTATGTTTTCTGCAATCCCTGAGGGCAAAGCTGGTACCCAAGGAGAAAGATAGTCTAAGCCGCCCAGTAATGGAGCAGACATCTTAACAGGTAGTGAGCTGCCTGTCCTTGGAAGTATGTAATGTGTTTCCACAGGATATTTGTATTGGTTAATTATTGATGCATGACAAATTACCTCAAATTTAGCAGCCTAAAATAACAATAAACATTTTATTGTAACATAGTTTCTGTGGGTCAGAAATTCAGGAGCAGCTTAGCTGGGTGGTTCTGGTTCAGGGTCCCTCGTGAGGTTGCGGTCGAAACACCGGCCCAGGCTGCAATCGTGTGAAGGCCTAACTGAGGCTGGGGGAGCTGCTTCCAAGCTTCCTCACAGGGCTCTTGGCATGTGGACCACTCCATAGCTCTACTCATGTGTCTGCAGTACATGGCAGCTGGCTTCCCCCAGAGCAAGAGATCCAAGAGAGCAAGGTGGAAGCTGCAGTGTCTTTATGACCTAGCCCCGAAACCACATGCTGTCATTTCCACAATATTCTCCAGGTCAGCCCTATTCTCTGTGGGCGGGGACTGTACAAGGGTGTGCCTGCCAGGAGACCAGACTTGTTGGGGGCCACCTTGGACGCTGGCTATCCCAGGATGGGACTCTGACAGCCTCAAATGTGCCCTCCAGGCCTCAGTTTCCCCATCTGTACAATGGGAGTTGGTTGGTGATCCCTAAAAGCTCCTTGCAGGCCTGCAGTGGGGTGCCTCCCAAGCCAGCCAGAGAGCCCTGGGTGGTGGCTTTTGGAAGCAGGGCAGTGGAGGCCTATGGTCACGCCATGATCCCTGTGGGCACAGAGGCAGGCTGTGGGACATTCCCTGGGAGGCCGCCATCCCTAGGCACCAGGCCTCTCTGACGCGGCAAAGGGGGCGACTCGGGCAGGTAGGCTGTGACTAGCACATCTCTCTGCTCCTGAAAAATCCCACGTAGATTGGATCCTATTTCATCCATCTACCCTTCCAGCAAGCTTTTTCTGAAAGCTTCTCTGCAAGAGACAGCGTGTGAGGGGGCGGAGTAGAGTAGGGGGAACAGAGAGGAAGAGCGTGTGTAGATGGTGTTTCTGTATGACGTGGGTCTCCTGCGCGAGGCAGTTCTGGTGGTGAGAGAAGGCCTGGCTCATAGGAGGGCTATAAATATTTGTTGGTTGGCCAAATGAATGAATGAACAAACGAATGAATGAATGAATGAAGCAGACATGAAAAAGTGTAGGCTGTCATCCGGATTGTGAGGAGCTCCCAGACCAGGGGGGTCCTGACACGCGGCAGCTTATTCCAGCTCAGTGTGGGGTGCTGTAGGCCCCTGCAAGGTGTGGGGGCTCCTGGAGCACCCCTGGGGGGCAGTCAGCCAGCAGGCGGGGAAGAGCCACCTGAGGAGGTGGCGTGTGAGCTCCCGTGCTCCACACCCCGGGGAGGAGAAGGGCACCCAAGGAGGGGAACAGCACAAGCGATTCCTGGAGGGCGTGTGTCCTGGGAAGCATGAAGGCGGTGGGGAAGGAGCTGCGGAAGTGGGCAGGGGCAGGGTTGCGAAGGGCCTGGATGCTAGGGGAGGTGCAAAGGAGGACGACGTGGCTGGAGTCAGGAAGGCATGGAGAGTGGTTGGGAGCATGGAGTCTTGACTTAGATGGCCGGGGTTCAAGTCCCAGTGGGGAGCTCAGCCCTTTGTTCCCCCCATTCAACCCCTCACCGTGGTGGGGGGCTGGACGGAGGTGAAAGTTCACCCTTGAAGTCACCTTGGCTCCACCAGGGGCAGATGCCCTGCTGGTCCTGGTCTCAGGCTGGAAAGGGGGACAGGCATGCCTGTGGGGGCCCTCCTGCTGGGCTGGCCCATCAGCATTGACTCCCTTCTCTAAAGGGGGGTGCCCTTGCAGGAGGATCCCACCGGTGGCTCTGGAGACCTCCTTCCTGTCCCTGGGAGATGAGGGCTCAGGGTCCGAGACTCCACCTAGGACGTGGAGCTCACACATTCTAGATGTGTGAGCTGTAGGTGACCTTGAAGACTCCCTATTCCAGCAAACCCCTACACGGCGCAGACGGGGAAACTGAGACCCAGGGACCAGCAGGGGTCAGCCTGAGATCACACCGTGAGTTCAGGGGAGGCATCCAAGTTCCCTGCTGCCAGCCACAATCAGAGGGGGTTAGGGATGGTGGGGAGCCTGCAGGAGTTTGACAGACCCCGGTTTGAGTCCTAATTCTGCTACTTCCCAGGCAAGTCCCCTCACCTCGGGGCTTCAGTTTCCTCATCTTTCAGTCAGAATTAATAATATTTCTAAGAGTTGTGGGGAGGTCAAATAATATCATGTCTTAAGGGGCTGGTAAATAGTATGCCCTCATCAAGAGGTATTCTCCTTTAAGATGTGGTCCTAAATGGCCACTCATTTAGTCCTGCTTTCATTCATTCATTCATTCGTTCATTCATTCATTCATTCAACCGGCTTTGTTAAGCAGCTGCTGAATACCAGGCTCTAAGCTGGAGGTGCAGACATGACTCAGGAGTGTCTTTGCCTTCAAGGAGCTCCCAGAGGATTCTAGAGTGGCAGGAGGGTGACTAAAGTACCATGTACCCTTTGAGGGTCAAAGAAATACTCAAAGAGGTAATGGCGTTTGGGCTGGGCCTCTGGGCTGCACCAGGAGTTCCCTGGGCATTCCTGGCAGAGGAAACAGCACCCCCAGGAGGGGAGCTGTGTGCAGCAGGATGTGTTCTGGGAGGCCCAAAGGGCCTTTGTGTGTGGCTTCCAGCTGGGAGGCTGGGCAGGGTGCAGAGGCAGGGGTCCCCACAAGGCCAGCCTTGGGGACCAGGCCAAGGGACTTGAGTTTTGTCTTAGTTTGGGTTCTCCCGAGACAAGGATCCGGAGGCAGGGAGTTCATTTGGGAGGTAACGTTGCTAGGGGCGTGGGGAGGAGTGGAAAGGGGAGGCGGTGAAGGCTCGGTAGCCAGGCGGTCACCACCACGGCCAGCCAATAAGCAGCTCAGGGCTATCCCCACCAACCCCCCGTCACTGGTTGAAGGCTGCGCCTGGGGGCGTCAGTGCTTTGCTTTTTCCTGGATAGGCTGAGCAGGCGCCTGTAGGCAGAGCCACGGTGTTTGCAGGAAACAGCCTTCAGGAGGTAGAAGTGAGTATCCAGGGGATGTGGGAAGGGTGCTCATAGCGCCTGAGACAGGTTTCATCCTTCCACTGTCCTTTGGAGAGAGGGACTGGCCAACTCGTATATCGGGGAACCCAGCCCTCTACGTAAAGTAAGGAGCCGCCATATGCTCTTGTGGGTTTTTTAAAGCAATTTTATTGAGATATAGTCACATACCCTACAATCCATCTAAACCCCATATGCTCTTTGCACAGCTTAGGCTCACCTCTCCCCAGGTATCCAGCACTGAGGCACTGTCTAGTAACCCCCAGGTCAGGTCACCCCCTCTCAGAAGCCTTTGATGGCCTGTATGAGTCTGCAGTTTATTATTTTTTAATAGATTTTTTGGAATAGATAATATATTCACATGGATCAAAATTCTAAAGACGAAATGCAATGTGGAATCCTGGATTGGATCCTGGAACAGAAAAATGACATTAAATGGAACTGGTGAAATCCAAAAAACTCTGGAGCTTGGTTAATAGTAATGTTCAATGCTAATTTCTTAGTTTTGACAAAGGTACCATTGTTATGTAAAATGTTAACATTAGGAAAAACTGGGTGAAGGTTCCATGGCAACTCTTTGTACTATCTTACAGGAACTCTCTGTACTATCTTTGCAGTTTTTCTATAAATCTAGAATCAGTCCAAAATAAAAAGCTTATTTTGAAAAAAAAATCTAAAGAAATATAATAAAAAGTTCCTCTCCTACCCCTTTCTTGCGTGCACCCCAGTTCCTGATCCTAGTTTCTCGGGTACTCTTCAGCAGATAAGCCAATACGAATAGGCTCCTTTTGCCCCTTTGTGTAGACAGCTTGGTGCCCTGCCCCTGCCACCTCCGACTCCCTGTTCTGGTTCATGCCTACCGTTTCCTTCTGGAAACACTTGTGCAGCTCTCTGGCGGGGGGGTGGAGGGGTGGGGCTTGCTCTCAGCCTGCACCGGAAAGGGAGAGGTTGTGTCCTCAGAGCAGGTTGCAGCCAAGGAAGGAAGCAGAGAACAAATGTCCCAGCCCCCTCGCCCCCCACAAGGGCCTAACTCTGAGGTATGCGTTCTATGCTGTGGCACAAAATTCCCCAGCAGGATTGAGCCTCGGTCGCCCACAGCTGGGCAAGGCATCCTTTACTGCCTCTTCTTGCTTCCCCACTCCCTCGCTGCGCTCCCTGGAGGGTTTCATTCTGGAAAGCCTGCTAATTCTCGCTTTCTGAATTCTCTGCTTCTGAGACAGATATCAACACACTCTTCTGCACTCTGCTTTTTTCACTTAGCAGTAAATCTTGGGGAGCTTTCCAAGAGCTGCCTTGTTCTTTATTACAGCTGCATAGTACTCCATGGTGTGCTGGACCATAAATTCATTTAGCCAGTCTCCTGATGGACATTTGGGTTGCTCTCAGGTTTCTGCTAGTACAATGTTTCAAGAAGAATCTTGCACTTCCATCATTTCCTGTGTGTGTTAGGTGGGGCTGTTGGATAGTTCCTAGAAGTGGAATTGCTAGTGTCAGTGGCATTGGGGCCCTACTCCATTTTGATGGCCAGTGGCCTACAGTTTAACATCTAGAATCCCTAGGGAGTCATCAAGGCTTCCCATGATCGGACTGCAGGCGCCTGCCCCCTCTTCCCCTCAACGCCCACGCCTACCATGTGGAAAACTTGCTGTTCCCCAATACTCTCTGCGGTCTCTCAGCGTTGACTTTGATTTTGTCTATGCTTTTCCCTCTGAGGAAATGCCCTTCCCTATACCTCTGCCTGCCAAAATCGTACTTGTCCCCAGAGATCTGGCTGAAATGCCACCTGCCCTGGGAGCCTTCCTAGTGGGTATTAATTTCTCCCTCCACTGGGCTGCACACCCTGGCTTTGACTCTTCCCGGGAATTTGTTTTTTCACATGTCGTCTAGTTGCTGTGTGTTTTGCTGCCTCCTGAATTTGGCCACTAGCTCGAGTCGCAGAGCAGGACTCTGTAAATGGTGGGGGAATTGAATTAAGTGTGCTGGCAGTTGTTGCCCCTGACCATTTTATTCTGCTGTTTGCCAGCACAGACTTCCATGATGGTCCCTTGGCGGGGGCTGGAATGGAACTGAGCGAGGCAGGTGGCCTCCAGGATCGGCTTGCCCCAAAGCGTAGGGCGCCGTGTCCTGGGACGATGTTCCCTAATTGTCCTCCCAACCCCTGCCGGAGAAGGTCATGGTGAGCAGGCAGGTAGAGACCTGTCCCCTGAGCACAGCCAGAGCAGGGCGTCTCGTCTGTGAGGACATTGTTTCTCAAAAGCTGGGAGCCAGCACAGGGAGGCAATGAGAGGCAGGGGCTCCGGAGCCAAACTGCCTGAGTTCAAATCCCAGCTCTGTCACTTGCTACCTGTGCAACCATGGGCAGGTCATTTTTCTCTCTTGATTCCATTTCCCCTTCCGTCAAATGGGAATAATAATAGGACCCGACCCAGGGCTGATCTGAGAATTTAACATGATAATTCCTACAAAGGACTTATGTGTACAGAGGAAGCACTTGATAAGTGAGCTTCCGAAAGGCTCTTGATTCACCGGGCTTTTTCAGGCTCCTATAACAATCACAGCTGCCCTTTATTAAGCACCTTCCAGAAACTTTTTACTGGAAGTTCTGCACGCACTCTCTTCCTGAAGCCCACAAATACCTGCAAGTGAAGTACCTTTTAATTGTAGTAGAAAACACAGGACATACATTTACCTTTTTTTTTTTTTTTAAAGATTTTATTTATTTATTCATTCATCCCCCCCTTGCTGCTTGTGCTCGCCGGGTCAGCTAACCACGCCGTGCGGGCGGGCTTGCCTTCACCAGGAGGCCCCGGGAACCGAACCTGGGCCTCCCATATGGTAAACGGGAGCCCTACTGATTGAGCTACAGCCGCTTCCCATAAATTTACCATTTTAACCATTTTAAAGTGGGCAATTCAGTACACTCACAATGTTGTGCTACCATCACCACTACCTAGTTCCAGAACTTTTTCATCACCCCAAACAGAAACCTTTACTCATCATATTAAACCGTCACTCCCCATTCCCTCTCCTCCCAGTCCCTGGCAACCACTCATCTACTTTCTGTCTCGATGGGTTCGCCTCTTCTGGATATTTCATAAAAGTGGAATCATATAATATTTGTCCTTTTGTGTCTAGTTCTTTCACTCAGCATAATATTTTCACAGTTCATCCATGTCATAGCATGTATCAGTATTTCATTCCCTTTTATGGCTGATGATTTCCCATTGTATGGCAAGTCAAGTATCTTATCCACACCTCCCAGGGGAAGAAACTGAGGTTCAGAGAGGCCATCTGACCTGCATGAGGTCCCAACACTGGGAAGAGGTGAATCTAGAATTTAAGCCCAAGTCAGATGGGGTCTAGAACCTGTTCTCTTCACCCTTTAGCATTGTCTGATTTATAAATGCTTTCCCATCTAGCTGGTCCCATTTGCCCCTTCACAAGAACCCACCAGAGTTGGGATAATCATCCCCATTTTCCAAATGGGAAAACTGAGGTGGAAAGAAGTGACTGGCCTGAGGCCCCACAGTGAGTTAGCCAGGACTGAGGGTCCCAACCCCCACAAGCATGACAACAGATATTGGTTTAAAAAGATCAGCCAGGGGTTCACTGAGGTCCACCCAGTGGGCACCATTCCTACCCCCTTCCCAGCCCCGTAGTCGTCCCAGTGGTGACCTGGGGAGCTGTCCGTGGGGCTGACAGACGCTCCCTCTACAGCTGTGGCCAGCTGTCCCTCGCCAGCCTTGCTGTAAGGTCTCACGAACAGAAAACCCAGAGTGGTTTGGGGCCTTTGTTCATCAGCAGAAAATCATTTCTGTTGACCAGCACCTCCTGCCAAGCGTGGGCCTGACTGCTGACCCTTTGTCCTGACCAGCAGGGTGCTGGGGGTGCAGCAAGCTCAGAGTCAGGAGACCTGAGCCCTCCGCAGCCTCCCACCTGCCATGTGACCTGGGGCAAGTCCCAGCCCCTCCCTGAACTCAGCTGAAGGGTGGCGGGAGGGCGTTGGGAAAGATACTAAATGGTCACTTCCTGGGATTTGGTCCCCTCCCAGCCCCTTCCATTATGTGTCAGCATCAGGGGAAACAGGTACATGCCGTGATCAAGTTCTAGGCCAGTGCTCTCCCATGATGCATCTGTGAGGACAGGGCACTGTCCCCATGGTAACCTCTAGCCGCATGTGGCCATTGAACACTTGAAATGTGGCTCGTGCAACTGAGAAACTGAAATTTTAATTTTTATTTAATTTAATTTTTTTATTGTTAAGTTCTTTAAAATTTTATTTCTTAGAGAAGTTGTAGGTTTACAGAAAAATCATGCAGAAAGCAGAGTTCCCATATAACGCCCCCCTTTCCTCTCTCTCTCTGTCTCTGTGTGTGTGTGTCTCTCTCTCTCTCTCTCACACACACACACACACACACACACAGAGTTTTCCCTATTATAAACATTTTGCATTAGTGTGGTACATTTGTTACAACTGATGAACTAATATTATAATTATATTTTTAAAGTCCATAGTTTACATTAGGATTCCCTCCATGTGTTATATAGTTCTGTTTTTTTTTATTATTATTGTGGTAATATGTTTTCAACATAAAATTTCCCATTTTAACCACTTTCTAGCATATAATTTGGTGCTGTTAATTACAGTCACGGTGTTGTGCTACCATCGCCATCATCTATTACCAAAACTTTTCCATGACCCCAAACAGAAACTCGGTACCAATAAAGCATTAACTCCCCATCCCCCACCCTCACCCCCGCCCCTGGTAATCTGTATTCTAGTTTCTGGCTGTATGAATTTGCATATTCTAATCATTTCATATCATGGAGATCATACAATATTTGTCCCTTTGTGTCTAGCTTATTTCACTCAACATGATATCTTCAGGGTTCATCCATGTTGTCACATGTAGCAGAACTTCATCCTTTCTGTGGCTGAGTAATATTCCTTGGAATGGATAGACCACGTTTTGTTTATCCATTCATTAGTTCACTTGGGTTGCTTCCGATTCTATTTAATTTTAATTAAATATCTAGAACAGGACAAGCCCTTTGGGCTCCGGGGGCACAAGGAGGGGTGAGGGTCACATAGAAAGTGCCCACAGCCCAGGGCACACCCAACCTTTGTTGGTTCAACACCTAAAAAGAGCACTGGGTTAGGAGTCCAGAAGCCTGGATTCAAACCCCAGCTGTCCCGAACAGGGTATGATCTGGGGCAAGTCTCGTTCCCTCCCTGAACTTCTAAGGGGCTAAACAGGGACAGTGCCCAGCCCTGTCTGTCTCCAGAGCCCTCCCTCTCTCGAGCACCCTGCCCTCCTCCTGTAGGGAATAACAATGGGAGCACCTATGGAGACTCCCTGTGTGCCAGGCGCGTGCAAAGCCTTCGGCCTGTACTGACTCATTGGTTTCCCCCAACAACCCTCCGAGGGCACTGCAAAGGTTAGCAGGGAAGTTAAGGAACTGGCAGCACCAGGATTCAAACTTGAGCCCATGTCCTCAGGCTTCACGCTGTACTGCTCCCGGGGCAGGGCTGTACTCGCGTCTGGGATAGGGCGAGGAGGCCTGGCATGGCAGGTGGGGTGAGGAGGGAGCCCATTGTGATCCTCAGCTTCTCATTCCCCCAACTCAGGCTTTTTCTGGGTGAGGGTGGGGTGACCCTGATTCCACTTGGCTTGAGGGGATCCTGGCTTGAGAATCCAGGGAGGAAGCTCTGCCCAACCCAGGCCCAGCCCTCACTTGCTGCACCTCAGCCCTGCTTCCTAAGACCCCTCATCCTCTGCCCTGCGTCCTCACACCCCTTCCCACATAGGATAAGCATATTATTCCTCATCTAACCCGTGACACCTTGGAGAATGAAACAAGCCACCCTCAGGGACTCCAGGATCATAGGTGGAATCTGGCAAACAGGGTTGTATGTCACCCTCTGTGCAAAGTGCCAGCTCGTGCCAGCTTCCTTGTTCATGGAACAGAGGGGCACTCAGGGTTGTCTGTGATCCCTCGGGTATAACTTCCCTCACGGGGGGAGCTCAGAGGGACCCCTGCCCCCCCACACTTGTGAGGTTGGAAAATCCTTCACAGAGGAGGGGCTGTTTCCCAAGAATATTAGCCACAGGAGGAGGCTAGGGACAGAGTGCTTTCAGGAAGGTTCCAGGGTACAGAGACACCAGCCCAGCCCTTCTGGAATCCAGACTGGACAAGAAGAAAGGGGTATGGGGCATCCCCACAATCAACTCCCTTCTCAACCCCATCCAGCTCCTCTGCCCTGCACGTTCAGCAGCTGCTCCCTGCCCAGCTATGTGCTGACTCTGTGCGGAGCCCAGGAACAGTGGGAAGCCACACGGGCTTGGTCCCTGCCCTCTCAAAGCCGGCAGAGCGTGGGAGTCAGATCTTAATCAATTATACCATTAAATGAGCAGGATAACCGAGACCTCAATAAGTGCTTTGAAGGAAATCAGTGAGGGTGTGGAGAGAGACAGAGTCAGAGAAAGAAAGAGGCAGCAGTGTGATGAAGGAAACTTCCTTGACACCAGGGTCCAGGAAGGCTTCTGAGGAGGTGACATTTGAGCAGAGAATCAACAGAAGCAGTCGGTTCTGTGACAAGTCGAGCTTTCCAGGCAGAGGGGGCAGCATGGGTGAAGGCTGAGCTGGGGGTGCTGGAGGCTGGCGCTCTGCCTGAGGACCAGGGAAAATCTTAAAAGGGCTTCAGGGGATGTGTGAAGCAATTCCACCAGGTTTTTAAAAGGCTCACTCTCCACTTCTGTCTCTGTAGACCCTTTGTTCTGAGGGTTGAGGAGCCTCTCTTTCTCTGGGTCTGTGTTTCCTTCTCTTTTCCATGTCTCCCACACCGAGATGAGTGCCAAGCTTGAGGATCCCTGAGCTCCAAAGCCTCTGGTGAGGTTGACGTGGGAGGTGGTCATACAGGGGCCAGGGAGGCAGTCCTGCCCCTATGGAGCCCTAAGCCCCCAGATCTGTGCCCCTCGCCCCAGAGAAGCTGCAGCATCCACGTTGTGAGTTCAGGGCTTCCAGTCAAGAGGGAGCACGGGAATTTGGCTTCGATTAGCTGCCTCCAGGAGGAGGGGGGCCCGAGGTGGGGGTAATGTCAGCCATATATCCAAGCAGCCCGCTCTGAGGGTATCTGCTCAAGCCATTGCCTGCTATCTTGTTGACCAAACAACCAGTTGATTGAATGTCATGCTTTTCAAACAGTTGCTATGGACACGGACTTAGGCAGGAAACAATTCGGACCTTGAATACATCAGAATAAGGGAGCTGTCTTAGATGAAAAGGATCTTGGAATCTAAGGCTGAAGGGCAGGGGCCTTGGAATGTGGGCTCAGGAGTCAGACTCAGAATCATGCCCAGCTCCAGTACTGGCTGTGGGACTTGGAGCAGGTGACTTTAGCCATCGGAGCTGCTTTTTCTCCTCTAATGTAGGCTCGTTGATTATCTATTGCTGTGTAACAAATTATGCCAAAACGTGATGACGGCTTAAAACAATACACATTTCTGGTCGCACACAGTTTCTGAGAGTCAGGGGTCTGGGAGCAGCCTAGGTGGGCACCCTGGGCTCAGTCTTTCTCAGCAGGTTGTGGTCCCGTTGTCAGCCAGGGCTGCTGTCATCTGAAGGCTGGACCGGGGCTGTAGGATCTGCTTCCTTGGTGGTTGCACACACAGCTGGCAAGTTGGTGCTGCTGCTGGCAGGAGACCTCCCAACGTGGGCCTCTCCTTGGGACTGCTTGAGTGTCTTCCCAGCTTGGCAGCTGGCTCCTCAGAGTGGGTGATCCAGGGGAGCAAGACAGAAGCCGCAGTGTCTCCCACAACCTAGCCTCAGAGGCCACACTCTGTCATGTCCACAACATCCCATCAGTTACGCAAGTCAACCCTGCTCGTTGTGGGAAAGGACTGCCAAGGGCACAAGTGACAGGGGTGCATTTTGGAGGCTGGTTACCACAGCAAACTCATCGTCCCCCCCAGGAAGGGCTGCAGCGAGGATTTAATGAGCTCACGCATGGGAAGCGCCTGCTGTATAGGTGTGTGCTCAGTAAGGGAGAGCCATGATGAGCTTGTACTGAAAACTCCATCCTGGAGCTGCCTTTCATTTTCTACATCATTTCTAGGCAACCCCAAGAACTTCCACTATTCTTCCATTCACCGAAATCTTTTTGAGTATATGTGTGTTCAGGCCCTGTGCTGGGTGCCGGAGTCACAGCAGAGAGGAAAATAGACTGGTCTCTGCTGTTCCAGGCTATGCAGGACATAAATCTGAGGGACACAGCAGAGGGGTGGTAGCAGGTAAGGACCTGCTTTGGACAGCTTATCAGGGAAAGCATCTTGGCGGAGGGAGCCTGTGAGCTGAAACCTGAACAAAGCTTCCTGCAGATAGATGAAGGCAGAGCCTTTCAGGCAGAGGGACCAGTCTGGGCAAAAACCCCAGGTGGGAACAAACTGTCCAGGCTCGAGGAACAGAATGGAGGCCCAAGGGTTGGAAAAGCCGAGTAAGAAACTTGGCTTTTAGTCTAACAGCCATGGACATCTTTGAGAGGATGTGACCCGTCAGATCAATTAGGAGGCTATTGCAGTTGTCCAGGCGAGAGGTGATGGGGCCTGGTCCCTGCTGTGGGTGGTGAGACATGATGCCTTCTGGAGATTACGGGTTGTAACCTTGTCTGTGAAGGACTTGGGGGGTGAGCGAAAGAGGAGTCAAGGATGATTCCAAGACCTGAACAGCCAGGAGGGTGGCTTGTCATGAGCTGAATTGGGGACGACATGGGAAGAGCAGGTCAGAGTGGGAGATAAGGAGTTCGATTTTGGACCTGTCAGACATCCAGGGAGAGATGTCAGGGGCAGTTAGAGATATGAGTCTGGTGTTTGAGAGAGAGATTGGGTGGAAGTTGTAAATTTAGGAGTTGTCAGATATAGGTGGTGTTTAGAGCCCCGTGTCTAGATGAGATCACCAGGAGACAGTGTAGAGAGAAGTTAAGAGCCTCTAATGCTTCTGGCATTTAGAGGTCAGAGGAGGAGAAGCCAGCAAGAGATGGAGCAGATGTGGCAAGAGATGTAAGAGAAGGGGGAGGTGGGGCAGAGAAGTCACCGTGCAGCACAGCCTGGCTCTCTGCCTCCACCTTCTACCTTCCCCAGGCAGCACCAAAGCCCTGGAGGCCCCATAGAGCCCAATGTTGCCCTTCCACATGTCATCCCTTCAGTGATCTAAGGCAATAGCTGTGTCCTCTGTGGACTGCTGTAAATATCCCCAGAACTTTAAGCCATTCCCCCGATGTTACTTCCAGCCCATCATCATTTAACTCACCTTTCCCTGCCCCACTCCAGTAGTCTGTCTCTCTTACTGAGCAGGACTATCCCCTCTCATTTAGACTCTCTATCTCTGTTAATACAACCTTAGATAGAACCAGCCTTTTTGGTAGTGACAAATACAAGAGATGTGTGGGGGTAATGGTAAGGGGTCTGGGATGGTTGGAGGGAAGGGCTATGAAGAAGGGAAGTGGGATAGGTAATATCTAAAAAAGAGTTTGGGATTAGTTTGGTGAGGTTCTTGACCACCACACCAAGGAGTTTGGACTGAGGAGGGAAGAGGGATCCACAGAAGGTTCTGGATTAGGGGAGTGAGGCAGTCAGGTAAGTTTGGCTCCAGGAAGAGCCATTATGGGGTCCATTCCTGTCCTTGTCCCTAATCGGCTCTCCCAGGCTCACAGGCCAACTCTGGTGCCAGGATGAGGTGGAGTAGGGCAGGAGGCCCACTCTGCAGGTGGGGGGGTAGCAGCTGCAGGCACAGAGACACCACGGAGCAGGGAGGGCTCCTGGGGCGGCAACAGCCCCACTGCTTCCTCCACGTTTCCGTGAGGGCAATGAGGCTTATATTAATGAGAGGTAATTATGGGCACCCGGATGGGCCTAAGTATAGCTCAGAGACAAAGGCAGTGCGGGCAGCCAGCTGCTTCCCGCTACAAGGCCAAGGCCTGCCTATTTTAAGACCTCCCCACGGTGAGGCTCCTGCCACCCCTGGGCGTGGGGAGGCTGAGGGACCTAGACCATGACCGAGAGAGCTCAGAGGAAGTCAGTGTGCCCAGGTCCTCACATCATCCTCTCAAACTCCCCGCTGCCCAGAGGAGGAAACTGAGGCCCAGAGAGGAGGAGAGATGATCCCAAAGTCACAGCAAGTAATTGGCAGACCCAGGTCCAACTGTGTGCACTTCCCACCCTGCTCTGCAGAGGCCCTAAACTGGAAGCCTTGGCCTGGCCCCAAGAAGCACATTTTATGAGGTGAGAAGGGAGCGGGACCGTTATGTATTAAATACCTAAGTGCCGGAGGCTTTCTGTATGACGACACAGGTGATCCTCACCTAATCTTGAAAACTAGGGATCACTGTCCCCATGTTATAGAAGAGAAAACTGAGGCTCAGGAGGAATCAGTAAATGGCCAAAGGTCCCGCAGTGAGGAGGGAAAGAAGTCGAACCCAGTTGTGCCCTGCCTTAGGTCAGGTTCTCCAGGAGACAGGTACTGCCATGCTGAGCTCTGTTTTTGGGGAACAAAGTGAGAGTAAGGGGAGTAGGACTGGTTGAGGGAGGACTCGAACCACGATGCAGTTCTCTGCATCTCTGGAGCTGGGATGGCCCTTCAGGGTTGTTCTGAACTGGGGGGACCAAGCCTTTGTACCCACACATCAACCAGTTATGGGACTCAGGCCGCCCCTGGGAAGGAGCGCAACCTTGGCAAGGCGGCTCCCTTTGGCCGGGAGCGGTTCCTGGGCAGGGACTCGGCTGTGGAGGGTCAGCAGCCCATGCTTTGGCCTCGGTCCTGACGGGGGCGCCACCACAGCCCACCAGTGCCCATGCCGGCTTTCTCCTTCCTCTGCGCCCCTGCCCTCAGGAGGTTAGGGGAATGGAAGTGTCTTCTTTGTGGAGCTGACAGGCCAGGGGATGCCTGGGGGAAGGGAGGCTTTCAGTGCTGAAGAAGAGAGACCCCTCATTTATTGGATTTGTCAGAGGAGGGAACATGGAGTGAGTGAAGGCGTCCTGGAACAGGAGAAAAGCACTGCCTGTCAAACACCTGGGGGCACAGGTGGAGCCACAGACACAGAAAGCTGATCGTGGTACCAGGGCTGGGCGGAGGGAGGAATGGGGGTGACTGCTAATGGGCACGAGTTTTCTTTTGAGGAATGTCTTTCTAGTTTTGGAACTAAGTGGAGTAGTGGTTGCACAGCATTGTGAAAGTATTAAATGTCCCTGAATTGTGCACTTTAAAATGGTTTATTTTAAGTGAGTTTTAACTCAGTCTAAAAAAAAATTGGAAAGAAAAAAAAAAAACTATGGCTCAGAGGGGGAAGATCTATGAGATGCAGCCAAATAAGTATACAGGGGAAAATGTATAGACTTTCTAATGACACTTTTATTAGAAAATCAGAAAATAAATGAAGTAGGTGGGAAGGATGTTAGAGGAAAGCGTGTCCTGGCCCCCAGCTTTAGAAGGAGCTTGAAACCTCTAGAACTGTACTGTCCAGTATGGTAGCCAATTGCCACATATGGCTATTTGCATTTCAATTAATTAAAATCGAATAAAATTAGTGTTTGAGGAGGGTATATATAGGAACTCTGTACTTTATGTGTGATTTTTCTGTAAACCTACAGCTGCTTAAAAAAATAAATTTTAACGAATACTTTAAAAATTAAGTAAAATTTAAAATTCAGTTCCTGAGTTGCAGTAATTGCACTTCATGTGCTCAATGGCCACGTGTGATAGTGGTTACCATATTGCACAGCACAGATGGAGAGGAAGACGGACAATAAACTAGCAAGCAAGTAAATGTGTGAGAGTTTCCAAGAGCGATGGCAAGTAGGAAGAAAATCCAGCAAGGTAATGAGCTTGACTGGCAGGTGGGGGGCAGCAGGACACGGGGGCAGAGAAGACAGCTGGGCCTCGGCTCTTTGCTGAGGCATCTCGGCATGCTGTCCTACCCTGTCCCCTCGTCTGGTGGCTGCAGCCCAGCACTTTCCCCTTCCTTTGCAGACCCTCCAGTTCAGAGGCCAAGGTTGGGAGTCAGGAGACCTGGGTGCCAGGCCTGGCTCTATGTGGCTTTGTGCGGTCCCCTCCCATTCTTGTCTCACAGTTCCTTTAATTCCAGGAGACCATGTGGCTGGTGCCAAGGGTTAAAGATCTGCAGTGACCAGCTCTCCACGAGCCTTGAATGCCAGGTTTAGGAACTTGGCATTCGTCCCGAGTGGGGAGCCCTTGACAGGGAGGAACACTCTTGTTTTGGGATTTCAGAAATATTGTTCTGACTGCAGCTTGGAAAATGCATTATAGGGGCTTCGGGGTGGACACAAGAGATGAGAGAGGAGATGGTACAGTTATCCAGGTGAGGGGCGGGGGGGCCGAGATAGAGGGATGCAGAGGAGGGGTCAGAGTCAGGAAACATAAATGAGGCAGAATTGCCAGGACTCAGTGACTGTCTTGGTTTGGGTTTCCCAGAAGCACACATGAGACAAGGATTCAAGTGCAGGTATTTCATTTGGGAGCAAGTAGCACAGTGTGGGAGTGGGGAAGGCAGGGAAGGAGAGGCAGGCAGGAAAGCGTGCTGCCTTATCAAGTAGGTTATACCATGGGCAACTGGGACTCACTTCCACTTGGAACCTCAGTTATCCCACCTGAGGCGCAGGGGAGCTGCGGGATTTATACACCAGCTCCCCATAAGCCACAGGTTGAGAGCTGCGGCAGGTGGAGGGGGTTCCATTCGTTCTCTGGCAATTCCTACCAGTGATGTGTGAGCCGAGCGGGCTCTATCTACCTGAAAAAGACCCCAGGCAGGGAGACACATGCTGGCAGTGGGAAGTCAGGCTGGTGGGCACCACAGCGATACGGCCGGCAGACATATGGGCAGGGCACCCATGCCTGCTGCAGGAAGGACTGACTGCGCCTGAGCCCAGGAGCAATCAGGCTCCTGTCCTACGAGGAGGCAGAACCCCAGCTCAGACTCAAGCAAAAAGGCTCAGGAACTCATATGCCTGGGGCGCCATGGCGGAGCCTGATGAAGGGCTCCAGGCTGACCCCCCTGCCAAGCCCAGCAGCCCCTAAAAGAAAGGAAGAGGCCTCTTTCTCAGGAGTGCAGCCCCCTGGGGTCCTGGGATAGGCTGGCTCCATCTAGAAGACATGCACTGGGGCTGGGGCAGAATCACGTTCCCAAAGAACGCTGGGGACTGTTACTAGGGAAGGACGTAGGAAGTGGGGAGATGCCCAGGTGTCTGGCTTGAGCCCCTACTGGGCCCAAGCTTTTAACTGATAGGAGGGACGCTGGGGAAGGAGGAGGATTGGCCCTGGGATGCACCAGCGTTTAAGGTGGGACAGAAAAAGGCAGGTCTGAAAAAAAGGGCGAGAAGTAGCCAGAAGGTAGGAGGAAAAGCAGGACATGCAGGCCCCAGAAGTCAAGGAGCCCATTAAAACAACAAGGGGGGAGTGGAGGTGGCTCAAGCGACTGAGTGCTTCTCTCCCACATGGGAGGTCCCAGGTTCAGTACCTAGTGCCTCCTAAAGAGAAGACGAGCAGACAGAGAGCTACACAGTGAATGGGCACAGAGAGCAGGCAGCGAGCACAAACAACAAGAGGGGTGGGGAATAAATTTAAAAAAATAAATCTTTCTTTAAAAAAAAAAAAGGGTCCAGTTGCGGGGACAAAAGCAGCTGAGGGGTCACTCACGGTCATTAAAGTGTCTGGCTGTTCTCTTGAGGCCCCCTGACTGTCAGCCCTGACTCTCCCTCCTTTGGCCCCAGAGGCACCTCCAAAGCAAGGACCTGCTGACCCCTTCTCCTGCTGGGCGAGGGGCCCCATCAGGCATGACCACCAGGATTCTAAGCACGGAGAGCCTGGCCTCGAGGAACGAGCACATGCCCACCTTTCCCAATTTACCGAGCACTTTCCCACACCTTCCTCCTTCTCACCCCATGTGGCAGAGGCATGGCCTGAAGCTCAGGGTGGTAGCTGTGGGTCCAGGATCACAAGGTCCTCCTGGAGCAGCCCTGGACCCCTGGGTTGGGGGCACCTGAGATGTGAAATCAAAGCCAGCTTCTCCCAGGGAGGGCTGAAGAGAACCAGATGAGTCTCCAGGTGCCCTGGGCTGGAGAACGGAGGATGTGTTCCTGGGGCAGGACTCTGACGCAGTCTTCTGCCCATCTGACCAGCCCCCTCTACCTCAGCCACTTCGAGGGAGTCAGGCCTCAGCAGAGTGGGGCCAGGTTTGCAGACAGTGTTCTCAGATATCAGTGCCATTGGCCTTCACTGAGTGGGCACGAGGGGCCCGGCTGCACACACAGTTCTCCAGCAGGAGAGCTGAGGGGCAGGCTCCTGAGCCCAGGGATCATAGCCCCTGTGCCCTGAGGGGATGTGAGGAGGCCAAGAAAATGTTGGGGGGCAGGAAGGCTGTTGGGGGCTGGGGTTGCCTTTGTGTGAAATTGTCTTCAAGGAGACGTTTGGCTCTGCTGGCTGACTGGAGGAAGATCCTTGAATGTTGGGGACAATAACTGGGATGGCCAAAGTCTGGGCTACCTGCTTCATCATTGGCTAGCACTGCCTCTCTAGCCTCAGTTTCCCCATCTGTAAAATGGGGATAATGATCCCTCACCTCATTTGGCTGTTGTGAGGACATGAGGTAATGAAGATAAAAGATAAAATGAGGTAATGAAGATAAAAATGTCAGTCCACGTTTGGGATAGATGCCAGCTTCCTGGTGGACGTTAAGACCCTCCCAAGGGGCGGCGGCCACAAGGACAGATGACCACTAAGGTGTTCTGCGTTGCAGGAGTGGGCTTGGGCTGGCTCCTGAGGGCAAGGAGAGACACTAGCAGAGAAGGGGAGACCTCAAGCCAGGTGACTGCAGAAATCTCGGGAGAAGGCTGAGGGCACTATTGGTCATGAAATTGGCTGGGTCTCATGGCAAGACTAGTGCGGCAAAAACTGATGAGAGCCTGGACAAAGCAGGTGGGAGTGGGGCTGAGAGCAAGGACCGAGGAGGAGACATAGGAGGTGAAATCCCCCAGGTGCAGTGGCTCGGTGTCCAGGGAGAGGTGCGAGTCCAGGACGACTCCCGGTTTTTCTTGCTGGAATTGCTGAGTGCCATTCGCTGCAGTGGGAAATATGGCAAGGGTAGCTGGGCTGAGATGTAACCAGGATCAGGAATGTGTAGGAGGATGGAGGGAAAGAAAAAGAGTCTTTTGATCTTAGGTTGGACATTCTACATGATAGTATGGGAAAATAAAGTGGGGGGAAAAAAAAGGAAGAAATTGCCTGGGTCCGAGGTCAAATCCTTGAGGGGCCCAGGCCCAGCCAGCTCCAGGTGGCAGTTGCAGGAAAGCGAGCAGGAAGGGCTGTGGGTCCCAGTCCTGAGTCGGCCGCTCGACCCACCGTTTCTTCCCCTCTGAGGGCCTCGGTTTCCCATCTATAAGATGGGGGGTTGGGATCTGGGTCTAGGCCAGTGTTGTGTACGTGGCGCTTGGTGGGCCTGGAGTTTCCCCCTCAAGGGCTGCTCTGAGGGGATCTCCGCGGCCAGAACCCATACTCGGTGTATTTGTTTCCTGCTGCTGCTATAACAAATCACCCAAACTTAGTGGCCTAGGGGAGCAGCTGTAGCTCAAGTGATTGAGCGCCTGCTTCCCTTGTACGAGGTCCTGGGTTCCATCCCCGGTACGTCCTAAAAACAAAAACAAAAACAAACAAATGAAAAAACCAGCTTGGGAACCAGTGTAGTTCAATGGTTGAGCACCGGCTTCCCACATACGAGGTCCTCAGTTCAATCCCTGGCCCCAGTACCTAAAAAAAAAAAAAAATCACTGGTTTAAAACAACACAAATTTATCATCTCACAGTTCTGGAGGCTGGAAGTCTGAATTCCTTCAGGACACTCTAGGGGAGAATCCGTCTCCGTGCCTTCTCCAGCTTCGAAAGCCTGCCCACGTTCCTCGGCTCATGGCCCCACGTCACTCTGACCTCTGCTCCATCATCACCTCTCCTTCTCTGCCTCTGGCCCTGCTGCTGCTTCTCAGGGCCCGTGTGATCGGGTCATGCCCATCCAGATGCTGCAGAAGGTCTCCCCATCTCCAGATCATTAGCCTCATCTGAGCAGGGCTGGGGAGACCCAGGCTTAGAAATGCTGCTGACCTCCCTCTGTGCCAGGGCACCAATGGGAACACTCGGGCCCAGAGAAGGGCAGGGACTGGAATGTCCAGGATGTCCTGGCTTGAAGGCCCTAGTAATCAACTAACTCAGCTGCCCCAGTTTACAGGTGGGGAAACTGAGACACAACCACTCCACTTAAATGTGCCCCCCTTGGGAGACCTCACCCTGTCCGCCCAGTCCTGAGGATGGGTCCCTGTTACCGACTCCGAGAACCCTCTTCCAGGTCATCATGGATTCATCCCAGTTGGCTCCCGGGCCTGTTGCTTCTTGACATCCCCAGCACCCAGTGCCTCACCCAGAGGTCACACTTGATAGACTTTTTTTTGTTGTTTTTGTAATTTTTTTTTTCTTTTGATAGACTTTTGTTGGGTGACAGAGCAGGGTTTTACAGAGGGTTTATGTTTTATGGGAGGGTTCCTCAGCTAAAATAAAGAGTTGGACAGGATCACCCTCAGACCCAGGGGAGAAGGGCCCTGCCTCGGCCCTGCTCTGCAGCAAGCCTCCCTGGCCCTCTTTAGATCGAGTTCTTCCCCCGGAGGCAAGGAACCTTCAGGAGATGAGGGGATGTGTCCAACGGAGCCCGCACCCTCCCTTCTAGACCACGCTGTGGATACGGGAACTTGGGAATTCCTGCCCCAATGACCCCACCCCTGCCAGGGGTGGTCTGCACAGCCAGCTGGATGCCCCTCGGCCCCAGGGGTGGCTGCTGTGGGGGCCTGTGGACAGGCTCACATGTGAAGGCGGGTCAGGCTGCTTGGGATGAGGGCAGGGTCAGGGAGGGGAGGCTCTGCCCCCCGCCCCCATGTCCCACCACGGAATGTGGAGGACACCAAGAAATCTGAGTTTGAACCTTGCTTTCCAGGTTATTATGAAGATATATTCGTCGAGGTAGGAGAGTAGAACATATTTTGTTTAACTGTTAGCTTGAGTTGTATCTTTTCCATATTTACACATACAGAATGTGGGTCCCCATTTGTACGCTCCGCCCGGGCCCCACAATGTTAGGGGCAGGCCTAGAGTTGGATACCCCACTGACCTCCCAGCCCCTCCCGACCCTGAGATCCATGGGGGCCCTGCTGACCTTCCAGGTACCCTGTCCCCTCGCCATTCGGCTGACCATCTGACCCTTCTCTGTCTTCTCTCCCCAGGATAGCCGCCGCCCGGGAGAGGCACCCCGGGCACCCCGCTAGGGCGACGGCTCCTGCCCCACGGGCCGGGATCATGAAAGGCCTCGGCGACAGCCGTCCCCGCCACCTGTCCGACAGCCTGGACCCACCACATGAGCCCCTGTTCGCAGGGCCCGACCGCAACCCCTACCTGCTGTCGCCCACGGAGGCCTTTGCCCGCGAGGCGCACTTCCCTGGGCAGAACACCCTGCCAGGGGATGGCCTCTTCCCACTCAACAACCAGCTGCCGCCTCCCAGCAGCACCTTCCCCCGCATCCACTACAACTCCCACTTCGAGGTGCCCGAGGAGAGCCCCTTCCCCAGCCATGCCCAGGCCACCAAGATCAACCGGCTGCCGGCCAACCTCCTGGACCAGTTTGAGAAACAGCTGCCCATCCACCGCGACGGCTTTAGCACTCTCCAGTTCCCCCGCGGCGAGCCCAAGGCCCGTGGCGAGAGCCCTGGCCGCATCCGCCACCTGGTCCACTCCGTCCAGAGGCTCTTCTTCACCAAGGCACCCTCACTGGAGGGCACGGCAGGCAAGGTCGGTGGCAATGGCAGCAAGAAAGGTGGCCTGGAGGACGGCAAGGGCCGGAGGGTCAAGAGCAAGGAGCGGGCCAAGGCCGGGGAGCCCAAACGGCGCAGCCGCTCCAACATCTCGGGCTGGTGGAGCTCCGATGACAACTTGGACGGCGAGGGTGGCGCCTTCCGCAGCAGCGGCCCAGCCTCCGGGCTGATGACCCTGGGCCGCCAGGCCGAGCGCACCCAGCCGCGCTACTTCATGCACGCCTACAACACCATCAGTGGGCACATGCTCAAAGCCACCAAGAACAACGCCACCGAGCTGACTGCCCCGCCACCCCCACCCGCTCCCCCAGCCACCTGCCCCAGCCTTGGGGTGGGCACCGACACCAACTATGTCAAGCGGGGCTCCTGGTCCACTCTGACCCTCAGCCATGCCCATGAAGTTTGCCAGAAGACCTCGGCCACCTTGGATAAGAGCCTGCTAAAGTCCAAATCCTGCCACCAGGGTCTAGCCTACCATTATCTGCAGGTGGGTCCCTGCCAGGGTCAGGAGTAGGGTGAGGGGTGTGGGGGAGGCCCCGGGTTTGAGGCCAACTCTGCTGCAGATTCATGTGGGAGGTTGCTTTACTCTGGGCCTCTGTTTACTCAGCTATGAAATGGGTAGCTGCTGCTGCTGCTAATAAGGGGATTCTTTCCACGGGTCAGGCTCTCAGCAAACATTGATTAGGGCCCTTCTGAGCCTAGCCTGGGAGACATAGTAGAGACTATAACACATCCCTGCCCTTTAAAAAACAGATCTGGAAGCCATGCTATCCCACCCCAGCACAGGCCCACTTGCCTGGCATGCTAATCGCCAGCCTCCTGCCTGCCTCCCCCACGACACAGGGGCTCCTTGAGGACAGGGACCACATCTGATGCAGCCGTGTATTCCCAAGGCCCAGGATAGGGTCTGCAATGCTCAGGAAATGTGAGAGGAAGGAGGGAGGGGTAGCTGGACAGATGGACAATTATATGAACAGAGCTAGACACGGTCCTCATTATCAGGATGCTGGGGCATCACAGACCCATGAACAGTCATGTCTGTGTGATGGGGTGTGAGGCCGCAGGAGCCCAGCTTCCTTTAAGTGCCGACATTTACCCGGGCACCTGTTATGCACCGAGGCCATGCTGGAAAGCGGCAGAAAGTTCCGAGGACATGGCTGGCATTGCCACTGCTACACCGCTCCACCGGTCTCTCGCGGCCTTAGCGCAGAGGCCATGAACTGGGTGGCTCCCGGGGGCAGAGTCTGGGCTATGGGTAGAAGTTACAGGAAGCAGATTTTCAGGACACCTGGAGATGCGGGCCTGGCCAGCCCCTGGGCACCCATGTGAGACTGCATTTTGAACCCAGTGAATTTTAAGACCTGATAAAGCTCTGAGTTCTTGTCTCAGATTGTGAGACAAGATTGTGGGAGGATAAGGATATCGAGGCAGCTCTTATATATTTAGGACCTTTGTAGCTCTCAGTCCCCTTTCTTTTTTTTTTAAAGATTTTATTTATTCATTTATCCCCCCCTTGCTGCTTGTGCTCGCTGGGTCAGCTAACCACGCCGTGCCTCCCATATGGTAAACGGGAGCCCTACTGATTGAGCCACAGCCGCTTCCCCATCTCAGTCCCCTTTCTTGGTGTAGAAACAGCAGGAAGGGTGCTGTGTGGCCTTGCTGCCTCTCCAGATGGTGCCTCAGGAGCACCATGAGGGCAGCCCTGCAGGGGTTTATGCTGCCTGCTTGGGTGACCGAGGTGGGCAGAGGGGAGGACAGGACAGGTTTCAGGCAGGGATGACAGGCCATGTTCCCAAGGGACAGGTGGGGGTAGGGAGAGTGGACTAGCAATTCGGGAGGTAGAATGCACAGGCCCTGGTGCCTAGCTGGGCCATCAGCTGGGGGAGGGCTCTGCAAAGGCTGGGGGGGAGGGGTCCCCGAGGGGTAGCCCTCGCTCAGTCTGGAGGTTGGCCACTGACAGGGCACCAAGAAGGGGGTGACTCCTGTGAAGCACGTGAGGGAGGAGTGTGCCTTGCCTGGGTATGCAGTGAACACTGAAACGTGTGTACCTGTGTGTCTGCGGTGATGTGTGTACACCCAGTGAGGGGTGTATACTCTGCATGTGTTGAGGCGAGGACACAGGGCGGTGGGACATGGGGGGATGTGTGCCCGTGGTGCCCTGAGGAGGGGAGTGTCCACCGCGAGGTGTGACGTGAGGAAGGGTGTGCAGCTGTGAGGTGAGTATTCTCTCTCTCCATGCTGGCGGGCAGGTGCATGACGGGGTGGCTCCTGGAGTGTGTCCCTGTGAGGTGGCTGTGTGGTACGCTGGGGGTGCTGGCTGAGGGGCGTGTGTGGGAAGGGGGTGCTTGCTCTGTACCTGTTGAGATCTGTGTACACAACGTGGCATGTTCACTGTGTGCCTGGGCTGTGGCGCAGGTGCTGAGATGTCCGTATTAATTGGCTGTGGGCTGAGTATCCCCCGTGTGTACACGACAGTGTGTATGAGAGGAACCAGGGGTGCAGACTGTGCTGCCAAGCAGCCGAGAGCCTGGCCTTGGGAGAACTGGGGAGATCCCCTCACTGCCACCATAAACACTGGGGACCATAGAGTACCAAGGTCCAAGATGTCCTCGCAGCTGTCACCTCACTTGCCCTTATCACAGCCCTGTGCCCCCGATGGGGTCCCTGAGGTTCAGATGGGAGGAGCTGAGCCCCTTTACCACCTCGCTGTAGCTGCTCCTCTGGTCAGGACCTCCTTTCCCCACCTGTGGGGTAAGGCCTGTGATCGGCTCCCAGGACGGAATCACGCGGGAGAAGTGATGGGAAGGCAGGGGTGCCCCACGGGGAGCTTTGGTGGAGGTCCCACCAGCCAATGGCCTGGGGCCCTTTTGCTGAAGCAAATGCAGGCCGGGATCCTCGGAGAAACCCGCGGCCTGGAGAGGGCCAGGGACTTGCTCCAGGCCTCTCAGCTGGCCCTGGCACCCAGGTAGCCTCCTTCCCAGCCCTGCTGCTGCGGGGGGCTTCACTGGCAGAAACCATGCCCCGAAGGCCAAGCTCTCCCAGGTGGGCAGCGAGGAAGCGTCTCATTTTCCAGGTGATGAGCCCGAGGCCTGTGGCCTGCCCCCCCCTCAGCCGTCCCCCGCCCCTCCCCAGGTGCCCGGCGGCGGCGGCGAGTGGAGCACCGCGCTGCTGTCCCCGCGCGAGGCGGACTCGGCGGCCGAGGGGCCCATCCCGTGCCGGCGCATGCGCAGCGGCAGCTACATCAAGGCCATGGGCGACGAGGAGAGTGACGAGTCCGGCGGCAGCCCCAAGCCCTCACCCAAGACGGCGGCGCGGCGCCAGAGCTACCTGAGGGCCACGCAGCAGTCGCTGGGAGAACAGAGCAACCCCCGCCGGTGAGCGCGCAGCCCCGCCCCCTGAAGCCCCGCCCCCGAAGCCCCGCCCCCAGGCCCTCCGTGCCCCCGGGAGAGCTCCGCTCGCAGGTGAGTCCTGCCCTTGGGAGCCTCGGCCCTGGCGGCGAGCCCCGCCCATCAGTAAGCCCCGCCCCCAGGGAGGCCACGCCCGTAGACGAAGCCTGCCCCGGGAGCTCCGCGCCTTCGGGTGAGCCCGGCGCTTAGGCGAGCTGCTGCTGGCCAAGCCTCTTTCCACATGAGACATCCCCGATCACAGGCAAGCCTTGTCCTCCTAGGTGAGCCCCTCGCAGGTGTGCCTGCCCCTGGGAACCTCTTGTCACTCCTCCCCTTCGGGTGAGCCGTCCCGGGAGAGCCCTCCAGCCTCCCTGCAGGCGAACCCCATAATGGCCCAGGCTCAGTAGGTGAACCTGCGCTCAGGTTGGTCTCGTCCCTGACAGCCTCGGCCTTAGGTTGGCCCCTCCACTTTGATGAGGTGACCCCGGAGAGCACCGTCATTGGGTGAACCACCCCATGAGCCCCGCCCACAGTTAAGTCCTGACCACAGGCGAGCCCTAGCCTTTGGTAAACCGCGCCCATAAGGAGAACCTCCCTTGGTGGCTGGCCCAGGTAAACCCTGCCCGCAGGAGCCACAGCCTCAGGTGAGTTCCACTCCCAAAAGGGGTCTGCTCCAGGGGATCCTCTTTTTCAGGTTAGGAAACCGGCACTACCCAAGGATGACCAGAGCCCCCCCTGCCTCTTGCCTCTGTAACTGCTCCCTATGCTCAACTCCAAGATTTGGGGGACAAGGGGGTCCAGGAATAAAAAAGAGGTAGACAGCCTTTGTCTGTCCCACCACCCTGCCTGGAATTCCACCATTCTAGCCCCATCCAGTTGCTTTAAGGCTTGGAAGTTAGAGAAAGCAAGCTTATTTCTAGTTCTTCAGCTGTTGCAGGCATGAGCCTTTCTGGGTGACTGGTGCAGAAGGCAGGGGAATAGGCTGCAGGCTGGAATTCAGGACACCACCGGCCAGTCCCAGGTCTGTCCCTCCCTCAGCTTCAGTATCCCCATCTTTAAGTAAGGGGCTCAGCTGGATAATCTCTAAGACCCCTTCCAGTCTTGAGATTCTAGGAAGCCTACGAATGACCAGTGAGCATTAAGGTGGGAGAGGTGGGCAAGGCTGGGACACAGGCCTTGAATGACAAGGAGTCAGTAATAATAGTAGCAATAATAATAGCAACAGCCAGCCGCCCTCTCTTAGCACTTGCCTTGTGCTGGGCACTGTACCTGCCAGGGTGCACTTTAATCTGCATTATCAGCCCCAACAGGAGAGCAGTGTCATCCCCATTTTACAGGTGAGGAAACTGAGGCTTAGCAAGATGGTGGCTCACTC
The DNA here is from genome assembly GCA_026826555.1 of Tolypeutes matacus. Taxonomy (NCBI): domain Eukaryota; kingdom Metazoa; phylum Chordata; class Mammalia; order Cingulata; family Chlamyphoridae; genus Tolypeutes; species Tolypeutes matacus. The sequence continues at coordinate 10,610,776 of JAKSZT010021619.1, read as the reverse complement.
AGGGTCACCCAGTAAATAAGCTGGATTCCGATCCAAGCCCTTCTGTCTGGAACACCAAGAGCAGGGGTCGGGGAAGGCCCAGAGTCTGGCATGTGTGAGAAAGATTGAGGAGGCCGGGCCATGGGGAGAAGGGGTGAGTCTTCGTGTACCTGGTGGAAGCCACCTGGACATTGTACCAGAACTGAAGCCTTTTAGGCAGCCCCAGCCTGAGGCCAAGGTTGTGGGCAGTGACCTGCCTTCTCTGTCCAGCCTCTGAGATTGCCCCAAACCTGCAGGGAGGAAGGGAAGGGGCTGCAAAATTGGGATGGGTCCGCCTGGCCCTGAGCTTGATCCAGTTCAAAGGCAAGCTGGTGCTGCCACCTTGTGGTTTTAGCTGGTATGACAGATGACGCCCACCTCCACCCTTCAGGTTCTCACTAAAGTCATGGCCTCCAAAAGCTGGGAGCTCCCCCACTTGTTCGTCACCCACCCACCCCCCGCCCCCCGGACATTGCCCAGGCTCGCGGTGTCTTCCCTTTTGCCCTCTGCCACTGGATGACCTTGGTCAGTCTTTTCCCCTCTGCGCCTCAGCTTCCCCAGGCTGAGCAATAGGTGGGCTGAGCCCCATCTGCTCCCCACCCCTCACCAGGAGTCTGGACCGCCTGGATTCGGTAGACATGCTGCTGCCCTCCAAGTGTCCGAGCTGGGAGGAGGACTACAACCCCGTCAGCGACAGCCTCAACGACGCCAGCTGCATCAGCCAGGTGAGGGCGGGGGGCAGGCCAGGTCAGTGGGAGGGCGCCCCAACCCTCTGCCTCTCTGCTCATTGACCCTCACCCAGGAAGGGGGGGAGATGTCCAGGCCATCTGGTCCCCAGGTGTCTGCGTTGTACTTCATGTGGTCTTTGTTCCCGAAGCTGCTCGTGTGTGTCACTCCGCTCCACTGACTGTTCCTGTGCCTGGAGAGCGGCCTCATGGACCTGGCCTCCTGAGCTGAGGCCCCCCAGGGAGAGGCCCGCACCACTGCTGTGGGCCTCAGGGCCTTGCCGCCTCTCCAGGGGGTTAGAGCCAGGACGACAGAAAGCTAGAGACCTGGGTTCAAGCCTCAGTCTTACCACTGACAGTATGACCTGAGGACAAGTAACTTCCCGTCCCTGAGCCTCAATGTCCCAGTTTACCTCAGGAGGGTGATAATTATTTCAAAGAGGTGGTGTGAGGAATAAATGAGATAAAGAACTTAATGTGCTCAGCAAAGGACAGCTAACTTTAGGGTTATTATTATCCTCTTGCTGTGTGACCCTAGGCAAGTTGCTTCTTCATTCTGAACCTCTGTGTCCCAGCTGTTCAAGGGGAAGTTGGACTCCCAGGAACCAGCCAACTCTGCCACTAAGAGCAATAAGCACTCTGCATGGTGCTTTTAATTTACATGCTACTCCCTCAACCATCAGCTCCTCGAACCCTCAGAGCCACCCCCAGAGGGCTTTATTATCCATGTACCCATTTCACAGATGAGGAAACCGAGGCTCAGAGAGGTCCAGTCATGCAGCAGGAGGCAAAGCTGAGCAGGGATTGGGACTTTCAGACCCCAAACCTAGATCCCAGGCCCTGCTGTGTCCACATACTTTAGGGTTTGCCAAGGGAGGCCAGCCACAGCGCAAGGGCTCCTCCCGTGGTGTGGTTGGGGAGATGAGACCCAGAACAGGCAGGCGCCTGCCCCTAGTAGCACAACGAAGCAGTGGGCAGGCCTGGGGCTGGGTTGAGGGACTGCTCAGCACGGGAAGGCTTTGGGGCCCTGCCTCTGCCCCACTCCATGGTACCTGGCCTGGCCAAGCCCTCCCCAGCCCCCTGCCCCCAGCACCATGGTTCCCAGACTCCCAAGAGACTGACCTCAGATGTGGGGAGGGGTAGAGCGCCTCAGCCCACGGGACCCTCTGCCCCTGCCACCCTCATCCAGGCCCCACCAAGTGTCGCCTGAACGGCTGTCCTGGCCTCCATGCCTGCCACCTCCAATCCGTTCTCTGCTGCCAGAGGGAGCTTGTAAAAGACGTAAGTCAGATCACGCCACATCCCTGCTCCAAACCCTCCCAGGGCTCCCATCTCCCCCAAGTGAAAGCCCGAGTCCTCGCCGGGCCCTGGGAGCTCTGCAGGCCCCAGGCCTGCCTCCCTCTGGCCCTAATTTCCTCCCCTTCCTGCCAGTCCCCCAGCTCCAGCCATACTGGCCTCCTGCCAGGAGCTCTCTTCTCTCAAATCTTTGTGCAGCTGGCTCTTCGTGTTTCAGGTCTTGGCTCCAATGTCACCTCCTCAGAGAGGCCTTCCCTGACCACTGTCTGAAGTAGCCCCCCAGGCACAGTTCCCTGACTGGTTTTATTTTTTTTTTGACAGCACGTGTCACTATCTGGAACTATATTTATATGTGTATGTGTTTATTTAATGTCTGTCTCCCTCTTAAGACAGAATTCGGGGGGCTCATGAGGAGGTTGCTGGGTGGCCGGCCTCCCTCCCAGCTCCCCTACCCTGCGTTCCCACCTCTTGGTCTTCCTGTCTCTGTTTGTGTCTGTCTCCCTCTCCTTTTCTCTCTCTGACCCCTCTCCCCTAATCCACATTCTTCTCTGAGCCTCTTGTCTGTCTCCGCTGCCATTTTTCTCTCTGTGCCGGTCCCTGTGGCTCACATACCCCATCTTTACCCTCTGCCTGGCCCTGGCAACTGAAACAATTTTGCCCTTTAACAGCACAAAAAAGGCTTGTAGGATCAGCCAAGCTGGGGACCCCAGCAGGTCTCTTCCACCACCTTTGCCAAGACCCAGCTCTCTCTTAGCCCAGGATCCTCTGACTCCCCCAAACACACACACACACACAAACTCCTACCCCAAGAAGCTTGAGCTGACCTGAGCCACATATGTGGCCACAAAGTCAGAGACATCCCAGCCCAGGCCATGTCTCTAAGGCCTGGAGTCCTGTCAGAGAAGCCCTGTCCTACAGGTGCTGGACTGCAAAGGCCCTCTCTGCCTAGAGATGAGAAGGCTCTCGACTCTGTCCCTAATCTGTAGATCCTGGTGGGCTGCCTGCCCAGGTTAGAGGCAGCAGACAGGGGCCCCATGGCCCCAGCGGTCAGGCCAAGAGAATGGCTTGTAAACATCCCATTGTAAGTCCTTAGCAGCACCCAACCCCAGATAGAATGAGTCTCCCATTCCTGGAGGAAGCCAAGTGAAACATCTTGGCAGCTGGGCCTCAGCCAGTCTGGGGAGAAGACTAGACCAGCCAGCCTCAAGTCTCTTGCAGCCAAGCCTGAAGACTCTACCCCAGCCCCCTGGTTCCCCTATAACCCTCCCCCTCTCTTTCCTGCAGATTTTTGGACAGGCCTCCCTGATCCCCCAGTTGTTTGGCCATGAGCAGCAGGTCAGTATGCTTGCCATTCTCTCACACCCCAACCCCAGAGTCCAAGGTCGGGTCTCAGTCCTGGCATCCAAGTGGTCCTAGCCCCGAGCCCAGGTGGTGCAAGCAGAGCCACGACAAGGAGGAGAGGCTGGAAGCTCATGCTGGTGCCCTGACCCTCCACTCCCTACCCCTATCACTTCATTTCTCTCTGCCTCCACTTCCTCTTTCCAAAAATGAGAAAGAATGAGCTAGGTTCTATGAATGGGGCAGGAAAGAACTCCATGGCAGTAGAAGGCAATCACTGGAAGTCGGGCTCCCTTCCTCTGCCCTCCCACCAAGCCTAGGTCAGGCCTGAGGAGACTGTTTCATTGGGTCCAGCTGGGGCTGGGGGTATTGGCCTCCAGGGTCCTAGCCCCCAGATATCCTGATTTTCTCCTTTCTAGGACCCCAGCAGGGCCTTTAAGGATGTTGGGGTGTTGGAGTGAATGCAGAGGGTTTTATAAAAATTGGTGGGGGTGGTACCAGTCCTCCATCCCTCCCATGCCCACCCATCCTGCCCCTGGAACTGGCCCCCTCCACCATCCCTCCCAGGCCCCAGGCCCAAGAACAGAAAGTGGGACAGGAAAGGTGCTCTGAGAACAACCCTCACGTAGCCAGGCGTGGGTGAGGGACTTGCCCCAGGCCACACGTCCTGCAGGGACAAAACTAGGACCAGACCCACATCTCTAGTCACAGATGCCTCCTGCGCCCCCTCCCCTGTGTCATAGTGCCTTTGGAACATAGCACTTGAGAGGGTCTTTGGGGAGCCCACAGTGGGCCAGGCAGCAAGGATTTATAGCCAACATCTATAAATCTTCATACTCGTTCCACGGAGTTTTGCCTGTAATAACAGGTACAGTTTACCAGGAACTTCCTATCCCAGAGCAATTGATAGAAGTTATCCCATTTAATCTTAACAGCAACCCTATGAAATTAATTAGCCCCGTTTTATTGGTAGGGAAACTAAGGCAGAATGACTTGCCCAAGTTCATATTGCGAGGAAGTGATGGGGCCAGTGCAATTCCAAAGCAAGACCTCACTGCCACTGGCAGTCACAAGGGCCTCTCAATATGCCTCAGGTTCCGGCTTTGGAGGATAAACACCCATCTGTTTGATGCCCTTCCCCCAACTGAACTTTGGGTATGCCACACAGCCTATCTTTTTTAATTTGTCACCACTGTCCAATAGAACTTTCTGTGCTGATGGAAATCTGCCATAATCCGTGCTGTCCAGTGAGGCAGCCCAAGTCACATGTGGCTGCTTGAGCAAGTGAAATGTAGCTAGCGTGACTGAGGAACAGACTTTTTTATTTTAATTAATTAAAACCCAAGTAGCTGCATGTACCTAGCAGCTGCCATATTGGACAGAGCAGGTTTAGACCTTTCCAAACAAGCCGTCTAGTTATTTTCCCAAGTACGCAGGCATTCCATTTCACTTAGATGAGGAGGAGCTGGCCCAGAGAGGACAATGATGGCCTGAATTTGCACAGCCGTGTCAGGGGCACACCTGGCCCCCAGGACTGGCTCCATCTTTCATCCCACATGGTGCCCTGGCCCATCCACCGGCCCAGGTCTCCCCCCGGGACCTCCCCCCTGTATCTGTCTTTGGCCAGCTGACTCCCCAACATCCATCCTGTTCCCAGTTGCCAATGTAGCCTGAGGCATGGGTCAGGCAGGCCCTTCCAGAACCCTTGGAGAGTGTATGTACAGTGATGAGTGAAACAGAGAAGCAGTCAGGTCCCTGCCAGCCCCTCCAGCTGCAGATTTGGGGGATCCTAGATGGGTCCTGGATGGTCATCTCTGGAGGGACACTTAGAAACCATCTAGATGAAGTTGAACTAGATGGAAGTGGCAAATAGCGCGTATGCCACCACTCTCTCTACGGCCCACGGCGGGCATCACTCATCCATCCTCACTGCCACAACCCTCACTCTGGTCTTGTCTTCCCCCAGCAAACCAGACTCATACCTGGCCTCTGGCTTCCATTCTTTCACCAACATCCCCTATCCCAGAACTAGATTCATCTTCCTTAAATACACACTAGTTGTGCTGGTTCTGCCACTCCCTTACTGGGTGCCACTGGCAAGTGTCTTCTTCTCACTGGCCCTCAGTTTCTGGGATTGGACCATAAGTTGGTAACCATCCAGCACGCGTGCTGCCACCCCCATTCCAAAATTCAGGGCAGACATTATTAATGGGTCATGTCCCTCTTTCCTGCTGAACGCAAATGTGACCTCAAAATATGCTATCCATAGGACATGTATACAGCAAGATATAGTCTAGTTCACACCCTGCAATATTCCAACTTTCTCCCCCATTGTAGAGATGGGAAAATCGAGGCCCAGACAGGGGCGATGACTTGCCCAAGATCCCGCCACTGGGGCTGTTTATTTCTTAAGGGCTCTATCTGCCCATCCCATACCCTGAGTGAGATGGTGGAGGGAGTGGAAGCAAAGCTCCACAGATGCTACAAGCCCCGCAGCTGAGCCGACCACCAGGTGCCCCTTTTCTTCAGGATGGGCGAAGCTGGCCCCTGACACCTGCCTTTGCCTGGACAGGTACGGGAGGCAGATCTGAGCGACCAGTACGAAGCAGCCTGCGAGTCGGCCTGCAGCGAAGCGGAGTCGGCAGCGGCGGAGGCTCTGGACCTGCCACTGCCCAGCTACTTCCGCTCCCGCAGCCACAGCTACCTGCGCGCCATCCAGGCAGGCTGCTCCCAGGAGGAGGACAGTGTCTCCCTGCAGTCCCTCTCCCCGCCACCCAGCACCGGCAGCCTCAGCAACAGCCGCACGCTTCCGAGTGAGTCTGGCAATGGGGGCAGAGAGTTTCTGCAAGGGGACCTCAGGGCCCAGCCTGTGGGGACTGGTGGGGAGGAATCCGTGGTGGGCTAGCCAGGAGCCAAAGGAGGGCTGGGAGCAAAAGCTGGAGGCCTTGGGGCTGAACTGCAGAGCACCTGGCAAACTGGAGTTCAAATGGGGTTGTAGAGGCAGATGCCACCACTGCGGGTTTGGAGAAAGCTGGAAGTCGTGGGGTATTTGGTTGCCCCTTGCTCCCCTGAGCCGGTCCAGCTCCCCAGCTGGAGCAGCCACCTGCCAGTGGGCGGGGTCTACTGAAGCTCTCCCTCCCTATTTGGTTAGTTTAGGTAGCCCATCTATAAACTGAGGGCTTATGCTGGACCCGAGCACTCATAAGGAGGTAAAATAAGACTGTACGCGAGAACGGATATAGTTCAGTGGTTGAGCGCCTGCTTCCCACATACGAGGTCCTAGGTTCGATCCCTGGTACCTCCTACAAAAAAAAAAAAAAAAACCAACTCGGGGGAGCCAGTGTAGCTGAGAGGTTGAGCACCAGCTTCCCACACATGAGGTCCAGGGTTGAATCCCCAACCCTGGTACCTGGAAAAAAAAAAAAAAAAAAAAAAAAAAGACTGCTCGGAGGGAGAGTGTAGCCAGGGCCTTCCTTACTGGTCCTCTGAGTTGACTTTGAGCCTCTTGACAACCAAAGTAACAACGGCAGTTGGGATTGGATTGTTGCAGTAAAAGAGACGACAGTTTGAAAAGCTCAACTGCTGTTTGATGTAAATAAATGAACCTGAATCCCATAGATACTCTATACACAGGTAGCTGGCTTATTGACTAAACAAACTGGTCTTTGCAGGGGCACAGCAAGAAACAACTTCATTTGTTCTCACTCTTGTCTTTCAAACTCACCCTCAGGTATTGAGCAGGATCTGGTCTAATTTCATAACTGCCATCTCATTTTCCTCAAATCTCCCCACCTGCAGCAGCTGGGGTTGGACTTGGGCAGGAAGCCCGCAGCAGGGAGCTGGGCCTGGTATCCATTTCTTCTCTGTTCCTTGCTCACCAGCAGTTGTTTCTGGTTCCTCCGGGTGGAAGGAGAAGGTGGCTGGAGGAGGTGTTGCCTGGCATCGGACTCTGTGTGACTGGCCTTCCCTCCGATGATGCTTTTGGGGTTTCTCCCGCACTGCAGGGCCCTCCTGGTGCCCTGTTTCCTGGTGTGAGCAATCCCCCGCCCCCCAGCCTATTGCTTCCTAGCCTCCTCAGCTTCTCCATCCCCCAGGCCCCTCTACCCCTCTCTGCCTCTTTTTACTAGGAGCCCTGGCTCTGCAGGCAGGCATCTTGGGCAGAAGCCTCTGAAGAAAACAGCAGCCCTGCTTTCTTCCTCGGCCGCACTTAACCTGTGTGAAAACAAGGGCCTTTGCATCACTGAACTCTGAAATGGTGGGCTGACCTGTCAAAGCGTTCCTTCTGGACCCGCTGTGATGGGTAGCCCCGACAGCTTCTCCAGGTTGGAGGTCTCCACATAGGAGTTGAAGCCCAGATTCTGTGGTCTCCAATTCCAGGGGAGCATTCCGCTACAGTTCCACAGGAGCCTCAGATGAAGAATCAGATTCTTCACATCCTCACGTTTTATGAGAAGTTGTCTAGGCATGAGATGGGCCTGGGAGGACATATAGCCCCCCAGGCGATTCTCTTCAAATAAACCCTCACTCACCAGTCTCCCCAAATCCCAATTACTCATGTTGGAGCTGAACATGGATGATGGGCCACATGCCCAAAACAGTTTGAATCCCTGTATGGGTCAGTTATAGTCACAGTAATGCTGCCTAACAAACAACTGTACAATCAGTATAATATGACAATGAACATTTATTTCTTGCTCCCAAATTTGTGGCAGCTGGGGCAGCTCTGCACCACGTCTGTCATCCTCCTCCTGGGAACAAACTGTCCCCCTGGGATCGGTGGCCTAGGCAGGGCATATTCTTCTCATGATGATGGCAGAAACCCAAGAGACCAAGCCTAGCTATACAAGTACATCTCAGGGCCCCGGTTTACATAATATCTGCTAAATTCCTAGTGACTAAAGCAAGTTGCATGGTGGATCTTAAAGACAAAGGCTGGAGAAGTACCTCACATTTGTGTAAGAAGCTGTACTTATATGGCACAAGGTGTGCATACAGGGAAGGTGAAGTTAGGGTCAATAATTCAGCTCTCTGTAGTCCATCCTCTTGATCACAAGCTTTCGCATCCTTCCCGCATATAAAATTCTCTTATCGTCAACAGCCCGAAAGGTTTCATCCAATCATGGCATCGTGATCTTTTGATCTATGTCAAGTCTGAATGTGGCTCCTCTTGATTAAGAGACCTGTGAACTAAAAAGGCAAGATTTCTCCCCTGTATTCCCCCCGGCCACACACACCCAGCGTCCATTGGTGAAATGGGCACAGGATAACTGCCATTCACACTGCCACTCCTGAAGGGGCAGAATATTCTATTCACAAATATTCATCTGTGGTGATTCTGAAGTCCTTCTGGGTAAATGTGAGGCAAATACTCTGGGATAGGGAATATCCCTTGAGTAGGCCCAAGCTCTACTCCCGGGGTGCATTCCCCAACCCCCTATCCTCCACAGCTCTTGGCTCTGCTCTCCAAAAGACTTTCCTTGTCCATCAGCCTGTTTGGCCACTTCTGGAGAATATGCCCTTTGAGCCGTTCAACACCTTTCTTAGCCTGCTTCCTGCTAAAAGAAAGTTAGGGGCCCAGAACTCTCTAATGGTCTCCTCTCTTCAGCCCAGGCTGATGGTCCTTTTGCCAACACACCTACCTCAGACACTCAAAGGGTTTCCTATAAATTTGATTCCACTTAACTCACGTGCCAAAAGCCATGCCCACAATTATTTCTGAGACAGCCCCCTCTCTCTAGACTTAATTTTTACTACTTTGGGTACATCAGGTTTCTGTGGAGAGGATCTACGAGATGGTACCTTATTATTTTCTAAATGTCAGTAAAAGGTGATACCACATCCTTGATTTGATCTGGTCTCCCATGCTGAATCTTAGCTGGCTATGACCTTGTTTTGAGCTTTGTCCCCAGGCTGTACCTTAATTTGAGAATCCTTTACTGGTTAGAAAGGCTAGAGACAGTGGATTTATTTTCCAGCACAGCAAGTTCTGGGTTCTCTGTATTCCTTCTAAACACTCCCTACAAACTGGTTACTTCTTTTATACATACCTCTCTTTCTTTTAAGTCCTTATCAGATGCAGTGAAAAGAAGCCAGCTCTTGCTTTCAACGTTTTACCTGGAAACTATCTCGCCCAGATCCATTTGCTTTCTTTAAGTTACTGTAGATGGCAGTTTTATCAAATGTTTTGTCTCTACGTAGCATGGGTTGCCCTTTTTCAAGCTTCCTGTAACAGTTTACCCACTACTCACCACCACTTGGTCCCAGAGCCAATGCCAATTATTTTAGGTTTTTTGTTGCAACCAACACACTTTGCTTGGTATCACTTTCTTTATGAGTCAACTTTTACCACAATAATGCTGTATAACAAATAAGTACATTCTTTCGGTGGCATATGATAATAAGCATTTGTTCTCATTCATGAGTTTGCAGGTCAGCTGGGGTGGCTTTGCTTTGTGATCCTGGGGCCAAAAGGTGGCCTAGCCAGGGCATGTTTTCTCCTGGTGGTAGCAGAAGTTTAAGACGGCAAGCCCCGCTCTGCAAGCACGTTTCAAAGCAAGTCACCAAGTTCAAAGTCTAGGTCCTTGGAAATACACTCCACCTTTTGTAGGAGAAAGTGCGGTTACATAGCAAAGGGCATGGATACAGGGAAGGATTGAGAATGGAGGCCAACAATTCAATCCATCACAGCTCCTGCCCCCTCCCCCCAGCCATCCCACATGAACGATCTAGCATCTGGCTTTAAACGGAGGGATGCTGGGCTCCACTTATCTCCAGTGTGGGAGCTTCCACCCAAACCAAGACTCTTGGGAAGGTATCGGGTAGCAAAGTCTCACACTTGCCCAGATGTGTGTACATATGCACCTCCTTAGAGACATATATAAGTTTCGTGCCCTTACACCTACATATGATAGGAAAACATTTAAAAACACACGTACACTGATGTTCTCCTATGTGAACATCTCCCCTAATATCTACATGTACCTGTATAGGCACTCACATACCTGTCCAGCTCCTTCAAGGCTCATGCCACCTCCACACCTGGGAGGGAATTGTGCCTCCAGCAGATCGGGGCCACCAAAAGAATTCTCACCTAGGCCCCAAGTATCCCCGGTCAGCCTTCCTTCCAAGTTTCCATAGTAACCACTTACCAATTTGCTCTTCTCTTCTCAAACCTCTGATCCCCTCACTTTCAGCAGATAAACCCACCTACCTCCAGGTAGAAGCAAGCCAGCAGCTTGCCCAGCCTGTGCCCAGAGCTGCAGCTGGTCCTTTTGGTACCTTTGAGCTGCGTTAGGGAAAGGGTGCTCCTCCTTAGGACCCTTCACCGCCATCTGTTGTCTTAATGCACAGTTTTTATTCCTGCCATCTGCCAGAAATTTGTTATAATAATTATATAATTCACTTCTGTCTCTATTGTGAAAAGCACGCCCCCGTCCCCGGCACATGTGGCATCCTTAATCAGTGTAAAACTTATACCCCGTGCCTGCAGTCCTGCCTGGAACCTCCTCCCTCCATGCAGACACCCCTCTACTCAGCCACTGTCTCCCTGCAGGGTCACCCTTGCTCAGAAGACTGCCCCTCCTCCTCAGCCTGTCTCTGTGCAGTGAGCCCTGCCCCTCCCCTCAGGGCTGTTCTGAGCCCCCAAGTTGCTGGGGGCATGAAAGCTCTTTGTCACTCACCCAGGGGCACATGTGTAAGCAGGCAGTGGGTAGATGTGGGTGAGAGGCGGTTCTAGAGGCAGTGAGAGCCTGGCGTGGCCCGCCCCCCTGAGTGGTCGTGGGCAGGGCCTGGAGCTGCCCACCCACCCACTTACAGCTAGCCGGCTTCCCTGCTGCCAGCGCTGCCGCTGCTGCCACCCGCTTCCTCCCTCCTCCTTTCTGACCCAGATTCCATATTCCAGAAATAGCCCTGGCAGGTGACTGGCGTAGAGGGGGGCTGTGGCTGGGGGGCAGGAGAAAGCAGCAGCTTGGCTGCATGTACAAGCCCCTCCCCAGCCAAAGGACCTACCTGGGAGGGGCCCTGGGGAATGCCATCACCCCTCAACCTGCCGCTCAGCCTGCCCCCCCTCCTCTCTACGCCTCTGAGAAAGAGAGGAAGGAAGAGAAGACAAAGCCCTCCCTGTCTCCCATTCATGCTCAATGCTCATTCGTGCTCCTCCCAACTCCTTTTCTCCATCCCTTTCTTCCAGCTTCCCCTCCCCTTCCTCTCCCTCTCTTTTCTCTCTCTCTCTCTCTCTCTCTCTCTCTCTCTCTCTCTCTCTCTCTCGCTCCACCATCTTGGCCTTCTGTCTGTCTCCCTCAGTCCTGTTTCTCCCCCATTTTCTCTCCCTTCCCTCTCAGTTTCTGGCCCTTCCCTCCACCCTCCCACCCTCCATTTCTGGGTCTCTCCCACTCCCTCATCATCATACAGGGGACTCAGCAAGCATGGTGGGGGGCTGCTGGGTGGCACCCCCGCTCCCGTCAACCACATTCGCAGTACCCGTGCACACCTGCACACACACACGTGTGGAAACATACTCTTGGCAGTGCTCGAGGCTCAGGCTGAGCTGGGGTAGATTCTGGGCCTAAGGAGCACTCTTGCTTCTTGCTCAGGGCCCTGAGTTCTAGTTTCAGTTCTGCTCTGTCACTCTGGGTGGGTCCCTACCCCTCTCTGGGCCTCATTGTCTCCATTCATTGTGAGGACTTGGATCTGGGGGCCACCTGAGCACATCTCCCATCTGTGACCATCCAGACCCTCGCTGCTCTTCCTCTCTCCTCCTTGTCTCCCCTCCCCTCTCCCAGAGCTCCCCTGGCTTCTTATCTGATCTACTCCCCCACAGTAGACACAGGAGAGGGGCCTGACAAAGTCCCAGAAAGCAATCAACCCTCCAGGCACCCTTGTCTCCCAGGCCCACTGCCTGGGCCTAGGCCTGCCCAATGTCTGGCTCTCACACAACAGGCCCCTGCCAGCTCAGCCCATCCCATCTCCAGAGAGTCGGGGCTAAGAGGAACCTCAAAGGCCATCTTGCCCAGAAGTGGCAAATAGATTTTCAGCTCACATGTCATCGCTGATCCCTGGGGCTAAGATTTAGTTAAAAAGAAAAGTATGTCACCATCGATTAGTGATGTCTGCCATGGCAGGGATAGACATATTTGCCATTCCTGATTTAACTCAGTTCTTCCCAGTGTACACATATGCACAAACACACTTCTGTTTTACAAAGAAACTGCAGCCTAAAGATGGTGAGTGACTTGATCGAGGTCACCCAGCCAGTAGGACAGGGAACTAAGTTTCCCACCTGGGTCTGCCTCACTGGAGAACCTTAAGTTCCCCTTTATCCTGCATGGGGGTGGGAGGAGCCCTCCAAGATCCTGGGAGAGGTGCGGCATGGTCACAGGAGGTTCCAGGGAGAATCATCTGGCAACATGGGAAGGATGGATTGGAGGCAGGGAGGCCACTCAAAGGCCAATGCAGTGGTCCAGGCAAAGGACAGGGAAGCCTGGACAGGGGCGTGGGGTTGGCAAGGAGTGGGAGGATCAAGGAGACCCTTCCAGAGTGGGTGATGTGGTGCCAATATCCCCTCCTGCCGAAATGGACACTTCCCCGCGGAGGGCACAGGGTAGAAGCTGGCCTTTGTTCCTGGGCTCGACCAGGACATTCCTGGTTCATCGAGCGCCTGCTGTGTGCTCAGTGCAAGGTTTGTCATTCTTCTGAGTCCTGATTTTAGGCTGACCCATCAAGCCTTCTGGAAGAAATAGTGGTGGGCACACTTAGGACTGGTGAGCAGGCCTCAAACACCAGGACTGACAAGACTGGGCACTCCTTAACACCAGCAGAGCAGAGAATTCATCCCAATGGAGGAAATACTGAGGTGCTTAAATAGACTCCTGGAGGCCCTATGGTGTGGTAGTGAAGGACTCGAGCCTTGTGGTCAGGCAAGCCCTTTCATTCAATAGTTGTTCACTGATCACCTGCTAAGTGCCAGGCCATGCTGAACACACCAGGGACACCTCCATGAACAAAACAGCTGGAACCCTTGCCTCTATGGTAATGGGGAAGGGGGGGTGCACAGACAAAACAATAAACATAAATAACATAATTAAGCATATGGTTTCCTGGAAAGTTTTAAATGCTATGAAAAAAATAGTGCAGGGTAAGGGGTATTGGAAATGCTGGCAGGGTGAGGGAAGGGCTGTTGCAGGATAAACAAGGTCGCGAGGGGAGAGCTCATTGCCAAAGTGATGTCTGAAACTTGAAGGAAGTGAGGGGCTTCTGGGGGAAGGACTCAAAGCAGGGGGAACAGCCAGTACGAAGGCTTTGAGGCAGGGAGTTGTCTTGCCTGTTGGAGGAGCAGGAGCCAGTGAGGCTGGGGCAGAGCAAGCCAGGAGAGAGTGGTGAAAGATGAGGTCAGAGGGAGAAGGGCAGATCATGTAGGGCCCTGACCACAGGCCACCAGAGGATTGGGCTTTTTGCTCTGAGTGAAATAGGGAACCATTGGGGCATTTGGAGCAGGGGAGTGGAGTGGCTGGATTTACATTTTCAGCGAAACACCAGGCAAAACACTCCAGTGAAGGGTCAAGAAGTGGGGATGCCAAATAGGAGGGTAGTGTGGTAATGCAGGGAGCCAGGATGGTGGCTTACACAGGGTGGCAGTGAAGGAGGTGATGACAACCTGCTGGATCCTGGATGGGTTCTGACAGTAGAGCCAACAGGATTCCTTGGTGGATTGGATGTGGGGTGTGAAGGAAGGAGAGCAGTCAAGGGTGATAGGAAGGGATTGTTATGCAACCAGGTAACCAGGTGGAATGCAGAAAGCCCCAGCTCCCCTAACTTTCACCCCGGTGGTGATGGGGTGGTGGTGGTGGTATTCCAGGCAGAACAGTCACTATTTAGAAAGTTGGGAAAAATTTAGGAGGCCCTGCCACTCCAGGAGAGGAATCCTTGGGGCCGGCCCAGCCCGGGATTAGGGATGGGGCGGGGCAGATAATGAATCCTGCCTATCCCCCACCCCTGCTCTTAGGGTGGAGCCAGACTGGGGACTCTTGGGACAAGCACCTAGCCCTTGCCTTGTACACAGTAGGTGCTCCATAAATGTCTCTTGGGACCCTAATACATCACCATCAGAAAGGAATGCTGAAATCCCTAATCCAGCAAGTCTCAAACATGGGAAGATGCAAGCTCTGATTGAGACCACCTGGGTTCCCGCCCAGGACTCTGCATTTCAGCCAGTGCCCCAGTTATCATCAATACTGGGGGCCAAACATTAAGTGCTTAGTACAGGGGTAATGTGGTGAGTAGGATGATGAGTGGAATGAGGTGAACTAAAATTTTCAAAGTGCTTAGCACAGTGCCTGGCATCAAAACGGCGCAATAAGTCTCAGTTGCTTTGCTATTATTATGCCTTTATGCAAAAATCATGACAATGGTCTTGGGGAACAGTTATCATCTTCTTCAGTTCTCACAACTCTATGAGATTCCTAAGATTCTCTATTTTACAGTTGGGAAAACATGCACAGAGAAGGGTAGGGACTTGTCCGCCGTCACCCAGCGAGGCAGATCGGGGAACTGGAGTTGGGTCCGTGGGTGGCAGAGGGGTCACTTGTAGGTGTGGCCTGGCGAGATGAGGCCTGCGAGGAAGCCGCAGGCCCAGGACTGAGAGAGGAGGGACTAGCAAGGCGAAAAGCGAGAGGTTCGTCTACTCAGACAGCGCTGTCTGCCAGCCGGGCTCGGGGCTGGGCACTCCGCCCTCACTGCTCGCAGCCCGCAGTCGCAGCTGCCTGCGGGTCTGAACGCTTCCCGGCCCACCTCCCCACGGAGCATGCGTCCCGTTCCAGCTGGAACCGGTTTGGCGGGGCGATTTGAGGGGCGGAGCCCCCGGGCTCAGGCATGCGCGTGCCGACGTGGGCGCGCGCTCCCTTTCAGTCTATCTGCCTGGGCGTGGGCTGGACTCTACGCCCTGCGCGCTTGCGCACTGGCCCAGCCCCCCAGCGCGCGCATGACAGGCCACGTGCCGACCGGGCTGCGCGCGCCCTCGCCCGTCCCCGGGAGTCCCGGGCGCGGCGCGCGCGCGACTGACGCGGGGGGCGGGGCGGGGCGGGGCAGGCGCGGGGCTTTAACCCAAAGGCCCCGCCCCTCGGGCGTACAAAACCGGAGCCTCGGGCCGGGCCGCGTGAGGGAGGAGGGTGAGTGCCCGCCGCTGGCCGCAGTTGCCGCCAGTCGGTCCGTCACGCCGTCCGTCTGTCCGGTCCACGTCGCCGCCGCCGCCGCCTCCTCCGCCCGGACGCCCGGGGCCCGCCCAGCGCCGCCCGGAGCAGCCGCGGCCCCGCGAGGAGACGGGCGCCGCCCCCGCCCGGCCCTGCCCCCGCCCTCGCCCTCCTCCCAGTCCGTCTGTCCGTCTGTCCACCCGCCCGCGCTTCCGTCCCTGTGTCCGGCCGCCCGCCCCTCTGGCCTGTCTCGCCTGTGCTCCGGCTTTGTCTCTCCCCGATTCGCTGTCTCTTTGTCTCTGCGCTCGCGCTCCCGCACAGCCCCTCCCTCGCTCCCCGATCTCGGGGTCTCCCCTCAGAGCGACCCTTTCTGAGCGCCTCCATTCTTCGGAGCTCCCCCTCAGAGCGCCCCCGCCAGATCTTTTGGGGCCTCCTCTTCAGAAACCCCCCATACTGTCCCAGGGCTCCCCTCTAAGCTTCCTGCACATCTTTGGGAGTCCCTCCCTTCGATCTGTACCCCAGCCCCTGGGGGGTTGCCTCTTTTGAGCCCCCATTTCTCAGGGTTTTCTCATTTGGGTATCCCCCATATCAGCCGGGACCTTCTAGATCCCTTGGGGTGTCCCCACTAGACGGCCCCCAGTAGCCCCCTGATTTCAGAGCCCCTCTCTGCCTTCCCTTGGTTTGCTCGCAGTCGCTGCCTCTCCCTGTTCTCTGAGGCATTCTGAGCACCCCCATTTCTGAGTCACAGTCCCCTGCTTTGCTGTCTGCCCCTCCATCTGTCTTGGTGGTCTCGCCACTCTGTGTCTCTTGCGCTGAAGGCCCCTCTTTGAGCCTGCCCCTTTGCCCAGGGCTCTTGGTCCCCTGTCGCTTTCTCCGCCCCCATCTCCTGTCTCCCCTTCTCTCCGCTCCCGTGTCTCTCCCTCTCCCTCTTTCTGTCTTTGCCGGTCCCTGGGTCTCTGACCCCATCCGGCCCTCATGGCTTTGTGTCTGGAGCTCTTGAAGCAATGTGAGTGGTGGGGTGTCCGGGTCGGGCCGGAGTCGGCCTGCAGGCTGGCCGCGGCCATGGCTCCATGGGGCTGACGCTGGGGCAGGAGACTCTGGGGCCTCCCGACAAAGGGGGGCACGGAGGGAGGGGCCAGGCCGTCTGGCTGAGATGGGAGTGGGGGGCCTTCATGCTCTGAGGCTTTTGCTTTACTCGCTTGAGTGTGCGCGGGGGTGGGGTTGCCACAGGCTGGGAACCCCTGCCCGCTTGGCCCTGCATGGCCTGGCACTTTGTGATCGCTTGTGGGCAGGTCTAGGCTATTTTGGAGCCGGCAGGATGTGATATCACTTGGGCGTTTATTTAGACTGGGCTGGGGGTGGGGGCTGCGTTCTTGCCAACTTGAGTAATGAAATTTTACAGGGGGGTGCGGCTTTATAGGCAGCTGGGCTGTGGGGTTTGTGGCCAGAACTTTGCAGGACATCAGAGTGGCAGGTGAACAAGGTTCTGTGCTGCCTTGGTCTTGCTGAGAATCTCCATTCAGGATGGTGGGAGGCATGGGGGTGGGGGGGTCCTCAATATAACCACCCCTGAGTATTGGGTTTAGGCGTATATAAAACCTATGGGGCCTTGGTTCTGCCAACTTCTAGCTCTGTGACTTTGAGTGAGACCCTTTACTTCTCAAAGCCATGGATTCCCCATTTGTAAAAAGAGAATAATTGTGCTGCCTCACACTGTTACCAAATGGAATGCCTATAGACATGTTTATGAACTGTCAGCCTTTCTTTAAACTGAGCCCTAGAGAAGGAAAGTACTTTGCCCAAGGGAACACAGCTAGTTTGTGGCTTCCCATAAAGCAGAGAGTTGGCTTTCCCTTATATCCTGATTCCTGGTTCCTGTTTGTCAGTTGGTAAAGAATAGGCAGGTGTACCCAGTGGGTTGCCTGTTCTGGGAGACAGTTGGGTTTTCCATGCACCATCCCTTTTTTTTTTTTAAGGGTGGGCCCTGCCTGGCCAGTGGTACTTGGGAGTCAGTCATTCCAATTGTGGTTGTGAGCCCAGGCTGCTTTTCCTGTTTCCTCATTGATCAGGGAACAAAGGCCCCAGCTAAGAGAGGCTCCGCAGACAGCTGGGGTCTGCTGTCAAGGAGCTTAGCATGTCTCAGAACTTTGGAGAAGGAAATGAGATCAGCTCTTATAGCCTCGTCTTATCGATGACAAGGTTTGAGTTAGGGCTCCTGGATTCTGTTCCATGGCACTGCTCTGAAAAGGTCGCTGTCAGTCTGGTGTCACCTGCCCACTGGCATACAATGACAATCGCTAACACCCACCGGCCTTTTCCTGTGTGCCCTGTACACGAGCTCCATGCATTACCTAGACTACCTGGCATGGAAGGAGGAAGGGCATGGTTCCTAGCCTGGAAGCAAGAGGATCAGGTCCTCACATTTTCACTCACTCTCAAAGAAGTCACTTCCTCCTGGACTTCAGCTTCTTTATCTGTAAAATGGGAATAATCCTTGTCCTGAGACTAATCTAAAGTCATTGAATCCCTAAAGAAATGCTGTGAGGCAGAATGCCAAGGTTCTGTTCCTGGCTCATACTGAGATGCTGTGTGACTTCAGTCAAGTGTCCTCCCTTCTCTGGACCTCTATTTTTTCCATCTGAAAAGTGAGGAAGTTGGATGCCATGGTCTCTTGGAACCCTCCAGCTCTGACATGTGAGGATCTTAGGGTAACTCAAAAGCCACCTATTCATACCTGTGTCTCATCTTACCTTAAAAGTATACTTGGTCACAGAATAAGAGGTGAGTGTGCTAAATGCTACAAATGGATGTTGATGCTATGCTGAGGGGGTGGGGTGGGGTGGGGGGAGGCCATTAATAGGAGAAGAGACCCTGTCTGGGATCAGAAAATCTTCCAGGAAGAGGTGGTGTTTGAGTTGGGCTGGGATATTGTACAGGATTTGAACAAGCAGAGATGAGGGAATGGGAAGGGCATTCCAGGCCATGGGAGCCGTGAGAGCAAAGACACAGAGGCCAGAAAAACAAGTGTGTAGCAGGAATAATCAATAAACCTGAGGAAAGAGTGCCTGGAAATAGTTATACACATCCGCTGTAGCCATTTCTTGGAGGGTATAACAGTCTGGATTTGGAGGGTGCTGATGCCTTTCGAGGGGAGAAGTGACCCCAGCAGAGCTGGTCTTTGGGAGAGCTCTGCCTGTAGAGAGTACCTTTGAACTGGACGAAATTGGGAGAGGCTGTGGTGGGGTGCCGGGGCAAGGGCTGAGGCTTTGGCCAAAGGGTCTGATAGTTGGAGAACGTGTGGAGGGCCACTGCTGGGGACAGCGGCTGTGCCCTTGGCCAACCCTGGGAATGAGCAGTCCTGGGCTCACCCTCCTACCAGGCGTGTTCTGCTGCTGACCCAGCTGCTGCACAAGGCTGCACACTCACCCTTCATCGGCAGCCAAGGGAAATGTTTGTGCTTCTGCTGTGGTCTTTTAAGAGATTTTGAAATCCTCACAGTTCAGGGGCTCTGTGCCATCTTGGGAAATAGACTAGATCAGAATTCAGTGATCCAAATCCTAGGCCAACCTCCTTCTGACTCCTTACTTTGGGCCTCCTTTGGGCAAGGGCCTGACCTCGGGCTCCAGTGGCCTTTCCTGTGGTTTCAATTCATCAGATGTTTAACTGAGCACCTCCTGTATGCCAGGCATGGGACTGTGGGAATCGAAGATGAATGAGGCCCAGTAGGATTTGGATGTATTATATGTACAACATAAAAGGTTTTCAGTTTTTGTATACAAGACCAAGAGTGCATATGTAAAAACCTTGGCCTCTCCAAGCTCGTCTTTCTTTTTTTTTTTTTTGCTCGTCTTTCTTTGATGACATGAAAATAGCAAAGGCTTAGTTTTACTGAACCTTTAAGGAACAGATCCCTTTTATCTTATACAAACTGTTCCAAAGAATAGAAATAGTATGTTAGAACCACAGACACTGGGCTTTAACTGGTTTCCATAACACACTGACTGGATAATATTGGAAAAGTTGCTTTCTTTTAGCTTCAGTTTCCTCATCTGGTAACTCAAGTTAATCAAATTTACACTGGGATTATGGTGAGGACTAAGTGAGGTTATATATATAAAACACCTGGTACACAGTAGGCACTTAATAAATGTGAACTTTCTCCTAATAATATCTGGGTCAGTTTTCTCTTTGGTGGAACAAGACAGAGGCCCAGCTTCTCCCCCACGCTCCCTGTGGCTGGAGTCTAGGTAACCAGGAAAGCACCTTTTGGCTCTTCTAATAAGTAATAGGCATAACCTTCTGATCTGAGTGCTGTGTGAGGCATTGTGTAATATGCCCGGCCCTTTCCTGACCATTGTTCCTTACTACAGTCCTGGGAGGAAGTCAGAAGCCAGAAGCCAGTGGAGTTCTTCACATTTCACAGGTGAATGAAGAATGGGGACCCAGAGAGGGGCAGGGACCCACAGCAAGGTAGTGCTGGGCAAGCTTGAAGCCCAGGCCCCTTGACTTTTCTCGCTGACGGCTTTTCTCCAACTTTATTGCTTCTGCCTGGCCACCTTCTCGGGGTCTGGCATCTGTTCCACAAGAAGGATTTGCTTGACATTTCACCAGCCTGTGAGCTCATCTCAGTTTTAAATGGGGCTTAGCTTGAGGCTGGTGGGACTGATTCACCACGTCCCCTGGCTTTCTCATCTTGAGCAGTTCCCAGAGTGCCCCTGGGAGACCTGGTTGTAGCCACTGCACTCCACAGGCTTTCAGCCCACAAGCTCAGATGGACTCAGGGATGTGTCTCCCCGGGTTCTTGGGGTGCGGGGGCAGGGGAGGGGCTGCCGCACCAGCTCCCTATAGGTGTCTTCACTCCCCGAGGCTCTGGAAGCACAAGCTGCATTGAGTGCTTATTGACCAGCCCACATTGTCAAATGCCACCTCCTCCAGGATGTCTCTGATTGCTGACTGAGTCAGACTGTCAATTCAGTCACAGGTCCATTCTTGCTGAAAGTGTGACCTTGACAGATTGCTTCACCTCTCTGCCTCATTTTCCTCTTCTGTAAAATTCAGGATCCTGAGCTCTGCCCTCAAAGAATCAACTTTTGTAGACCAGCCTTCTGGAGGATTCTGGTTCTGAAAGTCTGTAGGCTGCATTCTGGGACAAGCTGAACTAAGGTGTCCTGGGTTTTTATCACACAGCCTGACTTGTCCTCACCTTGGATTGATCAACTTTCTGAGCCTCGGTTTTCTTCCCTCTCAAATTGGAATAGAAGGACTCTTACAGTAAAGGCCCCTTAAGAAATGGCAGTTACGTCATTGTCTTTGCTTGGGGCAGGATTGGTTGTTTCCAGAAGCAATTTGTCCTCCTGTTACTTAGCCATGGGAGAGACTATCAGACCTGGCCAGGGTGAGGTCTCTGGAATTTAACACCTGGGCAAGAATGAAATCCAGGGGTCATCAACAGGAGTGTAATGAGGTAGATGAGGTATGTGTGTGAACATCTCTCAGGTTCCCAGGTTCCCAGTTCTGGCTGTGGCTGCTGCTCTTCACTTAGCCTGTGTTGGAATCAGCCTTGTTCCTCACCCATCCATTTGTGGGAACCAGTGCTCCCTTAAAGACAAATAAAATCCAAATTCTAGAGCTAAAAGATGACTGTTTCTTGTTTCACAGCAAGGAAGCAGGCCCAGAGAAGGAGAGGGGCATGCCTGGGATCCCAGAGCTAGCCCCTGCCAGGGTCAGATTAGAGCCATAGCCCTGCCCTGTGCCCAGGTCCCCCTCCCTCCTGTACGCTGCTTGCCTGGATCACCAGCTGGAGAACTGGAGTTTTGTGTGGCCATTGAACAGTTCCTCAGAGGACAAGAGCAAGAAAGCGGTCCCAGGTGGTCTGAGCTGGTTTGGGCTCGGCCTGGAGCTAAAGTGGGCTGGGAAAACACTTTCTTACCAGGGCCCTGCCCTCCCAACCCCCAGCCAAGCTCTGGGAGGATGAGGCCTCTGCCCCTGGGAACTGACAATCTGATGAGACAAGACCTACAATTTTGAGAGACTGTGTGACAGTATGTAATTAAGCATCTGCTGAGGAAAAGCATTGTCTGAGAAGGAAGAAGTGAGCGCTCTCCAGGGTGGGGCTGACATTCCTGGGAATGGTTTGTGCTTAAATAAATGCTGGAAGGTGAGTAGGTATTTAGGGAAACTAGGCAAGTAGACTAGTTTTGCTGATGTCTCAGGGTTCTGGGAGGGACCAGGAGGTTGCAGACAGTGTTGAACACCACCTGAAAAGCAGAGGCTTTGAGGAGACATGGAAGGTTTTAGAGCAAGGGGCTGCACACATGGGGTACTTTTTCAAGAAGATCAGGCAGGCCAAGTGAATTGGAATGAAAAGAATGACTACAGGGAGGAGGCTTTGCAAATATCCAGATGAGAGAAGAGGGTGAGGTTTGGGTGGGGCCCACAGGAAGTGGGAGTGGGATGCTGTACCGAGGCTGCTCGGAGCCCTGATGGAGCAGAGGGAAAGGTGTTAGGTGGTGCTGGTTTGGGGTTGGACATAACAGTATGAGCACATTCTTGTTCACCTGCTGTATGCCAGGTTATGTGCCAGGGGTTCCGTGGATGCTCTCATGAAATCCTTACGAGCCCAAGGCAGGGGAACTTCCCATCCCCATTTTACAAGTAAGGGAAATGTGGCTCAGAACCAAGGCTGACCGACTCCAGACCCTGGCTCTTACCACATTTCAGCTCTGCTTCCTGAGAAGGGAACTCCTGCTGTTAGGGCTGGAGGGATCTGAGCCTATTCCCCCGCCCCCCCCCCCCCCAGCCCTTGCTTTCTAAAGACCCTGAAGCGATCTTTAGTTGAGGCAGGGAGGGACTTTCACACCAGCAGTTTCAGAGCTGGGCTGTGAGAAGCCTCCAGAGTTGTGCTACAATGTGTCCTGCGGCACATCCACGTCCACTGCTGGGCGTGTTGGAATTCTCAGCCAGCCCCCACTAGAAAGGGTGTTCCCTGCCCAGCTGGAGGAATCAGTCACCCACAAAGGCAGGAAGGGACATGTCCCAAGGTGCTGAGCACAGGAGAGCTTTCCCATTCTGCAGCCAGGGATGCTCATTGAGCAGAGGCAAGAGGGAGCGGACTGGTGCTTTTAAGTAGCGGCTGACAGGGAAGGCTGCAGGGGTTGGTTCTAGTGTACGGCTAGGAAATGGAAAGGGATGGCTTGGCCAGGGTCATCAGCCGGGCATTCTCTCCTCCCGGTGGGGCACACTCCCTTCCCTCACCCCCACTCCTCCCTTAGTTCCAGTTAACACCCCCAGGAATCCCATATGCCAGACTACTTTGGCAAATATCCGGGCTGTGTACAGGATACAGTTGTAACAGTATCCATGTTTTTCATACCAAAATCTGGACTTTGTGCTCCTTTGGAACAGTGACAACCTGAGAAATAACCATTTGGACATTGAAACAGTGGACTAAAGTGCCTGTGCTGTTCTTTCTTTCAATTGTAGTAATTCATTTGAATAATGCTTTACTGTTTGCTAGGTGCTTTCTCATAAATTTGCTCGTTCTCGTATATTCATTCATTATTTTGTTTTTAGCACATTGGTTCAGAATCCTTCATATTTGTTAGCCTGTTTTTGATTTGCAGAGCACTTCATCTCAATTGATCCTTTTACAACCCTGGGCAGTCTTTGATATCCTCATTTTCCGGAAGGGGAGGGTTCAGCGCTACAGAGTAACTTGACCAAGATCACTCTGGGATTCAGTGACTGAGCTGGCATTTATTCAACCAAAATTTATTAAATGCCTGCCTTGTGCAAGGCAGTGGGCTTGCCCTGGAGATGCAGCGGCAGGCAGAACAGACTTAATTTCTGCCTTCTCAGAGCCCACATTCTCATTGACTTCCTGACACCCCTTCCAGGCCCTTTCCACTGCAGACACCTGTGGCTTAGATCTCGCTTCTTGACTGCTGTGGCCTGTGAGCCCTCAGCCTAGAGCATCATGGTAAGGCAGGCCTCACTGGCAAGTCTCTGCAAACTGAAATTCCAGAGTGACAAAAGAGGTCTCCAGTAGTGACTTAATTATTAACAAGAAGGTGAGGAAGGGCATCTCAGCAGAAGGCCATCTGTTCCTCCCTGGGGGCAGTCGTCCCAGAGCTGAGGTACCTGATCATGGCCCGATTTTCTGCTGCCTGGAAATAGAAATATTTGATTACAGTCTGCACAGGTGTGGAACCCTAGGGCCATGTGCTGAGCTGGGGACCCTCCCTACTTCCTTTAATATTAAATAAGATGGACTAAAGGCAAATCCTAGGATGTCAGGACTGGAAAGGACTCTGGCCCAGCCCCTTCACAACCCAGGAGTGGGACCCAAACCTGCCTGAGAGAGAGATCCCTCCTCTTCCCATCTTACTAGCCTGACTTAATTTCCCCACTCATCCTGGTAGGAACCCTCTCCTCCAGTTGTAGCTGTTCAACATTCAAAGTCTTCTTCCAGTGCTTCCTATACCTCAAGGCCAAGTTTTTCCTCAGTCTTCCCTGACATTTTCTCTCCTCCCAGAACCCCACGGTGTCGAGGTTGCCTCATTCTACTCTCAGAGGCTGACTGCCTGTTCTCTAAGGCTAGACCAGCAGCCCTTGAGGAGACTTTAAAATGGTGCCTAGGCCCTGCCCCCAGGGAGCCTGATTCCTGGGGTCTGTGGGGAGGCTTCTCTGTGTGCATTGTTCTGGAGCTGTTTTTTAAGTGTGTTAAAAATATTTTTATTGAAAAATCAATAGATGTACATAGTTAAAAATTTCAAACTTTGTAAAAAAAAAAAAAAAAAAAAAAAGTACCCAGTGAAAAATTAGTCTCTCTTTCACCTAGACTCCTAGTCTCCTGAGATGACAACTGTCAACAGTTTTGATGTTTCCTTCCAGAAATACTCTGTATATACGCAGGCAGCTATGTCAGTAACATCCCTTTTACTGTTCAAATGGTAGCATATTCTCTATCTCCTCTTTTGTTTTTTGTCTTTTTCGTGCAGGTTTCTGTGGTAGGTTGTTCTTTCTGGGTGCACCCAGGTTCTTGGCCTCTTTTTTTCATGATTGTGTGGCATTCTGTTGCTGGCTAGACATAAGGTGTTTTCCAGTCCTCTACCGAAGGCCGTTTAGGTTGTTCTGGTTTTTTTTTTTTTTAAACTTTATTTTGTACATTTAATAATTGAAAACATAAACAATTAAAAACTAAAAAGTAAACACAGATGAATAAATATATACATTTCTCAATTAAATGTAATGGATACATGTAAATTTTTTTTTTTTTTTTTTATCAAACAATATATTACACAATATATTTGGTTCATAGTAACGCATTCATACAGTATTTGTCCTTTTGTGTCTGGCTTGCTTCACTCAACATAATGTCCTCCAGGTTCATCCATGTTGCCATATGCTTTATGACTTCATTTCTTCTTACAGCTGCATAATAGTCCATCGTGTGAATAGACCACAGTTTGTTTATCCATTCATCTGTTGATAGACACCTGGGTTGTTTCCAACTTTTGGCAATGGTGAATAATGTGGCTATGAACATCGGTGTGCAGATGTCTGTTCGTGTCACTGCTCTCAGTTCTTCTGGGTATATACCCAGTAGTGGTATTGCAGGGTCACATGGCAAGTCTATATTCAACTTCTTTAGGAACTGCCAAACAGTCCTCCGTAGTGGTTGTGCCATCCTGCATTCCCACCAACAGTGAAGAAGTGTTCCTATCTCTCCACATCCTCTCCAACACTTGTAGTTCTCTGTCTTTTTAATAGTGGCCATTCTGATAGGTGTGAAATGATATCTCATTGTAGTTTTGATTTGCATTTCCCTAATCATGAGTGATGTTGAGCATTTCTTCATGTGTTTTTTTTGCCATTTGTATTTCTTCTTCGGAGAAATGTCTATTCAAGTCTTTGGCCCATTTTTTAATTGGGTCATTTGTCTTTTTACTGTTGAGTTGTAGCATCTCTTTATATAGCCTGGATATTAAATCCTTATCAGATATGTGATTTCCAAATATTTTTTCCCATTGAGTTGGCTGCCTTTTCACCCTTCTGACAAAGTCTTGTGAGGTGCAAAAGTGTTTAATTTTGAGGAGGTCCCATTTATCTACTTTTTCTTTTGTTGCACGTGCTTTGGGTGTGAGGTCCAAGAAACCACCACCTACTACAAGGTCTTGAAGATGTTTCCCTACAGTTTCTTCTAGTAGTTTTATGGTCCTGGCTTTTGTATTTAGGTCTTTGATCCATTTTGAGTTGATTCTTGTATAGGGGGTGAGATAGGGGTCCTCTTTCATTCTTTTGGTTATGGATATCCAGTTCTCCCAACACCATTTGTTGAAGAGACTGTTTTTTCCCATTAGTGTGGGCTTGGTAGGTTTGTCAAAAACCAGTTGACTGTATAGGTGAGGAGGTTGTTCTGGTCTTGCTTCTACAAGCAGTGCTGCAGTGAGCACCCTTTAGTGTACATCTGTGCCCGTGTTCGTGCATAGCTGCAGCAGCTACTGCCAATGGAATTGCTGTTTCAGAGTCTGTGCACTTAATATTTTGTTAGATATTTTCAAATTACCTTCTTTTTCATTCTGAGAATATATACTTTTTTTTTTTTTTTTTTTTTTTTTTTTTTGAGGTACCGGGGATTG
>JAKSZT010021619.1:10500830-10584177 GCA_026826555.1 Tolypeutes matacus | reverse complement strand
TTGTCCTTTTGTGTCTGGCTTGCTTCACTCAACATAATGTCCTCCAGGTTCATCCATGTTGCCATATGCTTTATGACTTCATTTCTTCTTACAGCTGCATAATAGTCCATCGTGTGAATAGACCACAGTTTGTTTATCCATTCATCTGTTGATAGACACCTGGGTTGTTTCCAACTTTTGGCAATGGTGAATAATGTGGCTATGAACATCGGTGTGCAGATGTCTGTTCGTGTCACTGCTCTCAGTTCTTCTGGGTATATACCCAGTAGTGGTATTGCAGGGTCACATGGCAAGTCTATATTCAACTTCTTTAGGAACTGCCAAACAGTCCTCCGTAGTGGTTGTGCCATCCTGCATTCCCACCAACAGTGAAGAAGTGTTCCTATCTCTCCACATCCTCTCCAACACTTGTAGTTCTCTGTCTTTTTAATAGTGGCCATTCTGATAGGTGTGAAATGATATCTCATTGTAGTTTTGATTTGCATTTCCCTAATCATGAGTGATGTTGAGCATTTCTTCATGTGTTTTTTTTGCCATTTGTATTTCTTCTTCGGAGAAATGTCTATTCAAGTCTTTGGCCCATTTTTTAATTGGGTCATTTGTCTTTTTACTGTTGAGTTGTAGCATCTCTTTATATAGCCTGGATATTAAATCCTTATCAGATATGTGATTTCCAAATATTTTTTCCCATTGAGTTGGCTGCCTTTTCACCCTTCTGACAAAGTCTTGTGAGGTGCAAAAGTGTTTAATTTTGAGGAGGTCCCATTTATCTACTTTTTCTTTTGTTGCACGTGCTTTGGGTGTGAGGTCCAAGAAACCACCACCTACTACAAGGTCTTGAAGATGTTTCCCTACAGTTTCTTCTAGTAGTTTTATGGTCCTGGCTTTTGTATTTAGGTCTTTGATCCATTTTGAGTTGATTCTTGTATAGGGGGTGAGATAGGGGTCCTCTTTCATTCTTTTGGTTATGGATATCCAGTTCTCCCAACACCATTTGTTGAAGAGACTGTTTTTTTCCCATTAGTGTGGGCTTGGTAGGTTTGTCAAAAACCAGTTGACTGTATAGGTGAGGAGGTTGTTCTGGTCTTGCTTCTACAAGCAGTGCTGCAGTGAGCACCCTTTAGTGTACATCTGTGCCCGTGTTCGTGCATAGCTGCAGCAGCTACTGCCAATGGAATTGCTGTTTCAGAGTCTGTGCACTTAATATTTTGTTAGATATTTTCAAATTACCTTCTTTTTCATTCTGAGAATATATACTTTTTTTTTTTTTTTTTTTTTTTTTTTTTGAGGTACCGGGGATTGAACCTGGGACCCCGTGTGTGGGAGGCCTGCGCTTGGTCACTGAGCTGCATTGGCTCCCCTGGGTTGGTTTTTTCGTTTGTTTTGTTGTTTGCTTGTTTTTTTTGGGGGGGGGCGCCACCGAAAAAACCAGTACCTCCCATGTGGGAGGTGGGTGCTCAACCACTTGAGCCACATCTGCTTCCCTAAGAATATATATATATATATATATATATACTTTTTTAAAAAAACGATTTATTGAAGTATATCATTCCTAATAAACATACATAAAGTATAAGTGTTCAGTAAACATTGTGATCTTACGAAACAAACATGCATAACATCATACAGGGCTCCCGACATCAGCCCCCTACAAACATCCTGCATTGTTGTGAAACATTTGTTAACAAATCATGAAAAAGCATCGTCAAAGTATTACTACCAACTGTAGTCCATATCTTCCTCCCCTATACATTTTTTTAAGGATTTATTTATTTATTTATTTACTGTTATCCATTTTTACCACCCCCCACCCC
This sequence comes from Tolypeutes matacus, assembly GCA_026826555.1. NCBI lineage: Eukaryota > Metazoa > Chordata > Mammalia > Cingulata > Chlamyphoridae > Tolypeutes > Tolypeutes matacus. The sequence goes on along the minus strand of JAKSZT010021619.1, from coordinate 10,582,363 downwards.
CATTTTGCTGTTTCTGTATCCATTCACTGGGCAACTCTCTGTGTCTGTTTCCTTCCCACTCTTCTCATCCTTCTCCTCCTGTCTTTACTGGGATTTGATCCACAGAATCTCCAGTGTGGGAGAGAGGCATCCTACTGCCTGCACCACCTTAGTTCCTGATTTTTTGGTGCATCTTGTCTTGGCTCTCCCTTATATCACTGCCTGTTACATCATCTTGCTGCATGGCTCGCAGGGCCTGGTGGCACACCTGCATGCAGTGCCTGACAGCTCACCCGCGGATGGGGCCTGGCGGCTCACCCACTCACGGCGCCTGGCAGTGCACCCACGCACAGGGCCTGATGGCTCACCCGCTCGGGCGTGGCAGCACACTTGCACATGGGGCATGGCAGCGCACCTGTGTGCAGGGCCTGGTGGCCCACGCACCTTCTATATTTTTCTTTTTTTAAAATTTTTACCAAGAGGTCCCGGGGATCGAACCCAGGTCCCTCCATATGAGAGACGGATGCCCAACCACCCGAGCCACATTGTCCCCCTGCTTTATCTCTAAAGGTTGACCAAAGATACCCAAAGTTACAGTCTTTTCCCATACAGGATGGTCATATAATAAATCAGGCTTAGTTTATCATCAGTATTCTAAAAACCAGACCTAGAGAGAAAAACTAGGTCTGGGGACACATGCATGGTTTCTAATATAGCAAATGTTTATAGTCTACCCTGATTATCACAAAATCAGGACAGCAAGAATATTCGCACTATATATATACTTTTTAAAAATCCCATCCTATTCTCCCCCACCTCCGATTCTGGTACGTTTCCTTAGTTAAGAAACCACTTGGGAAGCGGCTGTGGCTCAATCAGTAGGGCTCCCGTTTACCATATGGGAGGCCCCGGGTTCGGTTCCCGGGGCCTCCTGGTGAAGGCAAGCCCGCCCGCGCGGCGTGGTTAGCTGACCCAGCGAGCACAAGCAGCAAGGGGGGCATAAATGAATAAATAAATAAAATCTTTAAAAAAAAAAAAGAAACCACTGTTCTACACTGTTGTAATTGACAGCTGGGGCAAGGCCAGAGATGGTAAGGGGCTTGGCCAGTGTCCTTCAGCAGTCCTCAGCCAAGGAGGGGTCTCTGCTAAGGTGCAGATCAGAGGAAGTAAAGAATGAGAGGAAGGAATGGGCTGGAGGGGTGGCAGAAGAGGAAACAGAGTTGGAGAGACGAGAGTTCTGTTCCAGGTACCTTGGGACCTGTTGTGACTTGGTCTCCAGGGAGCAGTATCCCCCTCCCATATTAAGTTCTCATTTGTGAGCTTCTGTGGTGTGTGCTGCACCTGCTTGGCAACAGCTGGGCCAGTGAGCTTATTCATCCAGCAAATATTTACTGAGCACCTGAATCCCAGTGCTGGCTTGGCCACTTAAGTCCCTGCCCTTCTCTGATCCTCAGTTTTCCCCATCTGAAAGGTGAAGAGGATCATCCCTGCCTTCCTTGTGTCACTGGGCTAGTGGAAAGATTCGGTAAGCCAGGCAATGGAAAACATCCATAATTCCCAGCTGAACACTGTGTGAGGCACCCTGCTGTCAGCAGAGGGAGTCCACAGTTTGGACCAGTCCTGGGTGGACTGCTGTCAGTCTTAGCAGATGGCCTGGTCAGCCCTCGGACTGGGGACTTTAGGTCAGCTGTTGGTGGGGGTCTTTTGCTGTGCCAAGACAGGTTGTGCTCACGGGCTCCTTGAGTGCTCTGCCCTTGGTTGCTGGGACCTCTGGGGCCCCCTCAGGCCAAAGGAGTTCAGCTGACAGATAGGGACACCAGGAAAGTCACTACACTGCAACCAGTTTTGCCTCCTCCCCCATGGCTCCAGGAATTCCATTTTGGGGCCCCTGCAGGTCGTCCCTGCAGCTCCTTCTCAGCACTCTGGCAGCAGGAAAGAGGAAGGGGACGTTTTATAGTTTTTTGCTTGAAATGACATTTAAATCACCAACCTAGTTCCTCCCTCCCGCTTTATCAGTGAGGAAACAGAGGCCTGGAGAAGTTGTGGGCCTTCTCCCAAGTTTCCCAGTGAGTCAGCAGCCTCACCGGAATTAGAAACCAGGCATTCAGTCCCCCCTTCCACCAGTCCCTAGCTCTCACCATCTTTTTTACCTCATCCCAGTCTTTAGTTTCACTTTGAGTTTAAAAACCAAAGTGAAAGAAAAAGGCGAAGCAGGAAACAATTGCTTCAGATGTAGCCTAGGCTAGAGTGGACCCTGGGAAACCCAGCCTGAGCAGGCCTCACTAGGAGGGGGTGGGCCCCCTAGGGCTCTGCCAAGGAGAGGCGCCAGGCTGCAGACAGCCGTGGCGGCCTGGCCCGCTGCTGTTTGGGAGATGGCCAGTCGGACGGGTTCCCTGGTGAAGTCAGCCTCACTCGGGTGTGGTCCCAGCCTGGGCCCCAGATGGGGAGCTGCTGCCTTTTAAACTCCTGTCCTTCTGGGGCAGGGCTGCGCTGGAGCTGGGCCTGTGTTGGCCTGGGAAAGAAATCCTGACCTCTCAAATCCAGCTTTCACAGAACAGTTCCACTCTCCCAAAAGGTAAGAGCCAGTGCCCCATCTCCACTGTGAAGAGACTTTTTTAACTTTCTGTCACTCTGGGCACTTACCTCAGCCCCTGGCGGTTTCTTCTCAGTACCCAGGTGGCCTGAATGCCTTTTTGCTCTTGTCCCAGTCCTGGCTCCCAGAGACTTGGAGAGAACAGAAGGTAGGGAAGCAGGAGCTTCTCGCCTCTTTCTGTCACAGGGACCCTGGCTGCTCTGGACCTCAGATTCCAAAATTAGGTTCTTGGCAGGATGGAGTTCCTTCCAGACTGTTGTTCAGTTGTATTGATTTGGTCCCTGGGAGCTGGTGAGAGCGTATCATAACACTGGGTTTAGTGGCCTGTGCATGTTGAGGATTAGCTGTTATCTAACCAGCTGGGGTCTCAACTTCCTGCTTCTCTGTGCTTTTTCTAAGGCAGTTCTCAGACTTGCCAAAGCGGATATGGTGTCAATTTCGTTGCTTCAACAATATGGTTTTTGTTTACATTGCCTCTCCTCTGCACGTCACACGGTCCCCAAGCACAGAGCCAGTGTCAGGTTCAAGTCCATTCCCTGAGTGCAGACCCCGAGCACACAGTAGGGAACAGGAAGCTGTTTGTGGGATGACTACAGATAATCCACACCCAGCCATGCTGTTCCCTGGAATGCAGAAAGATGGAATTTATAGAGCTTGCCTGTGCAGCTGAGCTGGACACTGCACGAAGAAGTCCCCACTCCAGAGGCTGTGCAGACCCATAGTTAAAAGCATACCTCTAGAGTCAGCCTGCTGGGTTCAGATCCTGGGGCTGCCCTCTAGAAGCTGTGAGACCTTGGGAAAGCTGCTTAACCTCTCTGGGCCTCTCTTGTCACCTGCAAAATAGAAATAATAGTATTACCTGAGAGTTGTCGCCACGTGAGGGCAAGAGAGTGCATGCAAAGCACTGAGCACCATGTCTGGTACAGAGGAAGCACTTAACAAATGTTAGCTGCTGCTGTGCTTGCTCTCCAAGGGGGAGAGAAGACCTAGGATACCTTGAGACTGCCCAGGTTCCTTGCCTGTCAAGATGGAGGTGGACTGGGTAGTGTTGAGAGGGGAGACAGTCTTTCGATGGCTCTTTACCAAGTGCAGGGCTCTAGTGAGGAACATGGAATAAATCAAGGCAGGCTTTAGAAAGGAGTTGACCTCCTTAAAAACTTAGTAGGCTCCAGGTGGACAGAGATTTTGAGGGGAGGGCCCTCTGGGTGGGGGAGGAGTGGCAGGGGAGGTCTGCCCAGGACCATCAGAGTCCGGGGCACTCTGTGGGCCTGAGCTGGGGTTTGTCTGCTCAGGGTCATCACTCCATTGAAGGCAGGTTCCCTGCTGGGGGCCATGAAGAGAAGCTTGTCACTGAGTGTGCTGTGCCTAGATGTGGCTGTTCCAGGCTTTCCTGGACTTCTTTCTTGCTCTCCCAAGCGTCCCACTCGTCATGACGTGGCCCTTGCCCTGCATAGGGGTGTGGTATCCTCAGGAGGTGTCTGCCTGCCTGCAGCCAGGGCAGGGCCAGGGCAGGGGCGGAGGGGGCTTGTCTGACAACACCCTGTAAAGGCAGGGCTAGCACCGCTACTGCTGTCCCAGCAGTTTTTCCAAAGGGGGCACACACGCGTGGGAACAGTCCAGGGGAAGAGGATCCGGATTCATCCAAGCCAGCTCCTCCCTCCTCTTCCCCACCCACCCCTGCAGCCCTTTCTGAACAATCAGCTATTCTTGTACTCAGAGTGCCAGGCACTGTGCTGGCTGCCAGGGGAGAGTAGGAACAAGATTGCCTTGGTCTCTTACCGCATGGCACTTCCATACAAGCAGGTAACAAATAAAGATACTATCAGATTATAAGAGCTCTGAAGGAAATAAATAAGGTGCTGAGAGGAACTGATTCAGAGAGGGTGGGGACGGCATCTCTGGGAAGGTGACAGAGGATGGGAAGGAAGCAGTCAAGGGCAGAGCTGGGAAGAGCCAATGTGAAGACCCTGAGGTGGGAAAGTGTGTGGTATTTTGAGGGAACAAGATCGGGGATAAATTCAGAGCAGTCTGCAAGGTCAGGCAGGTCTTGGCCGGGCTCTGTGAACTGGGCAGGGCCTGTGGGTCTTGGTGAGCCTAATTAGGTCTGAGGCAACAGCTTTGCTCACCCTGTAGAAGCCAAGGGTATCACTGTTTAAGGAGGTGTAATGAGAGTACTGCAAGTGATTTTGTTTTAAATTAACATCAGCACTTCTGAATACTTCCCTTACTGGTTTTCATCCTGGTCCTAAGTCATCAAGGAAAGGCTTCTTCAGCATTCCCTATTTACTGCTACCTTACTTTCATGTAATGCTTCATGGTTGGCAGAGCCCTATTGCTGTTTCTGTTGCTGAGGGGGACTGGGTTGCAGTTATTATTGCTATTTTTAGAGGTGATGGAACAGAGAGGTTAAGCAACTTGCCCAAAGTCACACAGCTTAGTCAAGGTTTGAAGTCCTACTTCCCTGTTCTTTCTGTTCTACCACACTGCCTCCGTTTAAAAAGGCCAGAGCAGAAGTTTTGATTTCTTTTTAGTAAGGTTGCCATTCTAAATGCATTACAGTTAAAAAGTTTTGGTATAGAATGATATAATAGTAATTATATTAGAGCAATGGGATTAAAATGACTCCCCCCCCCCCATTTACTAGAATGCCATGCAGTGTATTTTTAGTACATTTCTTTTTTGTCATTGAAATTTTAGGGCTTTTCTTCCTCCACACAATCTTCTATCCAGCCCCTTTCCAACTTCTGTGATACTAACATCCTATTACTGCCCTTGTAGAGTTCCAGTGTCTTTATTTTCAAGTTATTTTATTTCTATTTTCTAAATCTCAGGAAAGAGATTATAGGCAGATTATAAATCAGGCCCTGCTTACAAATACATTGAACCCAAATCAGAAATGAAAAATCCATGCTTAAAATAGTTTTGAATATTTTATTTTGTACTTTTTATTTGAAGTAAGACAAAGCAGTTTGATAACTGGGGCTCATCATTGGGAACTCCTCAGTGGACGCCTCACTAGCCCATTTTAAGGAGATAGTTGAAAGGGAGATGGCTGAAGTTTCCAAAAAATTGATTCCTGTGGTGGTAACTCTCCCAGTTAGTGCACATTGTGGATCTTAATTTTTTTGTTTTTTGTTTAATTTTAGTCCATGGTTTCCTTTGAGGTTTAATATTTGTGTTGAACAGTCACATGGATTTTTTTTTTTTTAATTCTAGTGGCATATATACAACCTAAACTAAGTTTATATATGCCTGTGTTCCAGCAAAATGGTTAAAGGACTGATCATCTCCTGTGGGCCTCTCCATAGAGGCAGCCCATTGTGGAGCCTGGCCACGGCCCCTCTGTGGAGGCAGGATAATGGGATGGTGAGGACTATGGATTTAGTTATGACTGACTAAATAATTCACCGATTTGCTACTTACCCGCTGTGGAATTTGGGCCAAATCCTTCCACCTCTCTTAGCCTCAGTTGCCTTGTTTGGGAAATAGGACAATACTTCCTGTTGTGTGTTGTCTCCTGGCATCAGTGAGACAGATAACGGACACCTCTTGAAAATTCTACCTTGAGAATTCTAGCACAGTGTTCGGATGTAATTAAATGCAAAGAGAATAGGGTTTCTGATTCCCATTTTACAGAAGAAGCAGAGACTCAGAAGTAAAGTAACTTGCCCAAAGTCACACAGCACTTACGTGACAAAATTGGGCTGAAACCTAGCAACTCTCAGTCTGCAAGTTGTAGCTATTTAGAATTCCTTGTTGGTCAGTCTTTTGAAGGACAGTGGACTGTGAAGCAAATGACTTCTTTTTCATCTCACTGGATTTTAAACATTGCTTAAAGGGGAGTGGGTAGCTCAGTGGTTGAGCTCCTGCTTCCCATGTATGGGGTCCCAGGTTCAAGCCCCAATACCTCCTAAAAAAATTTTTTTTTTTTGCTTAAGCCCCAGTGTCAGTGGGTCTGCAAGGGAGGGTGGAGAAGGGAGGATTTGGTAGGGGAATCAAGAACAGTGATTCTATACCATGGAAATAGAGTCTTAAAGCATTTCCATGGCAATCATGTTCAGGGACAAAAAATACCTTGCAAACAGTTCCTCCTGTACTGGGCCTATGACAGAGAGTATCAGTCAATCATAGCACTCTTTTCTACTGAATCTGGACACAGCCTCAGGAATCTTCTCAACACAGGCAGGCACTATCAACAACCAGAAGTGGCATGCTCAGTGGAGCCTGTGCCACCCCTGACCTAGTGCAGTCCTCTGCTTTTACAGGTGGGCAGAGGAAGGGACTATTTGAGGGGTAGGTGATGTCACAGGTCTCTTTGTGAGAGCAGAAAAGGTCTGGCGGGAAATCCTGCAGCCTGGAGAGGTGATGAGTGCTTGCAAACATCGAGGCACAGCAGCTCCAAGAGGGGTAGAAGTTATTGAGGTAAAATCTGCTTTTTTCCAGTGCTCCCTGGGATGCCGGTTTGGGTATAGGAGCTTCGTGGAAGAGCACTGTAGTCATGTTCTACCAGCAGGAGGGGGAGGGCAAACCTGTCTTTCTACAGCAACTCTAAACCTTATAGGAATACATGCATCAGTCTTTCTGAAGTGAAATTATATTTTTATTACCTGTGAAACTGGATGCTGTGAAGGTCAGGTTCTGGAGGTTGAAACTTACAGAGTTTGTACTCATGGAGCAGATAGAACATGAGCAAATTGCTCAACCTCTCTGAACCTCTGTTTCCTCAGCAGCACAAGGGGAGATGGTGAAAACGTTCCTGACAGGATTATCATGGGGGTCAAATAAGATGTAGGTGTAAGGACCACAGACAGTGGTCATCACACCTGTCCAAGTGAGGGGTCATAGCCTTTCCAAGGGACTTGGCTGCATTAGCCATTGCAATAGGCACTGATTCCTGAGCAGATGATAAACATCCAGTAATTATGATTATTAGTCGTTGGTATTTAGGCAATTCTTACTGTGCCTAAAACTGCACCATTGTAGGGGCAGGATTCTGTGGGCAGGATGGGGAGGTTGACGGCTTTCCCATCGGTAGGTGTTCTTTCAAAGAGATCTTCCCAAATGTCACCATGTTGTGCTGTCAGAGGTAGTTGGGAGGAAAATTGAGTAGAGAGGGGTATGGGCAAGAGGGGGAAGCATGTCGCCAAGCCTGGCTTCCGTGCCTTTCTTCTGCTTTCCAAGTCTCCTGATACAGACTTGCATTGCTCTACTTGCTGCATCCTCCAGGTCTGCCAGGGGAGACCTGCAGGCCCACACCACTGTGGAGGCAAAGTCAGAGACGGGTCCTCCATTATCAGAGTCGGCAGGATCCCCTGGGCTCCTCTTCTGGGCCAGGGATGGGAGCCACGTGGTCCTGCCTTAGGGAAAAGGAATTCGTGCGGAGGAAGGGTATTCCCGGCAGGGGAGTAGCCAGTGCAAAGGCCTGGAGGCTGAGAGCTGGGTGAATTGGTATGAAGAAAGTGGCAGAGAGAACTTAAAGGGGTGCTTGCAAAGTCAGGGAGGCCAGTGGCCACTACACTAAAATAGAACTGTGGTGGCATAAGTGTGGCACGGAGAGCATGGGCGGTTGTGGGTCCTCAGGCAGGGCACTGGACCTTCCTGAACGGAGCCCCTTGCCCCTGGCCTATGGGCCCCTTGCTTAGGAGGTGTGTGGTCCCACAAGCTATTGTAATGACATTGCTCACCTGCCCCATGTGGCTTAGGATTACAAAGCCCCTTCCCACCTGTCTTAAGAGACTCATGGCAGTCCTAGGGCAGTGGGCAAGCCAGTATTACTCTTATTTTATAGATGGGAGAGATTGAGGCCAGGGAGCCTGCATCATACAGTAAATGAGTGCTGGAACCAGTACAATCCCCAGGACTCCTGCTCCGCAGGCCATTTCTGTAGCTCATAAACAGGTATTTGGAGGAGCGAGTGGGGTGGCAAGTGTCAGCTGATCTCATGTTCTGAGGATGGATTTATCATCTCAGGTGGGGCTCTTGTGCTGACAGACTTCACAGATGAAGGCATTCTAAGCCCTGACTCTGCTGTCTGAGGTCCTGGCATGAGTCCTCGGCATCATTTCCCCCATGTAGCTAAGGTGTGTGAACATTCTCCCTCTGTCCTTTTCTGCCTGTTGATAGCAGTTCTCTGGAGGGAAAAAAAAAAATTGAATTTTGAATGTCACACAAAAAGAAATGCTGTCTGATGCCACATCCAGAACTGGGCGTGAAGTAGGAGGGCAAAGAATGAGGATCTCAAGCAGGGAAAGAATCTTAAGGTCATACCCAGGGGGGGTGGAGTGCCCTCTCCAGTGCCCATAGGGTGTGTCTAGCTTAGCTGGCCACCTCCTAGGCCCCTATTCCATCTTTGGCCAGCTCTGCTTCTTAGAAAGCTACTCCTCATAATGAGGCAAAACCTGCCTCCCCTTAACCACCGCTTGCCCGTTCTCTTCTCCTCCACTCCGCTTGTAGTGTGAACCCCTGGGCCACGTGTTTTTATAACAGTCTGATCGGTACTTGAGGGTGGTGGGCCTTTCTGAATTGTCTGTCTTTTCCAGGCTGCCATCCCAGTCTCACCAAGCCATCCCTCACATTAGGCTAGGCATGACTTAACAGAGCACATGTGTCACACACCCTGTCTGTGACAAGGCTGTGGCAGGCATCACTGATCAGTCATAGCCCTCTTTCTCATGCCAGGCTCTATGTAGCTCCAACCAGTCACTAGAGGAGGCATTTCTTTGCCTCCTTGCACTTTATTGTGAATTTCTTGAAGACAAGGGCTACTGATCCTGAGTCCCTGACACCCTGCCCAGGGCCTGATAAATAGCTTCCTCTTTGTAAAGAAGCATTTATTATTGTTAGAATGGGATGGATTTGAGACTTCTCCCCATGTGGATCGCCCTCTTCTCATAAGGCTCCACTGTGACGGTATCATACTGGCCAGAATCACTGCAATACCCATGGCCTTCTCTAGAGCTCAGTGGGGCCCTTCCCTTCCCTGGTCCTGTACCTTTCCTCTGTTAATGCAGCCTCAGTGTACGCGTGGTCACCTAGGGTCAGCAAGGCATTTTCTCACATACGATGCTTTTCCAGTGTAATTATCTTATTTGGTGTCCTAAACTCAGGATCTTAAACATTCTTAAGAGGACAGGGGCCCATCTCTCTTCCTCGTGTCTCTGGCCCCACTGCCCAGCCCAGGGCCTGCCTAGCCCAGAGGTAGGCAGCAAGACTTGCACTGACCTGGACTGAACTCAGTCTTCCCCATTCAGTTCTGCCCTGTTAGTTTTATCCCATCTCTCAGCTGCCCAGCATTCTTGGCTCCTGATTCTTGACACCCGATATGCCACCTGTCACTCCAGGCACAGTGAATGAGTCTGTTAACACCATCTTTCTATTCTGGGATCCGCTTGGTCATTCAGAATGCAGAAAGAGGCCAACCTCGAGGTGTGCAGGGCCTGGCCATGTCTGGCTTCGCACCCTGGACACTGGGGCCTGTGACAGCTTGTAAAAAGCCAGGCTTTTGTGACCCATCACCAGGGTTTGACATCAGCCCTCCAGAAGAAGTAAGAATAGTTTTTTTAGGCTTTTTCTAAGTAGTGTTTCCCAGACTGGTCTCTTGGGACCTTAAGGCTTTGGAAAGGCAGCAACGGAGATCCACATGCTGAACCACAGTATTTCAGAGCCAAACAGTATATGGAAAACCCAGTCTTGCATTCTCTGCCCGACCCTCCTCCCTGGCCAAACAGGTGCTAGAAACACCAGGTTTTTGTATCACGCTGGTGCCGTAGCAGCTCTGGCCATATTCTCCTGCTCATCCTCAGGGTTAGAGCTGTGATGCACAATGAGAAAGTCATGATTTAATAACTTCAGCTCGGGAGCTGGCCTCTCTTCAAAGCTCCAACTGCTGAGGTGGTAGTAATAAGGTGTCCTGGGGGGTGGGGCAGACTCTGCAGGCTAATCTCTGAGTATAAATAAGATGACATTTGTGGCAGATCCCAGCACAGAATGGGCAATGGGCGAATGTTGCTTGACAGGTTGTTTACAGGACGTGGTGAGAGAAATGGTATTGGGACAGCGTGTTATTTTGGGGCCTCTGGTCAGGGGCTGGAGGAGCTCAGCCACTGGTGGGTGCCTCCCTGAATGCCTGGAGCTGGTGATCTCCAGACTGGGGAACCTGAAGGTAGCCCTGTTCCTCAGTTGGGTGGGTGGGAGAAACACCCACCCTCAGAGTACAGAGCCCCAAGCAAGCATTCTGGCTGTGGCACATCCACTCCATCTGACCCTCACTGAGAGTGAGTCCCTTTGCCTCTCTGATCCTTGGTTTCCTCATATGCACCTTGAGAAGGTTGAATGAATCTAGTGGGTCTCAAAGTAGCATGTGGGAATTCCATATGGAAAAAAAGAAAATGGAGCTGCTCTGAGGGATTTGTGAATGGGGTGAGAGTCCAAAAACCTTCCCCAGGCCCCCCTGGGATCCCCAGAACCTGGTGTGAAAATCAATGGAATGACTATCCCTGGGGTCCCTCCTTCCCTGGAATTCAGAGGTCCCACATCCCATCTCCAGTCAACCAACAGTGTGGCCTGGGACAAGTGGCCTCACCTCTCTGGGCCTTACTTTGCAGGCTGTGGTGAAACTCAGCCAAGCTGGGGAGTCCTGGGTGACTGGGAAAGCACACATCAAGGGTTCTGGGCTTTTTGGTGAGAGGGTATTTGGAGGAGCAAGGCCTGGGGAAGGACAATGGTCACAGGCAGAGGGGGTTCTTTCCTCTGCCATGTGCTGGGGCCCGGGTCTCAAGGTGCTGCCTCCATCTGACCCACTCAGAGGAAACAGTCAAACCCTATTCAAGGACTCTAGGAATGGGCCCTTTTAGGCCCTGGCAGGCTGCACCTACTCCTGCCCTGGGCAGTGTGCTTAAGTAATAGTTAAAAGCACTGGCTCTGGAGTCGGAAAGCCTGGATTCAAATCCTGACTTTTCCATTTACTGGCTGTGCAACCTTCTCTGAGCCTCATTCTTTGCCTCTTTGAAATGGGTACGAGAGGCCTGGTGAGGAGTCAGTGAGCTAGGCCACCTCCCTCAGTCAGAGGGTGATGCTTTGGAGCTTGCGACATCTCCCAACCAGCAGCTTACCACCCCTGGGATGTCCATCCAGAGCACTAATCAACTCCCTTCTCCAGCCCCTCCAGCCTGAACATGTCAAGACAAAGCCCCCTCACACCCCTGACCCCAGCTGGGGTGAGAGCAGCTCTCCTAAGGAGCAGCTGTCTCTTGGCGGGTGGGGGGGTGGGGGGTGCCCTGGCAACCGAGCAGGTCCTACTCAGACAGCTGCTCCAGGCCCATGAAGGAGGACAGCCGTCTGCACCCTCGACGGGGCTCTCCTGCCACCTGAGCCCTGGTTCCAAGAACCCAACCAGACCTGGCCTGCCGACCAGCAGGGGCTTTCTCTGCTTTCACCCAGCCAGACCTCAGGCACCACAAGTGCCTTCTACCCACCCCCGTTTCAAGGTTCCCACGGGGTCCTCCCTTTCCTAGGGGAAGACTCTGGTGCACAGGCTTCCTGGGGAGCAGGGGGACCAGGGCTGGAGCTGCAGAAACAGCAAGGAGGTCTGAGGGCAGCTGCTCCAGCAGTCATGAATGTGTGGGCTACAGGCCACATTAGCTGGCAGACATATACCTGCACAGTGTTTCTTAAAACTTTGAATTAACTGCATTTAAAAATTCAGAGGTTTTATATATTTAAAATACAAAGCAGATATCTGGCTTCTCTCAAACGTTTGGCAACTTTGACAGTATTGGGCCAGGTCTCATGTGGCAGCTGGGGGCCAGAGGGTGGCTGTTCCTTTGCAGGCAGGTGAACTTGTGACCCCCATTGTAGGCCAGCCCACTTAGTTTACAGCTGGGGAGCCTAGAGCCCCATGCAAGGTACACAGCCCACCATTGCCAGTGCCAGGAATAGAACCCGGCGGCCTGGCCTCACAGAGCTTTCCCCAGTGCCATTCGTAAAAGTGAAAGGCCTGGTCTCTCATCTTTAAAGCATCTGAGGTAATTGCCTCTCCTTGCAGGGCTGTGTCGGGATAAAATAGCACCTGGCCTAGCCTTGCTCAGTAATGATTCATTTAGGTCTGTTCTCATGCTGTACCTTGCCTGGAAAACGTTGCTGGATTGCTGGAAGCACTGTTTACTTTCTCTGCTCAACTCTTTCTCAACAGAAATGGTTGTTTCACAATTGCTGATGTTTAGTGCTTAGGGTTTGCTTCGTACTCATGCCCACAACCTCGCAGGCAGCTTCAGAGTTGCTCAAGGTTCTCTCTCCATAGCAAATGGGCTCCCGTACTGTAGGTATAGGGTGGGTGCAGGATGGGTCTTGGGGGCTAGCCTGAAGGGAATTCAGAGCCCTGGCCTGGGGCATTAGATTCTTCTCCAGAGTCAGGAGTAAATCACTCTGCTTCTCTGAACTTCAGTTTTCTAAACTGTCAAATTTATTTATTCATTCACTAAATATTTACTGAGCCCAGCCTTGTATTGGACCTGATGCTGAGGAAGCATCATGATTATGTAAGATACTCAAGTCCCCACCCTCAGGGGCCTTTCTTAAATACTCAGGATCCCTGTCTGGTAGGAGAGAGGCAAAGACAAGTCAACCTAATACATGGATCAATGCTTGAATGAACACATAAGGTCTTCAAAGAAAGAATGACAGCTTTTGATAGGGTGGTCAGGGAGGACATGGCGCTTGAGCTGAGGCCTGAAATCAGGATGAGAAGATGCAGACATGCAAGTTGGAGAGTGGGGACCATTCTAGTCAGAGAACAGCAGGTTCAAAGGCCCTGAGGTGGGAGCACATGTAGGGTGTTTGAGGAACAGCAAAGACGCTGGTGTGGCTGGGACAGAATGGGCAAGGGAATGTAGGAATCCAGGCTGGAGAGGGTGGGCAGGGGCTAGTTGGAGCGTGTGGGCCCAGGTGAGCAATGTGAATTTTTTCTTTTTGTTTTTTTTTAACTAACTTTTTGGGGATATATTTTACAAATCATACAATTAATGTGAATTTTTATTCTGCCTGGAGTGGGAGCCTTTGAGAGCTTTAGACAGGGGAGGAAGTAATACAATTGTACTTTCAAAAATCCTTCTGGCTGAAGGATTTTTGCTGCTCTTTGGAGTAAACTGTGGTGGACTGGGCCACAGGCAAAGCAAGGAGACTAGACCCAAGGATGGGGGGTGGGGGGAGTGGAAGCCTGGGCTAAGCTGTTGAAGATGGAGAAAAGAGGGTCTCTGTGCTTGTGAGGTAGAGAGAGGAGGCTTCAGGTGAGATCGGGATGGGGAAGAGGAACATGAGAGGCTTCTGGAGTGTAAGACTGAGTGCATGGGCTCCCTCTCTGGAAGAGCAAGGCTGGCGAGGGAGAGAATTCTGATTCGTTCTAGACATGCTCTGCTTGAGATGGCCTTGACACCTCCAAGCAGTCGTAGATGCCTAGTGCACTGGGGCTGTTGAGGTAGGAGGTGATGTGCCCTGTGAAATCCTCTGACTGCGGGCTGGTTTGGAGGGACTTTGTGAGGGATGCTGTGGGCAGGAAGAAGGTGGCCCTGCTCCCATTGTCTCAGCAACCCTGGGAAGCCAAGGACCTGTCTGAGAGGAGGCATTCCTCTCCTGGGCCTTCTTGCCTCAGTCTCTCCACCATCTAAACTACCCAAATTCCAGTTGGCCAAGCCATGCCCTGCCCAGCCTCCATCTCCCCGTGGCTTGGGCCATCTTGCCCCGCCCCTTTGCTCACAGAGGATTCCTTCACTGGAATGCCTGTGTTTCCTTGCCCCTCAGTGACTCTGGCCCATCCTTGCAGACCCATTCAACCCCAGTGTCTTCCAGCAAGGCCCCCTAACTGTCTTTTAAAGGTGATGACTCCCTTCTTCACCCAGAAACCATGGTACCAGGAGTTACATGGGCCCATCCCAGGATTACAAAGCACCTTCCTGCCTGTCAGCTCCTTGGCTCCTCCCCAGGGTGTATTGAGTACCACACCCCCTTTTATGGGGGAAGCAGTTGACATGCCCAAGGCTGCTGCCTCCACATGTCCTTCATGAGGTCAGTGCAGTGGAGAGTATAGAGGGTAATGTCAGGCAGCCTGGTTTCTGGCACCCTGGCCCCAGCATTTCCTACCTGGGAGGTGAGCTAGGATGAGTCACTCCACCTCTCTGAGCCTCACCTGTAAAATGAGGCAACAGCAGTGCCTACCTCATACAGACTGGTGTTGAGGTCAGTGGGACCATCAGAATCAGTGCCAACAGTAGTGCATCCTGGCTGCTGGACAGTCCTGGTCTGAGGGCAGGGCCGGGCTCCCTCAGCTTTATGACTGTCTCTACCAGTATGATTCCTTTGTAACCTCTTGGCTTCAGTGGACTTTGAGGATCCAAGGCAGGTACAGATTGTGGAGGTCCTGAATACCCCACTGAAGAGTTTATTCCAAGTCCACTGGATAGATAATGGCACCATTGAAAGGTTTCAAAGAGTGATGAGGTTAAATTTCTCAAGTGGCGGGGGTGGAGGAGGGACAGGAAGGGGCAGAATAGGAGGCTGGGAAGGTCAGGGAGCAGTGATGTGGACAGGAGTTGTCTAGGGGAGAGTGGCTATAGATCAGGAGAAGGGAAAGATGGGAGAGGCGGTTGGGAAGTGCTCTTTTGCGGGGAGCAGTGGAAGATCCCCAGAAGAACTTGGGAGGCTATTGGGGTGAGAGTGTTGCCAATCCACATTAATGTTTGAAGTTAAAATTTGAGGTTGTTAACCCTTAGGGCCCAGCAGGGAAGTGGCTCCCAAACAGAAGCAGTTTGGGGAGAGGGATCACATGGGCTGTCAGCAGGGAGGTGGCTCTGAGAGGGGCAATCTGTCCTTGATCTTGACCTAGCTGCATGGGATTCTTTCTTTTCCCCTGCTTCGGGGGAAGAAACAGAGGGAAGGAGGGAGGAATTTGGGTCTAAGTGGGTGGGAACCTTTGAGTTCTGCTTTTACTGTGGCAGGCAAAGGAGTTTCCCAATTTAGCTGCGTTGTTTGACAGGTTACTCATTGGGTGGGAGGGGGAGTGGGATCTTAACAGACCCTCACCCCTTCCTCTCACAAGCCCTTTCCCAAGCCTGGCAGAGCCACGAAAGGGGATTGAAAGGGTCCTGATAAAAGCCTCTTGCCCTGGCTCCCACACCATCTGTGGCCCCGTGGCATCCAATCTCTTGAAGAATCTAGGCCTTTTTTCATTCAGCCCCGGGAGCCAGCAGACATGGGGGCATGCCGGGCTTCAGGACCAAGTCCAGCCTTTCCTCCAAGGCACTTGGAAGGGGCTAGCTAGCTTCCTGGGGTTGCTGTGTCCTCCAGATCTTTTGGCAGCTGGAGTCGCAGATGTTACTCTTAAGTATCTGAAGTTCTAGCCATCTTATACTTCTTGACAGTAAATAACAAGGTGTGGAAACAAATTCACTCCGACCTGATGGATGTGGTTCGGTGGGTAAATTCTTGGGGCAGGTGGTGTAAATTATGAGACAAAGGGAACCTCTGCTCATATGAATCAAGGACTTGTGCACTGAGGGGAAGGCTGGGCTAGATGTCTGGGGCCCGGGGCAGCTGCTTGGAGGAGGCACCTCTTGCCTGAGCCTTGGCATGAGGGACCTGCATGGCATGGGTGTGAGACAGGGAAGCACATGGCCCATGGAGATAGGTGGGTCGGTATGCACGTGGGTTTCTGGCTCAGCAGATGCCTTTCTCGGGGGCTTTGAAAATCTGCATGAGAACCAACTGGAGGAGGCCAGTCACATTGGAGAGATGCTCACCCCCAAGTCTCTCTGGCAAATCTGAACTTTTTTCAGAGTACATGGGTGAAGGATTGGAGCCACATGCCATGTTGTGAATTGTGGCACATAGAGCATCTCCCTAGGGCGGGAAGGGGTAGCATGCACATCCTGGAAGATGGAGGACTGGTCAAGTCCAGCTGTCTC
Organism: Tolypeutes matacus; assembly: GCA_026826555.1. Lineage (NCBI taxonomy): Eukaryota > Metazoa > Chordata > Mammalia > Cingulata > Chlamyphoridae > Tolypeutes > Tolypeutes matacus. Next base: position 10,565,839 of record JAKSZT010021619.1, on the reverse strand, counting down.
CGGGCACTTGCCTCCCATTAAAATTTAATCAGCATATGATGGCCATGTACCCTCTGAGCTGGGCACTGAGGCACTGACTTACGAGAGACACACTCTCAGTCTGCATGACCACAGGCCTTGAGTGCTGCAACTGACTCCTAAAGAACAGAGAGGGGCAGACTCAGCCTGGGCCAGAAAGAGCTGGGGCAGAGGTTGCCTGTGGTAAGAGGAGAAGCATGGAGGATGCGAGAAAGGCGCTCCAGCAGAAAAAAGTGCATGTGCAAAGGCTCAGGTGCATGAAAGAGTGGTATGTTTGGGAAACAGTGCATAATGGTCTCTGCAGCTGAAAAGGACAGGCTTGGAAGGGGAGATGAAGCTGCAGAGACGGATAAAAGCTGCAGAGACGGATAGGTGGGGACCAACACAAAGGGTTCAGAATTTGGGAAGGGGGCTAGAACCTTGAATACTAAAGTGTTGGGAGCCATCACTATGGCCATATAATCTTGATTTTTGACAACTGAGTTTTTTTCATTGCAATAATGAGATTTATTTCTCTACTCTGTGCTTGAGGCATTACCCTAGGCCTGGGATACGACCTGCTATGCCAAGACAGACAGAGTTCCCTAACCTGCCGCAGGTCTGCAGTCATTAACCAGTAAGCCCTTAAATGAGGCGATGACAAACATGATAGTTGCTCTGACCCGGATTCCTGGGTGATAGAAGAGTGGCAGGCAGTCAGAGGAGTCCTCTCAGAGCAAGTGACATTTGAAGCATAAGGATCTAAGGCCCCAAAGTGGCTGGGAGACTGGAAAACTGTTAGGTCCTGACTCTCCTCCCCCAGGGATTGGGGTGAGGTAGTACTCAGAGCTGAGGCATGCTTGCCAGGCTCACTGCTTATCTGCTGTAACCTGTACTCCAGGAGACACAGAAAAGCCAAGATAAGTTCACGTTTCCTCTTATCACATCTAGCCAGGGAGGTTCACTTCTCCTGTAATGATTGGCTGGCTCAGCCAGGGCACAGGCGCTCTGCGTGTATATATATATATATAGAAGGTGCATGGGCTGCCAGGCTGTGTGTGCCGGTGAGCCGCCAGGCCCCGGGAGCCATGCAGCAAGATGATGACGTAACAGGAGAGAGACACGGGGGAGAGACAAGACGAGATACTCTGAAAGCTCTAAAAGCCAGGAACCGAGGTGGTGCAGGTGGCAGAACACCTCTCTCCTACATCGGAGGTCTCCAGGATCGAATCCTGGTGAAGACTGGAGGAGGGGGATGAGAAGAGATGGCAGGAAACAGACACAAAGAATTGCACAGCGAATGGACACAAAACACAGCAAATGGAGAAGGGGGGTTTTAAAATGGATAAAGTAAGCAAATAAATCTTTAAAAAAAAAAAAAAACATGAAAAAACTGATGTGGCTCAGTGGTTGAGCACGGGCTACCCACACACAAAGTCTAAGGTTCAATCCCCAGTCCCCAGTACTTCAAAAAAAAAAAAAAAAATTTTCCCCCTTTAAACATTTTGAGCATAGTGAAGCTGGCTTCTGCCCTAGGGCCAAAAACCCACAGAAGCTCTGTTTGCCAGGAGATACTTAGACCAAACAAATCCATTCCTGAAATCTCTAAAGTCCTGTCTGCTGGGTGCTGATGGCCATTGGCTTCAGCAGGCCGCTCTAGCCATCCAGTCCTGGGGAAAATCCTGCCATGGCTGGGCAGTGGTAGATGTTTGGCCTGCCGTGTTGCAGGCCCAGTTCCTTCTGGTCACCAGAGACCAAGAGGAGTCATGGCAGCCCTAGGCCTGGCTGAGCCTCAGCTTCTGGGATGCAGCCTATGTAACCACTCCCTTTTTACAAGGAGAAAACCACAGCCACACAGCTGGTAAACAGCAAAACTGAGGTTTAAACTTGGGCTTGTCTGGTTCCTTGCTGGCTCCTGGCTTCTGGACCCTTAACACCAAAGGAAAGACTCTCAAATGGTAGAATTTCAGGTGAGTGGGGAGAAAGGATTCAGAGCTGGGATCCTTCCTTTAGTCACAGTGATAGGGACTCCACACCCATTCTTGAGTGAGAGAATAAATGGGAAAAGGCTTTGAGTTTGCTGAGGGCTATGTGTATATGGTGTGCTGTTATCCAGCTAAACCACCCACCTGAGCAGATGAAGGTACAGAAGTCCAGAGAGGGGCCAGAGGCTTGTCCAAGGCAGAGCTGGGACTGGAAGCCAGGCATCTGGCTTCAGTCCAGGACTTTCCTACTCCCACATTTGGAGTTTCAGCATGCCCCTGCAGACTGGTCACAGGGCCCAGCAGGATGTGAAGCCCAGATGGTTCACAAGATCCCTGGAGCCCCAGTCCTGCAGCAGGGGGTGGGGGTGGGGGTGGGGCTCTGCACTCAAACACATGTGGCTGCCACTTGTCTGCTGGCAACCCCAGCTGAGTTAGCCAGCCTTTCTGAGCCTCAAGTGTCCCATTTGTAAAGTGGCAATAATGATATCCCCACTTCCCAGGGTCCCCAAAGATGCTGAGCAGTCAGTAAATGCCCCAGTCTTTGGGTGTCAGCCTGTGCCTGGGGTCCACCATCCCTGACCAGCCTGTCCACTCTCACCCGATGCTTCAGTCTCCTGCAGACCCAGGCCCTGCCTCCCCCAAAGCCCTCATTCTCCTGGCCCAGAGCAGTGGCTGCCCTGCCTGGGCTCGGCCCTCCTTAGGCTGGGGAGTTAGAGATTTCGAGGATGTCTTTCTGGGGAGGGAGGCCCCAGGATTTCTCAAGACCTGAGCAGGACGAAGAAATTTTGAACAGAATGAGTGGGAAGTGACTGCTCTTCCCTCTGAGCACCCAGAGCACCTGGTCCCCTGCAGGCCAGGCCAGCACAAGACCCGGCTGCCAGCACCCTGGCATCTGTTTACTTTTGAACCACTCGCTTTACAGCTGTTTTTCCTCTGATGAGCATGCCTAGCTTTCCTGACTCTAATTCAGGGCCTGCCTTACTAGATGTCTCTTGCGTGGACAGACACATGGATGGAATTTTTTTTTTTTAATAAACTTTATTTTTAGAGAAGTTTTAGATAACAGGAGAGTTACATTGAAAGTATAGAGGAGGGAAGCGGCTGTGGCTCAATCAGTGGGGCTCCCGTTTACCATATGGGAGGCCCCGGGTTTGGTTCCCGGGGCCTCCTGGTGAAGACGGGCCCGCCCGCACGGCGTGGTTGGCTGGCCCGGCGAGCACAAGCAGCAAGGGGGGGATAAATGAATAAATAAATAAAATCTTAAAAAAAAAAAAAAAAGAAAAAGAAAAAAAATAAAGTATAAAGGACTCCCATATAATTTCTTTACTTTTTTTTTTTTTTTTTTTAAAGGAGGTACCAGGGATTGAACCCAGAATCTTATACATGGGAAGCAGGCACTCAACCACTTAAGCTACATCCACTCCCCTAATTTCACTTTTAAATAATATACATGCAGTTGTAAGAAATCATACAGAGGAATCTTATATACCTTTCACCCAGTTTCCCTCCATGGTAGCATCTTGCAAGACTATAGTACAAAATCACATAGATACAATCCACTGATTTTACCCAGTTGTCCCTTGTTTTATTTATGTTTATTGGTGTGTGTGTGTGTGTGTATTTAGTTCTGTGCAGTTTTATAATGTGCATAACTATTCCATCACAAGGGTCCTTCTTGTTGCCCTTTCATAACCACATCCACTTCCCTCCCATCATCCCCTCTCCCTACTCCACCTCCCCTATCCCTAAACCTGGCAACTACTAATCTCTTCTCCATCTCTGTAATTTGGATGGTTTCCAAAATGTTACATAAAAGGAATCATATAGTATGTAACTTTTTGGGGTTGCTTTTTTTCACTCAGTATAATTCCCTTGAGATTCATCCAAGTTGTTTCATGTAGCAGTAGTACATTCCTTTTCATTGCTGAGTAGTACTCCACAGTATGGATGGACCACCGTTTGTTTAACCATTCAACCATTGAAGGACATTAGGTTGTTTCCAATTTGGGGCTATTAGGAATTTTGGTGTGAACATAAGTTATCTGAGATTTCTCTGGGATAAATGCCCAAGAGTGTAGTGGCTGGGTCGTATGATAATTGCACGTTTAGTTTTATAAGAAACTGCCAAACTGTTTGCCAGAGTGGCCATACCATTATACATTCCCACCAGCCATGTATGAGTGATCTAGTTTTTCTACATCCTCATCAGCATTTGGTGATGTCACTATTTTTAATTTTAGCCATTCTGTTAGGCGTGTGTGATGATGCTCATTGTGGCAGATGGATGGACTTTGCTCTCTCTTGCCCATGGTCTGGGTGGCACTGGACCTTGTTTTATGGGTTTCCACTGGGTCATCTCCTTCACCTCTAGATGACTGGAAGCCCTTTGCAGGCAGGGCCTGAAGTCACTTTTCTGGCTCCAGTTCCCAGCCTAGGCCAGGCCCAGGCCCAGGGGAGGAGCTTAAGTCCTCACTAGAAGAGAACACTTGGGGTTCAGGTGCTGAGAAAGGCCATTGGATCTGACACAGCCCCTCACAGCAAGTAGTTACTGCTGTTTGAAAAGTACCTTCTGTTTCAAACAAAAAGTTCAGCACCTGAGAAGCAAGTGGTGGGCCTTCGGTGCGCTCTGCTTCTGCTGTGGGCCAGCCCTAGGTCGGGCTAGGGATGAGATTCAGAGATGACCTCGAATTCCCACCCATGGCAGGTCCTGGTTCCCCAAAGCTTGGTGGAAAAGAGGGAGTTGGATCAGGCCAGATGGAGTCTTCGGGAATGCAGACCCATGTGTGCCCTGGCCAGGGTCCCACACAGGGAGGGGGAGGAGGGGTGGAAGGGGAAGCTTGGAGGGTGGTTAGCTGGGTCCTAAAAGGTATGTTGGTCTTTGACCAGACAGGGAGGGGGCATTGCAAGCAGAGGGCCCAGGGGCAAAGGGGAGAAACAGTAGGTCCCTCAGTGAGCCTGAGAAAAGCAAGGTTAACCATGCCTTACCTGTCTTTCTGCCCTCTGCTGTGTTGTCACTGCCACCTCGGGCTGCTTCCCTAGGCCTTCAGACCAGATCAGGCTCTGCAACAGCCTTATGGCATCATCTACCTTGCCACCTAGCCCCTGCCTCAGATGTGCGCATGAAGTGGAAGGAGTCTTTGGTTAATGCTGGCATCCTCCGCTAGACTTGGTCTTGCATGAGGGTGAGCAGGGCCTCTGTCTGTCTTGGTTATTGCTGGATCTAACCCAATTCTGCTACTCCAGAAATTCTCCCTGAGGGAATGATGGAAGCCAGAGCTCGGGTCAGGTCAGGCAGGGCCTCAAACTTGGAAGGGGCTTGGAGGGGGCCTCACCTTTTCCCTTGCCTTCCTCTCACCCATCTGCAGGTTCATCATGCCTAGTGGCATATAAGAAGACCCCGCCACCGGTCCCTCCACGCACCACGTCAAAGCCCTTCATCTCGGTCACGGTCCAAAGCAGTACCGAGTCTGCCCAGGACACCTACCTGGACAGCCAGGACCACAAAAGTGAGGTGACGAGCCAGTCGGGCCTGAGCAATTCGTCAGACAGCCTGGACAGCAGTACCCGACCACCCAGTGTGACGCGGGGTGGAGTCACCCCAGCTTCCGAGGTCCCCGAGCCACCCCCAAAACATGCAGCTTTGAAGAGTGACCAAGGGACACTGACCAGCAACGAGTCCCTCCCCGAAGCCATCCCCAAAAGGAAACTGTCGTCTATAGGAATACAAGTAGGGGCCCCTTTTGCCTCTGTGTCCTCTGTCTACTCCATGTACCTGCCTGTGTGTAATTACATCTGGCGGGGGCCCACTAGGTCTCCTGGGCAAAGATGGTTTGACTCTTTTGGGGGGTCAGCCCAAGTGGCCAAACCAAATTCCACCCATAGCCATGCCTTCCTTGCGTTCACCCACGCATGCTGCAGAGTCTGCAGCCATGGGCACTTGTTCCTGCTCCCCCGATGGGTTGTCCCAGTGAATGTAGTTACACTCAGCCAGCCATCTCCTGTCCACCGTTTGCCTGTCCACTGTCTGTCCATCCACTCAACCCTTTGCCCTGCCAGCCGACCCGCAGGAGGTGGGACTGGCCTAACAGTTGTCTAATCCAAGGTCAGCTCGGGCGCGGAGGCCACAGCCCCGCTTGGCGGCGGGAGCAGCGTGGAACATAGACGTCGATGGGCCAGGGGCCCAGGACCCAGGGCCCATGAGCCATGGGGGTTGCTCGAGGGAAACTTTGCCCAGAGCCCTCTCGGGCCTTGGGGTCAGGTAGGTGGCTCAAAGCACCAGGCCCATGTCAAATTGAGAAGTGTGATGCTGGTTCCAAAGCCTCCCTCCATGGGAAAGGGTCCAGGCAAACAGTCCCCCAGGACCTAGTGACCAAAGCCAGCAGACCCTCCTGGAAGCTAAACTCACCGCACATCCATTGCCATGGCAGTTAGCAGGGTGCCAGCTTCCTCTCCATGGCTTCACTCACCGCCTGCGTGCACATAACATAAATAATCTGCCTTTTGTAGCTGCTTTGTGGTTTTCAAGAGTTGCTCTAAATTCCTATTGAGAGCAGCCTCCAACCTTCCCAGAGCTTGCCCTTAGTCTGGACACTCTAGACTGAATTAGAGCATGCTCAGGGCAATGAGGAGGAGACAGCTACAGCGGGCCAAGGATTTCTTGAGGGGAGTTTCCAGACCCGGGGGGTCAGTCAAGGAGGACAAGGTGGTGTGCATGTGGCTGAGGACTGGCAGGGCTCTCCATTCCCCCAGCCACCCACAATGGACAAGGCCAAGTTGATGGCATGGCACTAGAACACAGGGAAGGGCACATGGGACACAAAGGAGCACTGACGGGAACAATGTGAGGGAGGGCTGGCAGAGAAGGCTCATGAGCCAGTTTCTTGCTCTTGCCTGGACTTGCTCTGGGCTTCAGGTTCCTTCCCCACAGCTGTAAGAAGAGAGTGGGCCAGGAGACTCCTGCCTGTACTGGGCTTCTGCCTAAGAGTCCAGGCCTTGCCCTGCACAGCGTCTCCAGGTGGGATACTTTGGAGCCCAGAGAGGCCCAATTTCTGCACCTTGGTTCTGACCACCACTTTGTTTAGGGAGTCCCATTCTCTCCTTGGGCAAATCAAATGCTTGTATCTTCCCAGAAGGCCTGAGAAAGAGGGTCACCCTTGATTCCTTTTACCCAATGAGTTGAAGACCCTTGGAAAATCTATGGGATAAGGAACCTTTAGCTCTTGGGCCCATCCTAGGCTTCCCCCTCCCTAAATTGACCCCCAGCCCCAGCTCTTGTTGCAGCTGCTTGGAGATGGGGTAATGCTGCATTCCCTAAGAGGGGCAACGGTGGCTGCAACCTTGTGGTAAGGAAGGGCTTGGGGCTCAACCCCACTGCCCCAGAAAGCCTTCCTGGCCCCTGCTTCTGCCCGTGAAACAAAGAGACTAGAGAGTCCCCACTTTCTGAAGCTACCCTGACAACCCTCATCCCACCCCTGGTGCCTCAAGCCCTAGGTCAAGTGTGGGTTTTGTCATTCGTGAGCAGTGATGGGAGGACTGGCCAGGCTACTCCCTCACCAGGCACCTTTGTCCCAGAAAAAAAGGCAGGCCCTTGGATCACCGCTGCTGTTTTTTCCTACTTCACAGGAGTTCAAGGAAAGAGTATTTGCTTTGGGCTCAGCCATGGCCCTGGGCCTTCCTGCTGCTCCCCAGTCCTACCCAGTGCTGAAGGTGAATTTGGCCGAGGTGGTCAAGGCCCAGGAACCAGGGATGGCATTCCATAATGTCCAAGGACCTTGCCAACTATTGTCTTAGTGGCAGTTTCCCAATCCAGAACTGCTGCCCAAGGTTTCCCCTTAGTACAGGTGCCTCCAGCCTGCACCCCAGGTTTCCACCGCAGGGTTGGGGAAGTGATCCTTACCTCAAGACAGCCCCCAGCTTCAACTACACCAGATAACGGCTGTGGCTTTGTGTGTGTGTGTTTCTTTCTCTTTCGTCGTCCTTTTTTTTTTCTCTTCTCTCTGATGCGTGTAAAGGAGAGGACTAGAAGGAACGGTTCCCACCTCTTGGAGGACAACGGACCCAAAGCGCTCGATGTGATGGCACCCTCCTCAGAGTAGGGAAAGCCAGTCATCTCCGCCCCCATCTCACCTCCCACCCACCTGCCCGCCCGCCTCTGCGCGAATGAGCAGTGCCCGGCTTAAACTGGTCCAGCCTCGGGCCTACGTGCAGTGTCCGCATGCCTTGTGTCCGTCTGTCCACACGTCTGTTTGTGTCATTTCACTATTGTGAATTTCAGCAGCAAGTGTGGTGTTTGTTTTTTATTTTTGTCTTTGTCTCTGTGCCGTTGCTGTCGTTGTCCTTCAATAAGGTTGACTGCATTCAGCCAGTGCCAAAAGAGGAGCCCAGTCCCGCTACCAAATTCCAGTCCATCGGGGTTCAGGTAGAGGACGACTGGCGGTAAGTCGCACAGAGGTGGTGGCTGCTTCTCCCCCCTCTCCTCTCCCTCCTGCTCTCGCCTCTCCTGTGCCTTCTCCTCCTGCTCTCCCTAACCCAATTCTCCTTGCTGGACTTCTAATAACCAAGCTGGGTTTGGGGTGCGGGCGGTGTCCCAGGCATGGAAGGATGGGCAGGTGGGCGGGTGGTCAAATGAGCACTTGCTCTGTGAGATTAATCAACCTGTGGGGGCCAAGGCTGGGCTGAGGTATGGCCCCAGGTACCCTGATGTCGGTGGTCTTGCTGGCCCCACTGCAGTAAACAGGCAACCTTATGACCTTGTCTGTATGTGTGTGTGTGTGTGCGCGTGCGTGTGCGTGTGGGCATGGGCGGGATGGGGCAAGGGCTGAGCCGAGAATGAGGTGGGGGCTGTGGGGACCGCTTCAGGCGCATGGTGAGCAGATGATGCATCCGTTTCTCTGTCTCCCGTGTGTCCAGGTCGGGATGGCCTCTAGTGTCTGGTCCTCTTGGTGACACTCACCCCTTCCTGTCCCCACCTCATTCCAACCCCACCCACAGCAGCAGCGCCCCGTCCCACAGCATGTCCTCCCGACGGGACACCGACTCGGATACCCAGGATGCCAACGACTCGAGCTGCAAGTCATCTGAGAGGAGCTTCCCAGACTGCACCCCTCACCCCAACTCCATCAGCATTGATGCCGGACCCCGGCAAGCCCCCAAGATTGCCCAGATCAAGCGCAACCTCTCCTATGGAGACAACAGCGATCCTGCCCTAGAGGCTTCCTCGCTGCCCCCACCCGACCCCTGGCTCGAGACCTCCTCCAGCACCCCTGCAGAACCAGCACAGCCAGGGGCCTGCCGCCGAGATGGCTACTGGTTCTTGAAACTACTTCAGGCCGAGACGGAGCGGCTGGAAGGCTGGTGCTGCCAGATGGACAAGGAGACCAAAGAGAACAACCTCTCTGAAGAAGGTGGGTACTGTGTGCACGGTCCCATGGGGCAGGGGGAGGAGGTTGTGCAGAGCTAGTTCTCCAGCTGCCTGCGGACCAGCCTCTGAATGGGGAGGGTCTCTCAGGTCCTCCTTTTGGGTCAGTTGTGAGCTTACCTCTTATTTTCATTCTTTCCTTTCTTCCACCCATCTACTTAGCTGAACTTTTTTTCCCAGAAAGTATGTATGGCAGTGGCTGCTGGTGGTTATAGTGTGGGCTTTGGGATCAGCCACCCAGGTTTGAACCCCAGGTCTTCCCTTGCTAAGTTTGTCAAGTCAGTCTGAGCCAGTTTTCTCATCCGTAAAATGGGGATAATACCACTCTCTAACCACATATGGAAATTTTGAGGGTTGAATGTGGCAGTGCATGTAAAGGGGCCACACAGTGCATGGCACAGAGTGAAATGGCACCATAATTATGCCTTCAGGAGCTTCCTATTGGCTACACTCTGTGCCAAGCACCAGGGCCCTGTGAGCCTCAACAGGGTGTCGGGAGCTCTAAATGGACAAGACAGGTGTTAACTACCTTCCAACTTATCTATCTATACCATGCCTATATCCAAAAATTCCTCTGGGAAATTTGCATAAGAGAGGACTAGAAATATGTAGGGAACTTAGATGCAAATAAAAGGGAAGAGTTGGGGGTGGGGGGCCTTGGAGACAGGCCCCTGGAAAGGTCCAGGCTGACGCCCCAGGAGCTGTACCCTGCACTGACCTGGTTCAGCCAAAGCTCTGGTTCCCAGTGAGCATTTCTTCCACAGAATCTGGAGCTTCAGAATGATAAACCATTCATTCTAGAAAAACACATTTTGCTGGATGGAGCCAGGGCTTCAGAGTGTCTGAATGGGACAGACCCAGCATCCCACTGACCTCCATGAGTAGGACCAGAGAAGAGCACCCTTTGACGATTTGGAAGGAGCTTCAAAGTCACTGTTTTCACTGCCCCCCAGCCAGTTCCCAGCTCTGATGTCACACCCACTGGTGTGTGGGAATCTGTTGTGAGGTGTGCACCTAATAACTTTTTACAATAACAGTATTTTAAAAATCAGAACAAAGGCAAGGAGCAGAGAGCACTTAAAAGGCTTCTAACAGAAAACATTCATCCCACTGCCCTACCCTAGCCTTTTCTCACTTTCAGCTCTTATTAACTGTTTGTTCTGTGCTTTCATATTTCTTTTTTTTTTTTTGTAGTTCAGCATATTTCTTTTAAAAATATTTTAGTACCTTGTATTTCTTGCATAAAATTAATTGCCATTATGTATTGATTTCCTATTACAATTGATGAGGATTTAACTCTGTTATGCCATCCCAACTCCCCTGCCCACCCACCCTATATTCCATCACAGTTTTTGGTTAAATAACAACCAGTATTTCTATTTATGCACATGAATATTGTTCACTGCATAGCCTAATAGTATTTTTTTTTTTTTTTTTTTTTAAGATTTTATTTATTTATTCATTTATCCCCCCCTTGCTGCTTGTGCTCGCTGGGTCAGCTAACCACGCCGTGCGGGCGGGCTTGCCTTCACCAGGAGGCCCCAGGAACCGAACCCAGGGCCTCCCATATGGTAAACAGGAGCCCTACTGATTGAGCCACAGCTGCTTCCCCCTAATAGTATTTTAATATCTCATTTTCTTCTTTTATACATGTTGTTTTTTCTGGAATGAATGGTTACCCGTTTTTTCCCTATGTTCTACCAGATCTGCCAACCCTCACCAATATAATTTTCCAAATATGGAGACACTCTAGATAATCCAATGATTTCATGTCCTCTGTCCTCTGGTCTAATCTGGCTGGGTTGCTCTCTGGGCCTGTTACTCAGCTGATGTCTCAAGACTTCTGCCCTTGGCCACTTGCCTGTGATGGGCACCCTGTCTTCTGCTTTCTTGGGCTTAGTACCTCATTTTGTTGGGGGCATATCTTCAATTAGTTTCCTAAGAAAGAATGTCTAGGAGATAAACTTTTTGAAACTTTCCATGTCTTTACTCAGACCTCACACAGTTTGGCTTCCATTATTTCTGGTAAAAAACTTGATGCCATTCTGAGTGTCAGTCCTTTGGGTTTGTTTTTGTTTTTGTTTGAAAGCTTTTAGGGTCTTCAGTATAACTCTCTTGTGAAATTTCTCAAGAATGGGTCTTTTTTCATTTATTATGCCAGTAGTTAGTAGGTCATTTCCATCTGGAAGCACATGTCTTTTGCTTCTTAGGAGTATTCTTATATTAAATTTAAAAAAAATTTTTTTTTCTCATTTCCATTTGCCCCATTTCTCTCATTCTAGAATTCCTGTCAGATGTTTGACCTGCTGGATTGATCCCTAGTGTCTCATCTTTCCTTCCCTCATGTCTGTCTTTTTCTTGTTCTTTCTGGTATGTTTTCTTGTCTCCCTGCCTCCCCCCACCCCCAAAACAGCTTTATTGGTATATAATTCACATACCAATTTACCATCTTAATGTGGATTTTAGTATATTAACAAGGTTGTGCAACCATCACCACTATCTAATTCCATAACTTTTTTTTTTTTTTTCCCTGTGGTAACTGGGCTGGTGACTGAACCTGGGACCTCGTATGTGGGAAGCTGGTGCACATCGGCTTCCCTGAGTTGATTTTTTCGTTTGTTTTGCTTGTTGTTTGTTAATTCCATAACATTTTAATCACCCCAAAAGAAACCCTGTACTCACCTGTCCCCATTAGCAGTCACTCGCCATTCTTCCCTACCCCTCAATTCCAGGCAACCACTAATTCTAGCTCTATGAATTTGCCTCTTCTGGATATATTTTATGCCTTCATTGGTTGATGGCCCTTTGGGTTGTTTCTGCTTTTTAGCTGTTATGAGTAATGTTGCCATGAACCTTTGTGGACACATTTTTGAGAACTGCTGGGTCATACGGTAACTCTGTGTTTCACTTTCTGAGGAGCTGCCAGGGCATTTGCCAAAGCAGCCGCACCATTTACAATCCCACCAGCAGTGTATGAGGAGTCCAGTTTCTCCACATCCTCACCAATGCTTGTTATGATTTGTCTTATGATTATAGGCATTTTATTGGGTATGAAGTGGTAGCTCCTGGTTTTGATTTGCATTTCCATGATGGTTAATGATGTGATATCTGTAATGTGATATGAAACTATCTGTGATTTCTATCAGTGACAAAGTCATATGTACTGCCAGGATTAAACTAAAGTGGTTTGTTTCCCATCCATGTTTAAGGACATCCTGAATTTTATCTATGTACCCCTTGCAGGATGTTCTAGGAACCCCAGAGAATTCCTCTTTAGGATGCCTGGGTGATATACTAGCCCTTTCCTTGAGGGAAGACTTTTAAATGTATCTGTTTTCTGGAATCCTTCAGAATCTTCAGCATTCTAGGAACAGGGCAGAGGAAGGGAGCTTTTAATCCCATAGTGTCAGTGGTGCCCTCCACACTGCCTGGAAGCCCAAGTTTAGAGCATCTAGAAATATAATGTTGGTCGCATGTGTGATTTTTTTTTTTTTTTTTTTTTTTAAGATTTTATTTATTTATTTATCCCCCACTTGCTGCTTGTGCTTGCTGTGTCCATTTGCTGTGCGTTTTTCTGTGTCTGCTTGTCTCCTTTTGTTGGGTCGTCTTGCTGCGTCAGCTCACCACGCTGCGCGGGCTGGCTTGCCTTCACCAGGAGGCCCGGGAATCGAACCCGGGGCCTCCCATATGGTAAACGGGAGCCCTATCGATTGAGCCACATCCGCTTCCCGCATGTGTGATTTTAAATGTTCTGGGAGCCACACTTAAAAAGAAAAAACCGGTGAAATTCATTTTAATAATTTAATTAACCCAACATATCCTAAATATGGTATTTCAACATGTATTCAATATTTTAAAATTATTAGTGAGATATTTTACATTCCTTTTCATACTAAGTCTTCATAGCACATCTCAAGTCAGAGAAGCTACATTTCAAGTGTTCAATAGTCCTGTGTGTCTAGTGGCTGCCATACTGGATAGCAGAGATCAAGAGAGAAGGACTGGGCTGGGGGTACACAAATACCTACTGTCAAAACTGTGATGCAGTGGGTTTGATTCTCTTAAATTCTTTCATTCTTTCTGGAGTAAGAAGATGCTTGCCTGCTAAGGAAATTATGTCCGGTCAAACAAGATTGGTATTCCCTCCCATACAGTTTTGGGGTTTGCCTTTTAACATGATGACAGATCCCAGCCTCTGAATGGAGCCCTTTTTCATAGTCCTACATCAATGACTATAACTTAAAGATGGATGTAGCCACATAGCTCATGTCCTTAGATCCAAGATATATATCCTGACTGCTCAGGGAAATCAGCAGTACCCACCCAGGTGGTTGCCTCTCTTGAATGGACTTTGCATTATCTTCTTGTCTAAATATAAAGACCTTTAAACTTGACAATGTTCTTTTGCTTTTGAGACACTTCCCATCTCTTAGGACCACAGCTCTTTGTGGACATGACAGTGCTCTCTGATCTAATTGTGGATAGCCATCTGCTCAAGGCCCTGATTTGTGGCCACAAGTTCTAAGGTCACTCTACTTATATCTGTGAAAAGATTCACAAAGGAGGTTCCATTTGAGCTTGACCTCGGAGGATATCTGCATGCAGGGGGGAGAGAAAGGTCATTTCAGGTGGAGGGAGCAGCATGTGCAGAGGCACAGAAGCATGAAAGGCTGTAACATGTTCTAGGAACTGCAGCTGAAAAGAAAGGGATGGAAAGAGGAAGCAGGAAGCTGACTGTGGAGGGCCTCAAAGACCAGGTCAGGATACTGAGCCATTACTCTGTAGACAGGGAAGAGTTGGTGAGTGATCTGGAGCACTAATGACATGGTTAAATTTTCCTTTTAGAAGGATCATCCTGACTACAGTCTGAAAAATGCACTGGAAGTAGAGGTCCATGGGGCAATAGAGGAGGAAAGTATGGATGGACACAAGAAATGTTTCTGTACATTCTGAATGAATTCAGTGTCTGACAGATAATGGGGCACAGGTGGATAACTCCACCTTTTCTGGTTCAGGCCACAAGTGGATAGAGAGGCCAGAAATGGGAGAGGATGGTATGAGGAGGGGTGAGCTTAGTTGGTTAAGGAGAAGCAAGATGGCAGAGGTCAATTTACGTAGATGTCATTCTTGCCACTGAGGGGAGGTAGGGATAAAATGAAGATTTAGACATAGAGGAAACTCCTGTGGCCTGGGGATTGATCAGGACTGATCCATAGTGTGTGGAGAACCAGGGAGAGTTTTGAACACTGGAGCGCTTACAATGCCAGCACTCAGCATTTGTCTTTTTCTTACTTCTTGCAATCCAGAGAGCTGTTAAAAAGAGGAAACAAACACATAGAGTGAAGTGGCTCTGGCCCTGCCACTCAGCAGCTGTGTGACCTCAGGGACTTGGCTTTCCCTTTCTGAGTCCACCTCTCCTCATCTGTTCAGTAGGGATAATGACCCTAACCCCTCAGTCTGTGATGGGAGGATGAGAGACCCCTGAAGGTGGAGTGCTTGGTCCTGTGCCTGCTGCAGCTGCCTTCTGGACAGATACAGTCCAAGCAAGGAGCTGACAGGAAAGAAAAGGATGCCAAGCCTTCTGCCTCAGTGCTCGGGGATCGGAGGTGAAGAGGGGGGGTATACATGGAGCTGGCAGTCTGAGAAGGGGGTTCTGTCATCACATTTCTCCCACTAAGGCAAGAAAGGAAGCTTGAGACCTTGGGTGAGTCCCTTCATTCCTCCTGGCCTCCATTTCCTCACTTGTAAATTAAGGAGAGCAGTACAGACCCCACAGGGATGTTCTTACATGAGATAAGGAACATAAAGCCCTTGGCAAGGGCCCAAGAGGTGGTTGCATTTATTACATCATCATCATTAATGCAGTTATTAATATTACTAGAAACAGGCATTGTGGCCTCTTCCACAAAGGGTGGTTTGAATGCAGGTCTCCTTTTTAGTATTTCCCCTACAGAACTGTCTCATGTGTCAAGGCATGTACAAGGATTTCTTTGCTGTATTATACATAATAACAAATAAGGCAGGCCCCTCACTGCCATCAGTAAATGTTCAAGTTACCTTTGCTGCCATGTAACAAATCATCCCAAACCTAGTGGCATAAAGCAACCGCCATTTTCTAATGATCATGAATTTGGAATTCAGAAAGGGCATAGCAAGAGATCTTTTTCTCCATGATGTCTGGGACCTCAGCTGGGATGACTTGACAGCTGAAGGATGGAATTATCTACAGGCTCATTCACTCATGTGTCTGGTGCCTGGACTAGGATGACTCAAAAGATCTGGACTGCTGACCAGAGTGCCTATACTGGTCTTCTCCATGTGACCTCGCTTCCTTGGAAGCAGCATGGCGGCCTCGTGGTAGTCAGACTTCTTTCATGGTGGCTCATGGCTCCAAGTGTGGGTGCTTTGGCTGACAAGTCTGCCTCACCTTTTATGACCGAGCCTTGGAAGTCAAGTAGCATCTCTTCTGCTGAGTTCAATTGGTCACAAGCAAGTCACAAGCCCACCCAGCTTCAGAGTGGGGAGAATTAGAGCCCACCTTATGGTGGGAGAATGTAAAGATTCTAGAGACGTTGGGGTCATATTTGGAAAATACAGTCAGCTACAGTAAACAACCAGTTACATCCACTATTAGGAAGCACTTAAAAAGAATGATTTTATTATTCAATAGTATGATTGGGGTTTGATCTAGTTTGATACATAAAGACCTAGTTCATTTCTGTTAGATTCCATAGGGTGTTCAGTCACTACATGATCTTTGCCCATAGTCCAGATAATGGATATTCAGGTGTTTTCAGTATTTTATCAACACTTAGAAGATCCTTGGTGCATGTGTGCCTGGGCACAACATGTGAGACCACTGTCCTAGAACACTTAACTTGGATGGAATTGCTGGGTGGGAGGGAACACACATTTCACATTTTAATCAGTTCTGCCTAGTTGCTCTCCAAAGAGGTTATACTAGTTTATCCTTATATTAGCAGTGCTTGAAAATTGTCATTTCCCTCGGAGACTCCCTGGCATTGATCTTGTCAGACTTTAAATGATTTCATGAGTGGAAAATTATATCTGGCTGACTTATTTTGCATTTACTTGGTTACTAGACAAACTGTGTTTTCATTTGTTTATTGGTCTTTTGGACTTTTTCTCCTGTGAATTACTTGAATCCTCTATCCCTTTTTCTACTGGATTGTCTGTGTTTGATTTGTATTTCTTTATATATGTGGATATTTATGCTATGTTTATTATATCTATGGCCAATATTTTCTCCCACATTACTGCTTGTCTTTTAAAATTTATGATCTCTTATCACTATAACCTTTAATCTTGATTTTCATACTTAACTTTTTCCTAAATGTTTTGGTGCCTTTGATTCTTAAGAATGCCTTCTGTGTTTCAAAGTCATGGAGATTTTTTTCCCTGCTTCCAAAGTTTTATGTTTGTTTTTTTTGTTTGTTTGTTTGTTTGTTTTTTTTTAGTTTTCCATATGCTAGATGTTTAATCCATCTGCAGATTATATTTTCACATTCTAGGATCACATTTTGTTTTTTTCATATAGAAAGCCCATTGTCACAACACTATTTATTGAAGTTTTCTTACCCCACTAATGAGTGATGCTGGTTGGTCATAACATCTATCAAATCCCCACATATACAGGGGTGTGTTTCTGGGCTCTGTTCTATTGTGGTTTTTTTTGTCTGTTTCTGTGTTAATACAACTTTTATTAACAGAGCTGTATAATAAGCCTTGATATCTGATAGGGTAAAACCACCTTCCTTGTTTTTTGTTTTTGTTGGGTCTTTTTAGCCTGAAAGAAAAAAATTTTCTTATATCTTCATTTTTCCAATGTTTAATTTTAGAATTAGTTTGTCAGGTTCCTCAGAAAAATTTTGCTGGGATGTTGAACTAGAGTGAATTTATGGATTAATTTAGGAGGATTTGATACCTTTCAAATATTGAGTCTTCTCAGCCGTGAATAAAATTTATCTTTTCATTTATTCAGATCTCCTTTTATATCCTTCTACTCAAGTTTGATTAATTTCTCTATGAAGGCCTTATATATTTTTATTAGGTTTATTTCTTTGTACTTTGAAGTTTTTGTTTCCATAGTAAAATGGATCATTTTTTATATTTGCATTTTCAAATTGGCTATTGCTAGTATATAAAAACATTTCATCTTATACAATGATCTTGTGCCCAGCAACCTTTTATAACTCTGTTCTCTTGGAATTTCATCATAAATGACTACATTGTCTGCAAATAGTAGCAAGTTTGTATCTTCTTTCTCATTCTACTGTGTCTCATGCCTACCTTGTCTAACTGCATGGGAAGGACCTTCAGGACAGTGCAGAAGAGTAGGGTGATAGCAGGTATCCTTCTCTTGATCCTGACCTTCATTTGTTTAGTGAATATTTACAGACTACCAAACTTGTGGTCTCTGTTCTAGCAATAGCAAAATAAAGGAAATTCTATTGAATTTTTCTGTAAAGGGAGCAGAGAAATGGAGAGACATGGGGTAGGAGAGGGTTCATTTTTTTAAAACCAAGTGATATTATAAGCATGTTTATATGTTGTTGAAAATGACCTTGTAGAGAAGGGTATCTTAGTTTGCCAGAACTGCTATGACAAATACCACACAATGGGTTGGTTTAAGCAATAAGAATTTATTGTCTCATGTTTTGAGGCTAAAAGTCCAAAGTCAAGATGTCAGCAAGGCCATGCTTTCTCCCAGTCAGTAGCATTCTCCATCACATGCGATCTCTCTGCACTGTCTTATTCTGACTTCTGGTGTCTCTGACTGTGTCCAAATTTCCTCTCTCTATAGGGCCTCCAGTCATATGGATTAAGGCCCACTCTGATTCAATTTGGCTTTATCTAAATAGGGTCTTGGAAGATTCTATTCACAAATAAGTCCCCACCTTCACTAATAATATCTTCAAAGGTCCTATTTACAAATGGGTTTACACCAATAGGAATGTGTGTTAAGTTTTTTTTTGTTTTTTTTTTTTTTTCCAAAGATTTTATTTATTTATTCATTTATCTCCCCCTTGCTGCTTGTGCTCGCTGGGTCAGCTAACCACACCATGCGGGCGGGCTTGCCTTCACCAGGAGGCCCCGGGAACTGAACCCGGGGCCTCCCATATGGTAAACGGGAGCCCTACTGATTGAGCCACAGCCGCTTCCCTGTGTTAAGTTTTGAACATGTCTTTTTGGGGGTACAACAAAGAGGACATTCATCATGAGGAAACAAGAGGATAACTATTGGAGTGATATCATTGAGTAGGTGAGAAAGAACTGAATTAGTACCCAAATGGAGAACATGTCGTTCCATAGCAACAAAAGGGAGGCAGTGTTTGAGGACAGATTTAGCAAGTAGAAACAGAGTCATCACCTCTGAGTGATAAAGTAGGGAGGAGGCATTGGAAGTTTGAGGACAGAAGCCTTGGGCTGCTTATAAATTGGCAGATGCCTCAGAGTAGAAGCAGTAAAGAATATCAGACTCACCTGAATATAATTTCCCTTCTTACAAGGATCTCAGCTTATCAATTCTTGTTGCTTTGATAATTACTTAATGTCTTGGAAGAGATTTTTTTTTTTTTTTTTTTTTTCCTTAGTTATTCTTGGTGGGAGGGAGGGTTCAGTTTGTCTGATACTAACTGGTTTGTCATGGCCAGAATCAGAAGTCTTAGTAGAATGAACATTGGTGTGCAAATATCTGCTCAAGTCCCTGCTTTCAGTTCTTTTGGGTATATACCTAGTAGTAGGATTAGTAGGATTGCCAGGTCATATGGTAGTTCTACACTTAGCTTTCTGAGGAACTGTTAAACTGTCTTCCACGTGGCTGCACCATTTTACATTGTATCCAGCAATGAATGAGTGTTCCTACTTCTGGTTATCCTCTCCAACTCTAGTTATTTTCTGTTTTATTAATAGTAGCCGTTCTGATAGGTATTAAATGGTATCTCATTATGATTTTGACTTGCATGTCCTTGATGGCTAATGATGTTAAGCATCTTTTCATGTGCATTCTGGCCATTTGTATACCTTCTTTGGAGAGATGTCTATTCAAGTCTTTTGCCTTTTTTTTTTTTTTTTAGTTTTTTTACCTTTTATTATTATTATTATTATTTTTTCTTTCTTCTTTTTTTTATTATTGCCCATTTTTTAAATTGGGTTGTTTATCTTTTTGTTATTAAGTTGAAGGATTTCTTTATGTTATTCTGGAATATTAAGCTTTTATAGGATATGCGGTTTCCAAATATTTTCTCCCATTGTATAGGTTGTTGTTTTACTTTCATGATGAAGTCCATTGAGGCACAAAAGTTTTTTTTTTTTTCAAACTTTATTTCAAATTCAAAAGCTAAAATAACAGACAAAAGGCAGCACCACAAGTTACAGAAGCATTATTCCAAAAAAGCTCTGTCCAGGTACTTATATCTCATCTTTTTAAATTTTAGTAATGTCCCATTTATTTTTCCTTTTGTTTGTGCTTTGGGTGTAAAGTCTGAAAAACGATTAGCTAACACAAGGACCTAAAGATGTTTCCCTATGTTTTCTTCTAGGAATTTGGTAGTTCTGGCTCCATTTTTTGTTTTTGTATAAGATGTGAGGTAGGGGGTCCTCCTTTTTTTTTTTTTTCCAAATGGAGATCCAGTTTTCCCAACACCATTTGTTGAAGAGACTCCTTCCCAATTGGGTGGTCTTTTCCCCCTTGTCAAATACCATTTGGCCATAAGAATGAGGGTTGATTTCTGAACTCTCAATTCAATTCCATTGGTCTGTATGTCTGTCCTTCTGCCAGTACCATGCTGTTTTGATTACTGTGACTTTGTAGTAAGTTTTAAGATCGGAAAATGTGAGTCTTCCAACTTCATTCTTTTTCAAGATGGCTTTAGCTATTCAGGGCCCCTTAACCTTCCATATAAATTTTTTTTTCAACTGATTTTTTTTTAAGAGTTGAATAAAAATATACATTTCCCAATTAAATGTACTGGATACATACAGTTTTTTTTTAAATCATACAATGTATTACATAATATATTTGGTTCATACACATTCATACAGTATTTGTCCTTTTGTGTCTGGCTTGCTTCGCTCACCATAATGTCCTCCAGGTTCATCCATGTTGCCATATGATTTATGACTTCATTTCTTCTTACAGCTGCATAGTATTTCATCGTGTGAATAGACCACAGTTTGTTTATCCATTCGTCTGTTGATGGACACCTGGGCTATTTCCAACTTTAGGCAATGGTGAATAATGTTGCTATGAAGATCAGTGTGCAGATATCTGTTGGTGTCACTGCTCTCAGTTCTTCTAGGTATATACCCAGTAGTGGTATTGCAGGGTCACGTGGCAAGTCTATATTCAACTTCTTTAGGAACTGCCAAACAGTCCTCCACGGTGGCTGGCCATTCTGCATTCCCACCAACAGTGAAGAAGTGTTCCTATCTCTCCACATCCTCTCCAACACTTGTAGTTCTCTGTCTTTTTAATAGTGGCCATTCTGATAGGTGTGAAATGATATCTCATTGTAGTTCTGATTTGCATTTCCCTAATCATGAGTGATGTTGAGCATTTCTTCATGTGTTTTTTGCCATTTGTATTTTTTCTTTGGAGAAATGTCTATTCAAGTCTTTTGCCCATTTTTTAATTGGGTCGTTTGTCTTTTTATTGTTGAGTTGAAACATCTCTTTATATATCCTGGATATTAAACCCTTATCAGATATGTGATTTCCAAATATTTTTTCCCATTGAGTTGGCTGCCTTTTCACCCTTCTGACAAAGTCCTGTGAGGTACAAAAATGTTTAATTTTGAGGAGGTACCATTTATATATTTTTTCTTTTGTTGCATGTGCTTGGGGTGTAAGGTCCAAGAAACCACCATCTACTACGAGGTCTTGAAGATGTTTCCCTACATTTTCTTCTAGTAGTTTTATGTCTGTGGTTTTATAATATTTATATTTTATGTTTATTTAGGTCTTTGATCCATTTTGAGTTGATTCTTGTTTTATGTATATTTAGGTCTTTGATCCATTTTGAGTTGATTCTTGTATAAATTGGGGTCCTCTTTAATTCTTTTGGTAATAGATATCCAGTTCTCCCAGGACCATTGGTTGAAGAGACTGTTTTAGGAAGCGGATGTGGCTCAAGCATTTGGGCGCCCGCCTACCACATGGGAGGTCCAGAGTTTAGTTCCCAGTGCCTCCTAGAGAAGACAAGCAGGACAGCGAGCTGACCCGACGGGCTGTCGTGGCGAGCTGACTCAACAAGGAGATACGAAGAGGAAATACAATGACAGACACAACCAAGAGGGAGCAGAGGTGGCTCAAGCGATTGAGGTCCTGGGGTTCAGTTCCTTGTGCCTCCTAAAGAGAAGACAAGCAGACACAGAGAGCCCACAATGAATGGACACAGAGCAGAGAGCAAGCACAAACAATGGGGGGGGGGTAAATAAATAATAAAATAAATCTTTTAAAAAAAGAGAGAGAGACTGTTTTGTCCTGTTAACATGGACTTGGTAGGTTTGTCAAAAACCGGATGACCATATAGGTGAGGGTTTATTTCTGGATTCTCAATTCTATTCCACTGATTGATGTGTCTATCTTTATGCCAGTATCATGCTGTTTTGACAACAGTAGCTTTGTAATATGTTTCAGGGTCAGGCAGTGAAATTCCTCCCACATTGCTCTTCTTTAGAATGCTTTTGGCTATTTGGGTGCACTTTCCCTTCCAAATGAATTTAGTAATTGCCTTTTCTAATTCTGTAAAGTAAGCTGTTGGGAGTTTGATTGGTATTGCATTGAATCTATAAATCAGTTTGGGCAAGATTGACATCTTCACGATATTTATTCTTCCAATCTATGAACATGGACTGTCTTTCCATTTGTTTAGGTCTTTTTAAATTTCTTATAGCATTGTTTTGTAGTTTTCTGCATATAGGTCCTGTACTTCTTTGGTTAAATTAACTCCTAGGTATTTGAGTCTTTTTGTTGCTGTTGTAAGTGGAATTTTTTCCCCCAATTTCCTCTTCAGATTGTTCAGTACTAGTGTACAAAAATATTACTGATTTTTGCATGTTGATCTTGTATCCTGCCACTTTGCTGAACTCATTTATTAGCTCAAGTAGTTTTGTCATGGATAATTAAGAATTTTCTAAATACAGGATCATGTCATCCGCAAACAGTGAGAGTTTTACTTCCTCTTTTCCTGTTTGGATGCCTTTATTTATTAATTTTTGTCTTGTCTAATTGCCCTAGCTAGTAGATGTACAATGTTGAATAACAATGGTGACAGTGGGCATCCTTGTCTTGTTCCTGATCTTAGAGGGAAAGCTTTCAATCTTTCCCCATTGAGTACGATGTTGGCTGTGGGTTTTTTCATATATGCTTTTTATCATATCAAGGGATTTTCCTTCTTTTCCTATCTTTTGAAGTGTTTTTATCAAAAAAAGATGCTGGATTTTGTCAAATGCCTTTTCTATGTTGATTGAGATGATCATGTGGTTTTTTTCCTTCAATTTGTTAATGTGGTATATTATGTTGATTGATTTTCTTATGTTGAACCAGCCTTGCATACCAGGAATAAGTCCCACTTGGTCATGATGTATAAGTCTTTTGATATGCTGTTGGATTTGATTTGCAAGTATTTTGTTGAGAATTTTTGCATCTATGTTCATAAGAGAGATTGGTCTGTAATTTTCTTTCCTTGTAGTATCTTTATCTGCCTTTGGTATTAAGGTGATGTTGGCTTCATAAATGTGTTGGGTAATTTTCCCTCCTCTTCAATTTTTTGGAAGAGTTTAAACAGGATTGGTGTTAATTCTTTTCAAAATGCTTGGTAGAATTCACCTGTGAAGCCATCTGGTCCTGGACTTTTCTTTGATGACAGATTCAATCTCTTTAAATGTGATTGTTTTGTTAAGTTCTTCTATTTCTTGTAGCATCAGTGTAGGTTGTGCATTTCTAGGAATTTGTCCATTTCATCTAGGTTATCTAGTTTGTTGGCACACAGTTTCTCATAAATATCCTCTTATGATCCTTTTTATTTCTGTGGGGTCAATCGTAACTTCCCCTCTTTCATTTCTGATTGTATTTATTTGCATCTTCTCTCTTATTTTCTTTGTTAGTCTAGCTTAGGGGTTTGTCAATTTTATTGATCTTCTCAAAGAACCAGCTTTTGGTTTGTTGATTTTCGCTGTTGTTTTTTTGTTCTCAATTTCATTTATTTCTTTTCTAATCTTTATTATTTCTTTCCTTCTGTTTGCTTTGGGACTGGTTTGCTGTTCTTTTTCTAGTTTCTCTAGTTTCTCTGTTAAATCTTTGAGTTTAGCTCTTTCTTGTTTCTTAATATAGGCATTTAGGGCTATAAATTTCCCTCTCAAGACTACCTCCGCTGTATCCCATAAGTTTTGATACGTTGTGTTCTCATTTTCATTTGTCTCAATATATTTATTGATTTCACTTGTAATTTCTTCTTTGACCCACTGATTATTTAGGAGTGTGTTGTTTAGCCTCCACACCTTCACGAATTTACTTTTTTCCTGTCTATTATTGATTTCCAGTTTCATTCTGTTATGATCTGAGAAGTTACTTTGTATAATTTCAATCTTTTTGTATTTATTGAGAGCTGAATTGTGACCTAACATGTGGTCTATCCTGGAGAAAGATCCATGGGCACTTGAGAAGAATGTATAACCCGCTGAGTTTGGATGCAGTGTTCTGTATATATCTGTTAAGTCTAACTCCTTTATCATATTATTCGAGTTCTCTATTTCCTTGTTGATTTTCTGTCTAGTTGTTCTATCTAATGATGTGAGTGGGGTGTTGACATCTCCAGTGATTATTGTAGAGATGTCTATTTCTTCCTTCAGTGTGCCAGAATTTGTCTCATGTATTTTGGGGCAACCTGGTTGGGTGCATAGATATTTATGACTGTTATATCTTCCTGGTGTATCATCCCTTTTATTAATATATAATGGCCTTCTGTATCTCTTATAACTTTTTTGCATTTAAAGTCTGTTTTGTCTGATATTAGTATAGCTACCCCTGCTTTTTTTCTGGTTACTATTCACGTGGAATACCTTTTTCCAACCTTTCACTTTCAGCAGGTTTGTATCCTTAGGTCCAAGGTGAGTTTCTTGTAAGCAGCATATGGATGGCTCATGTTTTTTTAACTACTCTGTCAGCCTGTATCTTTTGATTGGGGAGTTTAATCCATTCACATTTAATGATATCACTGTAAATGCACTATTTATTTCCTCCATTTTATTCTTTGGTTTTCATATGTCCTCTTGCTTTTATCTCTCTTTTTACTCTTTTGGTTATCCTTTCTGCTATTCTTTCTTCTATACTCTCCTCCAAGCCTCTCTCTCCTGTCTTTTTCTTTCAGGTTCTAAGCTTCCTTTAATATTTCCTGCAAAGGTGGATTCTTTTTTGCAAACTCTCTTAGTTTCTGTTTGTTTGTGAATACTTTATACTCACCTTCATATTTGAAGGACAGTTTTGCTGGATAAAGAATTCTCAGCTGGCAATTTTTCTCTTTCAGTTTCCTGATTGTATCATACCACTGTCTTCTCGCCTCTATGGTTTCTGAAGAGAAATCTGCACTAAGTCTTACTGGACGTCCCTTGTACATGATCGTTTGCTTCTCTCTTGCTGCTCTGAGAATTTTCTCTTATCTTTTACATTTGACATTCTTAGTAGTATGTGTCTTGGCATAGGTCTATTTGGATTTATTCTGATTGGGGTATGGTGTGCTTCTTGGACATATATGTTCATTTCTTTCGTGAGAGCTGGGAAATTTTCAGCTATTATTTCCTCAAATACTATTTCTGCCCCTTTTCCGTTCTCTTCCCCTTCTGGAACTCCCATGACACGTATGTTGTTGCATTTTGTGTTGTCACTCAACTCTCTGAGCCTCTGCTCAATTATTTTCTATTCTTTTCTCTCTCTGTTCTTTTCTCTCATCAATTTTAGCTGCTCTGTCTTCGGTATCACTTATTCTTTCTTCTTTCATTTCGAGTCTGCTGTTGTATGCCTCAAATATGTTTTTGACTTCACCTATTGTGTCTTTCATTCCCATGAACTCCGTTACTTTTATGTTCAGGATTTCAAATTCTTCTTTGCGTTCGCTCAATTTTTTCTTGATGTCATTTATCTCTTTAACTATATTGTCTTTCATCTTATTAATTTGATTTTGGAAGTTTGTGCTCATCTTGCTGATTAGTTCTCACAAATTTTGCATCTCTTCTGGGACTTTGCTGTATTCCTTTTCTTGGGCCATGTCTTCTATTTTCTTAGTGTGGCTCGTAATTTTTTGCTGGTGTTTAGGCATCTGGTTAGGATGTAGTTTACTTAGATGCTCAATCTCTTTGTCCTTTATAGAGATTTAGTGGCAGGAGGCAGTGAGTTACCAAAGCTCTTTGATTTTGGGCTCAATCTTGATTGTTAGGATTGTCCTGCTGGTTGCTCAAAACTGGGCACTGGACCCAGCAATTGGTTGTAGAGTCGCTTCCTAGGGCCTTGGGCAGGGAGGCCATAGAGACCAGGAAAATCCTCTCCTATTTATTTTTAATTTTCTTATGTGCACTTCCTTGGTCTACCAGGAGATGGCGCTCATTGGCAGCTCTCAGTTCAATGCCTGGTCGGACTGTATTTGTTGTGACACAGACCAGATCAATGTGATAGTGCTTCCTGTCTTGGGACTAACAGCCTTTTAATTCATACTTTCTGAGACAGTTCTCCAGTCTTCTCTGGCAGCCCCCTCCCTTTTCCCAGCTAGGAAACAGTTCCACTCCCCTCTGAGTCCTCAACAATCAGTCCCTGTTAGTAGAGGAGGAGATTGGGAGGTTTGTATATCTTTAGCCCCTTGCAGGCTCCAAGGCAAACAATGGCGCAGCCCCACTGGGCCTGGAAGGGCTCTTGGGACAGGGCAGACCAAACCTGGGAGTCCAAAGCAGGGTCAGCCCCAGGCTCTCTCTCCCCTCTCCCGTGGAGTCCTCAACAATTAGTCCAGGCTAGAAGAGAGGGAAGTTGGGAGGGTCGGATTTCTCCAGTCCTTCCTAGGCTCCCAGGGCAAACCACCGTGTGGAAGGGTCCATGGGGCTCCGAGCCCAAATTTGCAGATCAGAACCTGAGTCAGTCTTAGGCTGTGTCCCTCTCTCTCCCCTTTCCTGGGGTGGTAGATCCCTGGAGCCCTCTTTGTCTGCAGTTTCAGGCCCAGAGGCCCGAGAATTCTAAAGAGTGTGGGGGAGGGTGCCAGCACCAGCCGCCACTGCTGGTTCCAACTCACGGTTCTGTCACGATTTCCCTCTTTTGTCCCTCTCTCCTCTGGGTGGTGTGCAGCCTTCACCTGCTGTCCTAAACCCTAGAAGAATTTTTTCGGAGCTGTTTCAGCCTGTCCTCTAGCTGTTTTTCTGGAGAAGAGATTCCCGTGTCTTACTAGTCCGCCATCTTCCCAGAAATCCTTAGTTTCTTCTTGATGTCGTTTATCTCTTTAGTCATAATGTCTTTCAACTCATTAACTTGATTTTGGAAATTTGTGCACATCTCGCTAATTAGTTTTCTCAAATCCTGTGGCTTTGGCATATTCCTTTTCTTGGGCCATGTCTTCCATTTTCTTAGTACGACTTTTAATTTTCTGCTGATGTCTAGGCATCAGATTAAGATGTAGTTTACTCATATGCTCAATTTCTTTCTCTTTTGTAGGGATTTACTCTCGGGCAGCTGTGTGTTACCACTGCTCTTTGAGTCTTGGCTCAACCTGAATCGTTACTTGTTGTCCCTGCTAGTTGCTCAAAACTGGGCTCTGGACCCAGTAATTGGTTGCAGATCCACTTCTAGGGCCTTGGGGAGGGAGGCTATAAAGGCTGGAAAAAGCCTCTCTTATTTTTAGTTTTCTCACATGCACTTCCTTCATCTGCCAGCATATGGTGCTCTTTGGCAGCCCTCTCAGTTCAATGCCTGGTCCCAGTGTGTTTGTTGCAACACAGACTGGATTGATGTGATAGAGATTCCTGCCTGGAGGCTAAGAGCCTTGTAATTCAAACTTTCTTAGACAGTTCTCCAGCCTTCCCTGGCAGCCCTCTCCCTTTTCCCTTGGTAGGAAATACTTCCACTCCCCTCTGTGTCCTCCACAATCATTCCTGGTTAGTAGAGAAGGAGATTGGGAGGGTCCTATATCTTTAGCCCCTTGCTGGCTCCCAAGGCAAACAATGTATGGCCCCACCCGGCCTGGAAAGGCTTGTGGGACACAGCAGACCAAATTTGTGGGTCAAGAGCTGAGTCAGCCTTAGGCTGTGTCCCTCTCTCTCCCCTTTCCTGGGGAGGTTTGTCCTCAACAATCAGTCCTGGCTAGAAGAGAGGGAGATTGAGAGGGTTGGATTTCTTCAGTCCTGTGTGGGGTCCCAGGGCAAACCACAGTGCAGACCAAATTTGTGGGTCAGAAGCTGAGTCACCCTTAGGCTCTGTCCCTCTCTCCCCCCTTTCCTGGGGTGGTGGATCCCTGGGGCCCCCTTTGTCTGTAGCACAGGCCCAGAGGCCTGAGTATTCTAAAGTGTCTTCAGTGTGGGGGAGGGTGCCAGTAGCAACCACTGGTTTCAACTCAACAGTTCTGTGGTCCTGATTCCCCTCCTTTGTCCTTTGTGGGCGGTGTCCAGCCTTCGCCTGGTGTCCTAAACCCTAGAAGATCTTTTTTCTGGCTGTTTCAGCTTGTCCTCTAGCTATTTCCCAAATTTGATGATTGCCTTTTCCATTTCTGCAAAGAAGGTTCTTTGAATTTTGATTGGAATTGCATTGAATCTGTAAATTGCTTAGGGTAGGATTTACATCTTAATCATTTTCAGTCTTCCAATCCATGAACATGGAATGTCCTTCCATTTATTAAGGCCTTCTTTGATTTCTTTTAGCAATGTTTTGTAGTTTTCTGTGTACAAGTCCTTTATATGCTTGGTTAGATTTATTCCTAGATATTTGATTCTTTTAGTTGCTATTGTGAATGGAATTTTTTCTTGATTTCTTCTTCTGATTGTTTCATTGCTTATATATAAACACTACTGACTTTTGGATATTGATCTTGTACCCTGCCACTTTATTAGCACTAGGAGCTTTGTTGTGGATTACTCAGTATTTGTATAATAGGATCATGTCATCTGCAAATAGGGAAAATTTTACTTCTTTCTTTCCAATTCAGATGCCTTTTATTTCTTTTTCTTGCCTAATTGCCCAGGCAAGAACGTCCAGTACAATGTTGAATAACAGTGGTGACTAGTAGTCATCCTTGTCTTGTTTCTCATCTTAGAGGAAAAGTGTTCAGTCTTTCACCATTAAGTATGATGTTAGGTGCAGGCTTTCATATATGCCCTTTATCATGTTGAGGAAATTTCCTTCTATTCCTCTATTCCTATTTTTTTGTTTGTTTTTGTGGTTGTTGTTTTGGTTTTTTTTTTTTTTTTTAGATTTTCCCCTGCCCTGAGACGGCTCCCTTGTCTGTCTGCTTGTTGTCTGCCGGTTGTCTGCCAGTTGTCTGCTCGTCTGCTCATTGTCTCTGCTTGTTGTGTCCACTTGTCTGTTCGTCTTCTTTAGGTGCCACCAGGAACTGAACCCAGGACCTCCCATGTGGTAGATGGGCACCCAGCTGCTTGAGGCACATCTGCTTCCCAGAACCCTCTTCTTGTCCTTCGCATTCAATAGTGTGATCAATATATAACAGGGTCTATTTTTCTTTGTGTTTATCCTTATATTGTTCATTCATTTTTTCCTGATATCCTTTCATTCTTTCTCTTTATTTTCTTTTATCTCCTTGAGCAATGTTAAGATCTTTTTTTTTTAAGGGCTTTGCTTGGTATGTCCACATTCTGTTCTTCTTCACTGTTTTCTGGATTTTTAACCTCTTCCTTTAGATAGGCCATCATTTCCTGTATCTTTCTTTGTCTTGTACTCTTTTCTTGCATATTGTACATTTTAATATTTTAGAATGTTAACTCTGGGATTTATTCTCTGAGATGTCTGTTTCTTTTTTTTTTTTTTTTTAACTTAACTTTGTAAATATTTTGAAAATATAAACAAAAACTAAAAAGTAAACACAGATGAATAAATATATATATTTCTCAATTAAATGTAATGGATAGGGAAGCAGCTGTGGCTCAATCAGTAGGGCTCCCGTTTACCATATGGGAGGCCCCGGGTTCAGTTCCCGGAGCCTCCTGGTGAAGGCAAGCCCGCCCGCACGGCGTGGTTGGCTGACCCAGCGAGCACAAGCAGCAAGGGGGGGATAAATGAATAAATAAATAAAATCTTTAAAAAAAAAAGGATACATATAAAAAATTTTTTTAATCAAACATATGTTACACAATATATTTGGGTCTTGATTTTGTAACCATCTGGTGCTAAGACAGAGATTTTCTTGAATGTCAGCCCTCCTATCAAGAAGGTCGGCCCAAGGCGAATGCAGTGTGCAGTTTTCCCTGTCTTTCTGGGCCTGTGTCTTGTCCTGGCCTTTTGCTTGTTAGTTGTTTTGGAGTTCTCCTCTTTTACAGGAGTTTGATTGTTCCCTGTGTTTCCCAGGAGACAGACCTCCCTCTCCTGGGTGTTTAAAGCCACCAAGCCTTTGCCCCACATTGTCTGCCTCTATAGTTTCTTATAATCCTTTCATTGTCTCAAGCTGTTTTTGGCTGGAGGACCAATTCTGGAAGGAGGGTCACCCCATAGAGGACTTTCCCAAGTCATTCTTCCCTAGCCAAAACCCATGCAGGGGGCTCAGACTGGCTCCAAAGTACCCTGGGCAGAAGGGGCCAGGACAGGTGCCAAGAGCTTCTTCCACAGCTCCCCAAAGCTCAGTTTTCCTAAGCCTGCCAAGCAAATGCTGCCCTTCAACCAACTGTCCCCCACAGCCCTGAGGAAGCATAGCGTCTTTATGTCTCCTCCACTGCAGCCTTTGTCTGGGGTGGGATGAAACAATGGCCATCCTCAGAGCCAGGACCCCAGCGATTCAAAGTCACTAATCAAAAGCCATGATCAGTGATCAGCCATGGTCTTAGGGAAGAGGATTTTTATGTCCCTTTCTGTCATCAGTTAGCCAGGGGTTAGACCCCTCACCGGCCTGTCATAAGAGTGTAGAATGGGCGCTGTTAGCTGCCATGCAGAGAGAGCCAGTTACTGCCCTTTACTGTAGTTTATCAGCCTCTTCTACTTTTTCCCTGGATGCTATTAAGTGTTCTCCTGGCCTCTGGAGTTTCAGACAGTTCCTTCCTGTTTAATAGTTGTTCTGGTGGAAGGACTGTATCCTGGAGGTCCCTAATCTGCCATCTTCCCACAATCCTCCTCAGAACACTTTTTTTTTTTTTTTTACCTCTATTCCAGTGTGGTTACGTAAGATGGCTTCTTTGACATTCCTAATCTTTTTTTTATTTGCACCTCTTTTTATCTTGATAACTCTGGCAGAGTTTAATTTTAGTCCTCTATTATATGTTGGTTTTTATTCTATCATTTTCTCCTTTTTTCTAATTCTTAAATTGGATGCTTATATCATTTGTTTTTCAGCCTGTCCCCCTGCCCTTTTTTTTTTAGGTACTGGGGGCCGAGGATTGAACCCAGGACCTTTTACGTGAGAAGCAAGCACTCAACCACTGAGCCACATTGGCTCCCCTGAGTTGGTTTTTTCATTTGTTTTGCTTGTTTGTTTTTGTTTTATTCTAGGAGGCACCGGAACTTTCCATGTGGGAAGCAGGCATTCAACTGCTTGAGCCACATCCACTCCCTTTTTTTTTAAATATTAGCTTTTAAGCTGATACATCTCCCTCTAAGTACTACTTTAGCCATGTCTGACAAGTTCAGATATGTAATATTTCCAGTTTCCACTGATTTCTTTGGTCAGTGGTTATTTAAAAGTGTTTTTTCTAAATATATATAGGGATTTATTAGTTATATTTTCATTATTGGTTTCTAATCTAATCTAATTAGAAAACATGATCTGTAAGATACCCAGTTCTTTGGAATTCATTAAATATATTTTATGTCCTAGAATATGCTCAGTTTTAGTGACTGTTCCTTATATGTGTGAGAAGAAAGTATATTTTCCAGTCAATGGGTTTAGGATGGGTTTTGTGTTATGTTTGTTAGATCAAGCTTGTTAAGTAAATGAATCAAATATTCTCTGACCTTACTGATTTTTTTGGTCTGCTTTACCTATCAGCTACTGAAAAGGTTATGTTAAGGTCTTCCACTCTGATGATAAGTTTGTCAGATTCTCTTATAGTCTGTTACTTTTTGCCTTACATGTTCAAAGCTATGTTATTAGAAATAGGTTAAGAATTGTTCAAATTTTCCTGGTGATTTCTCCTCCAGCTCTTTCTCTGCTTGCCCTCTTTTGAATTGATTTGAGACCCCTTGCCCTCTCATCCCCTTTTTCCTCTTTACTAGGTTGGAAATCATACTCTTTTTTTTTTTTTTTTTTTTTTTATTGGGTATCCAAATATATTTAACCTATCAAATATGCTTGCCTTCCTCTGAACAGTCAAGACCTTTAGGGTACATGAACTCTAGTCACTTATCAGTTAACTTACATGCCCTTATTTATTTGACACCCACATTTTTTATCTTATGCTATGATTTTATACCATCTTTTATTTAGATTTACTCATTAGTTTTGTTTTAATAGCTCCCATTTCCGCCATAGATCTTAGGACTTTCTTCTCATTTTCCTTTGTGGAATTCTAAGTTGACAATACTTTTCCCTCAGTACTTTGAATATATAATTCTAGTGTCTTTGTCCTTTGTTGGGATTGAGAAGTTTGTCTCATTCGTTCCTTTAGCAGTAATATTTCCTTTCTCGTAGCTTCTCTGTCTTTGGTTTTACTGTGAATTAGTGTGGATTTGCTTAGGATTCATTTGACTTCCTGATTCTGAAGACTGGTGTCATTCATCATTTCTGGAAAATTCCTTTTTTTTTTCCAAAAAAAAAAAGATTTATTTATTTACTTACTTACTTTATCCATTTTATACCCCCCTTCCCCATTTGCTGTTTTGTGTCCATTCTCTGGGCAATTCTCGGTGTCTGTTTCCTGCTCTCTCTTCTCATCCTTCTCCTCCTGTCTTCACCAGGATTTGATCCTGGGGACCTCCAATGTCGGGGAGAGGTCTGCCACCTGCAGCACCTCAGTTCCTGGTTTTTTCAGCACGTCTCGGCTCTCCCCTGTGTCTCTCTCCTGTTACGTCGTCATCTGGTTGCTTGGCTCGACGGGGCCTGGCACATGCGCCTTCTATATTTTTCTTCATTTTACCAGGAGGTCCCAGGGATCGAACCCAGGTCCCTCCATATGGCAGACGGATGCCCAACCATTTGAGCCACATCTGCCCCCCTGGAAAATTCTTAACCAGTATCTCTTTGAATATTTTTCTTCCATTCTCTCTGTTCTCTCCTTTTAAATAGATGCATATTAAATCTTCCTCTTTGTTCCCTGTCTCTCAACATTTTTTTGGTAGTCTCTCCTTTTTTTTAATATATTTAATTCTTTTGTTTCTTAAAAAAATAAATAAACACGACACCCAAGTGTGGGCTTATGGTTAGGAATTCTCAGGAGAAACTTTTCCTTTTATTCCCACTCTGCTGTAGGCCAAGCCAGGGGTTCAGTTTATTCCCACCAGCTTGTTTTGTTTTGTTAATCAAGCAGTTTAAACTTTATCAGTCCTATTCTCCACATCCCTTACTAATTTTCAGCAGTTTATTCTTTGTGCTGGCCCTTCAAGTGTGGCCCTTGTTTCTGTGATGACCTTATTTTTCTCTTGCACTGGTTCCTGAGCACATGTTTTATCTCCTTCCATTGTCTTTTCTCTTTTTTGATCACTGCCTTTATCTTTGCCTTTGAACTTGTTTTACATATCCATGGATAAATTTCACAATTTTCCTCTGTTCCATGGCAACAGTTTTCTTGTGAATGTTCATCTGCATTTGTTGTTCTGATAATATCTCTGTTTAGCTCTTGTGTTGGTTCCTTTTTAATTACTAATTTCTTAACTAGGTAAATTCTTCCTTGATAAGTAGATCTTTGTGGAAGGGGAGCCTGGACTGTATCTCAGGCTAGAAGGAATTCTGGCATGGGGCTGGGTGCATGGGTGAGTTCTTTTAGCCTTTGCTTCTCCCCAAGCAACTACAGGGCTGCTTACAATTCAGAGTCCTCATCTTTCTCCTTCTCCACTTTCCAGGCTTCTCCTTGGTGCTGAAACAAGTTCAGGAGAGCTCCAACTGCAGTCCACACCCCCTTTTTATTCCTAATAAGAGATTACTGCCTTCTCCCTCTTGGGTGTGCTACTTACTTTATTTATTTATTTTTTTTTTTTTTTTTTTTTAACCGGGAGGTCCCCGGGATCGAACCCGGGTCTCTCCATATGGGAGACGGACGCCCAACCAGTTGAGCCACATCCGACCCCATGCTACTTACTTCAGAGAACTCAAAACTGCCACCTTTATCTGAGACCTACAACCCCAAGAATCTTCCCTGTGTGGCTATCATTATACTTGGCAGCCTTTCTCTTACACTATGCTTCAGAGTTTTGTCAAAGACGATTTGGAATTTCAATTTTTTTGTTTACTTTGTTTTGATTTTCAGTGATTTCTATGGGCAGGGGGTGGGGTGGGGTGGAATAATATTTATGCCATCACTTTAAAACTGGAAGTCACACTAAAAGACCAACCTTGTATTCCTGAGTTAAACAATGTTTATTTTAAAGTGTCCTGCCTGCTGTCAGGGCTCCTGAAATGCACTGTAACATTTTCTAATCTCTGGAACAGTTTGAATACTTAAGACAGGGATTGGCTGTTCCTGAAGGTTTTCTGTAATCTCACCTGTAAAACTATCTGGGCCCAGCTCCTTTTTTGGGAAGATTTTCAACTGCTATTTTAATTTTTAAAAATAATTATTAATCTGATTAGATTTTCTATTTCTTTTGTCTATGGTGGTTGGTTGATGTTTTTCTGGAAAATTTTCTATTTAAACTGTTTCCAAGTTAATTGTCATAAAATATTCTTAGAAACATAGGGGATGTGGTTCACTTTATCTGTATTGTTGGCATTTTCACAAGGAGAAAGGGTTAATGTGTAAATAAGATGAAGACCAACTGCCATCAACAAATGGTCTGTATCTAAGGAGGGTTGGGAAATGAAAACCATGACCCTGATCCCACCTTCCACCCTATGCTCTGCTAAACCAGTCTTTTTCTATCTTTTCTTTCTTAGTCTTAGGAAAAGTCCTTAGTGCTGTGGGCAGTGCCCAGCTACTGATGTCCCAGAAATTCCAGCAATTCCGGGGCCTCTGTGAGCAAAACTTGGTGAGTATGATTCCTCCTGCACAGTGAGACTCATGGACTCTGGCTGCCCATAAGATCCTCCAGCTGCAGTGAGCCTGTGCATCAACTAGCCCCTCGAGGCTGCAGTGACCTCTTCTGTGAAACAGAGAAGGCACCGCATCCTCTGGCTATTGGAAAGATGATGGCACTGCCTGACAGTACAGTAATACAGTGCCTGGCACAAAAAGGAGTCAAGAAAGTGTCCTCTCGGTTCTCTAATGTCTTTTAAAATAGAAAAATCAAACTATGTAAAAACAGCCATGTAAAAATTAAAAATCAATTAACACAATTTATATATACACACACACAAAATATGCCCTATGTCTAAGAGTACACGCAAGGGAAGAGCTAAAGGAAAATCACTACTAGGCTTGGTGGGTTTCCTTCTCCTTACCCTTACCTATTAGGAGGGCAGGCGATAGGGAAGCCAGATGCAGGGTCCTGGGCAGCTTTTCCTTTGGGAGGCTCTCTCCAACTAGCTAGGGACTATGGATTCACTCCTAAGGGCAGAGGTCAGTGGAGAGTGTCTCCAGGCCCTGTTGGGGTTCGGGGAGTGGGGAGCAGTGGGTGCTAAGAAATGTGCTGTCATGGAATAGAATGATGGGAAGGACCAACATGGATTCTATAACTCACCTGAGTGTGAATCCTGGCTTCTCCCTGCCTCACATTGTGGGACCATGGCCAATAACTTCCACTTCCTCCCTGTAAAATGAGAACAGTTGTCTGCCAGGCCTATATTAGGGACCACAGAGCACATGAGAACCTACTTCATCATAGCTCCACATTATATACAGGGCCTACTCTCATGATGGGACTGGCCCCTTGCCCCAGTGATCCCCACCTTAAGGGCTAGCAGTGACCAGGACTGGGCTTCCTTCATTCATATGGACGCTGGGAAGAGGAGCCAGACTAGGCCTCAAGAAACCCAACCAGTGCTGGCAGGGCCAGGGTGACCATGCTTGGATTGGGGTGCAGGATAAGCCTCTGCCTTGCCCCACTGACTCCATCTGCCCCCACAGAACCCAGATGCCAACCCACGTCCAACAGCCCAGGACCTGGCAGGGTTCTGGGACCTGCTACAGCTGTCCATTGAGGACATCAGCATGAAGTTTGATGAACTCTACCACCTCAAGGCCAACAGCTGGCAGCTGGTGGAGACCCCCGAGAAGAGGAAGGTGAGCATGGAGCAGTGCGGAGGGGAAGTCCAGGGACAAATTCCTGGTCGGCAGTAACGCTGCCCACATCGGTCAGTGCTGCTTGGCTCCCTTCTCCGTGTGTCGTCTTTGAGCTGGGGCTCGTGTCCATCCATGCGCAGGGTCCATGCTTGGCCCTCGCCCAGCATGCTGCTCGCTTTATGTAGTGGAGGCTGTCCCTGAAGCATGCTGTTCTGCCCTGCATGTTCAGAAAATGGGGATAGTGGGAGACACGTGCCCACACTCTCGGGGGTTAACAGAGACATAATGGCTTTGGTACTTTGGAGGCAGCACAGTTGTCCCTTCTTCTGGGTCCAAGCTGCCAGGAATCATGGGTCCTGGGCCCAGTGCTGCCTCCTTGGGCCAGCCTCTTCCCTGAAGCTTAGGCTTCCTTCTGTAAAACAGTGGAAGCCAATGACCCCTATGGTTACTGGTTATTCCCCTATGGTTACTGTGGCCCTTCCAAGCTCTCATCCCCTAGAACAGCATGTGAAATGTGTGCTGGAGTTGGGAGCCTTGAAATTAAGTCCCACCCCTGGCTGTATGACTCAAGCTAGTTTCTGCACTCTCTGCTCTCAGGCTTCCAGTGAGTCAAGGCAGGGTGGGAAAGGTGATCTGTCTGGCCCTTCTTGCTAGAACAGTCTAAGATTCTAAGCTTGCCTTTTGCTCCAGTGCCTTGTGCTTATTTCCACTATCATCGCTTCTTGTGGCTTCCTGATTGCAAATGTGTGTTGCTTGTGCCCAATGTGGAGAGGCTGGGGTAGAGAGACTCCAGCTGCCAGCATATAGTGGGGGGTAGTGCCACATAAACTGTGGCACCTTTATTTTATTTTTATTCCCTCCTCACTGTCTCACTAAAGGAAGAGAAGAAACCACCCCCTCCAGTCCCAAAGAAGCCAGCCAAATCCAAGCCGGCAGTGAGCCGCGATAAGGCTTCAGAAGCCGGGGACAAGCAGCGCCAGGAGGCGCGCAAGAGACTCCTGGCAGCCAAGCGGGCAGCTTCTGTGCGGCAGAACTCAGCCACAGAGAGTGCAGACAGCATCGAGATTTATGTCCCTGAGGCCCAGACCCGGCTTTGAGACCATGAAGGAAGAAGGAAACAATCTCTGTCATTAAAACACACACACACACAAAAACTAAATGCAAATGGAACAAAATTTTCTCAACCTTTAGTATTCTGTCTAGAGACCCTGAGCCAACTTTCAAATTGACGTATTTAAGGGCTCACAATTTGGCTTTTTTGGGTCCCTCCCAACTTTAGGTTATGAAGACTTCACACACAAAAAAAAAATCAACAAAAAACACAAACTATAAAACTTTTATTTTTCCTCTTGCTGGCCGTGGTGGACTACATAGATGGACTTCGGCAATTCCCCGGCCCAGCCTCCAGACTGCGGTCTTTTTACTTGTTCTATCTAACGAGAACTTAAACTAGCTTGTTTACAAGAAGACAACAGTCCAAGGGCAGCCTTGGGCACCTGCCATGTCCTTCCTTCTTTTCCCACTACCCCCATTCTGACCTTGGAGTTTTCATCCCTATGTTTTTCTCTTCTTCCTCAGCGCTCACACAGGAGTCACCATCCTGACTAGCAGCTTTCTGGTTCTCAGCCCTTTCTGTGGTTGAGGGTCCAGAGGACAGAGAACTGGACACAGACCTGCCTCCCCACCATGTGCTTGTGCGCACATGCGCACACACACACACAGAGGTAGGCTCCTTCTCACAGCGCAGGCCGCCCTCCCACCTCAGTCCTCCAGCTCTAGGTGGTGGCAGGCGGGTGACTCGTCTCTCAGGGCAGATGAGGAGGGTTTAAAAAGCCTTTGGGGAAAAAATGAGATAAAAGCCAGTTATACTCCAGACCCCTGCCTTTTTCTTCTCTCCAGCCTTCCTTCATCAAAAGAAAATTTACAACTCAGAGTGGTTCCTGGGTACATTCGAGAGAAGGACCCTATTTTCCAAGGGATTGTCAGTCCTTGGCTGAGCCTGTGTACAGTATCCTGAGGGGCGGGGCAGGGTAGTTGCGTTTGTACGGATGTGTACATATGCACATAGACCCTTAGAGTGTATATTTAACAAATGCCCATCTGCTCACCCTTGTCCACCAGAGCCACTGCTGTCTCTCGGGGCACCTGGCAGGAGGTGGGTGTGTGAATAGCATATATTTTTACATGTACTATATCTAGGTGTGTGTACAAGTGTGTGTAAAAATATATACCTTGTGTGTAAGCAGCCCCTTTATTTTGGTCTCCCACCCTATGCTCCACCTTCCACCACCACCCCCCTCGACCCCGCCACCATGGGCCCATCAGCCTAGCCTCTGAGTTTCTAGTTCTGTTTTTTCTTTTTCTGTTTTTTGTTTTGTTTTGTTTTGTTTTAAACCCCAATCTTCTTCCTTTCTCTCCAGCCCCCAACCCCACCTCCCACGGTGTCATGAGCCCTGAGCTGCAAATGGCCCGGGCCTGCAGGGTGGGGTGGGGGAGGGCACGGCAAGGGCAGGCAGTGTTGGTAGGAGCCAAGCTAGGCAGGGAGCTCAGTACACGAGGGGCTGCTCTGAACTGTGTACACTGCTCTACAGCACTGGAGACATCCTCTTGTCCAGCGCTTGCTGTGGGGAGCCCTAGGTGAGAACCAAGGGCCTGTCTGGAGCCCCATTCCAGCTTGGCCGCTGTCTATGACCTTGAGCAAGTCACTTGACCTCTGTGTGCCTCAACTTCCTCCTGTGTAAAAATGGGGACAGTCCCTGCCCCTCCCTACCTCACAGGCATGTTGTGAGAATAAATGAGGTAACGTGTACCAAGGGCTCCTGTGTTTTTGCAGCGGGATGGGCAGGCTCGGATGAGGTGGATGGGAGTAGGCGCCATTGGAGACTAAGCCAGACCCCCCCTTCCAAAATTAGCTCTTTGAGAAAGGCTGACCTGAGTACAAGTTGTAATTCCAGCTCTATCACACACCAGCTCTGTGATGCTGGGCAAGAAAACTAAGCTCTCAGTTTCCTCAACTGGAAAAAGAGTCTAGCATATTACCTTGCCAGCTTCTTATGAAAAGTATTTAATAAATATCTGCTATTATGGGCCAAGATGGGCTTAGAGTTTGCCCCTAGCTGACCTTCCCTGCTCCCTCCATAGCAGCTGCTTCCAACAGGACAGTTCCATCCTGCACACATTCACTGAGTGCACACATTCACTGAGCACCTACTCTACGAGACCCCATCCTGGGTGTGGGGTCTATGGCAGGTTCACAGAACTCACTCTCTGGTGGGGGAGACAGATTCCTGAGGGCAGGACTGGAGGGGTTTTTTGTTTGGTTTGTTTTTAAACCATGTCTGAATGTCTAGCAGAGAGTAGGGCTTCAAGGACTATTTCCTAAATGAATGACCTTGTTTAGGGGGTTTGGTAGAGACAGTACTATTTGAGCTGAGTGTTGAAGGATGAATGGGAGCCCTCCAAGCAGTGGCAGTGAAAGGTGCAGCGAGTACAGAGACATCAGTATGAGGCAGTGCTGGGCAGGCCTTGAATGCCAGGTAAGGACTAAGGGCGTTCGCCAGGGCCAGGTTTTGAATGGAACAGGGATATATGCTGCCACAGAACCCAGCTTCCCATGAGACAGGGACCCCCATTGCCAGCCCCCATGAAGCCATGATACCCAAAATGTGTCAGCACAGCTCAAGCCTGGTGGAGCCCCTGGCCAACAGGGGACAGAGGCCCTTAGAGATTCTTGGCTACCTCATGGCTTTAGACTGACAACTACATCTAAATCTACAACCTGTACCTTTCCCTGAACTTCAGACTTGACACTCAACATCTCCACTTGGATGTCTAACAATTTCAAAACTAACATGTCTACCAACTCATGAGAGTAGAAGGAATGATAGACTTAGAAAATCACCATTTGGTAGCTGAATCTGTCAGTGTCAAAAGTAGTGTGTATTGGGAAGCGGCTGTGGCTCAATCAGTAGGGCTCCCATTTACCATATGGGAGGTCCCGGGTTCGGTTCCCGGGGCCTCCTGGTGAAGGCGGGCCAGCCCGCACGGTGTGGTTGGCTGACCCAGCGAGCACAGGCAGCAAGGGGGGGATAAATGAATAAATAAATAAAATCTTTAAAAAAAAAAAAAAAAAGTATGTATGGGAAACGGATGGGGCTCAAGTGATTGGGCTCCCATCTACCATATAGGAGGTACAGGGTTCGATTTCTGGGGCCTCCTGGTGAAAGGCAAGCTGGCCCACGCAGCAAGCTGGCCTACAGGTGAGCTGACCCATGCAGAGTGCTGGCCTGCGCAGGAGAGCTGGCCCACGCAGAGAGCTGCCGCAGCAAGTGATGCAACAAAAAGAGACACAGAGGAGAGACAGTAAGAGATGTGGCAGACCAGGGAGCTGAGGTGGCGCAAGAGATTGAGTGCCTCTCTCCCACTCTGGAAGGTCCCAGGATCGGTTCCCAGTGCGGCCTAAGGAGAAGACAAGCAGACACAGAAGAACACACAGCAGACAGCGCAAAACAACGAGGGCAGGGGAGAGAACTAAATAAAATCTTAAAAAAAAAAAAGTAGTGTGTGAAAGTTTGATAAGGAACAGAATATTCATAGTCTTAAAGTAGCACCCCACATATGACTTATTAATGAACATATCAATTACAAAAGAGAAAAACTAATTTTATGATGGACAAGGAGAAATCTGGAAGACACTACCTTAACTAGGTGATCAAAGTTAATATTACAAGTGATGGGAACAAACATCACACTCCTCCTAATATGATGCACTGCAAAGGTCACAACATCCCTTTCTAGGAATTCCTATAAAAAATGTATATAGCCTAAATTATGAGACAACACGACCGAATGGACTATCCAAAAATGTCCGTGTCATGACATTTTTCCAAAGAAGATAAACTTGGCCAATAAGCACAAGATGCTCAACATCATGAGCCATCAGGCAAATGCAAATCAAAAGCACAATGAGATACCACTTCACACCCACTAGGATGGCTACTAAAAAATTAAGTGTTGGCGAGCATGCAGAGGAAAAGGAATGCTTGTACATTGCTGGCAGGAATGTAAAATGGTACAGTCACTGTAGCAAATAGTTTGTCAGCTCCTCAAAAAGTTAAACACAGAATTACCATGTGATCCAGTAATTCCACTCCTAGGTATAGAACCCCCAAAACAGAGCAGTGAACAGAAACTTGCACACTAATGTTCATAATGACATTATTCACAATAGCCAAAAGGTGAAAACAACTGGAGTGTCCCTCAACGGATGAATGGATAAAATGTGGTAGATCCATATAATGGAATATTATTCAGCCATAAAAAGAAAGGAAGTTCTGATACATGCTATAGCATGGGTGAACCTTGAAATTTTAATCACTTACTATGCTAAGTGAAATAAGCCAGACACAAAAGGACAGATACTGTATGATTCACTTACATGAGCTATCTAGAATATGCAAATTCATAGAGACAGAAAGATAGGAGGTTATTGGGGGCTGGGGGAAGGGAGAAATGAGTTAAAACTTAGGGGTATACAACCTTTCTGTTTGGGATGATTAAAAGATTTTGGTAGTAGTGGTGATGGCTATAGATTGTTTTGAATGTACTTAATGCCACTGAATTGTACACTTAAAAATGGTCAAAATGTTAAAATTTTAATTTATGTATATTTACCACAATAAAAAACGATGTGAAGCAGTAAAAAACAAAATATATAAATTCTTACAATTGAACAATAAAATAACAACCCAATTTCAAAATGTGCTATACTAAGTTGAATGTGTCCCCCCAAAATTCATGTTCACTTGGAAACTCAGAATGTGAGCTTCTTTAGAAATAGTCTTTGCAGATGTAGTTAGTTAAGATGATGTTATACTGGATGAGGGTGGGCCCTAAATCCAATGACTGAGACCTCAGAAGGGGAGAAAAGGACACATGGAGGCAGACACATAGGGAAGAAGGCCAAGTGAAGATGGAGACAGACTGGCATGATGCCACTCCAAGCCAAGGAACGTCAAGGATGCCAGCCACCACCAGAAGCTAGAGAGAAGCATAGAACAGATTCTCTCTCAGCCTCCAGAAGGAGCCAGCCCGGCCAGCTCCCTGCTGGCCTCCTGAATAAGACTAAAGTTCTGTTCTAAATCACCCAGTTTGTGGTAACTTGTTACAGCATCACTAGGAAATACATGGGTCCAGGACTTGAAAATGGCCAGCAAGCACATGAGAAGATGCTCGGCATCATTGGCCACCAAAGAAATGCAGGTCAAAACCACAAAGAGGAAAGCAGCTGTGGCTCAATCAGTAGGGCTCCCGTTTACCATATGGGAGGCCCCGGGTTCGGTTCCCGGGGCCTCCTGGTGATGGCAAGCCCGCCCGCACAGCGTGGTTAGCTGACCCAGCGAGCACAAACAGCAAGGGGGTATAAATGAATAAATAAATAAAATCATTAAAAAAAAAAAAAAACCCCACAAAGAGATAGATACCTCTTTACACCCACTAGGATGGCTATAATCAAAAAGACATATAACAGGGGAGCAGGTGTAGCTCAGTGGTTGAGTGCGGGCTTCCCATGTATAAGGTCCCAGGTTCAATCCCCCGTATCTCCTAAAAAGAAAAAAAAAAAACACATAACAAGTGTTGGCAGAATGTGAAGAAACTGCAACTCTCAATACACTACCAGTGGAATGTAAAATGGTGCGGTGCTTTGGAAGACAGATTGACAGCTCCTAAAGAAATTAAGCATAAAGTTACCATTTGACCCAGCAAGCAGTTCCACTCCTAGGTATATATCCAAGAGAACCGAAAGTTATCTATACAAAAACTTGTAAGTGAATGGCCATGATAGCATTATTCATAATAGCCCAAAAGTTGAAACATCCCAAATGTCCATCAACTGACAAATGGATAAACAAAATGTGGTGTACCCATATAGTGGGATATTATTTAGCAATAAAAAAGAATGATGTTCAATACCCGCTACCTCCTTTAAAATATATATATATATATATAAAAGAGGAGGAGGATATGGCTCAAGCAGTTGTTTGCCTGCCTACTACATGGGAAGTCCCAGGTTCGGCTCCTGGTACCTCCTAAAGAAGATGAGCAAGATAGCAAGCTGACATGGCAGGCTGGTGCGGCAGGCTGGTGCGGCGGGCTGATACGATGGGCTGGCGTGGTGAGATGACGTGATGAGATGACACAACGAGATGACACAATGAGGAGACAACAAGCAGGGAGCAGATGTGGCTCAAGCAATCAGGCACCTCCTTTCCACATGGGAGGTCCTGGGTTTGGTTCCCAGTGCCTCCTAAAAGACGATGGGGAGAAACAGAGAGCACACAACGAACAGACACAGAAAGCAGACAGCTGGGGTCGAATGTGGCTCAACTGGTTGGGCGTCCGTCTCCCATATGGAGGGACCCGGGTTCGATCCCTGGGACCTCCCGGTAAAAAAAAAAAAAAAAAAAGAAAGCAGACAGCAAGTGCAAATGAGGGGGAAGAAATAAATCAATCTTTTTAAAAATTAAAAAAGGAATGAAGTTCTGATACACGCTGTTAACATGGATGAACCTTGAAAACGTATTCACTTATTATGCTGTCAAATAAACCAGATATATTGTACAATTCCACTTACATGAGGTAGCTAGAATAGGCAAATTCAGAGAGACAGAAAATAAAGTAGAGATTCCCCGGGGTTGGGGGAGGGGAGAACGGGGAGTGATTGCTTCATGGGTACAGAGCTTCTGTTTGGGATGATGAAAAAGTTCTGGTTATAG
Source organism: Tolypeutes matacus (assembly GCA_026826555.1). Taxonomy (NCBI): domain Eukaryota; kingdom Metazoa; phylum Chordata; class Mammalia; order Cingulata; family Chlamyphoridae; genus Tolypeutes; species Tolypeutes matacus. The sequence continues at coordinate 10,522,149 of JAKSZT010021619.1, read as the reverse complement.
AGGTGATGGCTAAACATCATTATGAATGTATTTAATGCCACTGAACTGTACACTTAATGGTTAAAATAGCTAATTTTATGCTACATGTATTTTGCCATAAAAAAGCTAAAAAAAAAAAAAATGTCCAAACGGAACTCCTGATCTCCCCAAAACCCTCCTCCTCCCACTACTCCCCCATCTTAGAAAATGAAAGTTCCATCTTTCCAGGAGCTCAGACCCAAACCCTGGAGTCATCTTTGAGTCTCCGCTTTCTTTCACATCCTATTCTAACCCATCAGCAAATCCTACTGGCTGTACCTTCAAAATGTTTCCAGAATCCTGCCCCTTCTCACCACCTCCACTGCTACGGGCGGGGTCCAAGCCAACACCATCTCTTGCTGAATAGCTCCTCACAGGTCTTCCTGCTTCTGCCCTCCGGCCCCCTTCAGTCTGCTTTCAACTGGGCACCCAGAGGGACTCCCTGAAAACATAGGCCCGAGGGCATCCACCCCTATGCTCAGCCTGCAAGGAGTCCCTGGAGGGGTCCCTGCATTGACCGCTGTCTCCAACCTCCCAGGCTCCGCTCCCTCGGGAGGCCTTCTCTGACCCGCCTCTATGAAACAGCATCCCCCACACCACCCCTTTTTCTCCCCTCACCCTGCTTTATTCTTCAAAGCACTTACTACACCAGCCAAGTCAGGTAACCACTTGTTACTTGTTTCCCTCCACAAAACAAGGGCTTGAGTTCACAGCTGTTTCTTCCCCAGCGCCCAGCACAGTGCCTGGCAGTTGGGAGGTGCTCAGCTAATATTTACAGGATAAATAATTGGGTTTTGGAAAGTTCCCCTGGGAACTTCAGTGTTGGATCACAAGGGCTGGGAGAAGCAGCCAGGCTGGGGCAGCCAGGTGGGCGGCATGGCTGCCGGACCTGGGTGGGTGCGGGGTGTGTCTGGGCCAAGAAGAGGGGGTAGGGGGGATCGCCACAGTGAGGATGCTGGCGCCCCGTCTGCTCCCTGGGGCTGCCCAGCTCTCTGTGGTCACTTGCTGAATCCTCACCACCACCTGCCTATTTTACAGGTGAAGAAACCGAGGGCAGCTAGAGAGGAGAGCGGCCTGGCCAGCGCAGGCTGCCCCGGCGTGGTCCTGCCGCCCGCCACATGCCCCGCACCAGGAACCTGGTGGCCCAGGGCCCCGGGGTGGCTGGTCCTCTCCGACCAGCCTCTGCTCTCTCTGCCTGGAAAAGGCCATACTTGGCTAGAGCGCGGCCCTGCTGGAAGGAGGCCCTCCCACGGGCCGGGAGGGAGGGGGGCTCCCAAGGGCCCCGCGGGGAGGATGGAGGGGGGGTAGGGGCTGAGAGCTGGGGGCCCCCGGCTGCTCCGCCCGCCTCGCCGGAGAGAAGGGGCGACCACGGCAGAGGGCCCCGCCCTCACGCGGCCTCCTCTCCCCCTACCGGGAGCCCCTTCCCGCGACGGCGAAGGCCCTCGCAGCTGCTGGGGGCGGCGGGGTAGGCCACGAGGGGAGCGAGCCCCCGGCCCCTCCGCCCCCAGCCCGTGGGTCGAGGCCAAATAAGGCCGAGCGGGCGGCCGCGGCCCCGCCCCGCCGCGCGCACATTCTTCTGCCTTGTAAGGCCCGGGCGCCAGGCCCCGCCCCCAGGCGCCAGGCCCCGCCCCCCGGCGCCAGGCCCCGCCCCGCCCCCGGCCGCAGCCCTCGCGGAGCAGCCGAGAGCCGACGGCCCGCGCAGCTCCACGCACCGAGCGCCCTCTCCGCACCAGGTGGGAGCCGGCCCGCGGGCCAGGGCGAAGTTGTCTAGAGGATGGGCCGGACTGCCCGGGACTGGAGCCTGGGACACGACGGGGGCACCGGCCGGGCCTCCGGGCAGCGGTCCGGGCTCTTGGGGGTGGGGGGTGGCTTGGTGGTCCTTGGGCGAGGGAAGGGGGTTGTCCGGGCTCTGCCCCTTTGGTGTGGAGCTGGAGACCCCAAGCCCAGAGCTCCAGGGTGCTGGGGAGAGGCGCCGTGGTCCAGCACTTCCTGACCCAGTGGACCCGTGTGCGTGTCACAGATGAGGAAACAGCCCTACTGGGCTCCGTGGGACCCCCTTCCAGGGCATCCGTGACCCCTTCCCCTGCTCCCATCCCGTGGGCCAGGTGGGAGGGGTGGAGGCCCGGGAACATCACCCCACCGGCAGAAGCTGGGGGCTTCCCCTCTGGGCATTCTGCCCACTTGTCTCTGTCTTCCCCGAGCCCTGCCTGCAGGGCTGGACAGGGAGTCGGCTGAGAGTCTCCTTGCCAGCCGTCCAGCTGCCCTGGGTGCTCTCAGAAAGAGCCAGATAACTCTCAGCTTCAGGTGGGGTGAGTTTTCAAGTCCCTGCCATAGGGACTGTGAGGTAATGGGGGGCACAGGCCTTGTCTGGCTTCAGCCCAGGCCTCTGCTCCCAGGGTATAATTTCAGGTGCCAGTAACGGGGGAGATGGCATCTGATGACCGCCAGGTCAAACCTGGAGCCTGGGGACTTGGAGCTGGGAGGAGAAGGGCTAAGAGCCCAGCCCCTTCCGGGACCCCAGTCCTGCAACCAAGCCTAGACACTGCTGTGGCCACAGAGTCCTTAGCCCCATAGGCTCACGTGAGCATCTTAGGGTTGATGTTTCCTTCTTTGTTCAGACCACCAGGGGCCAAGTAGGCCACCCACCCACCAACCCAAGCCCCATCCTGGCTTCCAGTTGCAGCCTCTCTCACTGGGCAGGCCACTTCTCTTCTCTGTCCCAGTGCTTCTGTCTGCACAGTAGGGGGCATTTTCGCCCTCCCTACCCCAGGATTGCTGGGATGGACATGGCATCCCTGTGCAAACTGTAAAGTGCTTTCAGCCATGTCACGGCTCCTCAGAAGCAGGTGGGGGTGGTGGCAGAGGGGCCCAGCTGGGATCAGAAAGGGCAAGGGGTGAGTTTAAGGCCTTGGCTTCCTCACTCCTCCCGGCCGTGTGTGCCAGAGCTCAGGAGTGATGACTGTCACCGGCCTCTGTGGGCACAGACGGCTTATCCCCAGCAGCTTACTGTGGGCACCATGAGTCAAAATGCCCCAGGAAAGCCAAGGGCTCCGTGAGGGATTGGGCCATAGGAGAGGAGGGGGGCCAGCGTCTGGAGACGATGGCACTCCCTGCCCTTGGCCCCTCCCCAGGGCAGCCCCCACCCAGAACATGGGGTGAGAAGGGCTTTCGTCTCCCCACCCTGACCATGTGAGAATGGCCAAGGGCTGGTGTGTGGTCCAGGGAACCCTGGTGGCCTGTGTCAGGACCACAGGCAGCTGTGGCCCCGCAGAGAGGCTGAGGGCCGGCCAGGTGCCCTCAGGGTTTAAGATCTCCAAGGGTAATGACAGAATGGCTTGAGCAGGGTTATAGGAAAAAGGCCTGGAAAGATTTCGAGGGGCACACAAGTTAGGGTGAAAAAGCAGAGAAGGCTTCCCAGAGGCCCTGGGCAGAGGAAAGAGGATGGCAGCAGCCCTGGGGCCTTGGCCAGGCCCTCTGTCCTCAGGGGCACAGTCCCCCAAGCCATGACCAGCGTTCACAGAAAGAGTCCCTGGCTGGGCCTCAGTTTCCCATTTGTGCAGCAGAGGTGGTCAGCTGACCACAGCTGCCCTCACAGTCGTTCATTCAGCCAGCATCCATGGGCCCCGCTGTGGGCTTGGACAGGCGTAAATCGGGGGAGAGAGACGAAATGTTTCCTGTCAAAGTGGGAGGGGGGCAACTTCTCAAGGGGGTGTCTCAAGAACTGGGCTGCAGAAGGAAGAGTATTTGGAGGTGGGGGGGCAGTGCAGAGAGATCAAGGAGAGAGTCTGGGGGTTTCTAGGGAAGAACCAGGGGGCCCGGCATGGTGGAATCACAGATGGCAAGAGAGATGCAGTAAGCGGTGCCGTCAGGGTGGGGGGCAGGAGGGGTTCACCCAGGGCCTTGAATGCCTAGCTGAGCGGCTCAAGCCTGCTCCAGGGGGCGGCAGGAACCTTCGAGGGCTTCAAAGTAACAGGCTCAGGTCAAGGTCTGTATGAGCTGAGAGAGACTGGCCAGAGGCTCAGCGGCCGAGTCGGGTTCTCAGCACTGGGAGCCTTGCACCCCTATTAGCTCTGGGGAATGAGAACAGAGTAAGCCAGGACCAGAGCTGTCACCCTCCCAGGGGCTGGCTGAGCTCTGTCCTGGTGTGGGCAGCTGAGGGGGCAGGGGTGGGGGCAGGGACCAGAACCTCCCAGAAGGGAGCACAGAGGGATGGAGGGGGCGGAGGGAGAGGAGGAGGAATGTCAGGAACGCAGGGGCCCAGGGAGCCTGGAAGGCAGCCCTCACTTCCTCCCACACTGCCCCCCTGCATCTCTGGCATCACCTGCAAAGAGCACTGGACACTAAATGCTCATGGGGATTAGAGGAGATGGACATGGGAATGGCTGGCGCCATTCACTGTTTCCAGTCACAGTGAAAACGGCTTCCTCCATGGCCAGATGCTCTTCAGGTACCAAGTCTGGGTCCCCACTGCCGGCCACCACGCATGGCCCCATTCCCAGGTGAGGAAACCCAGGCATGGAGGGGTAGAGGGAGTTGCCCAAGGTCATCCTGAGCCCATGTCTGTCTGTGCTTTTGTGAGGGGCTTGGAGACAGGAGCCCCAAGGCTGGGGGAAGCCTTGAGTGCCAGGCCCAGGGGCCAGCGGCCGGTCTGGGGAAGGCTGGAAGGTTCCCTGGCCCAGCATCATACCCGCGCCCTCCCTCCCAGCACTTTCTGCAGAGAAGCTCTCCCCTCCCACCTGAAGCCAAGATGTCCAGCAAGCGGGCCAAGGCCAAGACCACCAAGAAGCGGCCGCAGCGGGCCACTTCCAATGTCTTCGCAATGTTTGACCAGTCCCAGATCCAGGAGTTTAAGGAGGCCTTCAACATGATCGACCAGAACCGCGATGGCTTCATCGACAAGGAGGACCTGCACGACATGCTGGCCTCGCTGGGTGAGCAGGGCAGGCTGGGTGGCCAAGGGGCCCAGGCTGCAACCGGAGCAGGCCATGGGGCTGCTTGTCACTTAGGGAGCATTTCCTGTGTAGGGGAGATACACCCACCCTAGAGAGTAGGTGCGATTACTTTCTTCATTTAACAGATAGGGAAACTGAGGCACAGAGTCGTTCAGCGGTCTGCCTGAGGTCCGGCACTAGATTTGAACCCATGGGCTGCCTCCAGAGCAGGACTGCCCCAGGCAGCTTTGTGGATCAGGCTGCCCAGTAACATTTCTTTTAAAGAACGGAGTCAGCAGCTAAAAGAAAGTTTGACCTGCACAGTCCTTATCCAACCCTTCATTGCACAGACGGGAGACGGAGGCCAAGCAGGGAAGCCGAGCACCTTTCTCTCCTTCACTCATCCTCGCTCTAAAGTCACCTGTCCCAGCCTCTCTGGCCACAGTGACTTTCCCAGGAGCCAGCATCATAGAGCTGAAAGGGCTCAGGAATCAATAACAATTCCCAGTGCTCAGATGGGAAAACTGAGGCCCAGAGGCCAAGGCACTGGACGCCACACCCCAGCCTGTGGCCCTGCCCTGTCCCTCCCCACAGGCTTGCCACAGACAGCCCGCCTCGGCCCCCAGCGGAGAGCTGGGATATAAAGAGCAGTTTCTGGCAGCAGGGGAGACAGCCTGGGACCGCCAAGCCCTGGGCTTTGGGGCCAGGCAGCCTGGTCAGTCCCTGGCCCTGCCCCTCACTATTCTGTGCTCACTTCCCTTCCTGTGTAATGGTGGGAGGGCTGGGCAGCCCTGAGGGGAGGCCCCACCTTGAGTGCCAAACCTCTCCCAGCTTCATCACTGGCAGGTCCCTTCCCCAAGCAGGTCACCTGTTGGGAAGGGAACCCCAGCCCCTCACTCGAGGTCCTCCCAACTTCACAGACGGGTAAGACAAAGGGCAGTGAGGGGAGGAACTGGCTCGAAGTTAGCACAGTGTGAGAGCAGAGCAGCCCTCCACTCCTCAACCTCGGAGGCCCTGACGTCACAGCTCCTCCCGGGCATCGCTCCCCTGGCCTCCACAGGACACAGCAGGGTGCTGTGAGACTCCGGGGGGGCGGGCAGGGGCACGAAGACTGCTTCCCACTCACAAGGTAGCACCCTGCACCCAGGGCCCGAAACCCTGAGATGCTGACAGCCCTGGTCGGCTACCCTAAAACACATGCACTCGTGTTTGCAGCTCCTATTGGTGGAACCACAAATGGGTCATGGTCTTCTGGTTAAGAACATCATCCTCAGGATAAAAGAAAAGGAATCGAGGGAAGCGGCTGTGGCTCAATCAGTGGGGCTCCCGTTTACCATATGGGAGGCCCGCGCGCACGGCGTGGTTGGCTGACCCAGCGAGCACAAGCAGCAAGGGGGGGATAAATGAATAAATAAATAAAATCTTTAAAAAGAAAAAAAAGAAAAGGAATCGAGAGCAGCAAATAAAATAATAATAAGCTCTGCAGGTATTTTATTAAAGCTCAAAACAATCCTACTGGGTAGATGCGGTTATTTTACGAATGAGGAAACTAAGGCTCAGAGAAGGTAGGTGATTTGCCCAAGGTCACACAGCTACCAAATAGCACAGCTGGGACTGGAACCCAGAAGTTGATTCCAGAGTCCACAGGGCCGTGCCAGTCATTGTGACTTTACAACCTTGTCTTCACCTTCACCCTTCTCCCAAGAGGTAGGGGGTCATGGAGGCCCAGAGCTGGGGTGCAAGCCCGGGCTTGTGTGACACCAAAGCTCATTGGTTTACTTTTGAAACTGTGCCTGGAACTTAGGGTCAGGCCACCTGGGTAGGAATGCTGGCTCTGGGCCTCGCTCCCTGTGTGGCCTTCGGCAAGTCACCTCACCTGTCTGTGCCTCGGGTAAAACTGCTGAGCACCCAGGGTGGTGGAAAGGAAAGGCAGTGAGGCACGGGGTGCACCAGGCTCCTGTCAGACTCTGGGGAGCAGGTCAGAGTCTGTAGGACTCACTGGGTCACAGGGGAGGGGGCAGGGGCTGGTGACAGCAGGTACGCCCGCCCTGCCACCCCAGGGAAGAACCCCACGGACGAGTACCTGGAGGGCATGATGAGCGAGGCCCCGGGGCCCATCAACTTCACCATGTTCCTCACCATGTTCGGGGAGAAGCTGAACGGCACTGACCCCGAGGACGTGATCCGCAACGCCTTCGCCTGCTTCGATGAGGAAGCCTCAGGTCAGCAGCCCCCGAGGCCAGATCAGAAGCCACCCACCTCCCTGTCTCTGTTGCCAGGAACTGAACAGCCACGCTGCTTCCTTGTTCTCCCCCAGAAATGCCAACCCCAAGCTGCCCACATCCCCCAAACCTTCCCACTTCATTTCACCTGTTGGTCCCCCACGCTCTCCCTCTGCCTTAGACCTCTCAGGGAATCCAACCAGCCCCCCATCCTGGGACCTTCCAAAGGGCTTTCTGCCCCACAGCTCCTTTTCCCAGGACACAACCAGAGTGGAGGGCGGTGGTTGTTTCAGCAGTAACATTTCTTGGGGGCCACAGGCCCACCCTAGACCATGTAAGATGATTTTTAACTCCACAGCCCTCTACCAGGTTGGCATCTTTTCACTCCCATTTTACAGATCACATAGGCACAGAGAGGGCAAGCAACTTGCCCAAGGTCACAGAGCTGGAAAGGAAGGGGCAAGGGAACTGCGGCTCTTAAAGCGGGATGCACCCTGAATTCCCCACGGACAGCCCCACTGCAGAATCCTTCCCTCTGGGACCCATGTCCTCTTTCCTCGAACTGACCAGAGACCAGGCTTGTGTCTTTTCAGACCCTTCTTTACCATAGGGTTTGCAAGGGCTGGTTGGCCAAGGGGTGGAGGGGGTTGGGTGTGGCCCGGCCCAGCCCCTGCTCTCATTTTCCCTGGCCCTGCCCCAGGTTTCATCCACGAGGACCACCTACGGGAGCTGCTTACCACCATGGGCGACCGGTTCACAGACGAGGAAGTGGACGAGATGTACCGTGAGGCACCCATCGATAAGAAGGGCAACTTCAATTATGTGGAGTTCACCCGCATCCTCAAACATGGTGCCAAGGACAAGGACGACTAGGCTCCAGCCCCTGTGCCCGGGCCCTGTCCCAGTCACCCCCACATACCACTCACCTGTCCCCACTGCAAGCCCACCACTCCCAGGACCCTCTCGAGAGCTCCCAGTGGAGGCCACAGGCCAGGAGGTAGGCGATGCCAGGCAGGGGTTCCCACCGTGACCCAGAGGCCTGGGGTGTCTTTAGCCCCTCCCGGGAAGGACCACCTTCCAGGGAGATGGGCCAGACGGGCAGGACCTGGAGACACCAGGAGAAGGCCCCACAAAGGAGCCTGGGCCCTGGGCCTGCCCCACTCGGAGGAAGGGGTCCTGCGTCCACCACCTCATGGCTTCCCTGTGCAGGCCGTGGAGGCCCTTTCCCAGCCACTGCCACAAACACACAAGCCTCACCAAGGTCCCTCTCAGAGGACAAGACCCCAGCCCCTCCCCTACACCCTGCCCAGCCACCAGATCACACCCGCGCCCACGCGAGGGTGCTCGAGAAGACGCGGGCCGAGGGCGTATTTGTACCAGGGGAGGCAGAATCACAAATAGAAGGCTGAGCACGGCTTCGGGTCTGTGTGTCTGCGTTGGGGTGAGACGGGGGAGCTTAGACCCCCAGTACCTCCCACCCCTGTGCTGCCCTGACCATTTGGCCTCAGGGGGGAAGGGCTGGGGCCCCCTCAGGAAGTGGGTTCCCCACTCAGCTGAGACCAGACCGCCAGCGGGGAGGTGACGTGGACCTCATGGGAGGGACGCAGCAGAGTGGGGAGAGCCCACGGGAGCCACCCCAGCAAACCCCAGTGGGAGGTTCTGGGCCCCTCGGGGGCAGCGGTTGAGGCTGCCTCTCCTGGCTCACCTCTGCTGGAAGTCCTGGACTAAAAGAGAGTGGTGATGGGGTGGGCAACCCAGCAGCTCTACGGAGGTGGGAATGGAGGGTGTGGCGGAGTCCCTGAGGTCAGCTCCAGCCGAGCCCCTCAAACCCCACTCAGCTCCAGGAGCTGCAGGGAGAGCACTGAGCTGTGACCTCAGCTCTTTCCGTCTCACAGGCATGTGAGGCCAGGATCCGTGCTGTATTTGAGGGGTGGGGACACTGGCAGCAGTGTCTGGCACACAGGAGGGGTGGACGCAAAGCCGGGGGGGGGCAGAGACTGCCTGAGGTCACCCATGGTCAGGGGCCAAGAGAGGGCTGAAGGCCCCCAGAGCAGAGGCGGGGGCGCTGAACACCAGGGGGCTCCTGTGCTGGACAGAGCATGGGTGAAGCCCCTCTCCTGGCTCCAGACAGGCCCATATACTGCCCCAGGCTTAGGCCCAAGCAGGCCGCGGGCTGCCAGCTCTACCAGGCGACGCTGCGCCCGGCCGTCCTGTCACAGCAGCGAGCCCCAAGAGAGGGTTCGGGACCCCCCAGCCCTGCTGGACTCCCACAGTCCTCTGCAGAGCCACTGCGGCACCAGAGAGCCTCCAAAGGCAGGGACAGACCTCCCACGGCAGCCACCGGTTCCAACCCGTTTGCGGGTCCTGCCAAGAACCAGCCACGTGCGCCCACAGCCTCGCTGGTTTCAGAGCCAGCCTGGGCTGAGGAGAGGCAGGGAAAGGCACGTGCCCCTCGTAAGGAGAGGTAGGGGCAGCAGGCCAAGAGGAACCTGCAGGAACAGAGCAAAAGGGACGGAAAGGCGGGCGCTCCAGGGAAGGAACCAGCTGGAGCAGAGGTCTGCAAGCAGGAATGTACATGGCATCCTCAGGAGCCGGGCGAGGAAGAGAGTTTTTCATTTAATGCTCAATTTCATTTCATGTTTCAATCTATTAAGGTCTTAAGCAGTTTCTCAGGGAAAAAAAGAAGAAAAAGCAACTGATCTTGTTTGTTTATTGTAGGCAACATTTAGAGATAATGTGAAGCATCTCCCAGAACTTTCAAAGTCTGGCACAAAACCCAGAAGCCACAAAGGAAAAGATTGATAGATTTAATTGCATAAAAACCACACACTTCCATAGGGCTAAAGATACCGTGAGCACAGTTAACAGACGAGTGAAGACTGGGAGAAAATATCTGCAGCATATTTAACAAAGAATTAACAGCAGAAATCTATAAAGAGCTGCTTCCATTTTAAAAAATTGACAAGCTCATAGAAAAAATGGACAAATAATATGAAAAGGGACTCTCAGAAGAAGTAGAAACAAACGTATTTTAAGTGTGCAACAAACATGTTTTTAAGTGCTCATTATCACTACAAAATGGTAAAAATATTCTATTTTCTCCTAGCGTTTTTCTAGTTTCAACTTTTATATTTAAATTTTTATTTTATATTTAAATTTTATATTTAAATGCCTGCGATAGGGGAGCGGATGTGGCTCAGTGGTTGGGTGCTGGCTTCCCACATACGAGGTCCTAGGTTCAGTCCCTAGTCCCTCATACCTCAAAAAAAACAAACACAACAATTCTAAATGCCTGGGATTTCAATAGTTAAACAATCATAGTTGTGTCTAGAATAAGTTGTTTGACCTCTAGCAACACATGATAATGTTGCATTTACATTTTTATTCTTATTTTTGACATACCCAGAACACCTACTAAGTGCCAGGCACAGCCTAAGCATTAGGGCTCTCAAAACGGACAAGTCACAGGTCTAATCCTAAAGGAGCTCAAGGCGGGGAGACCACTGAGAAACCAGAAGGTACAATCCAGTGTACTGAGTAGTTGATTGTGACAGGGGCAGCACAGGGATGGGGAGCAGGGAGGCCCTGAGGGGGGCTTCTAGGGCCAGGAACCAGGGCAGGCTTCCAAGAGAAAGTGCGAAGTAAGATTTAAATCAGGTCAGGTTCCCTCAGAGGCAAAGGTCTCAGCTAAAGGGCCTCCGATTCTAACAAGATAAGCCAAGCCTGAGCCCTGGCTTCCTCCTGAGACCTTACTGGCTAATGGAACTGAATCCCCAGGACCACCTAGGGTTGTTGGGACCTCCACGGATAGAGAAGGCCATATGTAAGGAGAAAAAAGGAGAGCCAGTTGCCCAAAGCAGCACCCTGGGGTGGATCAGACTGCCTCAAGTGTGCCTTTTTCACTCCAGCACTTATCTTTTGGTCAGGGCAGCCTTGGGACAGAGATCAGAGACTGCCCAAAGCACTCCCCTCCTAACTCTGAAGGAGACCGCACTTGAAAAAGAGCTGTGGGACAGTGGAGACAAGAGAGGCAAAGAAGAACTGATGAACCATGTGGGGACTAAGAATTTATCCACATTATTAACAGCTAGGTCAACACTTTTGAAAACAAAATGAACAAATTCCTAGAATGAACTAACTTACTAAAAAGGGCTCAAAAGAAATAAAAGGAGTAATAAAAATTTTAACAACAGGAAAAAAGAAAATGAAAGCTTGAATGTTCTTAATAGTATGGAAGAAATTCAAGCAGTGGTTAAAAATCTCCCCACAAAGGCGGCACTGGGCCCAGACAGTTTTATAGGCATATTCCACCACTTTCTAGGAGTGGATCATGCCAATTTTACAAAGATTGTATTGGCTTACCTATAATACCAAAAGCAGACAAAAACATTATCAGAAAGGAAAATAACAGGGCCATTTCATTCATGAACACATAGGTAAAAATCCTATACAGGGAAGCGGCTGTGGCTCAATCAGTAGGGCTCCCGTTTACCATATGGGAGGCCCCGGGTTCGGTTCCCGGGGCCTCCTGGTGAAGGCAAGCCCGCCCGCACGGCGTGGTTAGCTGACCCAGAGAGCACAAGCAGCAAGGGGGGAATAAATGAATAAATAAATAAAATCTTTAAAAAAAAAAAAAATCCTATACAAATTATCAGCAAAGCAAACCTAAGAGTGTACTAAAAAAAGATAACAAATTATGACCAAGTTGTTTTTAGTACATAGAAATTAAATTGAGTTTTGCATGCAATAATTATGATTTTTTTTTTTAACTATCAGAAAACTAGGACTAGAAGGAAACTTCCTTAATTTGATAAAGGTCATATTTTAAAACCTACAGCAAACATTGTATTCAAAGGGAAACAATTTAGACACATTCCCTTTAAGATCAAGACTAAGATAAGGATATCCTCCATCAATGACACGATTTAACATAGTCACGAGGGCGCTGGCCAGCACAGTAAGATGTAAAAAATAAATAAGGGGGGGGGTTGGGGTTTTTTGTTTTTTTTAAAAAAAGGGAAGGGAAAAGATAAAATATTATTTGCAGATTAAATAATTCTGTATTCTACACAGAAAATCCAGTAGAGTCAATAAAATACCAGAATTAGCAAGAGTTTGGCATGGTTGTCAAATACAAGATCAACTTAGAGAAACCAAAAGCAGTTCTATAGCTTCTGGCATTATGGGAGGAACCTTTCCATTGCAGAACAAGAATATTCTGCCTAAGGTCCAGCTATCAAGGGGTTACTGATCCTGTAAGAGGAAAGGAAGGCCCCCAAAAAACCCCACCCTCAAACACCATTGAAGACCAGGTTGATGAACTGGGTTGCCCTGAAGATGAATGCTCACAGCAATACTGCAATCCCAGTAAGGCGCTTTGGGTCAGTGGTGAGGTGCAGGTGTTGAACCCGGGACCCCAGCACTAAGTCAAGACCCTCAAGAGAGGGAAGCGGCTGTGGCTCAATCAGTAGGGCTCCCGTTTACCATATCGGAGGCCCCGGGTTCGGTTCCCGGGGCCTCCTGGTGAAGGCAAGCCCGCCCGCACGGCGTGGTTAGCTGACCCAGCGAGCACAAGCAGCAAGGGGGGGATAAATGAATAAATAAATAAAATCTTAAAAAAAAAAAAAAAAAAAAAAAAAAAAGACCCTCAAGAGAAAGCTGAAGGAGTCCCAGGCCAGTGGCATCCCATGGCTGCTAGGAAGTAAGTCATCTAGGAAAACCTTCCCAATATTTGCCCAGGATTCCTACCTATTAAGATAAATGTGCTTAGAATTAAGAAATAAAAAATTAAAAAAGCAGGCAATTATGAATAAGAAACAACAAAAACAATAAACAACGGACTCCAAAGGACTGCAGATGCTGGCAGTGTGAATTGAAGACTTTTTTTTTTTTTTTTTTTTAACCGGGAGGTACCGGGGATCGAACCCCAGTCTCTCCATATGGTAGACGGACGCCGAACCTTTTGAGCCACATCCGTTTCCCAATTGAAGACTTTAGACAGGTTCCAATAGTGAAAGGGGGAAGGCGGTTAGCGGACAACATGGCGACCCTGCCGAGACCTTGACCGCGACCTTGAGGTCCCAGTTGGTACTCTTTCCGGGGCCTAGGGGAGGCCTCAGATATTCCAAACAGGCCTCACCATTGGCCCCCACGTTGACAGGGTAACCAATAACAGCTGAGGCCCCTCCCCTTTGCATTAGCAAAGAGAAGAATAATTAATAGTTTAAAAGGTAATCACACAAGGCAGAACTTGCTCTCTCTGCCTACAGGAGCCTTCACCAAATCTCAGTGCGTATTTCCATCCTTCTCTCCCATTTCTCCGCAAGTTCTGTTCTTTTCCTCCATTTCCCAATAAATTCTTTGTACTGGCCTAACTAAATTGGTATGTTCTTAAATTCTTTTATGCAACATAGCCAAGAATCTAGAGGAATAAAGAAAAATACAGGGAAGCAGATGTGGCTCAGGCGACTGGGCTCCCTCCTACCACATGGGAGGCTGCTGGTTCGGATCCCGGTGCCTCCTAAAGAAGACAGTGAGCTGGTGCGATGGGCAGGCACAGCAAGCTGACACAAGAGACACAAGAAGACAAAACATAATGAGAGACACAACAAAGCAGGAAGCAGAGGTTCCTGGTGCCTCTTAAAGAAGACAGCGAGCTGACGCGACAGGCAGGCATGGTAAGCTGATGCAACAAGAGATGCAAGGAGGGAAAACATAATGAGAGACACAACAAAGCCAGAGGCAGAGGTGGCTCCAGTGATTACGCACTTCCCTCCCATATCAGAGGTCCTGAGTTTGGCTCCCGGTGCCTCTAAAGAAATAAGGAAGATGAACAGACACAGCAAGTGAAAAACAAGAGGGTGGGGAGAAATAAATAAAATAAATCTTTAAAAAAAAAATATATATATATATATATATATATAATTGTTGAAATTAAAATGCAACACAGGACAAGAAGGCATTATATACATATAATCAAGGAATAGAGAAGAATAGAGAACAGACAGTATTTAGAAGAGAATAGAGAAGAGACAGTATTTTAAGTCACAATGGCTGCCCAGAACTGAAGAAAAACAAAATCCCATATCTAAGAAGCACAAGATATCTAAAAGCAGGATGAATAAAAAGAAGCCCATACCTAGATACATCACACTAAAACTGCAGAACTCCAAAGATAAAGAATCTTAGAAGGAGCCACAGAAAAAGAAAAGAGCATCTAGAAAGGAACTACTAGAGTAAAAGCAGACTTCTCAACAGTAACAATGGAAGCTTTTTTTTTTGTATAAAACATTTAATTTATTGGTCTGTTTTTGGGAATTTGATGCATCACCATTGTATTACAACTGAGCCACGAATCTTGTGGCCTCATCAACATTAACTGGTTTGTTTTCATCATGCTGCTGAGGAATTGGCTGTTTCTGCAGAGGTTCGAGGGAAAGGCCTTTTGAGAAAGATGCAAGTTCCTTTTGTATATCTATAAAAGCTTTATTTATTCTGTTAACCTTTTCATCATTCTTAATGTCTATCTTCTTAAGATTTGTGGTAACTGGTTTTGCTTTGTATTTATTTTTTTTAAAGATTTTATTTATTTATTCATTTATCCCCCCCTTGCTGCTTGTGCTCGCTGGGTCAGCTAACCACGCCGTGCGGGCGGGCTTGCCTTCACCAGGAGGCCCTGGGAACCGAACCCGGGGCCTCCCATATGGTAAACGGGAGCCCTACTGATTGAGCCACAACCGCTTCCCTGTATTTAGTCTTAAAGTTTTTTTTTGGCTGGCCATATCAAATACATTCCTGGACTTCTGCCCCTTAGTTCTTGGCCATTTTCTCTGATATCCGCATGCAGCTGCTCAAGCCCCAAGTGACACCATTACATGCACAAGGTCCAGCAACTTCCCGACAGTGGCTTTTTTTTAAAGCACTGAAAGAAAATAACCATGAAACTAGAATTTTTTCACAACAAAACCATCTTTCCAGAATGATAGCAAAATAAAAACATTTATAGAGAAACTATTAAAAGACATAATGAATGGGAAGCGGCTGTGGCTCAATCAGTAGGGCTCCCGTTTACCATGTGGGAGGCCCCGGGTTCGGTTCCCGAGGCCTCCTGGTGAGGGCAGGCCCGCCCGCACGGCGTGGTTGGCTGACCCAGCGAGCACAAGCAGCAAGGGGGGGATGAATGAATAAATAAATAAAATCTTTAAAAAAAAATAATAAATAAATAAATAAATAAATAAAAGACATAATGAAGACTTGACTAACTGCAGACATATACCATGTTCATGGATAAAATAACTTAACATTGTAAAAGTTATTAGTCCTATGTAATTAAACTATAAATTCACTATAATTCCAATTTAAATTCCTGCAAGTTTTCTTTTTAAAAAGTCAAGTAGCATCTTAAATGTATACATGGAAGAATAAAGGTTCACAAATTACAATGTCAATTTCTAAAAAGGACAAACAGGGAAGACTTGTCTTTTGAAATATCAAGGTATATGATGATGCCATGGTAGTAAACAAGACTGAATACTCCAAGACCAATTTGTCATTTTAACAGAGAAGAAACCAAAATCTAATCTTGTATTAATATGACATTTGGTAGTATTCACAAACTCCTTTTTTTCTTATGAATAAATTCATAAGAAAAACAAACTTTGCCAAAATTTTAACTTATTTCATTGCTTTTTTTCCCAGAATCATCTATAGGCATTATAATCCAAGGCAAAAAAAAAAGTTTATTTTCTTCAAACCTTTTACAACTTTCTATAGTCATTCAAATCGGGTTTCACTATTCTCTTTCACACTCTGGAACAACCAAACACTTTAGGACAAACTATCATTTTTTTCCTCTTAAAAATACATCCTAATACATTATATATATAGCTATATTTCTTTGCTGCTATTGCTTCTACCATAGTTTCCATCACCCATATCAATTATAACTTCTACTTTTTAAATTAAAAAAAAAAAATTGTTGTTTTTTTATTGTAACTTCTATTTCCCAGAGAAACTGGAAAGTAGGTAATATAGAACTGTCATACTTCAAAATCTTAACTGATCGCCAAAGCACAGCCAAAACATTATGCAGCTAATACAACCACATACATCACTTTTATACCTTCCTAAAGTAAAAAATTGAACACATTTGTTAATATGACCCAAATACATAACTACAAGGTAAAAAAAATTAGCAAAAGTATATATATAGACTTCCGGGAAGATAGCGTACTAGTAAGACATGGAAATCTCTTCTCCAGAAAAATACCTAGAGGACAAGCTGAAACAGCCCCAAAAAAGATCTTCTAGGGTTTAGGACAGCAGGTGAAGGCTGCACACCACCCAGAGGAGAGAGGGACAGAAGAGGGAAATCATGGCAACAGAACCGTGAGTTGCAAGTAGCAGCTTCTGCTGCTGCTGGCACCCTCCCCCACACTGTTCAGAATTCTCGGGCCCCTGGGCCTGCGACCACAGACAAAGGGGGCTTCAGGGATCTGCCACTCTCGGAAAGGGGAGAGAGAGGGACACAGCCTTAGGCTGACTCAGGTTCTGACCTGAAATTTGGGCTGCGGAGCCCCACGGACCCTTCCACACGGCTGTTTGCCCTGGGAGCCTAGAAAGGACTGGAGAAGTCCGACCCTCCCAACCTCTCTCTCTTCTAGCCTGGACTAATTGTTGAGGACTCCACAGGAGAGGGGAGAGAGAGCCTGGGGCTGATCCTGCTTTGGACTCCCAGGTTTGGTCCGCCCTGTCCCAAGAGCCCTTCCAGGCCAGGTGGGATGGCGCCATTGTTTGCTTTGGAGCCTGCAAGGGGCTAAAGATATACAAACCTCCCAATCTCCTCCTCTACTAACAGGGACTGATTGTTGAGGATTCAGAAGGGAGTGGAATCTAGGTGGAGCTGCAACTCCAACCCTACAGCTCAATGGACTCATCCAAGTCACCTGGTGAGGAGACAACGATGGGCAATGGCCATCCCAGGGAATGGAGAGGGCCTGCATCGGCAGGCAGGATCATCCCACCCACCATATCCATGGGATATAAGCCCTCTCTCACTTGGAGTTGGAGTGGACATCACCATCCCAGTCCCCTCAGGATTGGGGGAAGAACAGTGGACTAGAGTGGACTTGATGGTATTCTCTTGTCCACATATGGTGATTCTAGCAATGCAAGAAGTTGTAACAATGAGGTGGAGCCAGTTGCCACTTGACATTTTTGGGGTAGGGAGGGGATGAGCGGTTGAAATACAGGGTCTTCTTTGGGAGTTGGAGGTTGTCCTGAGTACTGTTGTGGCAACGGATGTAGGCCATTTTAAATCTGCACACACCACTCAGAACTGAGCGGGAGAGAGTGTGGTCTACAGTGTGAACTGTGGTCTATGGTTGGTGGCAAGGCTCCAGGATGTGTAAGTTCATTGAGGTTGGTGGGCCACACTGTGGGAGATGTTTGTGTGGGATGTGGTGGGAGGTGTGGGAGATGGGCAACATGGGAATCCCAGTGGGTTCCATGTAATATTTTGGGTAATCTAAGCACCTCTTAAAATATATGTATATATATATGTAAATAACATTTTTGTAAGCAAAAAAAAATAAAATAAAGTAAAATGTTGCATAAAAAAAAAAAAAAAAAAAGGGAGTGGAAATATTTCCTAGCTGTGAAAAGGGGGGGCGCTATGAGAGAAGTCTGGAGAACTGTCTCACAAAGTTTGAATCACAGGGCTCCTAGCCCCCAGGCAGGAAGCTCTATCACATTGATCTGGTCTGTGTCACAACAAATATGCTCCAACCAGGCATTGAATTGAGAGCTGCCAACAAGCGCCATCTCCTGGCAGACCAAGGCAGTGCACATAAGAAAATTAATAAGTAAGAGAGGCTTTTCCTGGCCTCTATAGCCTCCCTGCCCAAGGCCCTAGGAAACGACTCTACAACCAATTACTGGGTCCAGTGCCCAGTTTTGAGCAACCAGCAGAACAATCCTAACAATCAAGGTTGAGCCAAAAATTAAAGAGCTGTGGTAACTCACAGCCTCCTGCCACTAAAACCCCATAAAAGAGAAAGAGATAGAGTATCTAAGTAAAATACAAACTAACCAGATGCCTAAGCACCAGCAAAAGATTACGAGCCATACTAAGAAAATAGAACACATGGCCCAAGAAAAGGAATACAGCAAAGTCCCAGAAGAGATGCAGAATTTGAGAGAACTAATCAGTGAGATGAGCACAAATTTCCAAAATCAAATTAATGAGATGAAAGAGAATATAGTTAAATAAACAGAAGAAAAAAAAAAAAAAAAAGAAAAGAAAAGAAAGAGAATATAGTTAAAGAGATCAATGACATCAAGAAGTCATTGAGCAAACGCAAAGAAGAATTTGAATCCTGAACAGAAAAGTAACGGAGTTCGTGGGAATGAAAGACACAATAGGTGAAGTCAAAAATACATTTGAAGCATACAACAGCAGACTTGAAATGATAGAAGAAAGAATAAGCAAAAAAAAAAAAAGAAAGAAAGAATAAGTGATACTGAAGACAGAGCAGCTAAAATTGAAGAGAGAAAAGAATGGAAAAAATTGAGCAGGGGCTCAGAGAGTTGAATGACAACACAAAACGCAAGAACATACGTGTCATGGGAGTTCCAGAAGGAGAAGAGAAAGGAAAAGGGGCAGAAAGAGTATTTGAGGAAATAATAGCTGAAAATTTCCCAACTCTCACGAAAGAAATGAACTTACATGTCCAAGAAGCACACCGTACCACAATGAGAATAAATCCAAATAGACCTACGCCAAGACACATACTATTCAGAATGTCAAATGTAAAAGATAAAGAGAAAATTCTCAGAGCAGCAAGAGAGAAGCAAACGATCACATACAAAGGACGTCCAGTAAGACTTAGTGCAGATTTCTCTTTAGAAACCATGGAGGCAAGAAGACAGTGGTATGATACAATTAGGAAACTAAAAGAGAAAAACTGCCAGCCGAGAATTCTTTATCCAGCAAAGCTGTCCTTCAAATATGAAGGTGAATATAAAGTATTCACAAACAAACAGAAACTAAGAGAGTTTGCAAAAAAGAATCCACCTTTGCAGGAAATATTAAAGGAAGCCTTAGAACATGAAAGAAAAAGACAGGAGAGAGAGGCTTGGAGGAGAGTATAGAAGAAAGAAAAGCAGAAAGGATAACCAAAGAGTAAAAAGAGAGACAAAAATAAGATGAGGGGGGCGGATGTGGCTCAAATGGTTGGGTGTCCGTCTACCATATGGAGGGACCTGGGTTCGATCCCTGGGACCTCCCGGTAAAATAAAAAATAATAAAATAAAAATAAGATGACATATGAAAACCAAAGAATAAAAAGGAGGAAATAAATAGTGCATTTTCAGTAATATCATTGAACGTGAATGGATTAAATTCCCCAATCAAAAGATACAGGCTGACAGAATGGATAAAAAAACATGAGCCATCCATATGCTGCTTACAAGAAACTCACCTCAGACCCAAGGAAACAAGCCGGCTGAAAGTAAAAGGTTGGAAAAAGATACTCCACGTGAATAGTAAACAGAAAAGAGCAGGAGTAGCTATACTAATATCAGACAAAACACACTTCAAATGCAAAAAAGTGATAAGAGATGCGGAAGGCCATTAAATATTAATAAAAGGGACGATCCTCCAGGAAGATATAGCAGTCATAAATATCTATGCACCTAACCAGGGTGCCCCAAAATATATGAGACAAACTCTGGCAAAACTGAAGGGAGAAATAGACATTTATACTATAATCGTCGGAGACTTCAACACCCCTCTCACATCATTAGATAGAACAACTAGACAGAAGATCAACAAGGAAACAGAGAACTTGAACAATATGATAAACAAGTTAGACCTAACAGACATATACAGAACACTGCATCCAAACTCAGCGGGCTATACATTCTTCTCAAGTGCCCGTGGATCTTTCTCCAGGATAGACCACATGTTAGGTCACAATACAGCTCTCAATAAATATAAAAAGATTGAAATTATACAAAGCACCTTCTCAGATCATAATGAAATGAAACTAGAAATCAATAACAGACATGAAAAAAGTAAATTTGCAAATGTGTGGAGACTGAACAACACACTCCTAAATATTCAGTGGGTCAAAGAAGAAATTGCAAGTGAAATCAGTAAATATATTGAGACAAATGAAAATGAGAACACAACATATCAAAACTTATGGGATAGGGAAGCGGCTGTGGCTCAATCAGTAGGGCTCCCGTTTACCATATGGGAGGCCCCAGGTTCGGTTCCCGGGGCCTCCTGGTGAAGGCAAGCCCGCCGGCACAGCGTGGTTAGCTGACCCAGCGAGCACAAGCAGCAAGGGGGGGATAAAAGAATAAATAAATAAAATCTTAAAAAAAAAAAAAAAAAAACTTATGGGATACAGCAAAGGCAGTCTTGAGAGGGAAATTTATAGCTCTAAATGCCTTTATTAAGAAACAAGAAAGAGCTAAACTCAAAGATTTAACTGAACAACTTGAGAAACTAGAAAAAAAACATCAAACCAATCCAAAAGCAAAAAGAAGAAAAGAAATAATAAAGATTAGAGCAGAAATAAATGAAAATGAGAACATAAAAGCAATAGAGAAAATCAACAAAACCAAAAGCTGGTTCTTTGAGAAGAGCAATAAAATTGACAAACCCCTCGCTAGACTGGCAAAGAAAAAAGAGAGAAGATGCAAATAAATACAATCAGAAATGAAAGGGGGGAAATAACAAATGACCTCACAGAAATAAAAAGAATCGTAAGAGGACATTATGAGAAACTATATGCCAACAAACTAGACAACCTGGATAAAATGGACAAATTTCTAGAAACTCATATCCAACCTACACTGATACAACGAGAAATACAAGAACTTAACAAACCAATCACAATTAAGGAGATTGAATCCGTCATCAAAAATCTCCCAGCAAAGAAAAGTCCAGGACCAGATGGCTTCACATGTGAATTCTACCAAGCATTTCTAAAAGAATTAACACAAATCCTGTTTAAACTCTTCCAAAAAATTGAAGAGGAGGGAAAATTACCCAACACATTTTATGAAGCCAACATCACCCTAATACCAAAGCCAGATAAAGATTCCACAAGAAAAGAAAATTACAGACCAATTTCTCTA
>JAKSZT010021619.1:10477270-10495830 GCA_026826555.1 Tolypeutes matacus | reverse complement strand
TATGTTGTATATATATGTTACCATAATAATAAAGAAAATAATAATTATTATAAAAATAGTTTACGCTTCATAGGACATCATCAAAAAAATAAAAAAAATAAAAAAAACCCACAGTGAAAATATCTGCAAATCATATATCTGGATAAGGAACTTGTATATAAAGAAATTTTTTCAATTCAATAATAAGATAACTACCCCAATTTAAAAGTGAGCAAAGGATATGAATAGACATTCCTCCAAAGAAGATATGCAAATGAACAAAAAACACATGCAAAAATGATCAACATCATTAGCTAACAGGGAAAAGCAAATTGCAAATCAAAATCACAAGATACCACTTCACAGCCACTAGATGGCTTGAATCAAATTTGGTTAACAAGTGTCAGTGAACATGTGGAGTATACATATACCCTCAGATAGTGTTGATAGGAATGTAAAATGGTACAGCCAGTTTGGAAAAAAAGTTTGGCAGTCTCTCAAAAGGTTAAACAGAGCTATCATATGACTCAGCAATTTCTCCTGGGTATACACCCAAGAAAATGAAAACACATATCCATGTAAAAGCTTCTACATGAATGCTCGCAGTAGCATTATTTATAATCATCAAAAAGTGGAAACAACCCAGATGTCCACTAAGTGATGAATGGAGAAACAAACTGTGGTATATCCATGAAACGGTATAGTATTTGGCAAAAGGAATGAAGTACTGATTCATGCTACAACATGGATGAATCTCAAAAACATGAAGCTAAGTGAAAGAAGTCAGTCAAAAAAGATGACATATTGTATGATTCTATTTATATGAAATGTCCAGAATAGGCAAATCTATAGAAAATGAAGTAGATTAGTGTTTGTCTAGACCAGGGTGGTGGGGGAGGAGCAGGGAGGATGGAGAATGACTGCTGGGTTTAAGGTTTCCTTTTGGGGTAATGGGAATGTTTTCAAATTATATTCTGGTGATGGTTGCACAAATCTTAAATATACTAAAAATCATTGAATTGTACACTTTCATTGGGTGAACTTTATAGTATATAAATTATATATCAATAAAGCTCTTATGAATTCTTATCTGTTCCTTCAAAGGCCAGCACATTTAAAGTATTAGAACTTCCATTTCTTTATTTTCTAGAAAATTTTGGGTTTCTTTATATATATATATATTTTTAAAGATTTTATTTATTTATTCATTCATCCCCCCCCCTGCTGCCCGCACTCGCTGGGTCAGCCAACCACGCCGCACGGGCGGCCCGCCCCCACCAGGAGGCCCGGGAAACCAAACCCCGGGCCACCCATATGGTAAACGGGAGCCCCACTGATTAAGCCACAGCCGCTTCCCCTGGGTTTCTTTATATTTATGTATGCTTTATCAGTCCCTAAAAACCAATCAAAACAGACCTCCTAAATTTAAGATTTGTTATAATATAATACAAGGTAGGAAAATATTTCAAAATCAGACACCCAGAAAACTGGCAGCTTCAGTTCTACAACCTCAGCCACGTGTCCGAGTGAACCAAGAAACACAAAATTGTGCAGGACAGAGTGTAAACTATAATGTAAACTCTAATTCATAGTTAGTAGCAATGCTTTAATATGTGTTCATCAATTGTAACAAATGTACCACACTAATGAGGAATGTTGTTGATGTGGGAAAGTGTGGGAAGGGGAGGGAGGGAGGCATATGGGAATCCATTATATTTTTTATGTAACATTTATGTAATCTAAAGCTTCTTCTCTTTAAAAAAAACAAAACAAAACAAAACAAAACAAAAAAACTCCTGGAAGAAAACATAGGGAAGCATCTTCAGGACCTTGTGTTAGGCAAGCAACAAAAGAAAAAAATAGATAACTGGGACCTCACCAAAATTATAAACTTTTTTTTTTTTTCCTAGGAGGCACCAGAGATTGAACTCAGGACCTCGTACATGGGAAGCAGGCACTCAACCACTGAGCTATACTCACTCCCCAAAATTAAAAATGTTTGTGCATCAAAGGACTTTATCATGGGGGGGCGGAGGTGGCTCAAATGGTTGGGCGTCCGTCTGCCATATGGAGGGACCTGGGTTCAATCCCCGGGACCTCCCGGTAAAATAAAAAATAAAAATAAATTAAAAAAAAAACAAAAAAAAACAAAGGACTTTATCATGAGAGTAAAATGATAACCTATACAATGGGAGAACATATTTGGAAACCACATATCCAATAAGGGTTTGATATCCAGAATATATAAAGAACACTTACAACTCAACAAAAGACAACACAATTTCAAAATGGGCCCTCGACACAAGGGTTTGAAAAGAAAAATAAAAATAAGAAAAAAAAAAAAATGGGCAAAAGACTTCTCTCTCCAAAGAAGATATACAACTGGCCGAAAAGCACATGAAAAGATGCTCAACACCATTAGCTATTAGGGAAATGCAAAGCAAAACCACGGTAACATACCATTTCACACCCACTAGAATGGCTACTATTGAAAAAAACAAACAAACAAACAAACAGAAAATTACAAGTGCTGGAGAGGATATGGAAAAATAGGAACACTCATTCATTCATTGCTAGTGGGAATGTAAAATGGTGCAGCCACAATGGAAGACAGTTTGACAGTTCCTCAGAAAGCTAAGTATAGAATTCCTATAAGACCTGGAAATCCCACTACTAGGGTATAGACCCAAAAGAAGTTTTTTTTCTTTGTGCCCAAAAGAATTGAAAGCAGGGAGTTGAACAGATATCTGCACACCGAGGCTCAGAGCGGCTTCATTCACAACTGCCAAAAGATGGGAGCAGGGAAAACGGACATGGCTCAAGAGGTTCGGCGTCCGTCTACCATATGGAGAGACCGGGGTTCGATCCCCGGTACCTCCCGGTAAAAAAAAAAAAAGATGGGAGCAACCCTAGTGTCCATCAATCGATGAACGGATAAAATATGGCATATACATACAATGGAATATTATTCAACATTAAAAAGGAATGAAGTTCTGATTCATGCAGCAACATGGATGAACCCTGAAGACATCATGTGGAGTGAAATAAGCTAGACACAGATGGACAAATTTTGTATGATCTCACTGATATGAAATAATTAGAATAAGCAAATTCGTAGCATCAGAAATTGGAATATAGATTACCAGGCAAGGGGGAGGTAATGCTTAAATTGCCGAGCTTCTGTTTGGGTTGGTGGCAGTGTTTTGGTAATGATGATGGTGACGCTAGCACAGGATTGAGAATGTAGTTAAAAGCACTGGATTACATATCTGAGTGTGGTTAAAAGGGGAAATTTTAGATTATATATATGTTACTAGAATAAAATTTTAGAAAAAATATAAGACTGTACAACACAGACAGTAAACCCTAATGTAAACCATGGGTTACATTAATAGTATAATTATAAAAATGTGCTTTCATCAGGAAGCGGCTGTGGCTCAATCAGTAGGGCTCCCGTTTACCATATGGGAGGCCCCGGGTTCAGTTCCCAGGGCCTCCTGGTGAAGGCAAGCCCGCCCGCACGGCGTGGTTAGCTGACCCAGCGAGCACAAGCAGCAAGGGGGGGATAAATGAATAAATAAATAAAATCTTAAAAAAAAAAAAAAAAAAATGTGCTTTTATCACTTGTAACAAATGTGCCACACTAGTGTAAGGTGTTAATAATATAATAATAGGGTGATATATGAGAACTCTATATTTTATGCATGATTTTTCTGTAAACCCTTAACTTTTCTAGTTAAAAAAAAAAAATCCCTGCCCTACTCTTGGCTTCGGGGTCCTCATCCATAAAACGCAAAGGTTGGACCATGGTCATGGAACACAACAGCTATAGGCATCTCCAGCATCCCAGGGGACAGCCCAGAGAGGGGCAGTGGCAGGCCCAGGGTCACCCAGCAAATTCAGGACAGAGAACTCAGAATTCCCAGCCAGTCAGCTTTCCAGAACTCCAGCTGCCTCGGGAGGACCTCCAAGCTCCCTCCAGTTCTCAGACGCCAGGACCCCATCTCAAGGGGCCTCTGGCTGGCTCTTGGGCAGTGCAGGCTGGAGAGGCCCTTCCTTCCAAGCTAACACTCAGAGTGACACAGCAGTGGCCCACAGGCCGTGGCTGCAGCAACAACCAGAAAGGGCTCCAGGGGGACGCACGGCCCTGCCCTGAGCCCCTCACACACCCACTGAGTCACCTTGCGCAAACCACTGGTCTCAGTTCCCTCCACATCTGACAAATAAAGGGAAACAACAACCACTTGCTTCATGGGGTCACTGAGAAGTGTGAAGTTACCTTATAGGGTCGCTTAGCCCAGGACCTGGCCCTAATGAGCTGGTAGGAATTAGCGGCACCTCTCCTCTCCTCAGGCTAGAAGTGCTTCCCCTTCCCAGAAGAGTTCAGGACGGCCTTCCTTAGGGCTGGTCTTCCCCTCATCTCGAGGACACTTCCCAAGGTGTGAAAATCCCGTGCCCTGCTCTCTTTATACACCAATATGAAGCTGAGGAAAGAAATGGAAATAAACCAAATCTTTTCTTTTTTTTTACCGGGAGGTCCCGGGGATCGAAACTAGGTCCCTCCATATGGGAGACGGACACCCAACCATTTGAGCCACATCCGTCCCCCTAAACCAAATCTTAAAACAACTCATAGGGACTCAGCAGGGGAGAGAGCATGAACCCTCTTCCCCCACCCCCACTTCACTTTAGCAGCTGAGGTCACTCTGAAAAGGTTCGGGGCCCAGATGCAAGGTCAAGTTGCCTAAGGTCAGCTATTAAGTGCCATATTTACTAGCTTTTCAGATACACAAGAATATAAGATGCAGCCCAATTTCACACGGAACTTTGGGGGAGAGGAAGAATTTTAAGGTCAAAGGTTACATGATGGAGTAATTAAGAGAACAACATTTGGGCTGCAATCCCAGTTCTGTAGTCTATTAAGCTGTGTGAACTTGAGCAAGTTACCTAACATCTCTGAGCTTCAGTTTCTCATCTGCAAAACGAGGATAACAGCACCTACCTCACAGGGCTGTTATGAGGATTAACTGAGTTTATAAAGTGCATACAACAGTGCCTGGTACATAGGAAGCTCTGTATAAATAGTTATTAAATAAAATGAATTTTGAAACGCACATACTGAATGTGATTTTAAAGTTATTTGATAGGAGGAAATATTTTGATTATGTAAATACAGTTCAGAGGACCCTAGCAGGAAATCACAAGCTCTGGAAAGGACAAAAATCACAAAAGCTAAGAAGAACACATCAGTGAATAGGATCCATAGTTGAGTAACAACATATGCTGGCTCTGCTGGAAAATGAAGCCCCATTCCACATACACAAAGGTGTAAAAGCACATGCCAGGGCTGCATTCCCGTGAACAGTAGCAGCTAACGAGCAAGCCACAACACACAAACACACGGAAGAAATTCCTACTGGGTACCTGCCGCGAAAGTAATTATACCGGCAAAAACTGGTACAAAGGAGCAAAAGCCATCCTGCGGAGATGTGCTGCCACCCTTCGCCACTAGGAGTCGCCCCAAGGTCACCCAGAGAATCACCCACAAAGAACTCAGAATTCCCGGCCCTGCTTTCTGGGGAGACAGCTGCCTCTAGAGGACATGCGAGGTCCCTCAAGTTCTAAGATGCTAGGACCTCATCTCAAGGGACCAGCACCCGGGTTTGTGGAGCACACAAGAGCCCCAACAAAGGGAACCTCCAGCCCGGGCTGCCCTAGAGCCCCACTTGGCACCGTCACCTTCCATCCGCAATACCGGCGCATTATAAAGGAAGGCGGAAATTGGAGAATGCTTTTTTTTTTTCAGGAAAGGAAGAAGGGGATAAATGAGCCGTGTCTCAGCAAATAGGCTATTATCCCCATTTCTCAGGTGAGGACACTGAGGCTCAGAAAGGTTAAGCAACTTGCCCAGGCTCATAGTGTTCAGGGAGCTTCCGAGCCAGGTGGGGAGCCAGGTGGGCGCCCCCCCTGCCAGTCTGCGAGAAGGAACAAACGCCCAGGTAAGGAGGGTGTAGGAGGGTGTACAAAGGGGCCGCTGCTTCCTCCCTCCAGGGCCAAGAAAATACGCCCATGCCTTCCCCAGCTGGTGCAGGAAGGCTGACCCCTTTCCCAGTGAGCCGGACACTGAGGGTGGCTGAGCCTTGGCCCTTCTACCCAGCAGACCCCCCACCCCCCAAAGCCGAGCTGCAGCGCCGGTGAATTCATTCAGCAGGGGCTCCCGAGCGCCGAGATCATCCTCATCAGTCCTCAAACAGGACTGTTTCTCCCCATCCTGCTTGCTCAGCTCCCCCAGCCCCACCCCAGGCCTCCCCGCAGTTCCTAGTCTGTCTTCAAGCACTTCCCACTCTCGCCGCCATCCTCCCACCATTCCGGGCTTTACCTGGACTACCGCGGCGGTCCTTTTTTCCTCATTTAAAAAAAAAAAAAAAAAAAAATGTATAATTTACGCACATAAAAATGCACGTTTTAAGCATCCGGCTCCCTGAACCTGACCTTTTAACTGGTCGCGTGGATTCTTCCCCGCAGCCTCGCCTCCACCTCCCAACGCTGCAGCTCCAGGTCGCTTTCTCCAAGTAAATCCCACCTTGTCACTGCCCTGGCCCAAACCCTCCAGTCTGAGTAGGAAGCTGCTGGGCAATTTCATTTTATGTGATTAAGTTTAACCATTTTGTTGTTGTCGCTGTTGAATTCGTTTCTCTTTACTATGGCTTTGTCCATGTTTCCATTTTTTAAAGCAACAAAATTCACCCACTTTAAGTGAAAAATGAGCTCACTTTTGGCAAATGTATACCTCGGTATAACCATCACTATAATTAAGATAAAGAGCGTTTCCATGACCCCCAAAAAGTTTCCTCATGCCTCTTTTCAGCCAAGCCCCTCTCCCCACCCCTCACCCCAGGCAACCACTGATCTACTTCCTATAGATTTCTTTTGCCTTTCTTAGAATTTTATATGAACGGATGATACAAGACTCTTGTGTGGGGAAGCGGCTGTGGCTCAATCAGTGGGGCTCCCGTTTGCCATGTGGGAGGCCCCGGGCCCGGTTCCCGGGGCCTCCTGGTGGGGGCGGGCCCGCCCGCATGGCGTGGTTGGCTGACCCAGCGAGCGCGAGCAGCAGGGGGGGGATAAATGAATAAATAAATAAAATCTTTAAAAAAAAAAAAAAAAAAAAAGACTCTTGTGTGTCTGGCTTCTTTCACTTAGCATAATACTTCTAAGATTCATCTGTTACTAAGTGTGTCCACAGTTTCTTTTCACTGCTAAGCGGTATTCCATTGTACAGCTAGAACACAACTGGCTTATCTGTTCACCAGCTGGTGGCCATTTAAGTTGCTTCCAGTTTGAGGCTATTACCAATAAAGCTGCAATGAACATTATGGACGAGTCTCTGGATGCGCTTTGCTCTCTACCAAGTGACCAGTTTCTCTTTAGTGCCTCCTGCCATTTGCTGCAAAAAATAAGTATTCTCTTGCCGTTGATTTATTATAGAAGCCTGGCTTTCCCATGTGAAACACATATATATGTATCTGTGATTTGTGGGACAAAGCTTAGTTAATCCTGGAAAGTCATAAAATGTGATGAATATGGGCCATGACTTTTGTTACTTTTCCTATTTGCTAGGCGCTAGGCAGAGTAAGGCGAAAGCGTTTTGTGATTAATCCCTCACAAGTGCCTTGGGAGGGGCTGGAGCTGCCATTCCTATTACCTGGATGGGAAACTGGGTTCAGGGAGAAGGGCCAAGGCACCCCAGCATCAGAAAGTGGCAGGGCCGGGGTTCAGGCTGGCTCCACCACGAACCAATTCCTGTAGGCCCTGCCTGGACCTCAGGCTGAGGATTCACTCAGCATCATATGTCTCTGAGACTCTTCCAGAAAGTCCAAATATTCTGCTCCCACAACTAATCAAGATGTCCAAGAAATGCCAACCTTTCATCTGCCCTCTGCAGAAAGGACAATAATCAAGGCAGGGGGATGGGGTGGGAAGCTTTTTATCTGCTGCCCACACCCACTTAGATTTGTCCAGCTTTGGGGAAATAGCTTGAGGGGCTTGGGCAAGGACCCATGAGTGGCAAAATAAACAAAGACAATAAGAACAGCCATTAAATGGCTCTGTAGAATGCCCAGGGGGGATTTGGTTTTGCTGCTTGAGAGGCAGGAGGTGAAGGGAGAGGGAAGAAGGGCCTTGAACCCTGAAGGGTGGGGGATAGGTGGGCAGAGCCAGGAGTAGGTGATGGAAGGCTCATCTGCTGCCAGGCCCTCTGGCCAAGACAAATCCTCCAGGGCTGGGGCACCAGAGGATGCCCATGGATAGAGAACACGGAAATTAAAGCCATATTTGTTTCTGTAAAATATGACTTTCCTTGGACACTCCTGCAGCAAATGGTTTACTTCACTCATGTTAGCCAGGTTTGGTGAGGTGAAGTTGGGCAGAGGGGAACACCGGGAGAGTTGATGGAAAGCGTGAGTTGGCAGTATGAGTCGAGGCTGTGCAGGAACTGCAGAAACGGGGAGTGCTTATGACATGCAGTCTTCAGAGCCAAGGGGAATCTGCAGGCATCTTGGGAAGGGCTTGGGACTTCCCCAGAGTAGAGCATGGAATTCCAGCTGGTCTTCTCAAGATCAGGGCTGGAAGACCCAACAGTTGCAGAACATCTGGCTGAGTCCGGAATGCCTGAGAGCACAGAAGCTGGAGGAACCCATGAGGACACGCCTTCAGAAGCAGAGCAGTGGCCTTGGCAGTCAAGACTGCTGGGTTCCAAATCCTGTCTCTTTGATCCAGGGAGCAGATGTGGCTCAACCACATGGAACGTCCAGGGTTCAGTTCCTGGTACCTCCTGAAAAGACAGAAACAAACAACAAGCAAAACAATCGAGGGAAGCAGCTGTGGCTCAATCAGTAGGGCTCCCGTTTACCATATGGGAGGCCCCGGGTTCAGTTCCCGGGGCCTCCTGGTGAAGGCAAGCCCGCCCGCACGGCGTGGTTAGCTGACCCAGCGAGCACAAGCAGCAAGGGGGGATAAATGAATAAATAAATAAAATCTAAAAAAAAAAACAAAAACAATCGATAAAACCAATTCAGGGGAGCCGGAGCTGATGCGGCTCAGTGGTTGAGCACTGGCTTCCCCACACACACACACACACACACAAAGTGTCAATCCATCAAGAAGATATAATAATTATAATAGAGCACCAAACTACGTGCAGCAAAAACTGGTAGAAATAAAGAATTAAATAATAATAGTCAGAGACTTCAACACCCCACTTTCAATAATGGATAGAACAAATAGTCAGAAGATCAAAAAGAGAAGACCTGAACAATATTATAAACCAACTAGATCTTAGCAAACATCTGTAGAATCCTCTGCCCAACAACAGCAGAATATATTCTTTTCAAGTGTACATGGAACGTTCTCCAGACAGACAGTATGCTATCAAAACTCAATAAATGTAAAGGGATTGAACTAATAAAGTGTTCTCAGACCACAGTGGAATGAAAATAGAAATCAGTAACAGAAAGGAAGTTGAGAAACTCACAAATATGTGGAAATTAACACATTTCTAAATAACCAATAGGTCAAAGAAGAAATCACAAAGGAAATCAGAAAATACTTGGAGGTGAAGAAATAACACACAAAACTTATGGGACGAAGCTAAAGTCATGATTAGAGGAAAATGTATAGCTATAAATGCCTATATTAAAAAAAGAAGAAAGATCACAAATCAATAATCTACCCTTCAGTCTTAAGACACAGGAAAAAGAAGAGCAAACAAAACCTAAAGCAAGCAGAAGGAAAAAAAAAGAATAAAGATTAGGTGGAAATTAATAAAATTGAGAATAGAAAAATAGAGAAAATTAATGAAACCAAAAGTTGGTTCTTTGAAGAGATCAGTAAAATTGACAAATCTTTCATTAGATTGACAAGGAAAAAAAAAAAAAAAAAAAGCAAGCTCAGGTTATTAGAATCAGAAATGAAAAATGGGACATTACTACCTACCCTACAGAAATAAAATATCTTCCAACGACCAGTTATGTAACCTCAGGCAGGCTACTTATCTTCTCTGTGCCTCCATTTCCTCTACTATTTAAAAAGCTATTGTTGGGGGTCGGATGTGGCTCAACTGGTTGGGCGTCCGTCTCCCATATGGAGGGACCGGGGTTCGTTTCCCGGGACCTCCCGGTAAAAAAAAAAAAAAAAAAAAAAAAATTTTTTTGTTAAATGGTTTATGGAGAAAACTAGATGAAAGGGTTCATGTTAAGTACCTAGTCGAGCACTGAGTAAGTGCTTAATCATCATGGCTCATCCAGTTGCTTAACTTCACTCTTTCCCTCTCCCTTCCTTGGCTCTACCTTCAAAATATTTTCAAAAACCAACCACTTCTTACCTTCTGCACCACCGACCCTGGTTAGTCCAAGACACCATCACTTGTCCCCTGGGTTACAGCAACCGCCTCCTACCTACTGCCACTCTTGCCCCTCATAGTCTATTCCCTATACAGAAGCCACAGAGATGCTCATGTCTCCATTCTCCTGCTCCAATCCCTCCAATGACTTCCCACCACATGTGGAATAAAATACAAACTCTTCCCCATGGCCTACACAGTCCTGCCTGACCTGGCCCCATGAACCACTCTCCCCTCTGCCTGCAGGGCCCAAGCTGCACTGCTCTCCTTGTTATCCCTCCAGCTGCTCCAGCTCCTTCTGTCTGAGTTTCTGCTCTTGCTATTCCCTCTGCCTGCAACACCCGTGTTAGTCAGGGTTCTCTCGGGAAACAGAATCAACAGGAGATATCTGTAAATAGTATGAGACTTTATAAGAGTCTCTTATGCAACAGTGGGGATGCACAAGTCCAGGTTCTGCAGGCAGGCTGCAAACCAGGGGCTCCGATGAAAGTCCAATGAAAGGTCC
This sequence comes from Tolypeutes matacus, assembly GCA_026826555.1. NCBI lineage: Eukaryota > Metazoa > Chordata > Mammalia > Cingulata > Chlamyphoridae > Tolypeutes > Tolypeutes matacus. Next base: position 10,484,947 of record JAKSZT010021619.1, on the reverse strand, counting down.
TTGATGAGTTTCTGGGAAAAGCTGGCTGTCCAAAGACGAGCTGGGAAATTCTCTCTGAATGTTGAAATCACTGCCCCTTTTAAGGCATTCAACTGACTGGATAAAAAGCATCACCCATTGCTGATGCTATCTCCCTGATTGATGCAGATGTAATTAGCCATCCACGCAGTAAACTCACTGGTGAATGAAGTCCATAAATGCTTTTTTTTTTTTTTTTTTTAAGATTTTATTTATTTATTCATTTATCCCCCCCCTTGCTGCTTGTGCTCGCTGGGTCAGCTAACCACGCCGTGCGAGCGGGCTTGCCTTCACCAGGAGGCCCCAGGAACCGAACCCGGGGCCTCCCATATGGTAAACGGGAGCCCTACTGATTGAGCCACAGCCGCTTCCCCCCATAAATGCTCTTGTGTTACAATTAGTCCAGTGCTTGCTGGAACAAACAACTAGGCACAATTACCTGGCCGAGGTGACACATTAGCCTAACCATCACAGCCCCTCTCCCCAGATCCAGGTATGGCTAGAGCTTCCTAGTCATTAGCACCTCTACTTAACCATCACCTCCTGAGACAGTGTCTCTCTGACCAGCTTATCTAAAGTAGCTCTCCCCTTTGTTCTAGCCCCAAGCCCTGCTTTACTTTCCTTGCTCATACTTGTCGCTCCGGTGTATTATCTGTGTACTGCCCATCTTCCTTCGTTAGACTGAAAGCTCCATGAGGTAGGGCGTTGCTTTGTACACTGCTTTACCTCCAGTCCCTGGATCAGAGCCTGGCACATAGAATGTGCTCAGTAAGTATTTGCTGAAACAGAAGAGAAAGCTCAGTAACAAACCTGCAGACAAATGGGACTTAGTATTTGAGATAGGATCAAGGTGGCATCTTAGACCAGATGCAGAGAGGTAGACTAGCAACTAAAAGATTTGGGGACAATTGGGAAGCCAAATTAAGTTGAAGACAGTGTACTTATCACAGACATGTAAACTCCACTTAAACAACCACAGAAGGATCTTTTCAAAATATATAAACCCACAAGGAAGAGGAGAATGGGAGAAGGGACCACAACAAAATTTCAGAAGCTACAAAGTAAATGCACAAGGAGTAACAGACTTAGCAAAACCAAGAAAGCTGAATCCAAGCTGGCAATGAGAAAAGGGGAACATTTAACCTGATTTATGCTGCAGAATCCTCAAAAGGCTCAGGAATCAGTGGCACCTCTAGGAGGCTTGAAGGTCAGGTGGGAGTGTGCTATAGTGAGGAAGACTGGTAGAAGACTGTTTAAAAAATGGAGCTTAAAAAAACAAAAAAAAGGGAATGGACTCCTAGATCCCCTCCAACATTCCCCCCGAATGGCCATCCACCCAGACCCTGGCAGAAAACCAGAAGTTTGCTTCCAGGAGAGAGTAGGCCAGAAGGTCCCTGGACAGGTGGCCACCAGGCACAGGAGAGGAAGAGATATCAACCACAGAGGGATTGTATAAGAAAGTTCATGTACTCACTGTGGAAGATGTCCACCCCTCAGCCCTCTTCCTCCACTCAGCTCTGGGAACGCTGCCAACAAGTCATAGCGCTTATAATATAAAATAGTGAGACACCTCCAGCCCCCAGGCCCTCACCCCCACTCAGCAACCAGAACTCCCAGCACAGTGGATAAAAATAGACGCCTATCAGTGCATATCTTCAAAAAATTCCAACTCACTGAGGATAAGATTCTAGAAATTTCTAGAGAGGAAAAAAATAGGTTATATACAAAGTATAAGGAATCAGAATGGCCTGGGACTTCCCAACTGCAACACTGAAAGCTGAGACAATGGAGCAATGCCTGAAAGATCTGAAGAGAAACGATTTCCAACCTAAACTTCTCCCATGCATTGCTTATAGGAGTGCAAATTCTGGGAATTTATCCTACAGATGTGGCTGAACTTGTGTGAAATGGTATATGTACAAAGTTACTGACTGCAGCATAGTTTATCATAGCGAAAGTCTGGAGTCAACCCAAATGGCAATTAATGGGAGACCAGTAAGACAACTGTGGTACATTTATACGAGGGAATAAAGATACTGCTGCTGAAAAGAATGAGGCAAGATGAACAAAAAATGTCTCCCAGATATACTTTTTTAAAATTATTTATTCCCCACCCCTCATTGTTTGTGCTTGCTGTCTGCTCTCTGTGTCCATTCGCTGTGTTCTCTGTGTCTGCTTGTCTTCTCTTTAGGAGGCACCAGGAACCAAACCTGGGACCTCCCATGTGGGAGAGAGGCACTCAATCGCTTGAGCCACCTCTGCTCCTTGCTTTGTTTTCTCTCTCATTGTGTTTCCTCATGTGTCGTCTTGTTGTGCCAGCTCACTGTACCAGGCTGTCACGCCAGCTCGCTGTCTTGCTCGTCTTCTCCAGGAGGCACTGGGAACCAAACTACCTGGGACTTCCCATGTGGTAGCGGGAGCTCAATTGCTTGAGCCACATCCACTTCCCCTAGATATACTGTTAAATGAAAAAGACAAGGTGGAGAACAGAGTACATAAAGTCTCGTTCACTTAATGACCCCTTTATGGTAGCCGTTTTTTTTTGTTTTTTTTTACCGGGAGGTCGTGGGGATCAAGCCCAAGTCCCTCCATATGGGAGACGGATGCTCAACCATTTGAGCCAAATCCGTCCCCCAATTAATGACCCCTTTAAAAGTTTTATTTTAGGGTCAAAATCAGGGTACAGGGTAAAAAAAAATTCATTTTCCCAAGGGCCAGAGGGGACAAGTTATAACCAGATCTCCCACAGAGGTAAGGCTTAATCTTTGCCAAGATAGTTACCCCAAGGGTCAAAGGTTTTGTGAGATCTGAAACTTATATAATTTTTGGAGCCATTGTCATGAAAAAGAATGTAAAATTTGCTGCAAACAAATTACAGCAAATTATGAATTTTTAAAAGCTAACAAATATCACAAAATCTAGAAATATAGCACCGTATTTTTGTTAATTAACTAACTGCCTCTTTAAATCATTTTTCCTACTTTTTGGGTATAGTCTTCGATTGTCCTTTAAATGATAATGGTTTTGTAATATTAATTATAGAGAAAATAAAGATAATACAGATTTTCTCCTAACACGGTGCATTTATACACTGCATTATCAAGTACATTCCTAACAGAGGAAATCTTCCCATTTTTTAATACGCATTGGTAAGAACTGAGTCCTCAGCTTCCATTTTTACAGTCTTATGATTAGAAACCTCTTCTATAGACTGGCTTCTGACGCCAGTCCTTTAAACCTGGTTTCTCTTCCTTTCCCTCCTTTAGAAGTACTTAAATATTTCTGGTGTGTATGTTACAGGACACCTTTATACCATATACCGCCTGGTCATGAAACTTTGTCTCAAAAGAGCCTTTCCTATTCTGGGACAGTTATCAATATTTGAAGTACATGTGGAAGTGACTTCAAACCATGTAAATAGACAAACCCAAAATAAATGTATTCCTAAATTCAACCCTTAGCTGGATCCGAAACAATACTTAGGAAGATAACAGTGAGGAGGGGAAGTCAGCGTGGAATGAGGCACTGATTGTAATTGATCATAACTAAAATGTCTTAATTTTGCAAAATTTACAGAAACATCTGACCCCTCTCAGGGCCTCGAAAGACACCCCGGCAAGTAAGGGTCCTTAAAAGTCAAGCTTCATTAGCTTCATGGAGGACGATCTGTCTTTACTACAGAAATTCAAAGGCCTTTCCACCCCTGGTCAAAATTCTCTAAGCCAGTAGACTGAGAGATTTCCCCTCCTTGGGGTATTCCAAGAAAAACAGCTTTAAGAACTTTATGCCTTTTGTGGTGATGAATACACAACATTGAGATTATACTAAAAGCTATTGATTATACACTTTGACTAGATCCTATGGCATGTGAATATATCTCAATAAAACTGCTTAGGTGACAAAGTACTTAATGCCTTGGAAGAAGTGGTACCCAATTCAGAAAAAAATCTATTGGGATTCCTACCTTACACTGTAAACCAAAATCAATTCTAGTAAAGGGTTAACTGTTTAAAAATTAAGCCATTAAGAAACAACAACAACAAAAAGAAAATACAGGTGAATACCTATTTGATTGTTGGCTAGGGTATTTTTTTTTCTGAACCTAAAAGCCAAGAACAAAATTACAAATGAAACCAAATGAAAATTTTAAACCTAAAAAAGAACAAAAGAATGAACAACAAAAGAAAAAAGCTTAGAAAAATGTAAGGCAAACAGTCTGGGGGGGAAAACTACTTGCAACAAATATGATAGACAAGAGTCAAGTGTCCTTACTATTAAGGAGAGGTTGCGAATCAAGAAGACCCCAAAAGAGAAGTAGGCCAAAGCTATGCAGAGAGTCACAGGTGACAAATGTCCAACAAGGAGGAAATTATAAAATGTTCAATGTCACTAACAGTAATCATGCAGATCAAAAGAAACATAGGATAGTCTTCACCTATCAAAGGAACAAAGAGTAACAGAGAACTGATAACACATAGAAAACTGATAACACATAGAAAACTGATAACACATGGAGACTTGATAACACACAGAGAACTGATAACACTTGCTGTGGCTGAGGGTGGGTGCTTTCCTGCAGCACATTTGGGAATCTGCTTTAAAAATATTCATTTTCGGGAAGCGGCTGTGGCTCAATCAGTAGGGCTCCCGTTTACCATATGGGAGGCCCCGGGTTCGGTTCCGGGGCCTCCTGGTGAAGGCAAGCCCGCCCGTGCGGCGTGGTTAGCTGACCCAGCGAGCACAAGCAGCAAGGGGGGGGATAAATGAATAAATAAATAAAATCTTTAAAAAATAAAAATAAAAAAAAAATAATAAAAATATTCATTTTCTCTTTCTCCCAGTAATTTCACTTCAGAGAGCTCATTTCGAGACATTCTCAGAAGTGCAAGGATATTTCTAAAGAAAATGTTCATTGCAGCCCTGTTGAAAGTTGGAGGGAAATAGGTAAATAAGGGAGCAAGAGGGCAGAGAGAAAAACGCCTCTCTGGATGTGTGTATATAGCTTGGAGAAAGGTGAGGAAGGACACACCTGTCACCCTGAGAAGGCAGGAGGGTGGGAATAAGGCCAGGCGGGAAGATTAGTCACTCTGACTTTATAGGCCTCAGAACAGTTGAACTCGCCATCATGAATGCAGTGTATCTGGTTTTGTAATTAGAAAGATACTCCAGGAGCTAAGAAAATTCCTACCCCCAGGAAAAACTAAAATACAGCCCTTAAACCTCCCAGGCCACACATGAGCCAACTCTATCGCTGATTGGTGTGAGCGCAGAGTACTGGAGCACCAAAAGGGATGTTTTATCCCCGAATTAAAAGCCCCCGACAGCCACCACTTAACCTGGTCCAGGAGAGGGAGGGTGTGGGGAGGAGGGGAGACCCCGGCGTCCCACCCCGCCAACACCCCCTGCTGACATGCCCACCTGAAGGATGCCTTTATTTATTTTTTATTTTTTGGCTGTCAAATGATCATTTATTATTTTCCTTTGCAGTTCTTAACTAGCTGGACACACTGCACCACTGCTGATGTCATCTATGATGTCATGAGGGTGGCGGCCACCCACATTGCAGCCCACAGACTGGGCAGCCCCCAGAATCTCTTCAATGGTTCCAGAGAGTTCTCTGGCTAAAGGTCGGTGCCGCATCTGTCGGGCAATGCTGATGATCTCATCAAAACTGATATTTTCAATGTGCTTAATGTTTTTCTGCTTCTTCCTGTCTCTGGGTGGTTCCCAGAGACTCTGGGTGATCAGGGCTTTGATGATCAAGGCAGAGGCAGAAGGTACCACCTCGACCTGGGCCTGTCTGTTCTGAATGGTCAGTTTCACTGTAATCCTTAGAGCTTTCCAGTCATTATGCAAGTTGTTTACACAGGAAGAAAATCAGATCATCAAGCGTGTTCAGGATGGAATCGCGAGGCCTGCAGAAGACACGCTCCAGGCTTGCTCCGTGGTCCTGTGGCGGATCCCATCTGGAAGCAGGACCTTGAGGATGCCATTCCTAGTGGAGGTGGGGCCTCACCTGTGACAGCACCTTGCAAGGTCCTGTTTAGATGAGGCCACATTGAAGTGGGATGGGCCTGAATCCATGTGCCTGGAGGCCTTACGAGCAAAGGAACTTTGGACGCTGTCAGTCAGAGAAGGCTGCCGCAGGGGACTAAGGGGACAAGTCTCCAGGTGCTGGAGCCAAGTCAGAGACGCACGCCGAGGAACCTCAAGGATGGCAGCCAGCCAGCACCAGAGAGAAGCACGGCCGCTGAGACTTTGATGTTGGACTTCCAGGCTCCAAAACCGTGAGGCGATAAAGTCTAGTCGTGTAGGACAACCCACTGTGTGGTATTTGTCGCAACAGCCCTGGAAGACTAAGACAAAGCATCACTGGAACAAAGCTGTTGCAGTTGGGCAGTTTGATGTAATTATGAATTCCAAAAATATAATTGGATCATGCTTGTAAACTGATCTGTTAATCTGGCCATGATTAAGTTATGATGAGGGCGTTGACTGGGCCACGTCAGTAGGGCGTTGAGCCCCACCCCTTGGTGGGTGGGGAATCGAATATAAAAGGCAAGGCAAAGAACAGAGTAGAAGTTTTTGAGAAGCAGTTTTGATGTTGGAAAGAAGGCCCCAGGAGAAGAGAAGTGAGCCGTTCTCCTGATCATCTACAGCTGACCTTGTGGAGGAACCAGAAGAGCTAATCCCGGAGAGAAACGCAGCCCCGAGAAGAGAGGAACCCAAGAAGCCTGAACCCTGGAAAATGTCAGCAGCTGTCTTGCTCCAACACGTGGCAATGAACTTTGGTGAGAGAAGAAACTTAACACTTTATGGCCTGGTATCTGTGGACTTCTACCCCAAATAAATACCCTTTATAAAGACCAACCCATTTTTGGTATTTCACATTAGCACCCCTTTGGCTGACTAATACAAAAGCTTAGCCAGTATATTTAAGAAAGACATGCAGGAGAGCGGATGTAGCTCAGTGGTTGAGCACCCACTTCCCGTGGACGAGGTCCTGGGTTCAATTTCCCGTACCTCCTTTAAAAAAAAAAAAAAAAAAAAAAGACATGCAGATATATACAACCTTGGGGTAATCTTTTTTTTTTTAATTCTTTTTTTGACTTTATATTGTACATTGAAAAATTGAAAATGTAAACAATTAAAAACTAAAAAGTAAACACAGATGAATAAATACATACATTTCCCAACCAAATGTACTAGACACATATAAATTTTTTTTTTTTTTTTTTTTTACCGGGAGGTACCGGGAATCGAACCCCGGTCTCTCCATATGGTAGACGGACACCCAACCTCTTGAGCCACACCCGTTTCCCTAAAATTTTTTTTTAATCAAACAATATGTTACACAATATATTTGGTTCATAGTAATGCATTCATACAGTATTTGTCCTTTTGTGTCTGGCTTGCTTCACTCAACATAATGTCCTCCAGGTTCATCCATGTTGCCATATGCTTTACGACTTCATTTCTTCTTACAGCTGCATAATATTCCATCGTGTGAATAGACCACAGTTTGTTTATCCATTCATCTGTTGATGGACACCTGGGTTGTTTCCAACTTTAGGCAATGGTGAATAATGTTGCTATGAAGATCAGTGTGCAGATATCTGTTGGTGTCACTGCTCTCAGTTCTTCTAGGTATATACCCAG
>JAKSZT010021619.1:10441420-10476319 GCA_026826555.1 Tolypeutes matacus | reverse complement strand
GCTGCCCTTTCACCCTTCTGACAAAGTCCTGTGAGGTGCAAAAGTGTTTAATTATGAGGAGGTCCCATTTATCTACTTTTTCTTTTGTTGCACGTGCTTTGGGTGTGAGGTCCAAGAAACCACCACCTACTACAAGGTCTTGAAGATGTTTCCCTATATTTTCTTCTAGTAGTTTTATGGTCCTGGCTTTTATATTTAGATCTTTGATCCATTTTGAGTTGATTCTTGTACAGGGGGTGAGATAGGGGTCCTCTTTCATTCTTTTGGTTATAGATATCCAGTTCTCCCAACATCATTTGTTGAAGAGACTGTTTTTTCCCATCAGCGTGGGCTTAGTAGGTTTGTCAAAAACCAGTTGAGGGAAGCGGCTGTGGCTCAATCAGTAGGGCTCCCGTTTACCATATGGGAGGACCCAGGTTCGCTTCCCGGGGCCTCCTGGTGAGGGCAAGCCCGCCTGCACGGCGTGGTTGGCTGACCCGGCGAGCGCAAGCAGCAAGGGGGGGATAAATGAATGAATAAAAAAAAAAAAAAATTAAAAAAAAACCAGTTGACTGTATAGGTGAGGGTATATTTCTGGATTCTCAATTCTATTCCACTGTTCGATATGTCTATCTTTATGCCAGTGCCATGCTGTTTTTGTTTTGTTTTGTTTTTGTGCCATGCTGTTTTGACCACTGTAGCTTTGTAATATGTTTCAAGGTCAGGCAGCGAAATTCCTCCCACATTGCTCTTCTTTTTTAGAATGCTTTTGGCTACTCGGGTGCATTTACCCTTCCAGATGAATTTGGTAATTGCCTTCTCTAATTCTGTAAAGTAAGCTGTTGGGGTTTTGATTGGTATTGCATTGAATCTATAAATCAGTTTGGGCAAGATGGACATCTTCACGATATTTATTCTTCTAATCCATGAACATGGAATGTCTTTCCATTTGTTTAGGTCTTTTTAAATTTCTTTTAGCATTGTTTTGTAGTTTTCTGCATATAGGTCCTGTACTTCTTTGGTTTAATTAACTCCTAGGTATTTGAGTCTTTTTGTTGCTATTGAAAATGGAATTTTCCTCCTGATTTCCTCCTCAGATTGTTCAGTACTAGTGTACAAAAACATTACTGATTTTTGCATGTTGATCTTGTATCCTGCCACTTTGCTGAACTCATTTATTAGTTCAAGTAGCTTTGTTGTGGATACTTCAGGATTTTCTAAGTACAGGATCATGTCATCCGCAAACATTGAGAGTTTTACTTCCTCTTTTCCTATTTGGATGCCTTTAATTTCTTTTTCTTGTCTAATTGCCCTAGTTAGAACTTCTAGTACAATGCTGAATAACAATGGTGACAGTGGGCATCCTTTCTTGTTCCTGATCTTAGAGGGAAAACTTTCAACCTTTCCCCACTGAGTATGATGTTGGCTCTGGGGGGTAATCTCTTCACTGCTTAAGCCAATAAAGATAAAATAAAAACAACAGTATACTACTTTTTTTTTTTTTTTTATTATGGGTAAAAATCAAAATTCTCACAATACATACAAACATTTGTAAAATGATATATAAATATATATGCATATGTGTATTTGCTTACAAAAATGTTATTTATATATATATATATACATATATTTTAAGAGGTGCTTAGATTACCAGTATACTACTTTTTAAAAAAAATTTATTTATTTATACACACATACGCACACTGTTTTGTGCCTACTGTCTTCTCTCTGTGTTTTCTTCTGTGTCTGCTTGTATTCTCCTCAGGCAGCATCAGGAACTGATCCTGGGACCTTTCGGAGTGGGAGAGAGGCGCTCAATCTCTTGCGCCACCTCAGCAACCTAGTCTGCTGCATCTCTTATTGTCTCTCCTCTGTGTCTCTTTTTATTGTGTCACCATGCTGCACCAGCACTCCATGCAAGCCAGCACTCTGTGTGGGCCAGTTCACTGCTCAGGCCATCTTGCCTTTCACCAAGAGGTCCCGGGAATTGAACCCTGGACCTCCTATATGGTAGATGGGAACCCAATCGCTTGAGCCCCATCTGTTCCCTTCCTTGTTTCTTTAGGAGGCACCGAGAGCTGAAACCAGGACCTCTGATGTGAGGGGGATGTGCCTAATCACTTGAGCCACCTCTGCTCCCTGCTTTGTCGTGTCTCTCATTATGTTTTTCCTCCCCACGTCTCTTGTTGCGTCATCTTGTTTCACCAGCTCACTGTGCTAGCTTGCTGTCTTCTTTAGGAGGCACTGGGCATTAGCTCACTGTCTTCTTTTGGAGGCACTGGGAACCACTGCTCCCTGCTTTGTTGTATCTCTCATGTTTTTTCTTGTGTATCTTGTTGTATCAGCTTGCCGTGCCTGCCCATCATGCCACCTCACTGTCTTCTTTAGGAGGCACCGGGAACCAAACCAGCGACCTCCCATGTGGTAGGCAGGAGATGAGTTGCTGAGCCACATCCGCTTCCCTGTATATTACTTTTGAAAGTGGCTTTTTCACTCAACATAATGCCCTTGTGATTCATTCAAGTTGTTGCATGAACTAATAGTTTGATCCCTTTAATTTAATTAATGAGTATTATCCTATAGTATGGATGTGCTACAGTCTGGATAGCCATTCGCCTTTTGAGGGTCATTTTGGTTATTTCCAGTTTTTCGCTATTGCAAATAAACCTGTTATGAATAAAGAAAAAGGGAAAAAAAACAAAAACAATAAATCCTACTGTTGCCTAAGCTGAGGGGAAAAGAGCATTTGTATATAAGTAAGCCTTACCATTGAATGGTACATTTAAATTTGGTACATGTTACCCTAATAAAATTAAAAATAATAAGAAAGACAGTTAAGCCTCAGATGGTAGAATGTCAAAGAAGAAACCTTTAGAATTATGTACAACTCTCTCATTTTTCAAATGGTGAAAAGTAAACCGAGGCTCAGCTGAGTTTACTTGTCAACTGCCACGTAGCTATTAGAGACAAAGCTAAGATTCTGATCAGTATATCCGTTCTTCTGTAAGCACTTATATTATTCACATAGGCCTTTCACAGCTAATATTTTCTTTGACCTCCACCCAATTCAGATGTTTCCAGATGAGAAAACTGAGGCTCAAAGGAGTTGGATAGGGAAGCGGCTGTGGCTCAATCAGTAGGGCTCCCGTTTACCATGTGGGAGGCCCCGGGTTCAGTTCCCGGGGCCTCCTGGTGAAGGCAAGCCCGCCTGCACGGCGTGGTTGGCTGACCCAGCGAGCACGAGCAGCAAGGGGGGGATAAATGAATAAATAAATAAAATCTTAAAAAAAAAAAAAGGAGTTGGATAATTTACCTTTTATCTTCAGGCTACAGTGATGGTAGCATGACCTTGTGGATGTAATGACTACCCCCGAATTGCATACTTGAAAGCAGTCAAAATGGGAAATGTTATGTTGTATATATGTTACCAAAATTAAAATCAAAATCAAAATCAATCAATCATGCAGCTAGTAAACCAAATCCCAAGTCCCATGTCCTTTCTAGCCACCATCTAGCCATGTGAACCTCAAGCACAGTGTCTGATGCCCAACAACTAAGAGAAAAGCTAAGCAAATCGTGGTTGATCAACAAGGTAAGACTGGCTTTTAAGAAGTAAGAGACTTGGGAAGAGGATGTGGCTCAATCAACAGGGCTCCCGTTTACCATATGGGAGGCCCCGGGTTCGATTCCCGGGGCTTCCTGGTGAAGGTAAGCCAGCCCGAGTGGCGCAGTAAGCTGACGCAGCAGGACGACCCAGCAAAGGGAGACAAACAGACACAGAAAAACGCACAACAAATGGACACAGCAAGCACAAGCAGCAAGGGGGGGTGGTGGTGAGGATAAAAAATAAATAAAATCTTTAAAAAAAAAAAAAAAAAGAAGTAAGAGACTGGGCAGGCAGATGTGGCTCAAATGGTTGGGCGTCCGTCTCCCATATGGAGGGACCTGGGTTTGATCCCCAGGACCTACCGGGAAGAAAAAAAATAAAATAAAATAATGTAAAAAAAAAAAAAAGAGAAGAGACTGACACGTGGAAGTCCACATGTGATAAATGCAGAACTTCATGGAGGAGAGCCAGAGATCTATGCCTCAGAGACAGGTCTCCCACACTCCCCTGGCCTCAGTTACCCAGAGCTGCCTCACCAGAATCCAAAGTCTTCACCCTAGCCTCCCAGGCCTTACGGTCACGCTGGCCTTTTCTGAGCTCTTCCTTCCACCCCACAGAACCCCATCTCCTTCCCAGGCTTGGCTCCCGGGGGGGGGGGGGGGGAAATGATGTTTATTTTGTTTGCTTGTTTGTTTTTTTCACTTCTCCCAGGTAAAATGGGCAGTGGTAGTTTTTTCCAACAGAAGTGGATTCATGACATTCAAGTGAAGCTATGTGATATGTGATCACTGAGTTCACCACACACATTGGCCCCTGCCTGGTTCCTCTTCTGAACTGGGGGGCCTTGAGTTCCTAGAACTCCTGGGAAAATCGCCCCTGGGGGCAGCCACGTGGGGCTGGGCTTCCCTGGCCAATTTCTCCCTCTTCCAGCCCCAGCCCAGACATATCCCAGGAGTCAGGACCCCAGGTTCTTTGTCAGGTAAAATCCTTTCTTCTCTGGAGGCCAACTTTAAGCCTAGGTTTAAAATAAATAAATAAAATAAAATAAAAAAGCGAGGGTGGGGTGGCTGAACTGGATGAGAGAAAAATAATAAAAATAACTTCCCAGTGGCAAAAGGTTTTCCCATGAAAATTCTCACCAGATATGTCCAAAGCTCCTTCTGGAACACTGAAAACTGCCATAATAAGCATCCCCTGGCATCCTGCTAGGTTAGCGCACGCAGACTTACCCCAATCTGTTTACCAGTCACATGACATCCCATCGTACCAGGCACCAGAGTTGCTTTCACCAGTCAGCAACCTGTGAGGCACACTTAGGTGTTTGCAATTTTCCACCTGAATGAACGGTGCTACAAAGAACAGTCCTGTGTAAGTGTTTATCTTTGCTGTGTGGTTATTTCTGAAGATAAGATTCCTAGAAACGGAATTACCGGCTTAGAGGATGCACACTTTTAAATTCTGATACTTTTATTAGTTGGGAAACTTGATATGGTAATTGGTCACTCTCAAACTCTGATTGTATTGCGGCTTTACCTGGGGAATTTGTTTACAACGTGCAATCCTGACAAACCACCAGCCTCTGCCCTACCCCCCACCCCCAACATTCCCCTCCAGGAAGTCTGGGGAGGAGCTCCAGAAGGTGCTTTGTTGTCTGGCTCTGCTGCAGGCTAAGGGGAGGAGGAAGTCTCCCCCGTCCACTTTCCCCAGCACACCTATCTAGCGCTGAACCTGGAAAGCACTGGCTTAAGAGACGGCCACTGGCAGAATTGTGGTGGGGTCTCGGGGCTCCAGGCCCAGGACCCAGTGGCTTCCCCAAAATGGGCAGTGCCTGGCTCTCAAGGACTTGGCCACCATGTCTGGCAACGAGTTCAAGCTCGGTGGAGACCCAGCTTCAGGCTCGCCGGGCTGTACCCCACTTTTCCCTCCAGGCTTCCCCACCTGAAGGCCACCCCCACCCCCGCCACTCTGTGGCCCTAGGGGCCGGCGCCCAGTTTGTTTTACCTTTCTTACCTGAGCCTCCTGAGCCTCCTTTTCTGAGAACTGTGGACAGGGTGCCACTGCACTCGGGGCCTCAGTTTTCCTCATTCCATCTGTGACATGGAGAGCATTCAGCTGTGTCACTGGCACTGGGTGTCGCAGTGAGTGAAACAGCGTGGCCAGCTAGGTTGTGAGCATCTGCAGGCTTCAGTGGGGGGCCCAGGTGCACCCGGAACCGTCATTTAATCTGCCTTCTGATTGGCTTAGGGCCTGTTGGGGAAAACTCAATGTTTGTTCCCAGAGTTCTCCATTGCTAAAGTGCAATTAAGGCCAAATACCATTTTCAAGGCTGTTGATTTCCAAGCCCAAGGGCCCTAGATATCTGGGCCCAGATGAGGAAACCGAGGCCCAGAAAATGCCCTGCCTGTTTGGGTAGGCCGGCTCTGTGCTGGCAGGCCTTGGTTGGGGGCCGGGTGGGGTGGGGGTGGTAGTAACCAAGTACTTCACAGTGTGTGCTAGAGGGAGCAGGGAGGAGGGTGTGAAACTAGCCAGGATCCAGGATCGTTCTAGACTGATCCACCTGGGATCAGGGACCAGTCACAATGGGTCTAAGGCCATGGGCTCTGCTGCCCCTGGGCGGGCTCACACTCGAAGGCTGTGTGGCAAAAGGCAAGTCAAGCAACCTCTCTGTGGCCCATGAGTAAACGGCGATTTACAGTTAACCCTACCCCATGGCCCAAGGATTAAAGGGGATGATACATGGGAAGGCCGGCGCTCTGCGTCGGGGCGTAATGAGCATTCCTGAAGCGGTGACTTCCTAAAGGCGCCCGGGCCTACGACACAGACCCCGTGCGAGGGGCTCTGGGGCTGTCCGAGGCTGCTTTCTTCCCGACTCTACGTGCCCTTGGTGGTGGAACAGGAGTCTGGACGAGCCTGGCCCCTCCCCAGCTGGCTGTAAATCAGCGGACTCACTGGGCCTCAGTTTCCCCTCGGTGCAATGGGAACAATAAAACTTCCAGGAGACCTTGGCAATGGGAGCGAACGGACAAAGTCAGGCTTCGCATTATTCCTCCGCTGTGTAACCGCCCCCCCCCAGTGGGAAGCACACAGTAGGCGCTGCGGAAATGCGCGCCCCGAGGAGGGCCGGGCCCACTTCCTGCCCCCAGCGGCCTGTCGCGGGCCGGGGCGCCCACCGCTCCTCGGCGGTGGCCATGTGGCATTCCTGCGGGCGGGGGTGGGCGCAGGAAGACGGTGCCCTGCTGGCCCCGCCCCCTCCGGGGCGCGCTGGGCGGGGCGAAGCCCCTCGGCGCCCGGGGCCCGCCCCGCGGGGGGTGGGCGTAGCTGGCCGCGCTCCGCACCAAGTTTGTTTGCTGCCTGCGGGCGCGGGGGGCGGGCGCGGCGGCGTGGGGGGAGAGGGGATCTGACGTCAGGCCGCGAGGTGCTTTCCAGCCCGGAGCTGTCAGGCCGAGTGTCAGGCCCGGCAGGTACGCGGCGTGCTCCCCCGGCGGCCCCCGCCCCCCGCCAGGACGCCCCGCGCCGAGCCCGCGGCCGCGTGGGCCCGCGGGGCGCCGGGAGCAGGAGTGCGGGGCGCGCGGACGACTTGGAAAGTTTCTTTTCCTGGGCCGGGCGGGGGAGCGGGCGTCGTCCCAGCGCGTGCGGCTGGGGGCGTGTGAGCGCGAGTGGCCGTGAGTCCCCGCTGCGGCGGGCGGGCGGGCGCGGGGCTCGGCCCCCGGGGACCCACCGCGGAGAGGGCCGCGGGGCCCCGCGCCGGGGCGGGCCGCGGGGGGGCGGGTTTGTTTGGTTTCAAAAGTGCACGTTGCTAACCGCCCGCAGCCCCCCCCCCACCCGCGTTGCCGAGGGGGCCGCGGGGAGTGACAGCTGGGGGGGCGGCGGGGGGGCGCCCGCGCCGGGGGGGGGCGCCTGGGGAGCCCGCGCGAGTTCCCCTTCGCTCTGGAACAAAGGGAGGTCTGTCCCCGAGGCATCTGTCACCCCCGGGCGGGCCGGGGGCGCGGGGCGCGTGGGGCCGGCGCCGCGGAGAAAGTTTGCGGGCGCCGGGGCCGAGCGCGAGCCGGGCCTCCCGCCGCCGCCGCCCGCAGCCCCTGGGGCGGGGGGCGGCCAACATGGAGGCCGGGCGGGGGGGGGCGGCGCGGAGGTGGGAGCCCGGCCCCCTCCCCTCCCCCTCCGGGCCGAGCCGGGAGCACAAAGCCGAGCGCGCACGCTCCCGAGGCGGCAGCGCCCGGCGCCCCGCGATGGGGCTGCGGCGCAAACTTTTCCCTGCCCCGGGACCGACACGTGAGTGTTCTTTCTTCCAGAGCCCCCGCCCCGCCGACACTTGCGGGCCCGGCGCGGAGCCGGAGCGCGGGGTCGGGCCCGGGGGCTGGTGGGGGGGGCGCCCCGCACGCAGGCCGAGCCCCCGCCGCCGCCCCGGGAGCCATGTGCTGGGCCGGGGCCGCGGGGGAGGCGGTGCGCTTTGTGTGAACTGCCGGGAATGCGAGCGGGAGCGCGCGGCGCGGGGGAGAGTCGGGGCCGGGCTGGGGGAGTTGTCAGAAAGTTGGTTGCGGGGCGGCTCGCGGCGCGGCGGGGTGGGAGCGTGTGGGAGTGTGCAGTTGAGACCGTGCTGCCGCAGGCCGGTAAAGAACCGCCCGCCGGGGCGATGACGTCTGGCGGCTGCTCTTGTCCGAGGGGTCTTGGGTGGGCATGTGTCCAAGAATTGTGCTCGTGGCGCGGGCCACAGTTGTTCGTGCGAGGCAGACGTTTTGCAAGCCCGTGTGTGCTGAAGGTGTCCGTGAAAACCATGGGAGTTGCGGGACTTGAGCGGTGGGTCGGCGCCAGTTATGTGAGCGCTGCTTTTGCAGTTGCCTGGTACGTATGAAAGGGGGTGTGTGTCTGTGAGTGTGGGGAATGTGTGTAAAAAAACCTGCCCGGATTGTAGGCGGGTGGGGTGCAGGACAGCCATCGTGAGAGGTCTGTGTAGACTGAGGAATCATCCCCGCGGCCCACCCCTGGGAGCCTGCAGACTGGAACTTGGCTGGCAGCCAGGGTGGAATTTGTACAGATAACCTCGAGTAAACTTCTCACAGCCTGCCGGGGCAGCATCCCCGAGCCCCGGTCCCAGCTGCCCCGGCAGCCCACTGTGCTCTTGGAGGAGTGGCTCCTCCAACCAGCACCCACCTCCCTTCCAAGTGGCCTGGCTGGGAGGGCAGACCCTTCCCTCGAAAGCCTGGCCTGGCCGGTCCAGAGGTCTGGGCTGAGGCCCAAGTGGAGGAAACAAAACCTGGGCGATGCCAGAGTCTGTTGGCCCAGCCTGGCTGGGGAACTGTTAAAAGACTGAGGAGGGAGGAGCCTTGGGATTCTGGCATCAGTTTGGCCTGGAACTTTGGCTTTTTAAAATGTAAATCTATTTTGCATGTGTGGACAGGAACTTTGTCTGGGGGCTGAGCAGCTGAGCTGGTTTGTCTAGGGAAATGCCTTCCTTCATTTGACAGGTGAAGAGGGGGCTCAAGCCCAGAGAGGGGAGGAGATTTGCTCATGCGTCTGGATTTTTGAGGGGCTGTGTCTGGGAAAGGAGAATGTCTAGGAAACAACCGGTAGTGAAGACTTGCCATTCTCTCTGCAGGGTACACAGTAGGTGCTCAGTAAATGGTGCTTGGATTGCTGCAGGGCATGGTGATCTGTAGAGTTTCCGGATTCCTTGTCCTTGGGAGACCTGGCAGGCAAGAGGGTATAGCTCCCACACTTGGGGAAATGCCTGACTCCAAATGCTCCTTTACTACAGTATCCTGGCATAGGGTTTTTTTTTTTTTTTTTAATAGCTTTTTTTGAGCTATTATTCATACAACATGCAATTCACTCCTTTAAAATGTATAATTCAGTGGTTTTTAGTAAATTCACAAATGTGCAGTTATCACCAATTTTAGAACATTTTTGTCACCTCAAAAAGAAACTGGTACACTTTAACTGTCAACCCCTATAGCCCCCCAGCCTCTGGCAACCACTAATCTACTTTGTATCTCTATAGATTTGGCTATTGGACATTTCATATAAATGGCATCATGCAATATGTGGTCTTTTGTGACTGTCCTTGTTCACTTAGCGTATTATTTTCATGGTGTAGAGTGTATCATCAGAACTTCATTCCTTTTTTATGGTTGAATAATATTCCATTGTATGGATATACCACATTTTATTTATCCAGTCATCAGTTGATGGACATTTAGGTTTTTTTCTACCTCTTGGCTATTATAAATAATGCTGCTATAAATATTCATGTACAAGATTGTGGACTTATGTTTTCATTTCTCTTAGAAACCTAGAATTGGAATTGTTAGGTCAGATGGTAGCTCCGTTTAATGGCTCTAGGATCCTGGGCTGCTTTCTTAATCTCTCTGGGCCTCTGGCTTCCTCCTGTATAAAATTATCATAATAATCGTTTCTCCTTCACAAGGGCTTTGTGAGGATTAAAGGTGAAAATGAATGTAAAATGCTCAATAGAGAGCCTGGAAGACAGCAGACAACACTGGTAGCTGTAATCTGGTCCTGGCACTGCTTATGAATGAGCTGCCACTCATGGAGTTTTGGAGTCATCCCTTCTAGTCTGCCAAGCTGTGGCATGGCCTGAGACTTTGAGTTCTGACTCCCTCATTTCTGGTGTCCCAGGCTCTAATAATGGTGAGAGTGCTTGGAGATTAGAAAAAGGTAAGGCGCCAGCCAGTGCATGGTCCTGATGTCCTGCCCCCTGTGTCATTTGCCCCAGGCTTGCCCGAGGTCTATCCTAGCCACTAGATACCACCACCATGTCGGACAGCGATCTCGGCGAGGATGAAGGCCTCCTCTCTCTGGCGGGCAAGAGGAAGCGGAGAGGAAATCTGCCCAAGGAATCTGTGAAGATCCTTCGGGACTGGCTGTACTTGCACCGTTATAATGCCTACCCCTCCGAGCAGGAGAAGCTGAGCCTTTCTGGACAGACCAACCTGTCAGTGCTGCAGGTAAGGAGGGCATCTGGGGGGAGGAGTGGCAGGAGACCTGGGTTCTGGTCCTGTCACTCACTCTGTGGCTCTGAACAAGTCCCCTCCCTTTTCAGGGCCTTACTTTCTTCCAGGTCAGGTGAGAACACCCACCTTCCCTTCCTCAAGGGAGGACTAAATGAATGAGATGGAGGCAGCTGGATTTCAGGTTCTGTGTAAGAGTTCTGAAGAGGCAGGAAGCCATTAATGTCGAGGGGTTGTCATTTATGTCGGGGTCAGTTGGCAGCTTTGGGCTGGCGAGCAGGCACTGAGTGTCTGGGGTCCGGCCGCCAGGCCCAGAGCAGTGTTTGGGTGGGGACTAGGTTGTGGAAGGCAGCTGGTGATCCTCTGTGTGGTTAAGAAATGAGTAGGAATTATAGTCAAGGAAAAGGCAGAAATCAGGGGCTCTGGGTTCAAACCCCAGTTCTGCCACGTAAGAACTGTGGGCCATGTTTGATTTCCCCATCTGTAAAAGCGGGGGTTAGAATCCTTCCTGCCTGGTTAGACTTTTGGGAGGACTAGATCCAGAATAGGATGTGAAAGTATTTGGGAAACCATGCACATGGGCATACTCAAAAGATAGTGTGAACCACTTTTTGTCGGGGTGCCAGGTGTTACTTCCTTTGAATCACCCCTGTTGCTGCCCTGTGGATACCTGTCCTGTCTGTATGGTGTGAGGCGGGACACCCAGGAGCACCGCTGCGTCGCCTCACCTCTGCTTGCCTCTCACCAGCCTGGGAGACGCAAAGCAGGCCCCGAGCCTAGCACCAAAGACCTGCCCGCTGTCCCGCTGCCTCCATTGCACCCCTTCATGCAACAGCTAGGTTTTTGCCCCAAGCCCTCCTGTCTCTTCCACATCTTTCCTTTCATAGCCCATTAGGACAATCTATAGTGCTGTCACTCTCTCCTTTCCTTACTCCAACTCTGGAGTTCTCCCATATTCTAGTCCCAGTTCCTGTCCCTCCACGAAGCCACAAATACTCACAATGAGTATTTGGCCCTTGGAACTCCTGTCACTTGACTCGCTGGGCAGTAGTTGATGAGAAGAAAGGCTCTGGGGTCACAAGAGGAAGCCTGTAGCTAGCCATGTCATTGCTTCCTCCCTGAGCCTCTTACCTCATCTGAAAAAAGATGAGTGTAGCACTCTCATAGGGGGTGAAGAGAGACTGAGAAAAATTTAAGGCTCATGATGAGGTGTTGGCACACAGTAGGTGCTTCTACTCGCATATCCTCATCCCTCATCTGTCTTCCTAGGTCATAAGGTCAAGACTGACCCAGGATGTTTAGCGGTACCTGACACTGCACAGATGTACTGCCCGAGTGCTCCTCTGAACTGGCTCAGTGCTGGGCAGCTTGGGGTCCCGGGGAGAAACGAGAAACATTATTTCCTACCTCGAGTGTCTAGTTTGTGATAGGGGTGGCAAAGGAGACCTGGTCACTGATGACTGAAAAACTGATCACTGCTGGGATAGAAAATAGCACAAATTCAGGGCAGGACTTCTGAGCCAGCCTGGAGCCTCAAAAGCCTCCTAGACAAGGTGGACTGGACCCAACAGCATCTAGAACAGCACAGGCGAAAGGCCTGGAGCCAGAGAGGGAGAGCCAGGATTGCCCAGAGCAATCTTTAGGGTCTCCCTGCCTCCAGCCTTGTTCCTTCAGTCCATTCTCTTGAAGACAAACATGCGAACCTGATTCTGTCTCACACTCTGCATCCCACTGTCCTCAGGATAGAGTCCGTTCTCATTAGGAGCTTTCCAGCCTCATCTCATCAATCAATTCTTGCTAGACCTTGGCCCTTTTGAGCCCTTGGGCCTTCAGGCTGTCTCTTGGCTCCAAACAGCCAGCCACAGCCCAGACCTTTTCTTCCCTGGCTCACTTGGTTTAAATATCCCTTTCTCACGAAAGCATTTTCTGAGCCCAGCCTAGGTTTTGGGCCTCTTGCTATGTATTTCCAATGAGTTTCAAACCCTGTCCTGTCAAATTGGTTACTGGAATTGCTTTTTGTCAGGGTCATCGTTTCTCAAATGTGAATAATGTAGTAACTCCTTTTAAAGAAAAGATTTTCATGGATGGACCCTTCTCTACCCAACATGGTAACTTGAATCATTTTTATTATCACATCACTTAAGTATGTAAAAACATAAAACTGGATTAAAAAAACCCCAATAAATAAAACCAAACAGTTTTATAAAGTAAATAAATGCAGAACCATGGAAATTCCATCTAACTGCATTAATCTAAAATGGTGAATGGTATTTTGCTGACTCTGAGCTGTGGCATGTCTTGTGTGAGAGGCACTGACTCTGAGGTTGACTAAGTCTACATCGCCATAAGCCACAGTGATCTTACTTATGTCAGGATGAAAACACAAAAGGAAAACATTCTTGTAGAGAAGTAGTGGACCTCCAAGGATGACACGCCCACAAATCCCACTTGGAGAAATGCAGGTCTAGGGAGGCTTCTGGGGAAGGGCAGACTGGGATCCAGCATCCCCTGGTTGGAGGGTTTCTAGCAGTGGCCACCCAGCTCTAGAGTCATGCTGAGAGTTAAGTGGCAGTGAGGACCGTGTGGGGTCCCTCAATGGAAATTGCAGGATGAATCCCAAATGGGCCCCAGTCCATACATTAGTTGCTTCTGCAGCATCTCTGCTAGGAGGTCTCTCAAGCACCTCAGAGTCCTTAATTGAGAACTGATAACTTCTCCGAGCTGTTGCCTTCCCTTTTGAAAGGGTTCCCCTCCTAGCCCCTTCTCACCTGGTTCAATTCCCCCTTACATTTTACTCCTTAAATATCTCTGGAATATGGCTTCTTTGCCACCCTAGTCCAAGCCACCACCATCATGTGATCTCTTGTCACTCCCCTACTTTAAACTCTTCACTGGCTCCCACTGTTCCTCATTACAACACCACTTCATCCCTGACCCCCATCCTCCAAGTACACTGGCCATGGCCTGGGACCTGGGACAGCAAAGTCAGGGAGATCTCAACCCCTAGAAGAGCTATGGTCTCCCATATCTCATTTGACCACATTAACTCTAGAGGCGAAGAGAGCAGGAATCTTGTCCTGTTCATCTCTTTATCCCTTTTGTTTCGCCCAGGGCCTGGCATCTGGTAGGTGCTCAGTAAATAATTGTTGAAATGTCAGAAAATGAAGATAGTGTTGGAAATGTCAATAGGCAGGACCTGAGAAATAAGGAAATGTAGTGGCCCCACAATCAGGAAAAACTGACTAAGTCTCTGCGAGCATCTTTTTTTGGATTCAATTTTTAAAATTTAAACATCTTTTATTAAGGACATTTTCAAATAAGTAAGAGAGTATTATAATGAACCTCTGGGAAACAATCACCTGGCTTCGTCAAGCATCAGCATTTGCCAAGCCTGTTTTATCTCTCCCTGGGGGCATCTTTTTTGATTGTCTCCTTTAACCGGCCCAGGAGTGCTGCATTAGCAAGTCAATGAGTCATTTAACTAACTGGTTTGCTGGTACTTGCCCAGGGCTAGGCAGTTGGTAGGGTACCCTCCCCCCCAAATAGTCCTTTGTGAAGGATTTTCACAGGTTCCTGTGCCACCCTCTAAGCCCAGTTTATTGGTTGGACTGGCTCTGTAGTTTTCAAACTAATTTCTGTGGGGAGGGAAGGTAAGAATGGCAGGTAGGGTTCTGGTCCCCATTCCTTTGTTCTGGAATCTTGATTGGGGGTACAGTATGTGCCGGGCTGGTGCCGTGTGCTGGGAGCCCAGGGAGCCAGAACAGGCACCATCCCTGCCCACAGGTAGCCTCCTGGGAGGGGAAGACATTTATTGAAAGGACCAAAAATTCACTGTGTGTGTGTGTGTTTTGACTTTCTGTGTAAGCCTTTTGCTTTAAATAAGGGCTTGGCTCCCAAGAGTTAAGCCATTGGTTCCTTTTTTTTTTTTTTTTTTTAAGATTTTATTTACTTATTCATTTATCCCCTCCTTGCTGCTGGTGCTCGCTGGGTCAGCTAACCACGCCGTGCGGGCGGGCTTGCCCTCACCAGGAGGCCCCGGGAACCGAACCTGGGGCCTCCCATACGGTAAACGGGAGCCCTACTGATTAAGCCACAGCCGCTTCCCAAGCCATTGGTTCCTAAACCTGGGTGCCAGAACTCTGGGGAGCCTGTTTAAAAATACACATCTCCACACACACACACACACACAAAATGCACATTCCTGACTCCACCCATCCTTACCCCTACTGGATTTATAAAGCTTATGAGAAATACTGCTTGACAGTTTTTTAAAAATCATCCCCGAAATGATTCTAATGCAGCCAGCTGCCTTTAAGAACACCTGGGTGCTGGTGATCGCACAACCCGGAAGGTGGTACAGGGATGTTTGGGAGAGGCTTCTCCATGCCTCCCTTCTCTCCCCTTTATCTTCTTGTGTCTGCCCAGATCCTCATGGCCTTTGTCAGCTTCCTGGGATATCTCCCACCCTCCTTTGCTACAGTGATTCTTCCCTTGTCCTTCATCTCAGCCACTGATTTAAAAAAAAATGGGTGGCAGGCTTTCAAATGGGCCGTGTTTTGTTGTAGAGACAGGGTTTCAGGCATCATAGATCCACCCAAGGCCCAGCATTCAGTCTGTGTTTTGCCATATCAATCACAGCAATCACCTTGGCATTCTCCCTCCCTCCTCCCCAGGGACCTTGAGTTGGGGACAAGTCACATGCTCTTTTCCTGACTTAGGCACACGGGGTTGGGGCTACAGAAAGTCCGGACAGCTCGTTATCACAGCTGGCACTGGTGGGCACTCAGGCCTCCCACCCTTGCCTGTCCCCGCTCAGCTGTGCATTTCTATCCAGTGAGAAGACAAAACAGACAGATAGTAGGCTGCCAAGTTTTCTGTGGACCAGGAGGAGTGGGCGGAAGTTGTATTTCTGCCGTTCTCATCTCAGAATCTTAAGCCAAAATGGGAGGTGCAACCAGGGGCTAGGTGCCCACACAGCTGCTAGTACACTGCAGAGCTCCCCTCTCAGACTGCTTTCTCAACAACTCTCCCCTCCTTCACTTGACCCAGGTCACTGTGACCTGACCACTGTACCTACATAAAGCAGCTGAGATGCAGTGCCCTCCTGTAGCACAGGTAGCTGAGGAGGGAGCTGCAAAATAGAGGAATGGTTATTGCTGCACCTGAGCAGGGAGAAAAGGGCTCCAGCTGACTCTCTTCAGCCTTTTCTTTCAGTGTGGCAGCCTGGATCCAAGGCCCAGCCTTGCCACTCATTGTCTCTGTGACCTTGGAACAAGGTACTGAGCCTCTCTGATCAGGGCCTCTGTTTCTTAATCTGTTTAAATAAAATGGAAATCATCATAGAACCTGTCTCATAGACTGCTGAAGATTAAATGAGTAGATGAAATGTATAGATCAGCACGTGATCTATTTTGTGTTTGGCAAGTGTCTGTTACTAAGATTATAATAATGATTATTCACCTTTCCCCTCTGTTCCTCTGTTTGGGAAGCAACAACAAAGCAGACTAAGAACAGCAGTGGGGCCTTAAAGCCAGGAGGCCTGCATTTGAATACTAGTGGCTGTGTGACTTTGGGCAAGTGGATTCATCTCTTTGAGTTCCAGTTCCTTTAGTACTTTGGGGACACTGCTCATTACTTTCCTGGCTTGTGTGTATATTTAAAAAAATGCAAGTGAGATGGCTGTCACAGTACTTGGTAATAAAGGGGCTTAATAAAATGTCCTCAGCCAAAGCAGTCTTGAAAAGAACAAATTTGGAGGACTCACACTTAGCTATTTCAAAAATTACTACAGGACTCTCTTTATGCCTAGAGGAGCCTGCATCAAATCTCGGTGCATATTTCTGTCCTTCTTTCCTATTTTTCAGCTAGCTCTGTTGTCTTCCCCCATTTCTCAATAAATTCTTTTAAAAACAAACAACAACAAAGAAAACCCCACTTACTCTCTCTGCTTGGAGGGGCCCGCACCAAATGTTGGTGTGTATTTCCATTTTTCTCTCCCATTTCTCAGCAAGCTCTGTTCTTTCCCCATTTCCCAAATAAATTCTTTTTACTGGCCTAACTTAAACAAAACAAAACAAAAAAGCCTACTAAAAAACAGTGGGGAGTGGATGTGGTTCAAGCAGTTGAGCACCCACCTTCCACATGGGAGGTCCCGGGTTTGGTTTACAGTCCTCCTAAAGAAAAAACAGACAACGAGCAAACAGACGAGGGAGCCATCCGGTGGGGTGGGGGTGGGGAGGACATAAAACAGTGTGTTACTGGTGTAAGGAGAGACATACAGACCAATGGAATAGAAGTGAGAATCCAGAGATAAACCCATACAACTATGGCCAATTGATTTTTCAACCAGGGTGTCAAGTCCACTCAATGGGGAAAAATAGTGTCTTCAACAAATGTTCTGGGAAAACTGTCCCATGCAAAAGAATGAAAGTGGATCCCTACCCCATACCATATTATATAAAATAACCCAATGACCTAAATATAAGAGCTAAAACTATAAAACTTAGCAAAAAAACAGAGGGGAAAACCTTCAGGACCTTGTATTGGGCAATGGATTCTTAGCTGTGACACCTAAAGCATGATCAACAAAAGAAAAATGGATAAATTGAACTTCATCAAAATAAAAAACCTGTCTGCATCAAAGGACATTATCAAGAAAGTGAAAAACATAACCTATAGAATGGGAGAAAATATTTGGAAATAATGTATCTGTCAGTTTGAAGTTCCTTTATGAATCCCAAAAAGAGCAAGATTATGTTTTTTAACTACTGTAACCCATTCCTGTGGGTGTGAGACCCTTTTGATTGGACTACGCCAGTGAGGTGCTACTCAGGTTGAGTCTCCACCCTCTTATGGAGTTGAAATAAATGGAGACAGACACACAGGAAAAGGGAGCTCTGCCATTTTGACCTGGCCTTGTGAGAGAGAGGACTCCAGGTTCACCTACAGCTGCAGAAAGACAGAAGCCCCGAGAGGCTCAAGGAGAGAAGCCCAGGGAGAGATGCCTGATTGCTCAGAGCTGAGCTCTAGGAGAGAGCAGAGAGACCAGCAGACCTGCCCTCTTGCCTTACCATATATATGGCAGGATCCCAGAACACCAGTAGCTGACTTTGATGAGAAAGCATCTCTACTGATGCCTTGGACATTTCACACCTTGAAACTGTAAGCTTTTACCTCTAATATATTTCCCATTATAAAAGCCAACCCATTTCTGGTACTTTGTATTGGCAGCCCTGTGGCAACCTAAGAAATTGGTACCGAGAGAGTGAGGTTGTGCTGCTTGCAATAATAAAAAATGTTCCAACTTTATAAATGGGTAAGGGGTATTCTTTGAGGAATTGTGATATGCTTTATGGAAAAGACCTAGATTGCTTTGAAAAGACTATTGGTAAAAATATGGACACTAAAGATAGTTCTCATAAAGGGCTTAGAAGGAAATAATGAAACTATTATTGGAAACTGGATGAAAGGTGATCCTTGTTTTAAAGTTGCAGAAAACTTGGCAAAATTGACTCCTGATGTTAGATGGAAAGCAGAATTTGAAAATGATGAGCTTGGACATTTAGCTGAGATTTCCAAATTAAATGTGGAAAATGTGGCCTGGCTTCTCCTTGCAGCTTATAGCAAAATGTGAGAGGAAAGAAATAAGCTGAGAACTGTACCCCTGGGCACAAAGAAACCAGAGATTGGTGATTTGGGAAATTCCAAGTTTCTGGAATACAAGTCTCCAAAGGATAGTGCCCCATGGGAGGGCTTAACTTGGAAACAGGCAGCCATTTCAATGCAAGTCAGGAATGTAAATGCAGTTATCCAGGAAAGACTTTTGGAAAGTCTTATTGTCTGACAGCTTGGACCCTGTGAACTGCTTACAAAACTGACACGCTATTTGCGAGATCTGTATAAATGAAACCACTGTGGGCTGAGAGAGGGACCCCACCCATGTATGCAGAAAAGGTGTCTGCTGTGGCATTTGAAGAGGGTGGCTCTTCCAGCCAATTATTTAGGGAGAGTTTAGCCACCTTATTCTACAGAGAGGGTGGGGCACATACCCACATTCCCTGGTGGCCGGAGAGAGCTAGGTTGCTACCCTGCTGCTCTGAGGGGTTGGGCCTATTCCTCATAGGTTAGGGAGAGTTGGATAGCCACCCCACTGTACTAAGGGGGTTGAAACTGTCCCCCAGAGATTGGGGAAAGTGTGGTTGTGACCCCAGTGTTTTTGGAGGGTGTGATTTAGAGCTCAGCTGCCATCCAGATGCTTGATGAAGGTGGAATTGAGAAGATGGCCAGCGGGCAAGTCCTTGGAGAAGGGGTAGGCTCCCAGTGAGGCCCCAAGGAGAAGAAGCCCTAACTCTATAGGTGCTGCTCAGACTTTGAAATCTAATGGAGTATGCCCTGCAGGTTTTCAGAACTGTTTGGGACCCGTGACACCTGTTTTCTTCCAATCCTTCCCTATGGTAATATAAATGTTTATCCTATGTCTGCCCCTCTTTTGTCTATTGGGAGCATATAACTTGTTTTCTAAGTTTCATAGGTCTACAGCCAGAGGGGAATTCTGCCCCAAGACAAAGTGCATGCCTATAATTGGTTTCTGTGTGATTTTATACTTAGCATTGCTGCTGAAATGACTTAAGATTTTCGAGATATTGTGATGTAATGAATGTAGTTTTCATATGGAAAGAACATATCTTTTTGGGATGCAGAGGGTGGAGTTTGAAGTTCTTTTATGAATCCCCAAAAGAGAAAATTTACGTTTTTTAACCAATCTATTCCTATGGGTGTGAGACCCTTTTGATTGGACTACTTAATAAGGCTTGACTTAGGTTGAGTCGCCGCCCTCTTACTCAAGCCGATAAAAACGGAGACACAGAGAGAGAGAGAACTGGAAAAGGGAGCTTCACCATTTTTGAGCCTGCCACATGAGAAAGGACTCAAGTATCATTTAAGTACGAAGCCCCCAAGAGGCTGGGCCCACCAAGCAGTTCAAGGCTGAGGAGATGAGCTCTGCCATCTGCCTGATAGCTCACAGCTGAACTTGGGAAGAAAGTGGAACACCCGAGACTGAGAGAGGAGGCCCGGTTAAGAGACAAGCCTTATGCCTGGTTGCCCACAGCTGAGCTCCAAGAGATGGTAAATTCTAGAGGGGAAGGCAGGGACCTCAGCAGAGATTGGTGGCCATCTTTGCCATGTGGCAGGACTCCAGAATCACAAGTAGCTGACTTTGGTGAGAAAGCATCTCTACTGATGCCCTGAATTAGACATTTCACAGCCTCGGAACTGTAAGCTTTTACCCCTAATATATTTCCCATTATAAAAGCCAGCCCATTTCTGGTACTTTGCATCAGCAGCCCTTTGGCAAACTAAGTCAATATCTGAGAAGGGTTTCATATCCAGAGTATATATAAAGAGTTCCTACAACTCAACAACAAAAAGACAAACAAACTTAAAAATGGGCAAAGGACTTGAAACAGACGTTTCTCCAAATATACACAAACAGGGTGCAGGCATAGCTCAGTGGTTGAGTGCCTACTTCCCATGTATAAGGTCATGGATTCAATCCCCTGTGCCTCCTAAAAAAAAAAAAAAAAAAAGATACAGAAATAGCCAAATAGCCAATACACATAATGAAAAGATGCTCAGCATCATAAAGTCATTAGGGAAATGCAAATACAAACCACAATGAGATACCACTTCACACCCACTAGAATGGAAAATAAGTGTTGGCAAGGATGCTGAGATTTAGGAACCCTCATGCACTGCTGGTGGGAATGTAAAATGGAACAGCCACAATGGAAAGCAATTTGGCAGCTCCTCAAAAAGCTAAGTACAAAATTACTATATGACCCAGCAATTCCACTCCCAGATATATACCCAAAAGAACTGAAAGCAGAGTCTCTAAAAGATACTTGTACACAGATATTCATAGCAAGATTATTCACCTTAGCCAAAAGGTGAAAACAACCTAAGTGTCTATCAAAAGATGAATGGATAAACAAAATGCAGTATATTCATACAATGGAATATTATTCAGCCATAAAAATTAATGAGGGAAGCGGCTGTGGCTCAATCAGTAGGGCTCCCGTTTACCATATGGGAGGCCCCAGGTTCAGTTCCCGGGGCCTCCTGGTGAAGGCAAGCCCGCCCGCACGGCGTGGTTAGCTGACCCAGCGAGCACAAGCAGTAAGGAGGGGATAAATGAATAAATAAATAAAATCTTTAAAAAAAAAAAAAAAATGATTAAAATGGCAAGTTCTGTGTTATATATGTGTTACCACAATTTTAAAAACCACTACTTTCAGCATTTCATGAATGGTATTTTTCCTCCATCTTTGTGAGTCACACCCTTCAAAATACTCCCTCCCCATCTACAACCCCTGTGGGAACTGGGATTGAGGTGTGTTTGGGGTACAGAGGGTGGAGCCACAAACCACAGAGGATTATGCCCAGGTATTGAAACCTAATGGAATTTGCCTCATTGGAGATTGAAATTACTTAGAACCACTGACTTTTCTTCCATTTATCTCCCCTTTGGAATACAAATGTCTTTTATTTATATTCTCTGTGCCCCACCATTGTATTTTGGGAACAGATAACTTGTGTTCTAGTTTTTCAGGTGTACAGATGAGAAGAATTTTGCCCCAGGATGGATCATACTCAGAGTCTTCACCCACACCTGATTTACATGATTTTGTGATGTTGAGATTTTGGGGGATGTTGGAACAGAGCAAATGTATTTTGCTTGTGGAATAGATGTAAATCTTTGGCAGGGGGCAGGCTGTCATAGGTGGACATCGGCTCTCCCAGAGGTGACCATGTCCCAGTCCTTCTAACCTGGGAATGTTACTTTCATGGCAAAAGGAATTTTTGCATATGTGATCAAATTAAGGATCTTGAGGTAGAAATATTATCCTGGATTAGCCAGATAGGCCTGATGTAATCACAGGGGCCCTTGTGATCACAGAGGACGGCGATGTGAAGACAAAGGCAGAGACTGAAGTGGTGGTCTTTGAAGGTGGAGGGAGGGGCCACAAGCCAAGGAATATGGATGGCCACTAGAAGCTGAAAAGGGCATGGATATGGATTCTTCCCTCAGAACTTTCAGAAGGAACCAGAGCTTCCAACCCCTTGACTTTAGCCCAGTGAAACTGATTTCAGATTTCTGACCACCAGAACTATAAAATAATCTGTGTGTTTTAAGCCATTTTAGAAAATGGTTAGAAGGTTATTTCCCTTCCTTTATCCCAGTTCTTCAGCCCTAACTCTTCTTGGGACTCTGTAACTTCTGCCAGGATTCAGTGCCCACTGTGTGTGCATGTTCATTTGTACTGGGAGGACCACAAAGGTGAAGTGGGTGTGGGTGTGGGGGGAGGGGCACAAATGGGGACCCCAGGGACAGGTCCCTTCTAGGCTGGAACAAAGAGGTAGGGAAGGGCCACAAGAGGTCTCTGTCTCTGCCCTGCCCAGGGACCTGGTTACGCCTGGGTCACCTGTGGAGTGGGCGCAGCAGCAGCCAGCCTGGCACGGAGCTATGCCAGCTCCCGGCACCAGCCGTTCTGTGTGGCTGTCTCTTTGGCTGGGTAGAGGCAGATAGAGCCCATGGGAAGGTTTACCCAAGGGACTGCTCAGAAACCAGCCAATAAATAAATAAATAAGCAAGCCAAGAAAGAAGCCTGGTGATAAGCAGGGGCAGAAACTGATAGAGGAGCCCTGAGGAAAGCTAGGTCTTTGATCCACTCAGCAAATTTTAGAGGCTTGCTAGGCATTGCTGCAGCCCACACAGTTCCTAAGTCCTGGACAAGGCCTTCAGTCTTTTCTTTCCCTTAGAGCAGCTGGTACTTTAGCATGTGTTCCCTGAGTATCTGTTAATGAACTGAGAGGAGAGAAGAGCCAGGGCCCAGAGTAGGACCTAGAATGTGAAATTCAGGTCAGTCCACTGTTTAGATGCCTTAGTGGTTTGCCCTGGTGTTTCAGCTTAGGATGAGCCCTGCCCACTTCTGAGCTCATCAACTATCATTCTCCCTTCTGTCAGTTCCTCAAACCAAACTTGTTTCTGCGTCAGGACCTTAGCACTTGCTATTTTTTTTCTCTGTCTAGAATATTCTTCCTTCAGTTGTCTGTATGATTGGCTCCTTCCTATCCTTTAAGTCTCAGCCTTCCCAGAACCCCTATCCACAGAATTCTTTCTTGTCCTTATATGCTGTCCTTGTATTCCTGTTTCCTTCCTGGCCCTTACCAGGGGTTAATCATCTATTAGCTTAGCCAGTTTCCACAACTAGATGTACTATAAGCTCCACAGCTACTCTGTGTACTCTGGGTACTTCTGTTTAATGTATAGAGGCTTCTCCAGTACCAAGAACTGAGGGTAGCACATAGTAGGCACTCAATAAATATTTGAATGAGCAGGAAGCCTTGAAAAGGGAAGCAGCAGGAAGGTGAGAAGTGCTAACTTGACTGTTGTAGTGAATAAAATAAGATGTGGGATCTGAAGCCCTAGAGAAGCTTGCTCCTCCAGCTCCCAAGGCCCAGACTTGGGGATCCCTGGCTGGAGTTGGAATTCTTGCTGACTTAACAAGGCTAAGCTTTAAGTATGTTCAAAAGTAAAATGGGAGTTGATCACAATCATCTTATATGGCTAATGTGGCTATTAAAGAAAATTTTGTATCTGTTCAGTGCTCAGTAAATAGTAGCTATTGATTAACTTAGCAGCAGAGGCTCTCAGAAAGACGCCTAAATGTATGGATACTTACCATGCTACACCCATGCCCCATCCCCATACATACGGCTACAGTTTATTTCAGCTCTCCACTTTCTTTTTTTTAAGATTTTTTTAAAGACCCTGGGAACTTCCAGAGTGGAGAGAGGCTGCTCAATCTCTTGTACCACCGCAGCTCCCTGGTCTGCTGTGTTTCTTTTTTTTGTAGCATCATCTTGCTGCGCCACCTCTCCATACGGGCCAGCACTCTATACAGTCCAGCTTGCTTTTTACCAGGAGGCCCCGGGAATCAAACACTGGACCTCCTATATGGTAGACGGGAGCCCAATCACTTGAGCCACATCTGCTTCCCAGAATCATTCTTGACACCACCCTCTTTCGTCGTCCTCTATTCATCCACATCCAACCATGCGTTAGGTCCTACAGTTTCCAACTACCCAAACAGATTATACATTTGTCCTCTTAGCATCTCCTGTAACAATCTTAACTAAATTTAATGCTCTTTTCCATCCCCTACCTAAACAACAACTAATGCTTCACATTTCAAGAGCCACTTCCTCGAGAATACTTCCTCAGTCCACAAATCTCAATTGGGTCCTTTGTTGTCTCAATACTATTAGTACCATGTGCCTTCCCTTCATTAACTAAGTCACAGTTGCAGTTGAACATTTCTTATTTAACTTCCACTGCTGTAAACCTGTGTGAGGTCTGGGATCTTATCTGTGTTGTTCCTTGCTGTGTCCGTGAGGCCTGGAACATAGTAAGTGCTTCATAGCTGTTTTTGATTGTCTGAACTGATCTTAGTTTCATATTCATTCCAGATATGTAACTGGTTCATCAATGCCCGGCGGCGGCTTCTCCCAGACATGCTTCGGAAGGATGGCAAAGACCCTAACCAGTTCACCATTTCCCGGCGTGGGGGCAAAGCCTCAGATATGACCCTCTCCCGGGGTAACAGCCCCTCAGTGCTGGCTGTGTCTGTACCTGCCCCTACCAATGTGCTCTCCTTGTCTGTGTGCTCTATGCCTCTCCACCCAGGCCAGGGAGAGAAGCCAGCAGCCCCCTTCCCACAGGGGGAGCTAGAGCCACCCAGGTCCCTGGTGACCCCTGGTAGCACACTCACTCTGCTGACAAGGGCCGAAGCCGGAAGCCCCACTGGTGGACTTTTCAACACGCCACCGCCCACACCTCCAGAGCAGGACAAGGAGGACTTTAGCAGCTTCCAGTTGTTGGTGGAGGTGGCGCTACAGAGGGCTGCTGAGATGGAGCTTCAGAAGCAGCAGGACCCATCACCTCCCTTACTGCACACTCCCATCCCCCTAGTCTCCGAAAACCCCAAGTAGGCATCTGCTAGCAGGGGTGCTCCAGGCTTTAGCCAGCTGTCCTGGGTTTCCATTTTGGTTCCCTTTCATACAGAGGGTTTTCTGTGAATCAC
Source organism: Tolypeutes matacus (assembly GCA_026826555.1). Classification (NCBI taxonomy): domain Eukaryota; kingdom Metazoa; phylum Chordata; class Mammalia; order Cingulata; family Chlamyphoridae; genus Tolypeutes; species Tolypeutes matacus. Next base: position 10,451,624 of record JAKSZT010021619.1, on the reverse strand, counting down.
TGCCAAACATCGGTATCGTCTCCTCTGTCCAGAGGTCTTCAGCGGGAAGACACCAGCTGGTGTCATTGCACTGTGATGGTCCTCTCCTCTGCTGACTCTGCCATTTCTCCAGGCCTCCTCACAGTGATGGGACCAAGAGATGGGAGACAGGCACGGTGCTGCTGCTGCTTCTCCAGAGAATCCCCGGGATACCTGTTCCCATTGGGTTTCCTGGGCTGGGCTCAGGGAACCTGCCAACCTATGCTGGTTCCAAGTTGCCCTTGAGTTGGGCCTGTGTTAAGCTAGGTGTGGACATTCCAAGTTCTAAGTGTGAACAAAAGAAAAGAAACTTAGCAGATGTAACAGAACCAACTCCAGTTGAATGTTTAGATTTTTGCTAAACTCTGTTTAATTTTCCCTCTTTGCTGTGGTTTGCCTTATTGAGAGTAGTTAGCCTGGGTGTGGGGAATGAGAGTGTGTTGCATGATGGAGTCTGGTGAACTGGGAATGATCCAACTGCAACTGGTGATTGTTTTACAAGGAATGGAGTACTTTTATTTTGGGGACCAGCTAAATCTCTGCAGTAGTGCGAAAATTCCAAATGGTTTTATTGTTGTTCGGTTTACCAAAAAAAAAAAAAAAAGAAGAAGAAGAAGAAGAAAAGAAAAAAACTTATGAGTTCTGCCTTTTCTGCATCAGGCACAGAAGGGGACAAAGCCACAGCCAAGGGAAAGGGTTCAACAGAATCTGACCAAACCTTCTAGGCACAGAGCAGAGATGAAGATAAAATCAAGAGGTGTTTTTTGTTTTTAATTCTATTTTGGGGGTGGGTCATGCAACGGTATATGCTAGATTGAGGCAGTGGGCTTTATTCTCTTTAAAAGTTTTCCCTCATTATTCCTGAATGCTTTGCCCTGCAGCCTGAGTTTGGAATTCCTTTAGGATATTAAAGCAGCTCCTACTTGGAGAGAAGGGAGCCATCTAGTGGTCAGACAGCCCTTCCATCTGAATAGGTAGCTTTTCCCACAATGGTGGCAGGAAACCATTCCTGGAGAGAGCAGAAAATAGCACCCCCAGCTGCCTGAGGAACTGCCGTCAGAAGAGGCTGGAACTGGAAATGGGTTATGAAGCCTGTTTGCCATGTCTTTGTGTTGCACCTTTCTTTAAATTGGAGTTGCAGAGGCCTTTGCTCTGAACTTCAGCAAAACATCACAGTTGGTCTTCTCCCTTCCCAACCTTCCCTTTTTTTTTTTTTTTTTTTTTGCTGTTTCATGGTTGACAGTGTTAAACAGCACTATAACCCTTCTCTATATATCCTAAGAAACACTAACCTTAGGTTATTAGTAGCCTTAATAATTTTGTTCTGAATAACATTGTTACTGGGCCAAGAGACAGGTCAGAGCCCTAGCCTGTAGTTTCCTGAAATTGCCAGGTGTCAGGCACAAGGGGGAGGAGGGAGAGTTCCTGGCTCTTGACTGATGTGGGTGGGCCTGGCTGGCAGGAAGGTAGCAACATGTCTCCTGTCTTTTCTGGGAAAATCCCTGAAGTCCTCAGGGAGGGTACCCTCTTCTGAGTGGCTTAGCCCATCTGTCATGGGGGATTAGTTATTCAAAGAGGGAGTTTTTCTCTCCCAGGGTGGGCAAGTTTCCTAGGCGTTCTCTTTTGCCTTCCTGGCCTCTTCCTCCTGAGCCCTTTCCTTGTGTGCCCCCAGGGGGATCAGGGATCCTCACGCTCCTGGGGGAAAATAAACATGGCTGCTTCAGGACTTGTTGAAGCTGCTGTTTGCCCAGCCTTCCCCACCCCACACATGCCTGTGAGCCCAAGTCTAGTGTGACTTGGCAGGATGCTGGTAGCAGGGGACTCAAAGTGTATTGGGTTGGGGTAGGATTTCCCCTTCCCACAGTGCACTGAGCAGTGGAGGTGGTGGGTGGGGGAGCCATGCTGCTGAATTCTGGTTGGCATTCCCCCCTTGTGTGAAATGGGGCAGCTGGGGTGGGGCAGCCGCAGCTTCTGCTTGGGTTTGGTTGTGAGATAAACCTGGAGGAGAAGCACCATTGTCCCATTGAATTATTTGAGCAAAAAACTACTGTAAATAACTTTTGTTTTTGTCCTTTGTCAAATAAAGTTGTTTCTTGTTTTTTAAAGCAGAAACAAGGTACTTGATTGATCCACTGTGTCACTGGGCCCAGGCCTAGGGAAAGGGCAGACACTGAGTTCAAACAGTGCCTCACTTCTTCTACCCTCCCTCTACTAGCCAGCTGTGAGTTCTGTGCACCCTGCACCCCTATTTCCTTCGGGAAACCACTGCCCCAACCCCACCTCACACCCTGTACATCGGCTTGTATAGGGGTATGCATCCCAAGCTAGGCCAGTCAGTCTTCCGTGGAATCAGCAATCAAGCTTTGGGGTTGCTAAGTGGTGAGGATGTGGACATAGGGAGCTGGCCGCTTTGTCCTCTCCCCCTCCCCTGATGAGGAAAAAGCATGACTTGAATGTGTAGCCAACACAGAGAAGCAGAGATGAGATGGATGTGCTAGTCATGTCTGAAACCAGTACCATCTCTGGACTTCCCTATTGCATAAGCTAGTAAAGTCCCCTTTTTGCTTAAGCTAGCTGTGAATTGCATTTCTGTCATAACGAAATGACTATACACTCCAACTGAAGCCTGAGCCGTGCAAAATCAGTGTCTGCAGCAGTAGTAGATAATGAACATTTACTGAGCCTTGCTGTGTGCCTGGGACTGTGCACTGATCATTTTTTCTTTTTTTTTTTTTTTTGCGTGCAAACACACAAAGTGAGATGCTCTTCTCATTTTATAAAGAAACTGAATGGGGACTTGTTAAGTTACTTGCCTGAACTCATACAGCCAGTCTATGTGTGATGCTAGGATTTGAATTCAAGTCTGTCTTGCTTTAAGGTTACCCTGACGCCTCCCTAGCCATATCTGGACAAGTGATGGGCAGTTTACCACCTACTGGCATACAGCTATCTAACAGAGGTATGGGCTAAGCACTGGAAGTTTCTTCTAAGTCAAATCGGTTTCCTCACAATTTCTCCCCAGTAACGACTGGATGGAGGATGTCTAGTCTTTCCCACAGGTCACTCTCCTTTAAGAAGTTGAAGGGAGCCTCCCCACGCAAGTTCCTTGGATAAAGAGCCCCAACTCCTTTAGCCATTTATCCGTGGTCTTGACTTTCTCATTTCTCTCTGTCAGTATTCCTCAAACTGGACACCTGGCCCCAAGGCTTGGCAGGATAGGAACATGCTTGGAGAACTCTTCAAAATTAGTTCAACAGTCATTTTACATAGTAGATAATAAAAAAGGAAGTGATTTGGGTGGTTTGACTGCCTAAGGAGAGATGGCTTCTTACAAATATTTTTCAAGGAATTGAAACCAAAAATGTCTCCTGTATCGAGGCTGAAACTGATGAGCCTTGGAGTGAGCAAGCACTGGAGGTAATCTAATGAGAGTTGACAGTGTGGGATAATGTGGCCAAGGCCCCTCCTCTGCAGTCAGGAATGTGACCTAACCACATGTGCCTTTCCTGTAACAGCCTCTTTTAGAAAACAGCTCTTAAATGTATTTCTGCCCCTGGTCTTGAGCACCTGCTGTCTCTTGGGGCTGGCTATATATTATCAGGCTATGCCTCTTCTAGGGGGAGGAGAGGGGTCCGTGATGATGCATCAAGTCCTTGGGTATCAATGTCAACTTGGACCCTGTATCCAATAGTAAAAAAGAAGAAAGTGGTGGTAGTGACGGGGCGGGGTATGCCTTTAGGACTGGTGGTCAGGGAAAGCCTCTTCCTTTGCTCCACTGTTTTTGAGAGTATGGTAGTTTCTCCTTGGACCCCCAGGCTCAGAACAGATAGGAAACTTTTTGGTTCCATAGTAGCTCTACAGATAAGAATCTCTGAGGTGGAACTCAGGACTCTGGATTTTTAAAAAGCATGCTTGAGTTTGGAAGCTGCCATGTGTAAGCTCCCTGAGGGGAGGGGCCAAGTCTGCCTTAGCATGGTTGTATCCTTGCTGTGTTAAGCACTGGAGCTGTAGAGGATAAGGTCAGGCGCTCTGGAGGGATGTGGAGATGACCGCCATCCCTGCTTTCAGTGTTACTGATTTCCAAAGCACTTCTCTATGATCTAAGCTTGAGTTCAGATTCACTTAATTGGCTACTGTGGCCAAAGGCAAGTAAGTTTACCACTTCAAAGCCCAGTTTCCTCATCAATAAAATGGGAACAATAATAGTTACCTCTTAGGAGGCTGAAATAGGATAACATGACATTCAACAATGCAGGGCTGAAAGAAAAACAACTGTTAAATGCCCCATACCACACAGCTTTTAAGTAGTAGAACTGGAACTAATTACCCAGAGAAGCGGCTCAAACCTTAATATGCATCGAGTTCATCAGGAGAGTTTACTAAAATGCAAATTCCCAGGCCCTACTCCCAGAGAGTCACGTTCTGTAAGTCCAAGAATCTGTACTTTTCTCTGATGGCAAAGGAGATTCTAACGCTATTGGTTCCAGAGACCTGATTAGCTATTATCAGAATAATGAGTTGAGAAGACAGTGCCTCATCTTTCAAAGTTACAAGAAGAGAAGGAGAAGGGTACCACCAAGTAGGCCTCCCTGAAATTTCACTTCTACTTGACTCCTAGGATCTATGGTGGCCTGAAGATCAAGTGTAGCCTTCCTTTTTTTTTTTTTTTAACAAATCAATTTTATTGATACATATTAATAAAGCATACAATTTATCCAAAGTGTACAATCAATGGTATTTGGTATAATCACATAGTTATGCATTCATCACTTCAATTATTATTAGAGTATTTTCATTATTTCAATAATAATAATAAACAAAAAACAGAAAGACAAAATTCTTTACCTCTCAATCTCTGTTTCCCCTGCTGTACATAGCTGCTATTCTGGCTATTCTTGCACAATTATTTATTTATTTATTAAGCAGTTTTATTGAGAAATATTCACATAACATACGCTCTATTTAAAGGGGTATAGTCAATGGCCTGAGATTTTAATTACATAAGTAATCCACATTCCCTGTAGGAAAATTGAAAACAAAGATAAAAGGAAAGGAGCTTAGTATAATCCTTAAGAGCCCAGCTGACTTTTGGAGTAACAGGAATGTACTAAACATTTAGCAAAGTGATTAGCACATAGTAATGGCTCAATAAGTGATAGTAAAACGTTTATTGTAGGCAAAAAGAAAAAATGACCAGGATACAAATTTACACCACTAATCAAAAGGTGCTCTTTCCAGGGCTGGTGTTTGGTTTTTGTTTCTTTCCCCTGCCCCCCACCAGGACTCTTGATTCTATGATCCATCAGTGTCTGTCCAGGGCCACAATCATACCCCTCAGGGCACACCTTTCTCTCCCACCTCCACTACTGGCTTCTGGGCTGTGGTACAGAGGCATTCAGCTGGAAGGAAATATCAGCCCCAGCCTGGGATCTTGTGTTCAACTGGTGCTAAAAAGTCCCAACATCACAAAGGCAAAATTTGCTCTTCTATCAAATCTGATTCTTTATCAATTTCTCTTCCATCTTAGACCACCCAGAATGTTTATTTTAACCAGATGGATACACTGCAATTCAGCCAAATTCCCCACTTTCTAAGATAAGAAAAGCTTTGGGTGAAAGCAGAAAGGGAACAAGTCTCCCTCCCATAAATACTTTCTAGGCAAGGGTTCTCCACCCTGAATCCCTGAAAGTTAGGAGGAGGAACACAGATTAGGTTTCAGATGCCCTTTGGAAACTAACTTGCTGCATAACCCTGGGCTGAACTGCAGACTCTCAGGACACTTCCAACTACTACCTTCTGTGATCCCCTCCCTGTACCCCATATGAAAACAAATTTAATGAATCTCAAAGTTAAGGCCAGAGCTTCACAATATAATACAAATATGATATATGATGAATTAACTCCTTTTTCATCCAATTTCCTCTATCCTCAATGCTCCCACCATCTCTCAACTGAGACTTTTTTTTTTTTTTAATTTGAAAAGTTGTAGGTTTACAGAAATATGCATAAAATACAGGGATCCCATATACCACCCTATTATTAACACTTTGCTTTAACTTAATTCAGGAAAGAACATTTTTATAATTGTATTAATAATTATAGTCCATCCTTTACATTAAGGTCCACTGTTCTATGTGTTTTTTTCCATTTTTATTCTAGTAACATATATACAACCTAAAATTACCCCCTTTTAACTACATTCACATATATAATTCAGTGCTGTTAATTGCAATCGCAATGTTGTTGTGTTACCATCACCACCATCCATTACCAAAACTTTACAATCAACCCAAAGAGAAACTCTGTACAATTCAAGCATTAACTCCCCATTCCCTATCCCCAACCCAGTCCCTGGTAACCTATATTCTAGATTCTGACTCTATGAGTTTGCTTATTCTAATTATTTCATATCATTAAGATCATAAAATATTTGTCCATTTCTGTCTAGCTTATTTCATGCCATATGATGTCTTCAGGGTTCATCCATGTTGCTGCATGAATCAGAACTTTTTTTTTTTTTAACTTTATTTTGTACATTTAATAATTGAAAATATAAACAATTAAAAACTAAAAAGCAAACACAGATGAATAAATATATACATTTCTCAATTAAATGTAATGGATACATGTAAATTTTTTTTTTTTGAATCAAACAATATATTACACAATATATTTGGTTCATAGTAACGCATTCATACAGTATTTGTCCTTTTGTGTCTGGCTTGCTTCACTCAACGTAATGTCCTCCAGGTTCATCCATGTTGTCATATGCTTTATGACTTCATTTCTTCTTAGAGCTGCATAATATTCCATCGTGTGAATAGACCACAGTTTGTTTAGCCATTCATCTGTTGATGGACACCTGGGTTGTTTCTAACTTTTGGCAATGGTGAATAATGTGGCTATGAACATCGGTGTGCAGATGTCTGTTCGTGTCACTGCTCTCAGTTCTTCTGGGTATATATATATACCCAGTAGTGGTATTGCAGGATCATGTGGCAAGTCTATATTCAAATTCTTTAGGAACTGCCAAACAGTCCTCCATAGTGGTTGTACCATCCTGCATTCCCACCAAGAGTGAAGAAGTGTTCCTATCTCTCCACATCCTCTCCAACACTTGTAGTTCTCTGTCTTTTTAATAGTGGCCATTCTGATAGGTGTGAAATGATATCTCATTGTAGTTTTGATTTGCATTTCCCTAATCATGAGTGATGTTGAGCATTTCTTCATGTGTTTTTTTGCCATTTGTATTTCTTCTTTGGAGAAATGTCTATTCAAGTCTTTGGCCCATTTTTTAATTGGGTCATTTGTCTTTTTATTGTTGAGTTGTAACATCTCTTTATATATCCTGGATATTAAACCCTTATCAGATATGTGATTTCCAAGTATTTTTTTCCCATTGAGTTGGCTGCCTTTTCATCCTTCTGACAAAGTCCTGTCAGGTGCAAAAGTGTTTAATTTTGAGGAGGTCCCATTTATCTAATTTTTCTTTTGTTGCACGTGCTTTGGGTGTGAGGTCCAAGAAACCACCACCTACTACAAGGTCTTGAAGATGTTTCCCTACATTTTCTTCTAGTAGTTTTATGGTCCTGGCTTTTATATTTAGGTCTTTGATACATTTTGAGTTGATTCTTGTAGAGGGGGTGAGATAGAGGTCCTCTTTCATTCTATTGGTTATAGATATCCAGTTCTCCCAACACCATTTGTTGAAGAGATTGTTTTTTCCCATTAGTGTGGGCTTGGTAGGTTTGTCAAAAACCAGTTGACTGTATAGGTGAGGGTTTATTTCTGGATTCTCAATTCTATTCCACTGATCGATATGTCTATCTTTATGACAGTACCATGCTGTTTTGACCACTGTAGCTTTGTAATATGTTTCAAGGTCAGGCAGTGAAATTCCTCCCACATTGCTCTTCTTTTTTAGAATCCTTTTGGCTATTCGGGTGCACTTACCCATCCAGATGAATTTGGTAATTGCCTTCTCTAATTCTGTAAAGTAAGCTGTTGGGATTTTGATTGGTATTGCATTGAATCTATAAATCAGTTTGGGCAAGATTGACATCTTCACGATATTTATTCTTCCAATCCATGAACACGGAATGTCTTTCCATTTGTTTAGGTCTTTTTAAATTTCTTTTAGCATTGTTTTGTAGTTTTCTGCATATAGGTCCTGTACTTCTTTGGTTAAATTAACTCCTAAGTATTTGAGTCTTTTGTTGCTATTGAAAATGGATTTTCCTCCTGATTTCCTCCTCAGATTGTTCAGTACTAGTGTACAAAAACATTACTGATTTTTGCGTGTTGATCTTATATCCTGCCACTTTGCTGAACTCATTTATTAGTTCAAGTAGCTTTGTTGTGGATACTTCAGGATTTTCTAAATACAGGATCATGTCATCCGCAAACAGTGAGAGTTTTACTTCCTCTTTTCCTATTTGGACACCTTTAATTTTTTTGTCTTGTCTAATTGCCCTAGCTAGAACTTCTAGTACAATGTTGAATAAAAATGGTGACAGTGGGCATCCTTGTCTTGTTCCTGATCTTAGGGGGAAAGCTTTCAACCTTTCCCCATTGAGTATGATGTTGGCTGTGGGTTTTTCATATATACCTTTTAACATATTGAGGAATTTTTCTTTTATTCCTATCTTTTGAAGTATTTTTATCAAAAAAGGATGTGGATTTTGTCAAATGCCTTTTCTGCATCTATTGAGATGATCATGTGGTTTTTTCCCTTCAATTTGTTAATGTGGTGTATTACATTGATTGATTTTCTTATGTTGAACCAGCAGCATGCCAGGAATAAATCCCACTTGGTCGTGATGTACAAGTCTTTTGATACGCTGTTGGATTCGATTTGCAAGTATTTTGTTGAGAATTTTTGCATCTATGTTCATGAGAGAGATTGGTCTGTAATTTTCTTTTCTTATGGAATCTTTATCTGGCTTTGGTATTAGGGTGATGTTGGCTTCATAAAATGTGTTAGGCAATTTTCCCTCCTCTTCAATTTTTTGGAAGAGTTTAAACAGGATTGGTGTTAATTCTTTTAGAAATGCTTGGTAGAATTCACCTGTGAAGCCATCTGGTCCTGGACTTTTCTTTGCTGGGAGATTTTTGATGACAGATTCAATCTCCTTAATTGTGATTGGTTTGTTAAGTTCTTGTATTTCTTGTTGTGTCAGTGTAGGTTGGTTATGCGTTTCTAGAAATTTGTCCATTTCATCCAGGTTGTCTAGTTTGTTGGCATACAGTTTCTCATAATATCCTCTTATGATTCTTTTTATTTCTGTGAGGTCATTTGTAATTTTCCCTCTTTCATTTCTGATTGTATTTATTTGCATCTTCTCTCTTTTTTTTGTTAGTCTAGCAAGGGGGTTGTCAATTTTATTGATCTCCTCAAAGAACCAGCTTTTGGTTTTGTTGATTTTCTCTATTGCTTTTCTGTTCTCATTTTCTTTTTTTCTTTTTTTTTTTTTTTAGATTTTATTTTATTTTTTTTTATTATGGGTAAAAATAAAAATTCTCACAATACATACAAACATTTGTAAAATGATATATAAATTGTTCTCATTTTCATTTATTTCCGCTCTAATCTTTATTATTTTTTTCATTCTTTTTGCTTTGGGATTGGTTTGCTGTTCTTTTTCTAGTTTCTCAAGTTGTTCAGTTAAATCTTTGAATTTAGCTCTTTCTTGTTTCTTAACATAGGCATTTAGGGCTATAAATTTCCCTCTCAAGACTGCCTTTTCTGTATCCCATAAGTTTTGATATGTTGTGTTCTCATTTTCATTTGTCTCAATATATTTACTGATTTCACTTGCAATTTCTTCTTTGACCCACTGAATATTTAGGAGTGTGTTGTTCAGTCTCCACACATTTGCAAATTTACTTTTTTCATGTCTGTTATTGATTTCTAGTTTCATTCCATTATGATCTGAGAAGGTGTTTTGTATAAATTCAATCTTTTTATATTTATTGAGAGCTGTATTGTGACCTAACATGTGGTCTATCCTGGAGAAAGATCCACGGGCACTTGAGAAGAATGTATAACCCGCTGAGTTTGGATGCAGTGTTCTGTATATGTCTGTTAGGTCTAACTTGTTTATCATATTGTTCAAGTTCTCTGTTTCCTTGTTGATCTTCTGTCTAGTTGTTCTATCTAATGATGTGAGAGGGGTGTTGAAGTCTC
>JAKSZT010021619.1:10355983-10439083 GCA_026826555.1 Tolypeutes matacus | reverse complement strand
TTTTTTTTTTTTTTTTTTTTTTTTTTTACTGGGAGGTCCCGGGGATCGAACCCGGGTCCCTCCATATGGGAGACGGACGCCCAACCAGTTGAGCCACATCCAACCCCCGATCAATGACTTCTTGATGTCATTGATCTCTTTAACTATATTGTCTTTCATCTCATTAATTTGATTTTGGAAATTTGTTCTCATCTCACTGATTAGTTCTCTCAAATTCTGCATCTCTTCTGGGACTTTGCTGTATTCCTTTTCCTGGGCCATGTCTTCTATTTTCTTAGTATGGCTCGTAATCTTTTGCTGGTGCTTAGGCATCTGGTTAGTTTGTATTTTACTTAGATGCTCTATCTCTCTCTTTTATGGGGTTTTAGTGGCAAGAGGCTGTGAGTTACCACACTCTTTGATTTTTGGCTCAACCTTGATTGTTAGGATTGTTCTGCTGGTTGCTCAAAACTGGGCACTGGACCCATTAATTGGTTGTAGAGTCGTTTCCTAGGGCCTTGGGCAGGGAGACCAGGAAAAGCCTCTCTTACTTATTAATTTTCTTATGTGCACTTCCTTGGTCTGCCAGGAGATGGCACTTGTTGGCAGCTCTCAATTCAATGCCTGGTCAGAGCGCATTTGTTGTGACACAGGCCAGATCAATGTGATAGAGCTTCCTGTCTGGGGGCTAAAAGCCCTGTGATTCAAACTTTCTGAGACAGTTCTGCAGACTTCTCTCGTAGCGCCCCCCTTTTCCCAGCTAGGAAATATTTCCACTCCCTTCTGAATCCTCAACAATCAGTCCCTGTTAGTAGAGGAGGAGATTTGGAGCCAAGGCCTGCAAGGCTCCAAGGGTGGCGCAGCCCCACCCAGCCTGGAAGGGCTCTCGGGACAGGGCAGACCAAACCTGGGAGTCCAAAGCAAGGTCAGCCCCAGGCTCTCTCTCCCCTCTCCTGTGGAGTCCTCAACAATTAGTCCAGGCTAGAAGAGAGAGAGGTTGGGAGGGTCGGACTTCTCCAGTCCTTTCTAGGCTCCCAGGGCAAACCGCCGTGTGGAAGGGTCCGTGGGGCTCCACAGCCCAAATTTCAGGTCAGAACCTGAGTCAGCCTAAGGCGGTGTCCCTCTCTCTCCCCTTTCCAGGAGTGGCAGATCCCTGAAGCCCCCTTTGTCTGTGGTTGCAGGCCCAGAGGCCCAAGAATTCTGAAGAGTGTGGGGGAGGGTGCCAGCAGCAGCAGAAGCTGCTACTTGCAACTCACGGTTCTGTTGTTGCCCTTTCCCTCTTCTGTCCCTCTCTCCTCTGGGTGGTGTGCAGCCTTCACCTCCTGTCCTAAACCCTAGAAGGTCTTTTTCGGGGCCGTTTCCGCTTGTCCTCTAGCTATTTTTCTCATTCATTTTTAATGGTGAATAATATTCCATTGTATGTATATGCCATATTTTATTTTTCCATTCATCAGTTGATCGACCCTTGGGTTGTTTTCATCTTTTGGCAATTGTGAATAATGCTGCTATGAATATCAGAGTGCAAATACCTGTTCAAGTCCCTGCTTTCAATTCTTTGGGGAATATACCGAGTAGTGGGATTGCCAGGTCATATGGTAATTCTATACTTAGCTCTCTGAGGAACTACCAAACTATCTTCCATAGCAGTTACACCATGTTATACATTCCCACTAACAATGAATGAATGAGTGTTTCTATTTTTCCCACATCCTCTCCAACACTTGTAATTTTCTGTTGTTTTTTTTAATAGTAGCCATCCTAGTGAGTACGAAATGGTATCTCATTGTGGTTTTGATTTGCATTTCCCTAATAGCTACTGATGTTGAGCATCTTTACATGTGCTTTTTGGCCATTTGTATATCCTTTTGGAGAGATGTCTTTTCAAGTCTTTTTCCCATTTTTTAATTGGTTTGTCTTTTTTTTTATTGTTGAGTTGTAGGGTTTCTTTATATATTAAACCCTTATCAGACATGTGGTTTCCAAATATTTTCTCCCATTGAGTGGATTGTCTTTTCACTTTCATGATAAAGTCCTTTGATATGCAAAAGTTTTTTTTTTTTTTTTTTTTTTATTAGATTCCCATTTATCTAATTTTTTTTTCTTTTATTGCTTGTGCTTTGGGCATAAAGCACATGGCCTAACACAATATCCTGAAGATGCTTCCCTACATTTTATTCTAGGAATTTTTTTTTCTTAAAGATTTTTTAACTTACTTTATCCATTTTAAATTCCCGCTTCCCCATTTTGCTGTTTTTTTGTGTCCATTCGCTGGGCAATTCTCTGTGTCTGTCTCCTGCATCTCCTCCCATCCTCCTCCTCCAGTCTTCACCAGGATTCGATCCTGGAGACCTCCGATGTAGGAGAGAAGTGTTCTGCCACCTACACCACCTCGGTTCCTGGTTTTTAGAGCTTTCGGAGCATCTTGTCTTGTCTCTCCCCTGTTACGTCATCATCTTGCTGCATGGCGCCCAGGGCCTGGTGGCTCACTGGCACACAGAGCCTGGCAGCCCATGCACCTTCTATATATATATTTTTTATTTTACCGGGAGGTCCCGGGGATCGAACCCAGGTCCCTCCATATGGCAGACGGACGCCCAACCATTTGAGCCACATCCGCCCCCCTATTCTAGGAATTTTATAGTCATGGTTCTAATATTAGGTCTTTGATCCATTTTGAGTTAATTTTTCTATATGGTGTGAGATAGGTGTCCTCTCTCATTCTTTTGCGTATGGATATCCAGTTCTTCCAGCACCATTTATTGAAGACACTATTCTTTCCTAATTGAGTTGACTTGGCAACCTTGTCAAAAAGCAATTGGCCACGGATATAAGAGTCTATTTCTGAACTCTCAATTCAATTCTATTCGTCTATATATCTATCTTTGTGCCAGTACCATGTCTGTTTTTTTGTTTGTTTGTTTTTCAGGGGCTGAGAATTGAACCTGGGACCTCATATGTGGGAAGCCAGAGCTCAACCATGGAGCCACATCGGTTCCCTTTTTTTTTTTTTTTTTTTTTTTTGAGTGTACCATGCTGTTTTGACCACTGTAGCTTTGAAATAAGGTTTTTTTTTAAGATTTATTCATTTACTTTATTTTTCTTTATTTATTCCCCCGCTCCCCTAGATGGTTCTCTCATCTGTCTGCTCATTGTTTGCTCACCTTCTTCAGGAAGCACCAGAAACCGAACCTGGGACCTCCCACATGAGAGACAAGTGCCCAATGGCCTGAGCCACATCCGCTCCCCACGGGCTGCAGCGTCTGCTGGCTTGTGGCATTTACTCATTGCAGCAGGGGCAGCGTCTAGCTCATTGTGGAGGAAGGCAGCTTCTAGTTCATCTTTTTTTTTTTTTTTTTTTTTAGGAGGCACCAGAACCCGAACCCAGAACCTCCCATGTGGTAGGTGGGCACCCAATGGGTTGAGCCACATCTGCTTCCCTGTAATAAGTTTTAAAGTCAGGAAGTGTGAGTCCTCCAACTTTGTTCTTTTTCAAGGTGGTTTTTGGCTGTTCAGGGCCGTTTACCCTTCCAAATAAATTTAATAATTGACTTTTCCATTTCTGCAAAGTAGTCTGTTGGAATTTTGATTGGGATCGTGTTGAATCTGTAAATCATTTTGGGTAGAATTGACATAGTAAACATATTTAATCTTCCAATCCATGAGCATGGAATGTCTTTCCATTTATTTAGGTCTTCTTTTAGGCAAGTTTTGTCATTTTCCACATGTAAGTCCTTTACATCCTTGGTTAAATTTATTCCTAGATATTTGATTCTTTTAGTTGCTATTGTAAATGGATTTTTTTTCTTGATTTCCTCCTCAGATATCTCATTACTAATGTATAGAAACACTACTCATTTTTGTGTGTTGATCTTGTACCCTGCCACTTTGCTGAATCCATTTAATAACTCTAGTAGGTTTGTTATGGATTTTTGGGGACTTTCTATATATAGGATCATGTCATCTGCAAATAAAGTGTTACTTCTTCATTTCCAATTTGGATGCATTTTATTTCTTTTTCTTGCCTAATTGCTCTGGCTAGAAGTTCCAGTAAAATGTTGAATAACAGTGGTGATAGTGGGCATCCTTGTCTTGTTCCAGATCTTAGAGGGAAAGCTTTCAGTCTTTCACCATTAAGTATGATGTTATGGTGGGTTTTTCATATATGCCCTTTATCATGCTGAGGAACATTCCTTCTAGTCCTATTTTTCTAAGTGTTTTTATCAAGAAAGGATTCTGGATTTTGTCAAATGCCTTTTCTGCATCAACCGAGATGATCACGTGTTTTCTTTTCCCTTCATTTTTTTAAATGTGGTGTATTACATTAATTCATTTTCTTATGTTTAACCACCCTTGCATACCTGGGATAAAACCTACTTGATCATCGAATACAATTCTTTTCACGTGCTATTCGATTCAATTTGCTACAATTTTGTTGGGGATTTTTTGCATCTATATTTATAGAAGAAATCTGACTAATATTCTATTCTTGTAGTATCTTTATCTGGCTTTGGTATTAGGGTGATGTTGACCCCAAAGAATGAATTAGATAGTGTTCCCTCATCTTCAATTTTTGGAAGAGTTTGAGAAGGCTATCTGGTCCTGTTTTTTTTTTTTTTTTCTTTTTTAGGTACCAGGCTGGGGAATGAACCCGAGACCTCGTATGTGGGCAGCCAGTGTACAACCACTTAGCTACATTGGCTCCCCCAAGTTTGTTTTTTCATCTGTTTTGTTTTTAGGAGGTACTGAGGATCAAATCTAGGACCTTGTATGTAGGAAGCAGGTGCTCAACCACTTGAGCTACACCTCCTCCTCCCTTGGTTTTTATTTGTTGGGAGGTTTTTTTGTTTTTGTTTTTTAATTATTTATTTATTTATCCCTCCCAACCCCCTTTGTTTGAGGTCGCTGTCTGCTCTCTGTGTCCACTTGCTGTGTGCTCTCTGTGTCTGCTCATCTTCTCTTTATAGGAGGCACTGGGAACTGAACCTGGGACGTCCCATGTGGAAGAGAAGCACTCAATCACCTGAGCCACCTCAGTTCCCTGCTTTGTTGTGTCTCTCATTATCTTTCCTCTTTGTGTCTCTTTTTGTTGTGTCATCTTGTTGCGTCATCTCGCCACGCCTGCCTGACATACCAACTCACCTTCTCCAGGAGGCACTGGGAACCGAACCCGGGACCTCCCATGTGGTAGGAGGAAGCCCAATCGCTTGAGCCACATCCACCTCTCCATTTGTTGGGCGGTTTTTGATAACTGTTTCAATCTCTTTACTTGTAATTGGTTTGTTGAGATATTCTATTTCTTCTCGAGTTAGGGCAGTCACATCTTCCTAGGAACTGGTCCACTACATCTAGTTTGTCTAATTTGTTTGCATACAGTTGTTCACAGTATCCTTTCATGATCCTTCTTTTTATTATTATTTTTAAACAATTTATTGAAGTATAGCATTCATATATGAACATACATAAACTATAAGTGTTCAGTAAACATCGTGAACTTACAAAACAAACATGCATAACATCATACAGGGCTCCCACACATCACCCCTCCCCAAACACCCTGCATTGTTGTGAAACATTTGTTAACAAATCAAAAACTTCTTGGGGTCGGATGTGGCTCAACTGGTTGGGCGTCCGTCTCCCATATGGAGGGACCCGGGTTCGATCCCTGGGACCTCCCGGTAAAAAAAAAAAAAAAAAAAAAAAAAACTTCTTGATAGTCCGTATCTTACTCCCATATACATTTTTTTAAGGATTTATTGATTTATTTACTTTTATCCATTTTTACCCTCCCCCCGTTTTTGCTGTTTCTGTGTCCATTCACTGGGAAACTCTCTGTATCTGTTTCCTACTCTCTCTTCTCATCCTTCTCCTCCTGTCTTCACTGGGATTCGCCCCTTGGAATCTTCGATGTAGGAGAGAGGCATCCTTAGTTCCTGGTTTTACGGTGCATCTCATCTTGGCTCTCCCTTGTGTCACTCTCCTGTTACGTCATCATCTTGCTGCATGGCTCATGGGGCCTAATGGCTTACCCACACAGAGGGCCTGGCGGCACACCCACGCATGGGGCCTGGTGGCCCACGCACCTTCTATATTTTTCTTTCTTTAATTTTTACTGGGAGGTCCCAGGGATCGAACTCAGGTCCCTCCATATGGGAGACAGATGCCCAACCACCCAAGCCACATCTGTCCCCCTGCTATATCTCTTAAGGTTGACCAAAGAAAGTTACAGTCTTTTTCCCTATAGGGTGGTCATATAATAAATCAGGCTAAGTTTATCACCAGCATTCTAAAAACCAGACCTAGGGAGAAAAACTAGGTCTGGGGACACATGCATGGTTTCTAATATAGCGAACGTTTAGCCTACCCTGATTATCACAAAATCAAGTCAGTGAGAATATTCGCATCATGATCCTTCTTATTTCTGTGCAGTCAGTAGAAATGTCCCCCCTCTCATTTCTGACTTTATTTGCCTCTTCTCTCTTTACTTTGTCAGTGTAGCTAAAAGTTTGTTGATTTTGTTAATTTTTTCAAAAAACCAAGTTTTTTTTTTTTTTAAGATTTATTTATTTATTTATCCGCCCCCCTTGCTGTGTCCATTTGCTTTGCATTTTTCTGTGTCTGTTTGTCTCTGTTTTGTTGGGTCATCTTGCTGCACCAGCTTACTGCGCCGCGTGGGTCATCAGCTCACCACACCATGCAGGCCGACCTGCCTTCACCAGGAGGCCCCGGGACTTAAACCTGGGGCCTCCCATATGGTAAACGGGAGCCCAACCAATTGAGTCACAGCTGCTTCCCAAGAACCAAGTTTTGATTTTGTTAATGCTCTCTATTTTTTCTCACTTTCATTTATTTCCTTCTGCTTGCTTTGGGTTTAATTTGGTTTTCTTTTTCTTCAGGTATACACTGAGGTCTTTAATTATAGCTCTTTCTTCTTTTTTAATCTAAGCATTTCGGGCTATAAATTATTCTCAGCACTGCGTTTGCTACATCCCATAGGTTTCGATATGTTGTATTCTCATTTTCATTCATCTCAAGATACTTACTGATTTCCCTTGTAATTTCTTCTTTGACCCACTGGTTGTATTTACAGGTCTATGTATTTGTGGATTTTCCACTTCTCTGCCTGTTACTGATTTCCAGTTTTATTCCACTGTGTCAGAGAAGATGCTTTGTATAATCTCAATCTTTTTAAATTTATTGAGACTTGTTTTGTGACCCAACATATGTTCTATCCTGGAGAACAATCCATGTGGTCTTGGGAAGAATGTATATCCTGCTGTTTTGGGTGCAATGTTCTGTATATGTCCGTTAGGTCTACTTCATTTATCATAGTATTCATGTTTCCTTATTGATCTTCTGTCTAGAAGATCTGTCTATTGATGAGAGTGGTGTATTGAAGTCTCCAACTATTATTATAGGGGTGTCTATTTTTCCCTTCAGTTTTGCCTCATATATTTTATGCACCATGGTTAGACACATAAATATTTATGACTGTTATTTCTTCTTGGTGGACTGACCCTTTTATTAATATATAGTATCCCCCTTTGCCTCTTGTATCAGCTTTTGACTTAGTCTATTTTGTCCGATATTAGTATACCTACCCAGCTCTCTTGTGGTTAATATTTGCACAGATTATCTTTATCCTTTCACTTTCAACCTATGTGTCTTTAGGTCTAAGATGAGTGTCCTGTAAACAACATATAGCTGGGAGTGTGCTTTTTTATACATTCTGCCAAAATGTGTCTTTTGATTGGGGCATTTTATCCATTAACATTCAGTGTTATTAATATAAATGCAGTACTGACT
Source organism: Tolypeutes matacus (assembly GCA_026826555.1). Classification (NCBI taxonomy): domain Eukaryota; kingdom Metazoa; phylum Chordata; class Mammalia; order Cingulata; family Chlamyphoridae; genus Tolypeutes; species Tolypeutes matacus. Next base: position 10,431,301 of record JAKSZT010021619.1, on the reverse strand, counting down.
TCAGCTATTTTGTCCTTTGATTTTCATATGTCCTATCTTTTTTGTCTCTCTTTTCTTTAATTGCAGGCTCCTTTTCTGTCAAGTCACTCTTTCATGATATATCTGACTGATCCCATTCTCATATCTGTTTCTGTATATTTTTAAAATATTTTGTGGTTACCCTGGGGTTTGTATTATACAATATATGTCTACAACCTACTAAATTACACAACCTATATCTGTAACCTACTAATTTGAAAAGATTCCAACTTAGCTTCAATAACATATATGTTCTCTGCTTCCATATCCCTCCAGTTCCACTCTATGTTGTTTTTGTCCCTCATTACCTCTTTATATTTTATGTGCCCACTCTCTAGTAATATGACTTTTTCTTATTCAACTGTATTCTGACTCTTTTAGGAATTGAAGAGTAATTTATTGAGGACACGGTGCTACTGGGTTTGCATTTACCCATTTAGTTACCTTTACTAAAGATCTTTACTTCACACTGTTCCAAGCCACCCTCTCCTGTCTTTTCCTTTCAATCTGAAGAACTCCTTTTAGCAATTCTTATAAGGCACGTCTTTTGTTGACAAACTCTCTTTCTGTTTATCTGTGAATGTTTTAAACTCCTTTTTTTTTTTTAAGTTTGCCAGGTAAATAATATTTGGCTGGCAGTTTTTCTCTTTCAGGACTTTAAATATGTCATGCTGGGAAGCAGATGTGGCTCAAGTAAGTGACTGAGCTCCTGCCTACCACGTGGGAGGTCCAGGTTTGGATCCTGGTGCCTCCTAAAGAAGACAGTAAGCTGAGGTGACAGGCTGGAGTGGCAAGCTGACGCAACAAGATGACTCAACAAGAGACACACGGAGGAAGACATAATGAGAGACACAACAAAGCAGGGAGCGGAGGTGGCTCAAGCAATTAGGCACCTCCCTCCCACAAGGGAGGTCCCAGGTTCAGTTCCCGGTGCCTCCTAAAAAAAAAGACCAGCACCTAACAAACAGACACAGCAACTGCAAACAACAAGGGTTTGGGGAGAAATAAGTGAATAAAAAATATATGTATCTCATACCACTGCCTTCTTATCTCCATAGTTTCTGATGAAGATCCCTGGTATGTGACGAATTGCTTTTCTCTTGCTGTTTTCAGAATTTTCTCTCTACCTTTGGGATTTGACATTATGTGTCCCGGAGTGGATCTATTGGGATTTATTCTGTTTGGAATACATTTTACTTCTTGGACATGTTATGTCTTTCATAAGAGTTGAGAAGTTTTCAGCCATTATTTCCTCAAATATTCTTTCTGCCCCCTTTCTTGTCTTTTCTCCTTCTGGGACAGCCATGATATTATGTTTGTATGCTTGCTTCTTGCTGTCACTTGAGTCCCTGAGACATTGCTCAATTTTTTCTTTTCTTTTCTCTGTTCTTCAGACTGTATGATTTCAATTGTCCTGTCTTCCAGTAAGCAGATTCTTTCTCTTCTGCCTGATTAAATCTGCTATTGTATGTCTCTAGTGTATTTTTAATCTCCATTATTGTGCCTTTCACCTGCATAATTTTTAAGTTTCTTTTTAAACTTTCAAGTTCTTTTTTTTGCTCACATTGTCTACTTTTTTTTTTTTTTTTAAAGCGCACCCCATTGTTTTGCGCTCGCTGTCTGCTCTCTGTGTGTTCTTCTGTGTCTGCTTGTCTTCTCTTCAGGTGGCACCGGGAACCAATCCTGGGACCTTCCAGAGTAGAGAGAGGCGCTGAATCTCTTGGGCCACCTCAGCTCCCTGGTCTGCCGAGGCTCCTATCGTCTTGCTGTGCTAGCTCTCTGCGTGGGCCAGCACTCCTGTGCAGGCCAGACTGCTTTTCACCAGGAGGCCCCAGGAATCGAACCCTGGACCTCCTATATAGTAGATGGGAGCCCAATCACTTGAGCCACAGCCGCTTCCCTGTCTTCTTAATATCCTTTATGTCTATACATATTTTCCTTCATCTCCTTGAACTGATTTAGGAGATTTGTTTGAACTTTTTTGATTTGTTGTTCCAAATTCTGTATCTCCTGAGGTTTTAATTTGTTCCCTTGACTAAGCCATATCTTCCTGTCATTTTTTGCTGATGTTTGGGCATCTCATTATTTTGATATCCTAACTTAAAAGTCAGTTTTCTCCTCTTGCCTAGGGTTTTTTTTGTTGTTGTTGATTGGCTTTGTGTTAAGGCTCTTCTTTGACACTTGGTCCAACTTATTCTGTACCTTCAGAATAGCTCATGTTTAACTGTTAAGATTTTCTCAGGTATTCTGCACCTGATTTTTGCCCTAGATATGTGGTACAACTTTTAAATTTGCCCTTTTAGGTGCAAATGTTTCACCTCCAGGAGAAAGCTTCCTTTCCTCTGTTCCTTCTCCAGAAATCTTGATCTGTTCTATTTGTTTTTGTGCAGAATTTTCTTCCCAACTCCTATAATTTGTTTAAATTCTCTCTCTCACTCAGTGCCCCCTTTTCATTATACTCTTCAGTTCTGAGACCCTTCCTGACTTACAGCAGTTCAGTTTCCCCCCACTTATTTTTTCCATGAGTCTTTTCTGCCTCAGGTTTCTTCCCTGTTAGGATATCCCACCCCAGGGGAGCCAGATAGGATCAATCCAAAAAGGTCTGTTTTGTGTTTAGGTGGTCCAGCAAACAGAGACTGAATTGAGTGTGTGCACTTCTTGCCAACAGCTCTTCTGCAGTCTCTTTTTTCCTGGACACACTATTATATGCGGCACTCCTCTGCCACTCGTATTCTACCCTGGGTCTCTGTGGACTGGGTTCCTGTCCCTGGAAATGCATGGGGTTCTAACTCTCTGCTGTGGGTGGCTCTATGGTCTGCATCCGCGGCAGGCGGGACCTGGGCTGTGCTGCCTCTGTGACTATTAACCTGCACTGGACTGGGTGAGGGTAAGGGGTCCAGACTGGCAGGTCCAGGACTTATATCTCCTACCTGTTTGGGGTGTGCTTTTTTTTTTTTTTCCTTTTTCTTCAATTCAGTGTTTGTGGAGTCCTTCTCCAGTCTCTATCTTCCTCCAGAGTTCCAAACATGTGGGATTTGTCCTTTTATTAGTTGATTCTAAGGGGAGACTTTTCTAGGGGATATCTTACATTGCTATGTTGATGACATCACCTCCGGAATTCTGTGAAAATGGCCCCAGATGTCCTAGAGCCATAAGTGCCTCCCCTGTGGGTTTGTGAGGTCTTCACCTGAGTGACTTAAATTTTAACTAGTCTCCCACTCTGATCCGGTTCTCCAAATATAATAGTTGTCAGAGTGATTGTATTAGTCAGGGTTCTCTCGGGAAACAGAATCAGCAGGAGATATCTGTGAATAATATGGAACTCTAAAAGAGTCTCTCACGCGACCGTGGGGACTCACAAGTCCAGGTTCCTCAGGCAAGCTGCAAACCAGGGGCTCCGATGAAAGCCCGATGAAAGGTCGTTGATGAGTCTCTGGGAGAAGTTGCCTGTCCAACGACGAGCTGGGAAATTCTCCCTGAATGTTGAAATCACTTCCACTTTTAAGTCATTCAACTGATTGGGTAAAAGCACCACCCATTGATAATGTAATCTCCCTGATTGATGCAGATGTAATCAGCCATCCACGCAGTAAACTCACTGGTGATTGAAGTCCATAAATGCTCTTGTATTACAATTAGCCCAGTGCTTGCTGGAACAAACACCTGGACACAACTACCTGGCCGAGTTGACACATTAGCCTAACCATCACAGTGATCTTGCTAAAATGAAATCTGATCACTTCCCCTGTTCAAATCCTTTCAGTGGCTTTCCTAGTCCTTCATAGAAAACTCAAATTCTTCATGTCCCACCCTCCTTCCCCTTCTTGTAGCTTCATTCCTTACCATTAGCCTATGTGGTTTCCTCTCTGGCAATATTCTTTCCCCTTTCCCGCCTCCCTCTTTCACTTCCCCTTGTTAACTCCCACTCTTTATTCAGATTTCAGTCTTCCCTAACCCCCCAAATCAGATTCCCCATTACATACCTTCATCAGATACAGTGGAATGAAAACTTAACTTTTCTGTCATTGATCATAGGCTAGGTATTCTCCTGACATTCTGGAATACAGTGATCCGTTTGTCTCCACTGTCTAGGGAGTCAGTGAAAGAGCTTTTGTGCCAGTGGACACAGCACTTCCAAACTAGAGTAAGTTGGTTAGGCTTTGCCATGGTTTTGCATATGGCAGGGAAACTGGTTCAGAAAAGAGGCAGGGCTGAAAAGAATAAGAGTAATATGAAAGTTAGGACTAAAGGAGCGTACCCATGTCAGGTATAATGGCCTTTTCACTAGTTCGAGACAGAGTAGTGTCTGTTGCAGCATGTATCACCCTTTGGGGTCCAGTCCTATTCAACCTACTGAAACTGGATCTTGAGATGAGGTTGGAGTGGAAAACACCAACTATTCTGAAAAAGTCTCCCTAGGACACTTTTTTGTTTCACAGACCGCTTTGCCAGCCAGGTGAAAATCTCAGACCCTCTACCAAGTCCACATTATATCGCGTATTATTTAATAAATATATCACACTCGCACCAACACATCCCCACGTGAATAATGTTTGTTTTTTTTAAAGATTTATTTATTTACTTTATTTATTCCCATGGATGTGGCTTAAGCAGTTAAGTGCCTGCCTCCCACATGAGAGGTACCGGGTTCAGTTCCCAGGGCCTCCTAAAGAACAGACAAACAACAAGCAGGGAGGCAGATGTGGCTCAAGCGACTGAGCTCCGGTCTACCACATAGGAGGTCTGGGGTTCGAGTCCAGAGGCCTCATGGTGAAAGGCAAGCTGGCCCGAGTGGAGTGCTGGCCCACACGGGGAGAGCTGGCACTGCAAGATAATACAACAACAACAAAAAAGAGACACAGAAGAGAGCCACATCCGCTCCCTTATTGATATTCTTCAAGGCTTAAAACTTAAAGGTTACAAGCACAGATTTCAGAGTCAGATTAACCTGACTACTATTTGAGTGATGCTGGGTAAGTTATTTTGTTTCTATAAACCCACTGCAAAGAAGTGATGTGAAGATCAAGAATACACAGGTCACCTGGTCTCAATAGTACATATCACAGTGTGCATCCAGAGCACCTTGTTAAAACACAGGTTATGAGTTCCATCCTCAGAATTATTTATGATTCAGTAGGTCTAGGATGGGGGTTGGAGAATTTTCATTTCTATCAAGTTCCCCGATGATGGACGGCTGTTCAGTTTGTGAATCACTGACCTAGCACATAGTGAGGATCCAATAACAGGATACTTTGATACCGAATAAAGTGCTTTCTCTTTCCCCCTGAGGAAGTTCTCAGCTGGTTACAACTTGCTATACGGCCTTAGAAAATCATTTCTCTTTTCTGGGTCACAGGACTCACGTCTACCAAAAGAGGGCTGCTGGGCAAAATGACAAGCTAAATTATTACAGGAAAGAGTTCCATATCCTGAACAAGATCCAACAAAACGTGCAGGGTTAAGGGAAGAAAATGAGTAAGGACTCCCGGGGAGCAAAGTCTGGACTCAGCAAGAGAGCGGAGCACAAGGCCGCCGCAGAAAAGGCAGTGCCGCTGCCTGTGGGGAGAAACCGGCGCAATGGGCGACACTCACGCGCAACCTCTGCTTTCTCCTCAGATGCAGCTCCCGTCTCCACAGCGCCTCCTCGCGCTCGTGTCCCCTCTCCTGCCAAGCCTGTCCCTTCCCTCTCGCCCTACTGCGAGTCTGGCGGAAGGTGACCATCACTTCCGCGGCGCACACAGCGCCTGCGCGGTGTCGACGGCCGTTCTGGCGCTCGGGCGGCTGCGAGGCCGCCGATTGGCTGCGTGAGCACGTCAGCGGGAGGCCGCGCGGGGCCTCCTGCCCCTCCCCCCTGGCTCCCGGGCTCGGCAGAGCGAGCAGAGTCTGGCCGGCTTGGCCGAGTCGGAGCGGCCGCAGCGCGCCTGCCGGCCTGGCCGCTTACCTGTGGCTGCTGCCGCCCTCCGCGCCCTGACCCGCGGCTCCGGACCCCGACTGTCTGACTCGGCCCGCGCGCCCCAGGCCGGGCCCGGGCGGCGCGGTGGGAGGATGAGCGGCGGGCGGCGGAAGGAGGAGCCGTCTCAGCCGCAGCTGGCCAACGGGGCCCTCAAAGTCTCAGTCTGGAGCAAGGTGCTGCGGAGCGACGCGGCCTGGGAGGACAAGGTGCGGCGGGGCCTGGCGAGGGCTTACATTCGAGGAGCCGATTGGGACTGGAAGACGAACGGGCTCGGGCCTGCTCCTGTCCCCACCCGGGTGCCACCGAATGTTGGAGGTGGGGGCGGGGGGACAGGGTCGAGCCAGCTTGGTGGGCCCAGGCCTGACAGCTGGGCTCAGGCCTCACGGCAAGGGAGAGGTCGCTGGGTCTTGCGGGGAGCAGCGAGAATGGTGCAGAGGAGTTGCCCCCAGCGGGCAGGGCATGCGCCCGAACACGGGATGAGTGAGCTGAATTCAGCTCTGCCTCCGCCCTTTACTAATTGTAGGATTTTGAGTAAGTTCCTTATTTTTTCGAGCTACCTATTTTATAGAGTCTTTAGCATGAACAGCAATGGTAATAGACATCTACTGTGTCCTTTCCATGTGTCCGGTGCTCTCCATACATTATCTCATTTAAATCTCATAAGTGGTGCATTACAGCGTTTAGCGGATAATGAGGCGCACCAGTAGTGAACTGCTCTTGCTTTACTGTAGAATGAGAAAGACCGAATTCCCTAAGAAGTGTTAGTTGAGAGAGGAGACTGAGACCACCTAGAAGGGTGTGTATGTGTGTAATGTTTTAGGGCTTCAGGATGTCCTTAATCTGCTCCATGATCTGTAAGAAACCATCAGAAACAGCCTGATTCCGGGAACTTGCAATCTCCCTTATTTTTCTGGATTGCAGAAGTGGGTTTCTGTTCCTGGAGTTCCTGTAAGGGCGGATTGGATCCACTTCCTGAAGGTGCCCTTGTCCTGCCCCCAGCCCTGCCCCCAACCCTCAACCGCCGCCCAGCTCTTGCAAAACCTTCTGTCCCTTTCTGATCTGCTGTGTCATTTCTTTCTTTTCGTGTGTAAGGATGGTTTCTGGAATCTAGGGCAGGTCAGAAACCTGAGTCTTTCATGTCTTTCTATGAAATTTAGATGTGCTGGCACCTGCCTCCAGCACTTTTGTTTCTAGTCCTTTCTCTCCTCTGTGACTCAGAATTCAGCAGGTAGGGAGATGGTGCTGAGTGGGTTAACAGTCAGCCCTTCTGCTTGGGGACAGTTAGTCTAGGTCTTCCCTGGTGAGATAAGAGCTGTCTCTGGTCAGTAGCACAGTAACTACCACAGCCATTTCACTTATGCAACTTTTTTGAAAAAGCAAGTGACTTCTCTAAAATTTTGATTTAGAGCACTCTGGGAGCCATCATTTAAGATGACTAACTATATAGATTTCTACCGTATTTTAGTATAAACAAGAGGTGCTGCATGACAGAAGTTTGAGGAAAATATACAGGGACAAACTTAATTCATTTTCTTGATTTTATATTCTCCCATAATTCAAAACTACTATGATTCCATTTTAGAGGTGAGACCCGATGTTGGCAAGTGCATAGTTTGAGAGCCACGTACCTTTGCTTTTGGGGAAAAGTTTCCTGAAGATGTGTTTATCAGAAATCTTTTCTGTTCCTTCCCTACTATAAGAAGCTTTCCTGTAGTACCCATGCAGATAATACATGCTGGTGCATTAAGTGGCTTTATCTGTTTTTTACAGGATGAATTTTTAGATGTGATCTACTGGTTCCGACAGATCATTGCTGTGGTCTTGGGTGTCATTTGGGGAGTGTTGCCATTGCGAGGTTTCTTGGGAATAGCAGGGTAAGTCTTGGGTTTCTTTCATGTCCATGGTATTGTTTCTTTTCAGATAGAGAATTATTTTCCTCTCCTGGAAAATTGCTGCTTTGGAGGGTTTTTGTTTTGTTTTGTTTTGGTTTGGTTTTTGTCTTTAATGGAATGACTAAAGCAAAGGATTGGCCCCATGATGCACTCCTGGGTCTGGAGCAGCACTTCTCAGTTTCTCAGGCCTAGGAGCATAAAGGCTGGGCCAGACCATTCATTCCTAGGTGTAAAGTGGCCTCATGCTAGAAGCCACCACATCACCTGTTGGTGGCAGGCTCTCATGTGCTGAAACATGGCTTTGGCAGAGTTGTTTCAGGTCCCTACTTTTTTCCCCCTAAAAAAACCAAAATGCATTTATTTAATTAATACATTCATCACAAGGGCTCAACAGAGACTTAATTTAAAAAACAGAAACAAAACCAAAAATGATACCACCTAGGTAGAAGGAAAGTACAGACCTTCAAAGGAAAAAATAAAAAGATAACAGAGAGGCTGAACAGTCCGGGTCAGGGCTCTTGGCTGAAGACTTGCTTTGAGTAGGTCTCTTGCAGGTACTTCTTAAAGGCGGCGGGGGTTTTCCAGAACTCGGCAGCATGTGTGTTCAAACGGCTATGGTTGGGGGTGGATGTGGCTCAAATGGTTGGGCATCCGTCTGCCATATGGAGGGATCTGGGTTTGATCCCCGGGACCTCCTGATAAAATTAGAACAGTATGTGTATGGAAGGCGCATGGGCTGTCAGGCTCTGTGTGCCGGTGAGCCGCCAGGCCCTGGGAGCCATGCAGCAGGATGATGACGTAACAGGGGAGAGACAAAACAAGATGCTCCGAAAGCTCTGAAAACCAGGAACCTAGGTGGCACAGGTGGCGGGACACCTCTCTCCTACGTCGGCGGTCTCCAGGATCAAATCCTGGTGAAGACTGGAGGAGGAGGATGAGAAGAGATGGCAGGAAACAGACACAGAGAATTGCCCAGCGAATGGACACAGAACAGCGAATGGGGAGGGAGGGGTTTAAGATGGATAGAGTAAATAATAAATGAATCTTAAAAAAAAAAAAAAAAATACAATTGATTAAAAAAAAACAAAACAAAAAAACAGCTATGGTTGTTGGGTTTTCCCAGCAGGCTCTGGGTGGAGAAGAGGATGGTCCTGATGTCATACAAGGTGGTAGGTCCCTGCTTTTTAAAAGGGGTCAAAGAGTAGGAGGTTGGGCCCTCCACATTTTACTGTGCTCCTGTGGACATTGGCTGCACAATTGACACCAGACCCTGGTCAGCTGTTGACAGGCCACTGAAAGTGAGTCCATGTGCCCACCAGATTGAATGAAAAAGATATGTGGGAGTTGTCTCGGGATAATGAACAAGCTATCATGGCTTTTTATCTTTTCTCACAGGGAATACAAACTGTGACCGTCTCCCATGTATAAGTCATATTAATAGTTTTAGGGGTGATCACAGCTCTTATTTTTCCCTTACTCTAGGGCAAAAAGGCTGAACTAATTTCAGATCCATTTTTGTTGCCTCTTTTCTCAGAAGGTAACCCAAAAGAAATGTGTAGTTCTTCTCCTAACTAAAAAAAGTTTTTTGTTTTTTTTTTTTACCTGGAGGTCCTGGGGATCGAACCCGGGTCCTTCCATATGGGAGACGGATGCCCAACCATTTGAGCCACATCCATCCCCCTAAAAAAAGTTTTTTGATATACGATACTAAGCAAAGCCTTTGTATGAGAAACATTCGATAAGAGTATGTGCCCTACCTAACCTTTACAGCGTGGGCACTTGATGAGGACTGATTGGTGGTGGTGTGGCACAGGACCTAGAGTTCATAGACGTCTTCCCAGGTTGGAGATGGTATATAGATAAATTTTTAGAATATGCTTACCCCATTTGAGCTTTCTATGAGAGAAAAGGTGGACAACTGATTGAAAATGTTAGTATGAAAATGCCAGAGGAAGGTGGAGGGCAACCTAAGGACAAGAGGGTATTTTTTTTTTTTTTTTTTTTTTTTTTTTTTTACCAGGAGGTCCCAGGGATCGAACCCCATATGGGAGACGGACGCCCAACCAGTTGAGCCACATCCGACCCCTAAGAGGGTATTTTTCATTTCCCCAAACCTACTTGTCTGGGAGAGGGCTGGCTCAGAGCCCTCCCATCTGTCTGGTCTTGTGAGATTCTTTAAAGGAGTTCTCTGAAGTTGCCCCACCTGGGAGTGATATAGCAAGGACTAGAGCTAGTAGAGCTAGTTCAGTATCCTTTCCACTGTCAAGTGAGTTAAGCTGCCCAAACAGACATTTTCCCCGCCCCCTTAAATAGAATTCTCCAGATTCAAGTTCCAGCTCTGCTATATATAATCTTGGGCTCATCTCTCTAAGCCTCAGTCTCCTCATCAGTAAAATGGGGATAATAAAGAATACCTTCCTCACAGGATTGACGTGTGAATTAAATGAAATAATAAGTAATTTGCTAAATGTAGTGTACATCATAGGTGCTCCATAAATGGCTCACTGCAACTACAGCATATGGTTAGCTTTATAAAGCATGGTAAAATATGGCTGTAGAGAAAACAGGAAATGGGAGGTTTGGGAGTGACTTCATCTTGGAAAGGGTCACTCTTGGTATATAGTCCTTCTTTCTCATGGCTGCCTATATTCTGGAGTTCAGTTCCACCCTGTCCTGCCAGAGCTAGTTTGTCTCACTCCACATGAGTTCCTTCTCCCCTACTCTTAGGGCCCAAGGACTTTGATTTTTCTGTGTTCTCTCCTCCATCTCTCTGACCCAGCTGCCTGGGTTGAGATCTGGTGACCCTCTCCTCTCTATTGTCTTGGCCAGAACTGGAAGGGGAAGGCCTTGACTGAGGAGAACCACCTTTCATCCAATCCCAACTTGCTTCTCTTTGTTTCATGATGGTGTAGCCTCCAGTTAGGGCCTATTAAGGAAAACCATAATTTCCTAGAGTCTTGTTGTTTATGATTGTTGTTAAGAACTGAGTGTTTGCCATGGTTTTGCCATATCAGAGAGGAAACCATCCACTCCCTCTTGCCTCCCTGTCTCTCTCATAGAGCTTGGCACATGATTAATAGGTGCTCAGTGAATGCTTGTTAATTACTACTTTTTTAACTGAAATGAATTCTCATTGACCCCCTGAAAACAAGGTCATACATTGCTGTTGGTGTGTAGCTTTCCAGCCCTGAAGTCAGGGTGTTTGCTAGGGATTCATTCTTTTGTTAAAATTCTTCCTGAATTTTTTCGGATAGAATTTTTAAAAACCCATTTGAAGCTCAGACTTTTCATTGTCCTTCCCCACCCCCACTCTAGCATGTTCACTTTTCTATGTAGTTCCCTACCTCATTTACAGTATAGAAAGTATGCCTATCCCTAAAGTTCAGTTTGAGCTCTTCTGGTCCTTTCCTGATGACCATCCCAACATTACCTTTGCTTCTGTGGTTTCACTTTCTACTTAGTTTTGTAAGCTCTGGAAGGCAGAGCCTAATGTCAGCTTTATTTCTCCCTAGTTCTTAGTCCTGCACTTGATGGGAAATCAGTGGCTGGGTTGTACTTTGGTTGGCTTATTGATGCCACTATTCTTTTTATCAAGCCAAGGTACCGGTATACCAGGTGATTCTCATCAACAAGTTTTGCATTTGAGGAGATAATACATCATACTTAGTGTTCAGCTGGTGGGACTACAAACCGGTGGGGCAAGGTAATGATGACCGAGTCCCAGAACTATGAATATACAGGCTGTCGTGCTCCCAGGCCTGCGTGTCAGGTGCTGTGTTCAGCAGACACTCAAACCCTGCCTTGGGTGGTGAGTTGAACCCGGGGCATCTAGCCACCCTTCATCACTAAACTTCAAGGCCATGGTCCAAGCTGATTCCCCTCTTTCCTCTCTCATTGCTTTGTTCAAGCTTTGATTCTGCCCTTAAATCTCTCTCTGTCACCCCCACTCCCTTTCCACATCTCACTAAAGCAACCACTTTTACAACAGAAGACTCTTGGTGAGTTTCCAGGCATTCTCTAACCCTAGCCATCTTCTGGGCCTCAGAGTGACATTTCCAGCTTCCATTAGTAGTCTTCATCTAGAATCACTAAGTCAGTCTGTCTGAAATGAGACTCCTGCCAGAGAAGGGGTAGTCAGATTTGGCTGGTTCCCAAGATTTCTGGCAGAAGAAAATGTGACCACAGCAGGACCAAGCCAAGGTCTGAACTTTGTTGGAAATCCTTCCATAAAAAAGCCTTCTCTTTTTCCTGAGTCCCTTCTTGCATTACTGGAACCATTGTACTCTAAATCCCTGTCCTCAAACTTTATTTATTATTTTTTTTAGTTTCCTCGTTGCTAAAGCAAATACCATGCAATGGGTTGGTCTAAAGAAAGGGAATTTATTGGCTCACAGTTTTGAGGCTAGGAGAAATCCACAATCAAGGCATCTATCTTCAAGGCAATGCTTTCTCCCAGATGACCGTGGCATTTTGGGGCTGGCTTCCAGCGATCCTTGGTCCTTGGCTTTTCTGTCACATGGCAGTATACATGGTGGCCTCTTCTGGCTTTTTCCTTCTCCAGGTTCCATTGACTTTCTGCTTCTGGCTGCTACCTCTGACTTTCTCTCTCTATGACCTTCCCTATTAGGCCTTCAGTAAGAAGATTAAGACCCATCACAATTCAGCTGGACCACACCTTAACTGAAGCAACTTCATCAAAAGGTCCTCTTTACATTGGGTTCTCATGCATAGAAGTTTAAGAACATATTTTTCTGGGGTTCATAGCTCCAAACTATCACGGTTTTCATGTCCTGAAATATGAATGCAGGTCTAAACAGTCTCTTGGCTTCTGTTCTGCCCACTCTTGAGATCCTGTACAGCAGTCTCACCACTTGAAAACCAGACTTAAAAGTATACCCCAGCCCATGGCCACCTAGCTCAGATAGACTCAGGGTCTCACACCCCTCCACCCTTACAGATTTACCCTCCTCGGTATCACCATACTGCCCTCCTGTACGCCAGCCCACACTCATCCACTGGGAGGAAACCAGCTTTCTTTGCTTTTTCCCATCTCATCCTTCAGAAGGGATGTGATATAAGGCCGACAGCTCCCCCACTAGATTATATGCAGTAACTGGGAAAGTCACAAAGAAGTCTTGACCACTTTAAGAAAATTACTTGTACATGATGACCATGCCGTCTATAGAGCAGGATAATGTGTTCCTGTTTTCACTGCATTCTGATTCCTGTATTAGCCAAGTAGTACATTAGATGGGTTAAAGACCTTCATAGGGATACTCACAAACAGCTAGTTTCAATTCCACTCTCATTGCTATTTTTAAGTCCCCTAATAGATGGTGAGCTGAGGGCAGGAACTCTCCTGTTCACCTCTATATTAAATGCAATAACAGACAGTAGACATCCTGAAATTTTCTGTTGGGAATTATGGAGGGAGCTGTTGCTTGCTCAACTAGGCTGTGAAGAAGCAATTTAACATGTGTTTGTCCCATGACCATCCTCCATCCCTGCCCCAGCTAGAGCTTCTTGGAGGCCTGTATCAAGGCATTGGTCCTGTTTGGGATAGCTTACTCAGCAGCCATTCTAGTTTGCCATACATCAAGGGGGCTTGGAGAACTTCTCTGTGTATTCCTTTTGCCTTTACTGGACAACTAAAAAGAATTCCTCCTTTGAGTCACTATCTCAGCTATCTGGGCAGTTGCATTGAAGACCTAGGTATTTTTATGTTTTGTTTCACTTGCCTTCATATTAATCTTCAGGCTCCCCATTTTACCCCCTGCCTGGTGAGAGAAGACACACATCCAAACAATTAGTTGTGGAACACAGTGAGGGCCCTGATAGATATGGGCAGTGTTGGTGGGAGGTCTGAGCTTATTGTTTTTGTTTGGTGCTTGTTTCCCTCCCTCCAGATTCTGCCTGATCAATGCAGGAGTTCTGTACCTCTACTTCAGCAACTACCTACAGATAGATGAGGAAGAATATGGTGGTACGTGGGAGCTCACAAAAGAAGGGTTTATGACATCTTTTGCCTTGTTCATGGTATGTTAGCTGATTGTTTTGCAACAAGTACTGTTCTTTTTATGACTGTCAAAAGGCTCCTAAGGGGGAGCAGATTAGCTCAGTGGTTGAGCACCTGCTTCCCATGTACGAGGTCCAGGGTTCAATCCCCAGTATCGCCTTTTTTAAAAAAAATGTAATATATATTTATATTGAAGTATACCATTCATACATGAACATACATAATAAGTGTATGGTAAAGTTGTAAACTTACAAAATAAACATTAAAATTGTAAAACATTTAGAAATATGTTCATAGCAGCATTATTCTTTTTTTTTTTTTTTTTTAACCGGGAGGTCCCAGGGATCAAACCCGGGTCCCTCCATATGGGAGACGGACAACCAACCATTTGAGCCACATCCATTCCCAGCATTATTCTTAATAGCTAAAATGTGGAAACAACAAATGTCCATCAACTAATGAATGGATGAACAAAATATGGTCTAGCCGTACCATTTGGCTCATTAGAAAGACTGAAGTACTGATACATGCTATAACATGGATGAACTTTGAAAACATTATGCTAAATGAAAGAAGCCAGTCATAACATACCACACATTGTATGATTCCATTTATATGAAATGTATATTTATTTATTTATTTGAGGTACTGGGGCCAGGGATTGAACCTGGGATCTCCCATGTGGGAGGCGGATGCTCAACGCTTGAACCCACATCCACTCCTGAAATGTTTAGAATAAGCAAATCCATAAAGACAGAGTAGATTAGTGGATGAGAGTGGCTGAGGTTAATGAGGCATAACTGCTAATGGGTACAGGGTGATGAAAATGTTCTGGAATTAGTGATGTTTGCCCAACTCTGTGAATATACTAAAAAACCACTGAATTGTGCACTTTGAAAGGGTGAAATTTATGGTATGTGAATTATATCTCACGTTACTTAAAAATTATACATATACACATACCCTTATATACCCAGATCCTAGCCCAAACCAATTTAAAAAATCAGAATCTCTGACCAATAAAATATCAGAATCTCTGAGCAGTGAAGACTGGGAAGAATCTATCTATACTTCTATAATATCCATTAGAAGGTCTGCAGAAGTTCCAATGGACAGGCAGGTTTGAGAACCACTGCTTTATTTGATATGGAGCTGATGGGGTATGGTGGTGTTTTGTTTTCAAATTTGTCTCTAACCCTAACACCTGCTAGCAGTATAGTCTTCTTTACCTGTATCATTTCCACATCTATAACTCCAGACCCTGGGACTCAGATTGCTCTGTGTGGTGGGGGTTGGGGAAGAGGTTTGTTCCTAGGCCCTGTCACAGGTTGATTTCAGTGAAATACCTGAGGCCTCCAAGCAGATGGTGTGTTGACTAGCCTTTGGGAAGCCCATCGTGTACACATTCTTATCTGACGGTTTTATTTTTTGCAATGAGGGCCTAAAAAAGCCGCTGTTGACCTATAAACATTGCTTTTCTCCCCTCTAGGTCATTTGGATCATCTTTTATACTGCCATCCATTATGACTGATGGTGGATAGCCCTCAACTGCTCCCTGTCCAGTCCAAAGGACTTCCTTACAGCACAGAAACATGATTGTAGGGGTACTGCAGTCACGTGGAGCCTAGAAGACCCATGTTTCCTGGACCGAGAATCAGTGTGCTGGGCAGCACAGTGTTTTCTGCAAGGATTGTGCCCTGAAACTTTTTAAAAGCACTATCCTCCTTTTGGGAAGCGTTTCTGAATGGTCTATCACCAACCATTTCTTGGATACCCGTCACTAAACACCTGTTTGCTTATTGGAACTGGTCGTTTAATTTGATGCACCTCTGGATCCGGATGAAACATTAAATTGTCTCACTCTTCATCAAGTGTACAGTTTTTAAACTATCAGTGGCATTTCAAGTCTGAAAACAGTATGGCAATACCTGCGTGGTCCATAGCACAGTATAAACAGCATCTAATAATAGTGTTCATTGTAGAATGTTTTCAGATACTTGAATAAATCAAATCTTTAACTGAGTACCTGTTGCTCATACGTGGTAATGCCTTTCTCACCCCATTCTAGCCCCACAACTCCTTAGGATGACAAAAGGTGATGTTCTCCAACCCCATCCTTTCTTCCCCTCTCTTAGAAGCTCCAGCCAGGCCTTTTCTCTTTAGGGGGTGGGGGGACAGGAAAGTCAGGGGCTCCTGTTGGGGTATGCTGTGGCCTTGGCTTTGTGGAGAGAGGGCTTATCACCTTCTCATACCCCAGGACCTTTGACCAAATCTCTGCACACAGGTGTCAAGCTTGGCTGTGCTTTGGATCTCAGGCCCTGCGCAGCACAAAGATGCAGCTGGTCTCACTGCAGTGAGCTAGGCTCAAAGGGTGTCATTCTCCATTTGTCCACGAGGTGGCAAGACCAGTGTTGCCAGGAGAGCCTGGCAGGTTCAAATGATAAGCCACAAAATGAAACTATGAGAGTGGGACTGTTGCAAGAAAGGGCTTGATGGGGGCATTTGAGGACCTGGACTGTCAGAAGTCCTCTGCTCTGGGGATCAGATAGTATCTGGACAGCTCAGGCCATGCTGCTAGAGATCAGCTACCTGTCCCCTCTGCATCTCCCTTCTAAGCCATTGTCCTACATTCCAAGGTGTGTTCTGAGTGAGATTTGTAAATTTTCTTAAAATGATTTCTTTTTTCTCCTTGATGCTAGTGGTGGTTTCTGCCCTTTGATTGGGGCTATAGCAGTGAGGGTGTAGAATGGGATTCAATAGGCAAGGGACGAGGACAGTGCTGAAAACTCCGAACTGGTCAGACTTTAGGGGAGTTTGCACCTTTGGAGCCCTGCTCTCACCCGATCTGCTCTCAGGGATTGGAGGTTGGGGGTGGGGTCATGGCACTGGGAGGAAGTAACTTCTTAGGGCAGAGGAAGGCAGGAACAGAGGACACAGGCAGGGCCCTGGCTGCACCTCTGCCCCAGTGTTGCCCTTGCACAGTGCATAGCCTTGGCCGCCAGGATACTCGGTTGAGTGGCGTTGGAGTTCTAGGTGCTGCATCCTCAGTTCCCCTTTCGGCCTCTGCTTTGGGCCTTGGCATCATCCAAGGAGAGGTCCTCAGTCAGGCTGATGTAGGAGCTGAGGGCCTCCCGGAGCCCCTCACTGAGGAGAGATGCCTCGCCTGTGGAAGATGCCTCTGAAAACAGGAGGGATCTATGGAAAGGAGGAAAGAGCTGGATCACGGAGCCTCATTCCATCTTGCCTGCACTCACCACAGTTTACTGTCCTCAAACCTATCTTAAAATCACTCCTGAAAAGTTGAGTGGCTTCCCTTTCCCATCACATCAAGCCCCAGCTTGACTTTTCTTCTCAGGACCCAGCATTCAGCTATACCCCATCTCACCTGATGTCCTTCACTCCCATTTCTCCCCAAAAGTCTCTACAGATCTGCTGAGCCTGGGACTGGGCTCCAGAAGATCAGTCAATACTCAATGGCTCCCAGATGTCCCTGAGAAGGTCAGGCCCACTCTGTGTCCCCAGGGGCAGCGTCTTACTCTGTCTCACCTTTGTGTTCCAGGAGTTCCCTCACCTGTCCAGCTCTTTCCAGTTGAGTGGTGTCCTCTGCACAGTTACAGGTAGAGGTATGGCCTTGCCAGGGAGTGGGCTTGCCCTCAGCAGGGCACAGGGCTCCTTGAGGAGGCAGCAGATGTCATCCGCCAGCTCTGAGGAAGAGACCTGGGCCCTTGACATTGCTGCCACCAGCTCTGCTTTAGCTCCCAATACCCCCAACCCTCACCCTTACAGTTCCACACTTGGGGACATGTTCACAAAAGTTAATGACACATGAGTCCCAAGCTGTTGGCTTCGTGGAGGCTGAGATGCAGTCAAAGGTCATTCTGCGCTAGGTTTTGGGAGATCTGATCCACTATGTAACTGAATGAGTTGATGGGCCTCTTTGAGCCCGTTTCTGTCTAGGAAAGTGCTCTGGGAAGAAGAAAGCTAAGGAATGCGCATCCTCTACTCTAGTACTGTCAGTTAGTCTGTAGACTAACTCTCCAGAAAACCCCCGATCTGTTTTCCTAGGAATGGTCCTTTCTCTCTGCCCCGACACTGTGCGCTGGTGCCTGCATTCTCCAGTGTCTGTTAAGGGACAGGCACCAGAAAAGGCTCAGAGGAATCAGAAGTCAATCCCACAACAGCAACAGCTCTGGGCCTAGTGCCTGAGGAGAGAACTCTACCTGCTTTTGGGGGCTTTGACTCAGAGCCACAATGATGGGAGTGGCCTGGTCCAGACATCTGGGACACTGACGTTGAGAAGATGGGGAAGTACTGGCAGGAGGTCTGTGTGGAGAATGGTGGTGTCTGTTTGGCTCCTGTCAGGGAAGGGGACGAAGGCAGGGCTTCCAGCCTATGTTTCTTGGCACAAGGACTGGCATAAAGATGGGGGGAGACTCCTTTTCTGTTAGATACTCCCCAGCAGGTACAGTAACTAACGGCATAATTGTCTGCCGCCCCCTGCCCCCATCCCCATTCCAGTCTACTCTCATGGAAGCAGGGAAATACCATACCAGAGTAGTGGTCCACCAGGGCCTGGAGTGAGGGAAAGGTGAGGCGCGGCGAGATGTACAGCCAACCATTGTCAAGGCGCTGGATCCTGTAGTGTCTGATCCGGTCCCAGGATGCAGGACAGCTGAGTCGAACTGACAGGGAGTAACAGCCTGAGGAGAAAAGGGGCCAGGGGCAAGACAGAGGTCACGCTGGCACCCAGCCCTGCTCAGGTTGGGGGAATGAAGAGCTATGGCCAGAGAGAGTGGCCACAGGGCCCTTACAGAAAGGAAGTGGTCGGGAAGGACAAAGACTTGTTCTCCTGAGTATAATTAATAACATTAATGATAGATTAGTGAGGCTTCTGTGAAGATGAAATGCGATCGTGCACATAAAGCCCTCAGTACGGGGCCTGGCACCATAGTCAACATTCAGTATTAGCTGTTTATTATAAAGACTCAAGTGGCAAAAGTGTTAGAAGGTGAAAATGTATCAGCAGACACTGGCAAGGATGGAGAGAAATAGGAACTCTCTTACCCTTCTGGCAGAAGGACAAATTAGTACAACCCACTTTGGAAAAGTTTGTCATTAGTAGCATTAACTAGTCAAATTAAACATACCTTACAATCCTGCAGTTCTAATAGAAATACAAACAAGTATTACATGCAAACAGTAATTAAAACAGCTGGGGTAGCTATACTAATATTAGATAAAATAAACTTTCTATCTAAAAACTGTTACAGGGAAGCGGCTGTGGCTCAATCAGTAGGGCTCCCGTTTACCATATGGGAGGCCCCGGGTTCGGTTCCCGGGGCCTCCTGGTGAAGGCAAGCCCGCCTGCACGGCGTGGTTAGCTGACCCAGCGAGCACAAGTAGCAAGGGGGGGATAGATGAATAAATAAATAAAATCTTTAAAAAAATAAAAAAATAAATAAAATAAAAATAAAAATTGTTACAGAAAGGACACTATATATTGATAAAAGGGCCAATTCATTAAAGATTTAACAATTATACACACACACACACACACACATATATATATATATACCTAACAGCAGAACTCTAAAATATATGAAGCAAACATTGAAAGATTTGAAGGGGAAATATATGGTTCTACACAAAGAGTAGGAGACTTAAAAACACCATTTTCAATAATGGATAGAACATCTAGACATGATCAGATGATCAATAAGGAAATCGAAGACTGGAATGATCCTATAATAAACCAACTAGATCTAACAATCATATAGAAACCCTCACCCAACAACAGAACACACATTCTTCTTGAGTGTACCTAGATCATTCTCCAGGACAGACCATATGTTAGGTCACAAAACAAGACTCAGTAAATTTAAAAAGACTGAAATCATAAGGGGGGTTAAGCCAAGATGGAGGCAGAGTAAGGATCTCCAAGAGTCAGTTCATCCTACAGGGCAGTTAGTAAGCACCCAGAGCTATCTAAAGCACCTGCTTGGGGGCCCCAGGAGACCAGAAGAGCATCCTGCAGCATCCTTGAAAGTATGGAAGGAGGAGATGCCCATCCACAGAGAAGATTCGTGAGTAGAGCCCTCCACGCTGCGGAGACGCTGCAAGCTGCCTCTGGAGCTGTTCCGTGGCTGGAGTTGGAAACTCCATTTCCCAAAAACGGGGGAGGACGAGAGGGTTGGGCACCAACTTCAGCTACTGATTAGTAAATTCTGCCGGCTAAAGTATAACCCTAAGAACAGCTAAAGTTTGAAACTGTCCAAGTCAGAAAGAGGCCGGTAGCCGCCATCTTAACTCCACACCTGACACGAAGGGAAGCGGGGCTGACTGAAAATCAGGGTGCTGGTAGGGACCGGCTTCTTTCCACCCAGATTGGATTGAAGCTCTAGTCTAAACCTCAGCCTCACCTCCGGCAGGGAGGAAGTTGGGGGGATCTGCGCCAGCCTCTGTAGGAAAATACCGGCCATGCCACAGAGGCCAGTGCCCATCCTACTCTAGCGGCGCAAGCCACCTCAGGAGCTATTCCATGGCTGCAGTTAGAAGCTCCATTTCCCATAAATGGGGGAGGAAAAGACTGTTGTCAACCGACTTCAGCTATTGATGGGTGGACTCAGCTAAAGTATAATCCTAGGAACAGCTAGGGTTTGAACCTGTCCAAGTTGGAAAGAGGCCGGTAGCTGCCATTTTGACTCTGCCCCCAGCATGAGGGAAGCCAGGCTGACTGAAAATCCAGGGAAGCTAGGGCTTCATTCCACCAAGATCGGATTGCAGCCCTAGCCTAGGCTCCAGCCCCTCCTCAGGTAGGGAGGAAGCTGGCAAGACCTGCACAAGGCTCTCCAGGCATCTGCAGGTGCTTTCGGCTGCACAGACTGAATAGTTGGACACCTGGGGCTGCATCCCTGCACCCCAATAGGATAGGAGAGGAGCTGTGTTACCTTGGCCTCTCCAGGCAACTGCAGGCATTTTTAGCCCACACGAACTGCTTTGTTGAGTGCCTTTGAATCCATCTCCACCGATTCCTCCCCATAGGATAGGAGGGGGCTGGTGTTCCCTCAGCCTCTCAGGGCAACTGCAGGCACTTTTGGCCTGTACAAACCCGACTATTGGGCACCTGTGGCTCCACTCCCACCCCCAATAGGACAAGAGATGGACTGTGTTTGCCCAGCCTCTCTGGGTAACTGCAGGTACTTTTGGCCCATACAGCCTGGACTGGTGGGTACTTGTGGATCCACCCTCAACCCCGACAAGGAAAGGAGGGGACTTGTATTTCCTCAACCTCTCTGGGCAATGGCAGGCACTTTCGGCCTGCACAGAATGGACTGCTGGATACCTGTGGATCCACCCCCACCCTCAATAGGATAGGAGGGGTTTGGTGTCTCCACAGACTCTCCGGGCAACAGAGGGTGCTTTCGGCCTACAAAGACTGAACTGTTGAGTGCCTGTGGATCCAACCCCACTGCCTAATAGGATAGGATGGGACTGGTGTTTCCTCAGACTCTCTGGGCAATGGCAGATACTCTCAGCCTAAAGGGACTGAACTGTTGGGTAGCTGTGGATCCAACCCTACTCCCTAATAGGATAGGAGGTGGCTGGTGTTTACTCAGCCTCTCTGGGCAACGGCGAGTACTTTCAGCCTATAGGGACTGAGTTGTTGGGCTTTGGTGGTTCCATTCCCACCCCCTAAAGGGCAGAAGGGACAGTACTCCCTCAGCCTCCCAGGGCAACTGCAGGTGTATTTGGCCTATACAGATTAGGTTGTTGGGCACTCCAGAGGGTCCATCCCCACCCTCAGTGGGGGAGGTGCTACATCAGTTTACCTGGGCAACCGTGGTCATTTTGGACCCACATGGTTGCTGCCCACAACTGCAGTTCCATTCCAGTCCCAGGTAGGGGAGGAAGGGGTGTGAGTTTTCATCAGTCTCTCTGGGCAGCTACAGACAGTCTTGTCCTGCACAACTTGATTACACATGGCTGCAGCTCTGTCCCTACCCCTGGTAAAGGAGAAAGGTGGGAGAAGCTTCATCAATTCCTGGGGCAACATGGGCAGCTTCAGCCTCCATAGCTTACAGCACCAACTACATTCTTGGCTCCTACTACACAACCAGCAAGGGAGAAAAGACAAGAAAGCCCTAAACTAAAGGGAGAATTTGCACCCAGAATAAATACATCTAGTAAGCCAGATGCAAAGACACCAACAAAAAATTACAATTCATACCAAGAAGCAGGAAGATATGGCCCAGTTAAAGGAACAAGATAAGCCTCCAGATGACATAAAGGAGTTGAGACTACTAATCATAGATGTTCAAACAAATCTTCTTAGTAAATTCAATGAGATGGCTAAAGAGATTAAGGATATTAAGAAGACACTGGGTGAGCACAAAGAAGAATTTGAAAGCATACATAGAAAAATAGCAGATCTTATGGGAATAAAAGGTGTAATAAATGAAATAAAAAATACACTGGAGGCATATAACAGCAGATTTGAGGAGGCAGAAGAAAGGATAGGTGAGCTTAAAGACATGGCCTCTGAAAATGAACACACAAAAGAACAGATGAAGAATAGAATGGAAAAAATTGAACAGGGTCTCAGGGAACTAAATGACAGCAAGAGACATGAAAACGTATGTGTCATGGGTGTCCCAGAAGGAGAAGAGAAAGGAAAAGGGGCAGAAGAAATATTTGAAGAAATAATGTTAGAAAATTTCCCAACTCTATTGCAGGACACAGATATCCATGTGCAAGAAGCATATCATACTCCCATTAGAATAAATCTGAGTGTGCCAACTCCGAGACACATACTAATCAGAATGTCAAATGCTAAAGACAAAGAGAGAACTCTGAGATCAGCAAGTAAAAAGCAATGCATAACATATAAGGGATACCCAATAAGATTAAATGCCGATTTCTCATCAGAAACCATGGAGGCAAAAAGGCAGTGGTATGATATATTTAAGATACTGCAAGAGAAAAACTGCCAGAGACTTTTTCCTACCTTAACAGCCTCCCTCCCAAAGGTCCTAGGAAGCAAGTCTGCAAAGCATTACTGGGTCCAGAGCCCAGATTTGAGCAACTAACAGGGACCATCCTAACGACCCAGAAGAGGTTGAACCAAGTAAATAGTAATAGAACAGCACTAACAAACAGCCTACTGCCACTAAATCCCTATGAGAGAGAAATTGAGTATCTGAGTAAACTCACCATCCTCATGAGATACCTAGACATCAGCAAAAATTACAAGCCATACTAAGAAAATGGAAGAAATGACCCAAGAAAAGGAATATATCAAAGCCCCAAAAGAGACACAAGATTTGAGACAAGATGCACACAAATTTCAAAAATGAAATTAATGAGTTGAAAGACAATATGGCTAAAGAGATAAAGGACATCAAGAAGACATTGAGGAAGTGGATATAACTCAAGTTGTTGAGCACTTGTTTCCCATGTATGAGGTGGTGGTCCTGGGTTCAATCCCCAGTACCTCCTAAAAAAAAAAAAAAAAGACATTGAGTGAGCACAAAGAAGAACTTCAAAACCGGAATAGAAAAGTAACAGAGCTCATGGGAATGAAAGACATGATAGGTGAGATTAGAAACACGTTAGAGGCATACAACAGCAGACTTGAAATGATAGAAGAAAGAATAAGTGATACCAAAGTTAGAAAAGCTGAAATTGGAGAGAGAAAAGAACAGAGAGAGAGAAGAATGGAAAAAATTGAGCAGGGGCTCAGGGAGACGAATGATAACACAAAACACAACAATATATGTGTTATGGGAGTTCCAGAAGGGGAAGAGAAGAGAAAAGGGGCAGAAAGAGAATTTAAGGAAATAATAGCTGAAAATTTCCCAACTCTCGCAAAAGAAATGAACTAACATGTCCAAGAAGCACAGTGAACCCCAGTCAAAATAAATACAGATAGACCTATGCCAAGACACATACTACTCAGAATGTCAAATGTCAAAGATAAAGAGAAAATTCTGAGAGCTGCAAGGAAGAAGCAAACCATCACATACAAGGGACGCCCAGTAAGACTTAGTGTGGATTTCTCATCAGAAATCATGGAGGCAAGAAGACAGTGGTATGATACAATTA
Source organism: Tolypeutes matacus (assembly GCA_026826555.1). Lineage (NCBI taxonomy): Eukaryota > Metazoa > Chordata > Mammalia > Cingulata > Chlamyphoridae > Tolypeutes > Tolypeutes matacus. Next base: position 10,407,321 of record JAKSZT010021619.1, on the reverse strand, counting down.
GGATACTAAAAGAGAAAAACTGCCAGCTGAGAATTCTTTATCCAGCAAAACTGTCCCTCAAATATGAAGGTGAGTTTAAAATATTCACAAACAGAAATGAAGAAAGTTCATAAAAAAGATTCTACCTTTGCAGGAAATATTAAAGGAAGCCTTAGAGTCTGAAAGAAAAAGACAGGAGACAGAGGCTTGGAGGTGAGTATAGAAGAGAATAGCAGAAAGTGTAACTAAAAGAGTAAAAAGACAGATGAATTTAAGATATGACATAGGAAAACCAAAGAATAAAATGGTGGAATTAAATAATGCATTTACAGTAATATCATTGAATGTGAATGGATTAAACTCCCCAATCAAAAGATATAGGCTGACAGAATGAATTAAAAACAAACAAACAAACAAACAAAAAAACATGAGCCATCCATATGCTACCTACAAGAGACTCACCTTAGACCCAGGGATACAAACCGGCTGAAAGTGAAAGGTTGGAAAAAGATACTCCATGTAAATAGTAACCATTAAAGAGCAGGGGTAGCTATACTAACAGCAGACAAAACAGACTTTAAATGCAAAAAAGTTATAAGAGATACAGAAGGCTGTTATAATATTAATAAAAGGGACAATCCACTGAAGAAATAACAGTTATAATATCTTTGTTTCTAACCAGGGTGCCCCACAATACATGAGACAAACTCTGGCAAAATGAAGGGTGAAAAAGACATCTCTACAATAATATTTGGAGACTTCAACACCCAACTCACATCACTAGATAGAACAACTAGACCAGCAAGGAAACAGAGAACTTGAACAATATGATAAACAAGGTAGACCTAACAGACAAATACAGAACGTTGCACCCAAACTCAGCAGGTTATACGTTCTCAAGTGCCCATAGATCTTTCTCCAGGATAGACCACATGTTAGGTCACAATGCAGCCCTCAATAAATATAAAAAGACTGAAATTATACAAACCACCATCTCAGAACACAATGGAATGAAACTGAAAATAAAAAACAGACAGGAAAGAGGTAAATGCACAAATGTGTGGAGATTGAACAATGCACTCCTAAATAATCAGTGGGTCAAAGAAGAAACTGTAAGTGAAATTAGTAAATATCTTGAGATGAATGAAAACAAGAATACAACTTACCAAAACTTATGGGATACGTGAAGGCAGTCCTGAAATGGAAATTTATAGCCCTAAACACCTATATTAAAAAGAAGGAAGAGTTAAAATCAAAGATCTAAATGAACGACTGGAGAAACTTGAAAAAGAACAGAAAACCACTCCCAAAGCAAGCAGAATGAAAGAAAAAATAAAGATTAGAGCAGACAATTTGTTTCTGCTCTACTTCCCTGCTGCTGTTGAGGAGGTGGACAGAGAATTTCATGTTCACAAATATAAGTACAATGGATATGTTCTTTATCAGTGGAGAATACGAAGACTGTAATTCCTTTTCTCTGCCCCTCAGTCTCTAGCAATAGTATCAGGGAGTTAAAAAGCAGACAAATTGAAATTCCTTCAAGTGCTATCATGAAGGTAAAAACTGATCAACTAAAGAGTTAAATAAATTCAGTGAATCTGGCCTTTAGACAAAATGATTTTAGGTAAATTTATTTTAGTCAGTGACCCAGAGTTATCTTTATCTGACCAACCAGATCAGCTGTGCTAATCCTAATGCGGTGGCAGATGCTTCAGCTATATAGAGAAAGCCCTGGGGTCCCCTCAGAGCCCCCCTCCCCCCAAAAAAAACACAGCATGCCTTCTTAAGTTTCCTCTTTATCTTTTGAAATTTGAGATCCCTACAAAGGCATTTGACCCAATAGCCAGCCAAACCCTAAGTTCATTACCTTTGACCCACTACAAAATAAAGCCACCTGCCCTTGTAAGATGGCCAAATCCTGGCCCAGTCAGTAGGAATCAAGCTAATTTCCTTTTTATGTCTATAATAATCCTTTGCCATCCCTAGGACCCCAAAGCTACTTTCATTTTTGCTTCCTTTGCTACAGCAAAACTTCTGGTGTCCTGAAGTTTTTGCCGTAGTCTGCAAAAAAAAAAAAAAAAAGATTAGAGCAGAAATAAATGAAACTGAGAACAACAACAACAACAAAAAGGAGAGAAAATCAACAAAACCAAAAGCTGGTTGATAAGATCAGTAAAATGGACACACCCCTAGCTAGACTAACAAAGATAAAAAGAAGATGCAAATAAATAAAATCACAAATGAAAGGGGTGAAGTTACAATTGACCCCACAGAAATAAAAAGGATCATAAGAGGATATTATAAGAAACTATGCCAACAAACAAGACAACTTAGATAAAATGGACAAATTCCTAGAAATGCACTAACCACCTACACTAACGCTACAAGAAATACAAGAACTTAACAAACCAATCAAATTAAAGATATTGAATCTGTCATCAAAAATCTTCCAGTGAAGAAAAGTCCAGGACCAGATTGCATCAAAGGTGAATTCTACCTAGCATTTTGAGAATTAACACCAATCCTGTTTAAACTCTTCCAAAAAATTGAAGAAGAGGGAAAATTACCCAACATATTTTATGAAGCCAACATCACCCTAATATCAAAGCCAGATAAAGACACTATAAGAAAAGAAAATTACAGTCCAATTTCTCTAATGAACATAGATGCAAAAATTCTAAACAAAATACTTGCAAATAGAATTCAACAACATATAAAAAAATTTATATATCACAAACAAGTGGGATTTATTCCTGGTATGCAAGGTTGGTTCAACCTAAAAAAATCAATTAATATAATACACCACATTAACAAATCGAAGGGAAAAACCATATATTATCTCAATTATACAGAAAAGGCATTAGATAAAACCCAGCATCCTTTCTTGATAAAATCATACAAAGTACCTCCTTGGACCACAATGGAATAGTTTAAAGTCAATAACAGAAGGAAAACTAGAAAATTTACAAATATGAATTTTGTAATTTGTAATTTTCATGGATATGAAACAATATACAATTAAAAGACCAATGGGTCAAAGAATAAATCACAAAGGAAATGAATGAAAAGGAAAACCCAACAAACCAAAACTTATGGAATGCAGTGAGGGCAGTGCTCAAAGGGAAATTTATAGCTCTAAATGCCTACATTAAAAAAGAAGAAAGATCACAAATCAACAACCTAACTACACACCTAAAGAAACTAAAGCCAAACTCAGTAGAAAGAAATACTAAAGATTAGAGCAGAGATAACTGAAGTAGAGAATATTAAAACAATAGAGAGAATCAATGAAACCAAAAATTGTTTTTTTGAAAAGATTAAGGACAAACCTTTAGCTAGACTGACAAAGAAAAAGAGGACACAAATAACCAAAATCAGGAATGAAATTGGGGACATTACTACTGACCTTACAGAAATAAAAAGGATTTTAAGAGGGTACTATGAACAATTATATGCCAACAAATTAGGAAACCTAGATGAAACAGGCAAATTCCAAGAAACACAAAAATTACTTAATCTGATGCAAGAAGAAATAGAAAATCTCATCAGACCTATAACAAGTAAAGAGATTGAATCAGTAATTAAAAACCTCCCCAACAAAAGTCCAGGACCAGATAGTTTTACTACTGAATTCTACCAAATATTTAAAGATGATGAATCACTAATCCTTCTCAAACCCTTTCAAAAATTGAAGGAATGTATTCCTTCCTAACTCATTCTATGAGGCCAGCATTACCCTGATACCAAAGCCAGATGAAGACAGCAGAAGAAAAGAAAATTTCAGACTGATAACTCTTATGAATATACATGCAAAAATTCTCAACAATATACTGGCAAAATGAATCCAACAGTATATTAAAACAATAATTATACACCATGGCCAAGTGGAATTTATTCCAGGAAAGCAAGGATGGTTCAATATAAGAAAATCAATCTATGTAATACACCACATTAATTAATGAAGGAAAAAAACTCATGATCATCTCAATTGACACAGAAAAGGCATTTGACAAAATCCAACATCCTTTCATGATAAAAACACTCAGTAAACTAGGAATAGAAGAGAACTTTCTCATCTTGATAAAGGGCATTTATAAAAACCCATAGCTTCACTACACATGGCTCTACTGTCCCTTCTATTTGAACCTATAATTAGTACGGGAGTTGGTAAGTGTACGTCCAAGAGACTTAAATCTTTGGGCAGTCCATGTGCCAGCTGGGCCATGAATCTCAACTGAGTTGCAAAACCTACTCTCCAGTTCATTGGACTCACCCAGGACAACTAACAAGGAGGAGATGATGAACAACCACCATACCAAGGAACTGAGAGAGTATACAATTTCAAGCAAGAGAGTCCCAGATAAAGCCAGATAAAGATACTACAAGAAAAGAAAATTACAGACCAATTTCTCTAATGAACATAGATGTAAAAATTCTCTACAAAATATTTACAAATTGAATCCAACAGCATATAAAAACAATTATATATCACGATCAAGTGGTTTTATTCCTAGTATGCAAGGGTGGTTCAACTTAAGAAAATCAATTAATGTAATACACCACGTTAACAAATCAAAGGAGGAGAAAACCACATGATCATCTAGATTGATGCAGAAAAGGCATTTGACAAAATCTAGTCACTTCAAAAGATAGGTATAGATGGGAAGCGGCTGTGGCTCAATCAGTAGGGCTCCCGTTTACCATATGGGAGGCCCCGGGTTCGGTTCCTGGGGCCTCCTGGTGAAGGCAAGCCCGCCCGCACGGCGTGGTTAACTGACCCAGCAAGCACAAGCAGCAAGGGGGGTGATAAATGAATAAATAAATAAAATCTTTAAAAAAAAAAAAAGATAGGTATAGAAAGAAAGTTCCTCAACATAATAAAGGGCATATATGAAAATCCTACAGCTAACATCATACTCAGTGGGGAGAGGTTGAAAGCTCTTCCTCCAAGATTAGGAACAAGACAAGGATGCCCACTGTCACCACTGTTATTCAACATTGTACTAGAAGTTCTAGCTAGAGCAATTAGGCAAGAAAAAAAAAAACAAACATCTATATAGGAAAAGAGGAAGTAAAACTCTATTTGCAGATGACATGATCCTATATTTAGAAAATCCTGAAATATCTACAACAAAGCTATAAGAGCTAATAAATGAGTTCAGCAAAGTGGCAGGATACAAGATTAACACGTAAAAATCAGTAGTATTTCTATCACTAGTAATGAGCAAGCCTAGGAGGAAATCAAGAAAAAAATTCCATTTACAATAACAACAAAAAGACTTAATTATCTAGAAATTAACTTAACCACGAATGTAAAGGATCTGTATTCAGAAAACTACAAAACATTTCAAAAAGAAATCAAAGAAAACCTAAACAAATGGAAGGACATTCCGTGTTCACGAATTGGAGAGTTAACATCTTGATGTTGATTCTACCCAAATTGATTTATAGATTCAATGCAATGCCAATCAAAATTCCAACAGCCTAGTTTACAGAAATAGAAAAGTCAATTACCAAATTTATTTGGAAGAGAAAGGAGTCCAAAATAGTCAAAAGCATCCTGAAAAAGAAGAACGAAGTCAGAGGACTCATGCTTCTTGACCTTGAAGTGTATTATAAAGCTACAGTGGGGGACGGATGTGGCTCAAATGGTTGGGCATCTGTCTGCCATATGGAGGGACTTGGGTTCAATCCCTGGGACCTCCTGGTAAAATAAATATATATATAGAAGGCACATGGGCTGCCAGGCTCTGTGTGCTGGTGAGCCACCAGGCCCTGGGAGCCATGCAGCAAGATGATGACGTAACAGGAGAGAGACGCAGGGGAGAGACAAGACGAGATGCTCCGAAAGCCAGGAACTGAGGTGGCGCAAGTGGCAGGACACCTCTCTCCTACATCGGAGGTCTCCAGGATCGAATCCTGATGAAGACTGGAGGAGAAGGATGAGAAGAGATGGCAGGAAACAGATACAGAGAATTGCCCAGTGAATGGACACAAAACAGCAAATGGGGAAGGGGGGGGTTTAAAATGGATAAAGTAAATAAATAAATCTTAAAAAATAAATAAATAAACAAACAAACAAACAAATAAATAAAGCTACAGTGGTCAAAACAGCATGGTATTGGCATAAAGATAGACACATTGACACATTGATCAATGGAATCAAATTGAGACTTCAGAAATGGATTCTAACCTCTATGGTCAACTGTTGGTTTTTTTAAAAAAGATTTATTTATTTATTTATCTCCCTCCCACCCCCCACCCCCATTGTTTTGTCTCTCACTGTCTGCTCTCTGTGTCCATTTGCTGTGTGTTCTTCTGTGTCTGCTTGTCTTCTCTTTAGGTGGCACTGGGAACCAATCCTGGGACCTTCTGGAGTGGGAGAGAGGAGCTCAATCTTTTGCGCCACCTCAGCTCCCTGGTTTGCTGTGTTTCTTTTTTTTTTTTTTCTTTTTAAAGATTTTATTTATTTACTCATTTATCCCCCCTGCTGCTTGTGCTCACTGGGTCAGCTAACCACGCCATGAGGGCGGGCTTGCCTTCACCAGGAGGCCCTGGGAACCGAACCCGGGGCCTCCCATATGGTAAACGGGAGCCCTACTGATTGAGCCACAGCCGCTTCCCTGCTGTGTTTCTTATTGTCTCTCCTCTGTGTCTCTTTTTGTTGTGTCATCTTGCTGTGCTAGCACTCTGCATGGGCCAGCACTCCGCATGGGCCAGTTTGCCTTCACCAGGAGGCCCTGGGAATTGAACCCTGGACCTCCTATATAGTAGACAGGAGCCCAATCGTTTGAGCCACATCCACTTCCCATCAACCGATAATGATAAGCCTACTATGTCTACTTTTCTGGAACAGAACAGTCTTTTCAACAAATGGTGCTGGGAGAACTGGATATCCATAACCAAAAGAATGAAAGAGGACCCCTATCTCACATTGTATACAAGAATTAACTCAAAATGGATCAAAGTCGAAACATAAAAGCCAAGATAATAAAACTACTAGAAAATAACATATGGAAACAGCTACAAGACCTTGTAGTAGATGGGGGTGTCTTAAACTTTATACCCAAAGCATGAGCAACAAAAGAAAAAACAGATAAATGGGACCTCCTCAATAAACACTGGGAAGCAGATGTGGCTCAAGTGATTGAGCTCCCTCTTACCACATGGGAGGTCCCAGTTTCAGTTCTCTGTGCCTCCTAGAGAAGACAGCGAGCTCTGCTATGGGTTGGCACAGCAAGTTGACACAACAAGCTGATGCAACAAGATGACACAAGAGACACAAGGAGGAAAACATAACGAAAGATACAACAAAACAGGGAGCAGAGGTGGCTCAAGCAATTAGGTGCCTCTCTCCCACATGGAAGGTCCCAGGTTCAGTTCCCAGTGTCTCCTAAAAGGAAGATGAGCAAATGACGAACAGGCACAGCAAATGCAAACAACGAGGGGGTGGGGAGAAATACATAACTAAAACCTTTTTAAAAAATTAAACAGTTCTGCACTTCAAATGACATTGTGAAGAGGGTAAAGATGCAGCCTACTCAATGGGAGAAAATATTTGGAAATCACACATCCAACAAGGGTCTAATATCCATGATATATAAAGAGATCATTCAACTCAACAATAAAAAGACAAATGACTCAATTTAAAAAATGGGCAAAAGACCTGTATAGAAATTTTTCTAAAGAAGAAATACAAATGGTGAAAAAAAAAACACATGAAAAAATGTTCAACGTCACTGGCTATTAGGGAAATGCAAATCAAAGCTACAGTGAGATGTCATGTCACACCTACTAGAATTGCCACTATTAAAATAGAAAACTACAAGTGTTGGAGAGGATATGGAGAGATAGGAATACTTATTCACTGTTGGTGGGAATGTGGAATGGTACAGCCACTGTGGAAGTCTATCTGGTAGTTTCTGAAGAAGTTAGATATAGATCTACTATGTGACCCAGCAATACCACTACTAAGCATATACCCAGAAGAAATGAGAGTAGTGACACAAACAGACATCTGCACACCAATATTCATAGCAACATTATCCACAATTGCCAAAAGTTGGAAACAACCCAGGTGTCCATCAACTGATGAATGAATAAATAAATTGTGGTCTATACACATGATGGATATTATTCAGCTGCAAGAAGAAATGAAGTCACGAAGCATATGACAATGTGGATGAACCTGGAGGATATTATGTTGAGTGAAGCAAGCCACTTACAAAAGGACAAATATTGTATGAGCTATTATGAACTAAACATAATTAGCAAAGTCATGGAGTTAATAGTTAGAATATAAGTCACCAGAGAAAAGAATGTGGTTAGAGAATGGAAAGCTGAGGTTTAATCTGTGCAGAATTGGTAAAAAGTTGTTTGGAAATGAATAGAAAAGGTGAAAGTACATCATAGGATTGTAATTAGTGGCACTAAAATATGGATATGATAGTGATTTTTCTTTTCTTTTTTTTTTTTGAGTAATGAAAATGTTCTAATAGTGATTGAAGTGATGAATGTGCAACTTGGTGATTATACCAAATGCCATTGATTGTACACTTGAGATAAATTTTTTGGTTATGAACAAAAATATAATAGGGTGGGTTGGGGGGAAAATACACCAAACGTAAGATATGGACTGTAGTTAGTAGTAATACTTTGAGGATCTTCTTTCATAATTTGTTACAAATGTTTTACAACAATGCAAGGTATTTATGGTGGGGTGATTTATGGGAGCACTGTATAATGTTATGCATGCTTGTTTTGTAAGTTCTTGACTTTCACTATACATGTATTGTTTATATATGTTCATGTATGAATGATAACTTTTTTTTTAAATGAAAAAAAAAACAACAACCCATAGCAAGTATCATACTCAATGGTGAAAGACTGTAAGATTTCCCCCTAAGATCAGGAACAAGACAAGAATGCTTACTGTCACCACTGGTTTTCAACCTTGTATTGGAAGTTCTAGCCAGAGCAATCAGGCAAGAGAAAGAAAGAAAAGGCATCCAAATTAGAAAAGAAGTCAAATTTTCCTTATTTGTAGATGACATAATCCTATATATAGAAAATCCCAAATAATCCACAAAAAAGCTATTAGAACTAATAAACAAATTCAGCAAAATTGCACATAAACTTGCAGAAGGCGGTTGGGTTTCCATATGTCAGTAATGAACAATCTGAAAGGAAATCAAGAAAACAATTCCACTTACAATAGCATCTAAAAGAATAAAATATCTAGGAATAAATTTAATCAAGGAGGTGAAAGACTTGAATACTGCAAACTACAAAACATTGTTGAATGAAATTAAAGAAGACCTAAATAAATGGAAAGACATTTGTGTTCATGGACTGGAATACTTAATATTGTTAAGATGTCAATACTGCCAAAAGTAATCTACAAATTCAATGCAATCCATATAAAAATTCCAGCAGCCTTTTTTTGCAGAAATGGAAAAGCTGATCCTCACATCCATATAGAATTGCAAGGGGCTAATAAGTATATTAAAATTTGTTAAAAATCATTAGCCATTAGAGAAATGCAAATTAAAACTACAATGAGATACCACTTCATACCTACCAGGATGGATATTAAAAAAAAAAAAAAAAAAACATAAAATAACAAATGTTGGCGAGGATGTGGAGAAATAGGAACCCTCATATGATGTTGGTGGTAATGTAAAATGGTTCAGCCACTGCGGATACGGTTTGGTGGTTCCTCAGAAAGTTAAACATAAACTTGCCATGTGATCTGGCAATTCCACTCCTAGGTATGTCCCTCAAAGAACTGAAAGCAAGGGCTTGGGCAGGTATTTGTACAGCAATGTTCATGGCAATACTATTTGTAATAGCTAAAAGGCAGAAGCAACCCAAGTGTCCATCAACAGATGAATGCATAAACAAAATGTAGTGTATCTGGGAAGTGGGTGAGGCTCAAGCAGTTGGGCACCCGCCTACCACACGGGACATCCCAGGTTTGGTTCCTGGTGCCTCCTAAAGAAGATGAGCAAGACAGCGAGCTGATGCAACGAGCTGACACAACAACGAGACACAAGAAACAAGGAGCAGAGGTGGCTCAAGCATTGAGCACATCCTTCCCACATAGGAAGTCCCGGGTTCGGTTCCCAGTGCCTCCTAAAAAGAAGACGAGCAGAAACAGTGAGCACACAACAAACAGACAGTGAGTACAGACAACAAGGGGAGATTTATAAATAAAAAATTAAAATTTGAAAAATGTGGTATATCCAACACATTGAATATTTTCACATGCAAATAGACCTGCAGTGCTGGTACATGCTACAACATGGATCAACCTTGAAGGCATCATGTTGAGTAAGAGAAGCCAGACACAAAAGGACAAATATTGTATGATTTATCTTCTATGAAATACTTAGAATAAGCAAATTCATAGAGCTATAAAGCAGAATTGTGTTTACCAAGGGTAGGGAAATGGGGAGTTATTGCTAAATGAGTATGAGTTTTGTTTTGGGATGATGAAAATAATCTGGAAATAGTGACAAAAGTTACGCAGTATTGTGAATGTAGTTAATGTCAAAGAATTGTTTACTTAAGATGGTTAAAACCATTTTTATGTTATGTATAATTTACCACAATTAAAAATACATTTTTTGAAAAACCAGCCAAGCCCACTCAGTCTTCAGACATATAATTGGTGTTGATTTTAAGTCCTTACCTATGTGGTAATTTGTTATGCAGTAAAAGAAAAGGAATACAATGGGGATTCTAATATCTTTCTATTTTATATGATTGTTGAGAGGCTCAAATAAAATAATGAATATGAAAGTTTTCTTTAAATTATAATGATATACAAATAAAAGTTATAATTATCTAGTTAAGACAAGAAATGTAGAAAAAGTATTTGACAAAATTCAGCACCCATTATATAAAAATAACTGAATATAAGGCATATTCACTTCCTATTGTTGCTGTAACAAATTACCACAAACTTAGTGGCTCAAAACAACAAAAATTTTATTATCATATAGTTCTGGAGGTTAGAAGTCCAAAATGGCTCTCACCAGGCTGAAATCCAGGTCCCGGTAAGGCTGTATTCCTTCTGAAGGCTCAGGGGCTGGGGGCCTTCCCTTGCCTTTTCCAGCTTCCAGAAGCCACCTGCATTCCTTGACTCATGGCTCCTTCCTCCATCTTTAAAGCCAGCAGTATAGCATCTTCCAATCTCTTTCTAATCCTGACACTCCTGCCTCCTTCTTATTAGGACCCTTGTAATTACATTGGACCCATTTGGATAATTTAGGACAATTTTTCTATCTCAAGATCCTTAACTTAATGACCTGTACAAAGTCCCTTTTGCCATGTAAAGGAACATCTTCACAGGTTCCTAGGATTAGGATCTGTGAAGGCATTATTTTGACTCCTCAACCTGATAAAGAACATGTATAAAAATAATAACATCAGGGAAGCGGCTGTGGCTCAGTCAGTAGGGCTCCCGTTTACCATATGAGAGGCCCCAGGTTCGGTTCCCGGGGCCTCCTGGTGAAGGCAAGCCTGCCCGCACGGCGTGGTTAGCTGACCCAGCGAGCACAAGCAGCAAGCGGGGGATAAATGAATAAATAAATAAAATCTTAAAAAAAAAAAAAAATAATAATAATAATAACATCATACTCAAAGGAAAAGACAATATTTTCCTTCTAAGATTAACAAGCCAGCATGTCTGTTCTCACCATTTCTATTTAACATTGATTGGAGGTCCTAGCCAGTGCAACAAGGCAAGAAAAAGTAATAAAATGTTTACAGTTTGGAAAAGAAATAGCAAAACTCTCTTTATTTACAGACACTATGATCATTTATATAGAAAATCTACAATGAATCTACAAAAAAATCTACTAGAACTAATATATAAATTTAGTAAAGCTGCAGGGTACAAAGGCAATATACTTTGAGGATATGCAAAACAGGTTCTCTGCCTCATTTTCTTTGTTCTCTTTGCCTGACCCTGGAGGCCCCTTAAAATCTGCATTTTTTTTTTAGGAGGAACTGGAGATTAACTTGGGACCTCATACATGGGAAGCAGGCGCTCAACCACTGAGCTACATCTGCTCCCTTAAAATCTGAATCTTTAAGATGACTCTGTTCTTAAGCTGTGCTGTGATCCTGAAATACCTCCGTGGTTGGGAAAGTGCTCAATAATCTGAAAACTAGGTCCGGGGGGTCAACCACCCCAGCTAAACTAAGTGACCAAGTCCCTGCATTTCTCCATGGTTCTCCAGCTACCCCCACCCCCGCCACTGTCATCAGTTACCAGAACCAGAAAGGGTAGCTTACTGAGGATCTGGTAGGTGGACTCCGGGAGAAAAGGCCAGTTATGCATTCAGGAATCTTCCAGCCCCATTGTGGGGACAGTTAGACTACTGAGGTCACCTGTGACTGGCCCTGGCCTGCTCCACCTGTCTTGTATCCTGCTGTTCCTTCTCACTGCATGCTCTGGCCAGTCCCAAATACCTACTGTTCTTCCCGGCTCCAGGACATCTGCTTTCTAACTCAGACTGCCTGGGTATACCATAACGTGGTCTGTAACCCATGTTATCGAACCTTTCAGATCTGTTTCTTTGACTGTAAAGGGGGGTAATAAATGTACCAGTCTCACCAGAACCCCAGGAGGATTTGGATGGTGAAGCAGGGAAAGCGTTTCAGCATAGTGCCTGGCATATGGCAAACACCAAACACCCGTTACCAGGCCTCTAGTCCTTTGCTCATGCTGCTGCTTCTATCTGGAACACTCTCTCACCTGTGTTAAGTCCCAGCCTTCCTCTAAGACTCAGCTAAGCTCAGGCTACTTCCGTCCAGAATGCCTCCCCTGCCAGGGTGAAGCCCTGGCTCTGGGCTGGCCCAGCTGCCAGTGCCCCTGTGGCACCAAGCGTCCTGCTCTGCCACTGTCTGTCCCTCAACTCCCTGCTCACACACAACCCACCATGAGCCTCACGAGGGGTGGTTCTGACTTCCCACCATCCTGCCCCCCAGTAAAGGGCACCAGCATTACGGCAAAAGCTCCACACCCTGGCTGCGGTCATCCTCACTGCTCTCTCTCACACAGCCCACAGCCAGATGGGCAGGAAACCCTCCTGACTATGCTCAGAACACATCCAGAACCCAATCACCTCTGACCCACACGGGCCCTGCAGCCCTTCCCCTTACTGTCTGCCAACGCTTCTCTTCACAGCAATTGAGGGATCAGGTCACTTCACTCTCCTACTCACACTTAAAATAACCCAAAGCCCTCACCCTGAAGAGGCCCCGCAGACCCAACTCCTGGTGGCCCCCCACCTCCTCATTCAGTCTGCTCCGCCCATGGCCTCCTGCTGAGGCTGTGCCTGCCCCAGGGCCTTTGCCCCAGCTGCTCCCTCTGCCTGGATTGCCCTTCACATCATTCAGGTCTTCGCTGAACCGTCACCTCAGAGAGCTGTCTCTCAGCACTGTGCTAAAAAAAAGCACACATCGGCCACCCCCCACCCCCTCACGTCCCATCACTCTGAATCCCCTGACACTGCTGTAGTTTTTCTTCCAGGCACGTCTCGCTAGCAGGCACTTTATTCTTCACTGTCCCCCTTACCCACCAGATTGTGAGCAGGAATTCTGCTTTCTATACTGCCGAGTTCCCAGTGCTTAGAACCGTGCCTGGCATGTGGTGAGCATGCAGGAGCATCTGGTGAATGAATGAGTGACTCTGATAAACAGTTGGACAGAGTCATGATTACAAGTGGGTTTGAGGAGACCTTGTGACCATTTGTACTCCTACCCATCGGTGAGCACAGACAGTGTCAGGATCAATTCTTGAAGCCTTATTGTCATTGCAGAGGACAAATTAGAGTGTCAACCAGAAAGGCCAGGACTAGGCTTTCCACTTATTCCTTCATTCAGAGCAAATGCATGCTGAGCCTTTCCTAGGCCCTGCCTGGCCCTGTGCTCACCGCCGGGTAAAGGAGACCACCTGGAGCCAGACTTTTGCTGAAGGTGGAGGGCTGTGAGTGCACACAGGCCTGGCTGAGGATGGGAGGGGGTGTCAGGGCCCCAGTGGGACTGTGGAGGTGACTTTGATTCTGTCCTTGGTAAAGTGATGGTAAAAATGGTCCGAGTCTTCCTGTTTGGGGAACAGTCCACCCCATAGCACATCCTCCTCTCCGCTCTCCTCAAATACATACATGCACTCATTTGTTTATTGGGTAAACATGTTTTGAGCACCTACTACTGCTGGGCACTGTGCCAGGCCCAGACGTGGGTGTCAGATCATCCTACTCTGCGGAAACGAGTGCTGTCCCACTGGCATGTCCCATAGACTGAATTTTCCATAATGGTCCTTATTTCCAGTGTTCAATCCCTGAGTGTTTCTCATAAGACCATGTACCCTGATTTTGTTTTAAGAAATAATTTATAGAAGAGGTCTTTTCAAGATGCAATGGCGGGGAGGCACATGTGGCTCAAGAGATTGGGCTCCCATCTACCATATAGGAGGTCCAGGGTTCGATTCCTGGGGCCCCCTGGTGAAAAGTAAGCTGGCCCGCGCAGGAGTGCTGGTCTGCATGACACAGCAAGATGACGCGACAAAAAGAGACACAGAGGAGAGACAATATGAGATGCAGCAGACCAGGGAGCTGAGGTGGCGCAAGAGATTGATTGCCTCTATCCCACTCCAGAAGGTTCCAGGATTGGTTCCCGGTGCCGTCTAATGAGAAGACAAGCAGACACAGAAGAACACACAGACACACAGAGAGCAGACAGTGAGTGCAAAACAACGAGGGGGTGAGGGGATAAATAAATAAATCTTTAAAAAAAAAAAAAAAAAAAAGATGCGATCGGGGCTGAGAGCAGAAAGTGACAACCTGGGGAGATGACATTGGAACAAGGTTATGAAGGATGTGATGAGTTTGTCAAGTAGATAAGTGGGGGATAGGGCTTCGTGGGCTGAGGGAAAAGCATATGCAAGAAAGCAGCAGAGGGAAAGAGTAAGGTGTGTCAAAGAAAGTTCTGGGGGGCAGTGCGCCCAGAAGCAGGCTGCAGGAAGGAACGGTGGGAGCTGCAGCTGGATGGAGGGCCTGGGGGAGGGGGGGAGGGGGTCCCGCCAGAAAAAGGGCAAGGAAGCAGTAAGATTCCGGTCCCAGGGGGAACCTGGCCAATGTCACTTCATGGCCCACGGGGACTCTGGGGCCAGGCGCAGTGTTTTCCCAGGCGTTCTGAGGATGCCAGGAGCAGGGTGGGGTCCGCAGCAGGGTAAGGAGTCAGATCAGGCACTGTGCGTGTGGGAGGTGGACCCAGTGGGACCCCGGCTATGGGAGAGGTGAAGAACTGCCTCCTGGGCTTTCTCTGCTGAGTCCCAGGACGAAGTCAGTGGTACAAGGAGAAGCTGGTGGCCTGGGGATGCTGAACCTAGGGCCCTCCACCATCATAGGCCGAGGGCAGGAACCATGATTCCCAGGTCTGACGTGGAGGAGAGGTTCCCAGCTGACAGAACAGACAAGGGTGAGTCCCTGGGGAAAGGAGCCAAGTCTTGCTTGTGGATCCCCTGGCAGTGCCCAGCACAGAGCAGACCCTTGGCGGGACGGCAGGAGGGGGAGTGGGACGTGGTGCCCCAGCCCTGCACTGGCCTCCGGAACAGCCCCGCAGCCTCCACGGAGGCTGCAGTGCCCCCTTCACAGCAGGTTCTGGGCCCGCCTGGGGCCCTGCCGTGGCTCCCCCCAGACCTAGGTGACAGAGCACAGCCAGGCATGCTGCAAAGATGGGGACCCCCCTCCACCCACCTCCAGACAGGTTCCTGGCAGCTCCGGGGCCCAGGCCCTCCTCTCTGGTCCACACCCAGGCCTGCTGCCCTGCAGAATCCCATTCTCAGAGGTGCTTCTGGGCCTCAGCCTCACAAGAATGGGCTAAAGAAAGGCTGACCTGGTCTCCCTCCCTCACTGGGTCAGCAGTTAATTATCAATAATATGACAAGGTGCCCTGTGTAGATGTAAAAGTTGTTCTGTCACCGCTTAATTCTGGGTTCCCTGGATTGGAACTGTGTTTTCACGTAAGAACATAAAAACCATCCAAAGAGCTTGTTAAGGAAGCAGATTTCTGTCCTTGGCCTGACTCAGCAGGTCTTGGGTGGGGTCCATGAGTTTGCATCATCAAGTCCCCTTGCCAGGGGACTTGCACTCGAGTCTGAGAACCACCATTCTGTAACGTCATTCGGGCCCCTCGGGCAGCGAAGTTCAAACTCATTTTGACCACAAACACGGTGTGAAATTTTACATCGTAACCAAGGACACACGTACTTAATAATATCTCAGCTTCATGGACCAATATTTACCCCACTCTGAGTGACAGCAACGTATTCCCATACGATCTGCTTCATTTCCTTAAAAATATTTACTGGCCCAGATCCACTAACTCAGAGGGTCCCCACCCTTGTTGCACATCAGATTCACCTATGGGGAACTTTACAAAGTCTAGTAAAATTGACCCCTGGCCAATTAAATCAGAAACTCGGAGGGTGGAACCGAGGCATCAACATTTTTTAAAGCCCTCCCAGATGATTCCATTGTACAGCGGTTCTCAAAGTGTGGCCCTCAGACCAGCATTGCCTGAGAACGTGCTAGAAATGCCAGTCCTCAGGCCCTACCCCAGACCCTCTGAGGCAGAAATTCTGGGGGTGGCGCCCAGCCATCTGGTTTTTTTCTTTTCTGATGCAGGAAAAGGTTCGAGAACCACTGCTCTACAGCCACTGAACTAAATTGACTTCTTGACCCACGAAGGGGTCGTGAGCTGCAGCCAGACACACACTGTCTTAAAGGAAGTCCCAGGGAGAAGTCAGAAGTCAGTGAAGCAGGTTGGATAGGGAATCAATAGACGGATCTGGAACCTGGCAGGAAAAGCACCGCCTTTGAACCCATGCCCTCCAATACCCCCACGGTGGCTTCTGGAAGACCCTCAGGAGAACTCCCCTTCAGAAGGAGATTTCCTCAGGAAGACAGCAATGGCCCCCGACATTCTCCAGGGGCCTTAGCATTGGGCCCTCCTGGGGGATTGATGGGTGGGGTGATCAGTCAAAACAGCAAACATCTGGGACTCCTCCCCTGTCATTCGCAAAGGGGCGGAATAATTAATGGTTTAAAAAGCAAGCCCAGAAGCAAAGACTCCCTATTCTGG
This sequence comes from Tolypeutes matacus, assembly GCA_026826555.1. NCBI lineage: Eukaryota > Metazoa > Chordata > Mammalia > Cingulata > Chlamyphoridae > Tolypeutes > Tolypeutes matacus. Next base: position 10,390,185 of record JAKSZT010021619.1, on the reverse strand, counting down.
CCGTGGGGGGGGGCCCGCCCCCCGCGAATGAGCCTGGGGATTTGTAATCTGTAGCGGGGAATCGCAGGCTGTAAATCCGCCCTCTTCATCACTCTTCAGCCCCTTCCTCTCTACCTGGGATGTTCTCCCATTTCTCTTCCCTCCCTACCTTACTAAATTACTGGCCTAACCAACGTGGCTTGCTCTTGAAATTCATTTCCTGTAGTTTAGTCAAGAACCTAGACAAAATCCGGCTACATTAGTGCAAGGAGAAACCTTTGCCTTTCCTAGGGAAATGCAAAATCTCTGCCTTTTTTGATAACGAGAGCTGTGTTCCAACCTGTTCCCCTTTTGGTATTTGGGGAAGCTCAGGGCCAAATTTAATCGCAATCCCAGGAACTATGTGGATCCTTATTTGCTTCCTCCTTTATTTCTCAATCTGTTTCTCCCTTGCATCCCCGCTTCCTAGGAAAGGGGCAGAGTCGCAAAGAGGGCTGATCGCTGTGCTCTTGGGGCTGAACCAGGCCATGGAAGGGGTGGAAGGCGAGCAGGGAGGGCAGCTAAGCCCCGAGCATTTCCTGTGGCTTCACAAGCTCCTTGGGGCGGCGAGCACCCAGCCCGGTCGGCAGCGCCCCTAACCCAGGCAGCACCGCCACTGTGGTTTCCTGTTTGCAGCTGCTGTGCTCAGGCTAGCCCCCCACCCCAGCCAACCCACAGGTGTGTGAGAGATGGGGGTGCTGGAGCTGCCTGGAAAACAGGAGAGCAGCCCGGGCAGTGCCCTGGGCAGGGGCGGGGTGGAGAGGCAAAGACAGGCTGGGGGGACCCAGAAGAGACCGAGGGAGGGAGCAAAGCACCCAGCGGCGAGCCCATCACGGTAAATTCAAATTAGCGTAAGCACCAGGAGGCCTGTCCTCACCCCAGAGCTCTCCTCCCGAGGCTGTCACTGCACTTGCAATTCTACTGGTTGGTGGCTTCTTTCTTTGGGCACCTGGACTGAGGCGTCCCCTGGGTTTGAATCCTGGCTCTGCACTTAGCTGTGTGCCCCAGGCCGATCAGTTCCCCTCTCTCAGCATAAAGGCACAGGAGCAGCACAATCCCTACGGAGTTGCTAGAAGGCTCTTAGAGGACCCTGCCCTGGCAGGGGCATCAGAGAGGGACTATCAGCTTCACGCTTTGTTTTCAGAAGCTCTGACCTGGGCAGGGAGGAGGCCCATGTAATGTGACATGCCCCTTCCTCTGTTTGGGCCTCTGTTTCCTCATCTGTACAGAGGGGAGAGGAAGAGCCATGAGATGATGTTCATGGCTCTGATTGGCTGTGACCCAAAGCATGGACCCTGTCAACATCTCTCCTTTTTGCCAAGAGATCAGGATCACGTTGTCTTGGGGCGGGAGGAACCGTTGCTCCTCAGAGCAGGGAAACACTGTGACTAAACTCTATTGCAAGTCCCAGTTGCCCAAGTGTTAGCTGAGGCTGGGATCCCTGCTCAAGCTGTGGAACATTCACACCTACTTCCAGAAAAGGAGGTTATTGTGCCATTGCTGATGGGGCCTCATGGCAGCAACTTGGCGCTCAGACAGCCAGACTGTCCAACTCCAAAGCCAGGTCCTCTGACCCTTCTCACCTGGCCTTCTACCCCGACTCCCCAGGTCCCATCACAGTTGACTCTGGGAATTCCAAGGCCAAGCTCCCACATCACTGCAAATCCCAAACAGAGCAGTTTTCCCCACAGTATGTGCCCTCGAGCACTGGCTCCTTCCTGAGAGCAAGGACCATACCCAGTTCATCACCACGGATGCCCTGGGGTACAGGTGGCTCTTTTCATTTCCCTGAGGTCTCCCCACATCATGGGCACTTGAGCAGTATTTGTTGAATGAATGGATATGGAATAAATCTTACTAGATGCTGCATGATGAAAAATTACTGCGTTCAAAAGTGTTTGGGGGAAGCGGCTGTGGCTCAATCAGTAGGGCTCCCGTTTACCATATGGGAGGCCCCGGGTTCGGTTCCCGGGGCCTCCTGGTGAGGGCAAGCCTGCCCGCACGGCGTGGTTAGCTGACCCAGCGAGCACAAGCAGCAAGGGGGGGATAAATAAATAAATTTAAAAAATCTTTAAAAAAAAAAAAAAAAAAAAAAGTGTTTGGGAACATGCCCAATTAGACAAAGTCAAGCCCCTAAGGAGCCCTGTATTAAGATACATTGTGATTTTCTCAGAAGATCCGACTTTCAGCATCCCCCTAGCTGCCCTTCCTCTCCCCTTTATCTCAGAGCAAGTGGTCCACGGAACACACTTTGAGAGCCACTGTACTGCGGCCTCTCATTTCCCCCCGCAACTCCTACCCAGCACTAGGCATGCCTGTCCACTGAGTAGCAGCGTCTTAGCCTGGCGTTCAAGGCCCTCTGTGTGCTGGACTTGCCTGCTTCTCCTAACCTCCTGTCCTGAGGCGCAGTCCACTGTCCCACCCCTGGCACCACTTGTGTCTCGCAGCCTGGATTCCTAAGAGAACATCCTCCAGGTTTCAGCTCACAGGCTACTCCAGAAGCCTTCCCTGATCGCTCCAGAGTTAGCCGCCCCTTCTCCGCCCTCACAGACTGTCCTCAGCTCCCCCAGCCTGGGAGTTTGCAGGTCATTTCGGGGCCCCACACAGCCTCATATAGGTCTGGGCATGGGGCTGGGGCTCAGGAAATCTTGTTTCATGGAATGAAGGCCGGGCCAGTCAGGCACAGCCTATTCCCTGGGAAGTCTCTGTAGGTCCCTTCCCATCCCTGGCAGCTCCCACACAGGAAAGGCACAGGGTGGGGCAGGGCCGAGTCTACCCACCTCTCCTGCTCTGGCTTTCCCTGACGAGAAAGGCCCCTCCGGGGTTCCCAGGCAGCAGCAGCAGCTCCTCGGCTTTCTCCCGGCTGAGGCCCTCATACAGCCACCTATGGAGGAGCAGGACATAGGGACAGCGGTCGGCTCGGGGGTGGGGTGGCCCAAGACTGCTGGGGTCCATTGCAGCACCAGAACCCTCACAGCCTCTGTGGCCTCTGTGGCCTGAGGCCCATCCTACCCTCCAGCTGGCCGCTGGATCTGCGAGGGCTCCTCCAGCTTGGAGTCAGCCCCAGCCTTTCTGCCTGGAGACCTCATTAATAGCCTGGGGGCCAGGTAGGGGGAGCCCAGCCTCTCTCCTATCATTGCCCAGCACCGTGACCCGCCCCCAGCACCCCACTCTGCCCACACTGGAGCCCTCACCTTCCCAAAGATCACCCCTCCATTTTCCGGCCTCAGCACACTTACGCCAGCTGCCCCTGTCTCCTGCATGGCCCTTGCCGCATCCTCCAAGGCCAGAATCCTGTCCACCCTCCAAAGCCCAGACCACAATGTCTCCTCTTTGAGGTCTTCCCGAGCCCCCTCCTCTGGGCTCCCAAGTCTCACCCAAGTCTCACTAGAGGTGATTTTTGTCTGCTCCTCCTCACACAGGACCTGGGCCTGGGGGCTGCTCTGTCCCCAGCAGTGCTCCCACAGGGCCAGGTGGGAGAAAGGAGAATGCTTGGCGGGCGTGGGCAGGAAGATCCCCTAGGGCAGGGTCTGGGGTGGGAACTCACCCATGGAAGACTTTGGCCACTTGCACACTGGGGATGCTAAACTCTCTGCCCGAGATTTCCGAGAGCACTGTCCACCAGTCTCCATGTCTGGAGAGGGAAAGGAGAGGGGCCAGGGCCCCGAGAGCTGCTCACTCGGGATTCCCAGGCCACTCCCAGGCTGGAGCCTAGGGACACCTGTCCCACCTGGGCTTCCCAGGGTCCCTAGGCCCCAGCCTGCCCGGCGACCTGCTGGGCCATGGCTGGGGGAAGGTGGCAGGATCTGAGGCTCCCTACGAGCCCTTACCTGCCCCCCTGCAGGTGTGCCAAGCTGCCTGAAATCCCACCACTAGGACTATCCATGAGCTAGGCACCAAAGGCTGGGCTCCTCTCTAGAAGACCCCAGAAAACATGGTGTCCCTGCGGGGGGAAAGGCCCCTTCTCTCACCCTAGCCCCCCATCTCCCATCGGTGTACCTTCAGGTATCCAGAGAGAAGGCACAGGGCGCCCTCCCTCCTCCCCACCCAGAGCCCACCGAAAGACTCACTCAGAGACAATGGTCAATGGCTCCCCCAGCCTCAGCGACAGCTCCGGCTCCGCACACTCTCCTCCTGGGAAACTGCCCAAGGCCACGGCTGTGGCCTTGCCCCTTTCTGGATGGAGGGAGAGAGATGGCCACACTTCAGGCCGGGCCTCCCTCCAGGTGTGAGCTCTAGTGGAGTCCCGCTGGGTCTGGGCGCTCATCACCCCCCCCCAGGGCACTGGAGGCGCAGCCCACCCCTGCAGGACCCAGGTCTGCAGCTGGGGAAGCCAGCCCTGCAGAGCCCTGGGGGCTCTTGCAGCCACCTCAGGGAAAGGGTGGGCTGTGGCCAGAGGAGTGGGGCTCCTGGCTACAGCGCCCTTTTATACACCGTTCTTTGTAGGCTTTGATGCAGGGAATCTGCTGCAAGGAAACATGAGAAACCTACAGCTCTAAGCAGACTGAGCTCTCAGCTCGGAATCTGGAAGGCATTGATGGAAGACACTGGGTGAAGTAGCTTCGAAGGCTGGGGAAGGGGAAAGTCAGGAAAGCCTAGCAGTTTGGGCCTGGGTTTCAAGACACACAGGGCCCCTGGGGTGAGCACGGGAGGGGTGAGGAGGGCCGGGCGAGGACTGATGGTGACCTTCACTTCACACCGTGGAATTTCTCTGGTCCCCTCGTTCCTGGCCCTTGGGTTCTCTTTGCATCAAGAGGCATCATACTCTCTGGCCTCTCCAGGCTGCCCAGGAAACCACAGACTTGCAGGGGCTTTGTGACTCTCAGTGCCGTGCCTGAGGGCGGAGGGGCCCCCTCTGGCAGTGCTACACCTCTCCCGCAGCTCTTGTCCAGAGCAGCAGGTGTGGGTCTCTGCTGCCCACTGAGAAGGGCAGGTGCCCAGCAGGTGAGGGTGGCCCAAGGCCCTGGTTGTCCACTCACCCTGCCATTGCCCACTGAGCACCTGCTGGGTGCCAGGCCCTGCCTGGGTGCTTTATGCATCCCCTCAGCCTACACAAGTGCCTTGAGGTAGGTTCTAGATCATCCCCATAGGGAGGCGGCTGTGGCTCGGTCAGTGGGGCTCCCGTTTGCCGTGTGGGGGGCCCCGGGTTCGGTTCCTGGGGCCTCCTGGTGGGGGCGGGCCCGCCCACGCGGCGTGGTTGGCTGACCCGGAGAGCACAAGCAGCAAGGGGGGGATAAATGAATAAATAAATAAAATCTTTAAAAAAAAAAAAAAAATAGATCATCCCCATTGCCCAGTGACGCAACTAAGGCTCTGATGGGCACTCGGCTGGCTGGTGAGGGAACAGCTTCATGCCACGCTACCCTCACTCTCTCCTCCCCTGGGGCACGTGAGGGTGGGGGTGACCTCCAAGGCTGCATCTCAGGAGGGGCTCAGAATTCCTGGGAGACTGAAGTTCAGAGAGGGGAAGTGACTGGCCTGGGTCACAGAAGAGACCAGGACTAATTTCCCAGGCCTCAGTCACCAGGGATGAGCCCAAGGAGGCCGTGGCCATGAGGCTCAGTTTTGGGGCTGGACAGCAGTGGGAAGTGGCTCCCTCAGCACAGGACACTAGTCCCCGCACCCACCTCAGGGGTCAGGCTGCCCGGTCTAGCAAAACCTCCCTCTGCCTGCCAGGCCTTCGTGGCCTGAAAACCCTGTGCTCTGGGGGCTGCTGAAAACCACTCACCCAGGCCTTAGTGCCCCTGTGATGGGGTGGGCTCCCCGCCCCTTCCTTCCCCCTTATCCTATTTCAGTAAGGGTCTTTGTAACAAAAAAAAAAAAAAAAAAAGGAGAGAGACTTATTAGCACGTGAAGGCTTTCAGCTATGGAAAGCAGTCAAGGTCAGCAAGAAAGGCTTATCTGAAGGAGCCCAGCTCTCTCAGGACTCTAGTGCCGTCGAGAGGGTGCTGGGACCCCAGGAGGTGCCCCAGGAGGGGCTCAAGCATATGGATAGACAAGGGTGGGGGGCACCTGAGGTGGATACTGTGGGCAAAGGGCACTGTGCAGATGGGCCGGGTGAGACTGTGGTTCTGGAAATGGACTGGCCCCTGCACATCCTCCCAGACCTGCTGGGAGGTCGTCAGAGCCCAGGGGCCTCCTTCTCTGAGCATCTTTGCAGCACAGGGCCTGGTCGACCCACAGGGCCAGAGAAATGTCGGCTACTCAAATAAACCACGTAGCAAGTCCTGTGAAGGGCGTCCTCCCACGAGGGTGGGGCCAGGTGACCTGGAAGGGCCTGTCCCTGGACCCCTAGGGGTGAAGTGCATACACTATTCCCCCGATAGGGACACAGGTGCCCTCTCGGCCTGGCTGACCCACTTCCATCCTTCCCTTCCTGCTGAAATGTCCCTTCCTCAGGAAAGCCTGAAAGTCATATGCCAGGGGCAGATGTACAGAGAGAGGCCCACCCTTCCCAGGGAGACCCCTGCAGAGGGCAGAGAGCAGCCCCTCAGGTCCCACAGGTGGGGCCCGCAGCGCACCTGCGCGTGCGGCCACCTGCAGCAGCCTTGGCTGTGACTCAGAGTTGCCTCGTGGCTGCTGCCTGTGACCAGAGGCAGAGGAAAACGAGGTGGAGGTCTGTGTGGTTTCCAGATCTCTTCCTGTGAGGCCTCCGCAGGCCCCGGGCTCCCTGTGCAGGGTGGGAGGCTACACGGAGGCAGCTGCCTCTGCAGAGGGACTCCTACAGGGCCTGGGTGCTGGGGGGCTGGGGGATGAGGGCTGAGGAGTGGGAAGGAGGTCCCAGCCCTCAGGGGGAGTCTTCCGGCTGGGGACAGCGCCTGCCCAAACATCCCAGCCTTGCAGCCTCCTATGTACGCGGCCATGTCCCTCCTTCTAGAAGTGCTGCTTGGGTTGGAGGGAAATTTTTTTTTTTTAGGAGGTACCAGGGACCTAACCCAGGACCTCGTACACGGGAAGCAGGTGTTCAACAGCTGAGCTACATCTGCTCCCCAGTGAGAGTTGGTTTTTTTTTTTGTTTGTTTGTTTGTTTGTTTTTTGTTTTTTAGGAGGGACCAGGGATCAAACCTGGGTCATCGTTCGTGGCAAGCAGGCTCTCAACCACTTGAGCTACATCAGCTCCCCTAGAGTGAACTTGTTATCCAAATCCCATGTCAGAATAGGATTTGAGAAAGGATTTATGTGCTGTTTTAGGGAATAAGAGGCAGACTGGGAGCTTAAATTTTGACACCAAAAAGGAGAATTTCCAGGATATTTTGGTTGTCCTGTTGTCCTAAAAACTGGGATTTTTACTCAGAACTATTTTAGAAAATCATGTTTATAGGTTCGGCATCCTGGTCCCTCCATATGGGAGACGGACCCCCAACCATTTGAGCCACATCCATGCCCCTCGGCATCTGCATATATGCTATTTTTTCCCCAATTAAGATATCCCTAGTTTTACTTCAAGTATTTCACTGTACCTCTTAGCATAAGAGAAGAGTCCTTGGAGCATCGCTGTCTGATAGAACTTTCTGTGATCTGTAATTCTGTCTGTCCCTTACCACTGCTGCCAGCCCCGTGTAGCTACTGAGCACTTGAACTGTGGCTAGTGTGACTGAAGAACTGCAGTTAAGCAGCTGAGTGCGGCCAGTAGGTCTGTAATGGACAGTGAGCAGCTCTGGACTGTTAGGCCGTGGTCTCGGAGCTGGCAGCTCAGCCTCTGAATGAGCGGGTTTAGGAGGAGGGAAGCCTCGGGTGGCTGCTGGGGAACTACCACACACTCCTGTCTAATGCTCTGGCTAGCACCTGTCCCTCTCATAGTGTCTAGTTTATCTGGCTGTTTAATGTTCGTTTTTTTGTTTTTTTCTACCAGGAGGTCCCGGGGATCGAACCCAGGTCCCTCCATATGGGAGGTGGACGCCCAACCATTTGAGCCACATCCGTCCCCCATGTTTAATGTTCTTAAGCTCCACAAGGGCAGGGACCCCCAAATGGCTCACGGGAAGTGCCTGGTACACAGTAGGCACTCATTAATGCTCTGTGTTGTGTGGGAGGAGCTAGTCAGAAAGGCCCGTAGAGGCGGTGGGGTTCTGGGAAGGGGCTACCTGCTGGCCTGGGTGCAGGCCCCTGGTCTTGGGCAGAGGGGCTCGAGCTTGTGCTTGGCAGGGATTTTCCTCTGCTGGGCAGACTTCCCATTGCTCCTCAGCAGAAGACTCTGAAGCACATCACCGAGAAAAATCTGCAAGAGATGGGGTGATGGGGACAGAGCCTGTGGCTCCTGCTGGTCCCCTTCTCTCCCCCACCCAGCCCTGCCACTGTCTCTTGCAGACACATGTGAGTGGTGAACCTTCCAGCAGACAGCGAAGGCTTCCTGCAAACTGGGCCCGTTTCCCCTGCACCTCCCATTCTCTAGGCTGCAGCCATGCTCAATTCTTTGGGATTCTGGGCCTGAGCTTGTGCAGTGCCCCCCACCCCAGGCCCCCACTAGCTGGACTGTCCTTTCCTCGCTTGCAGAGTCCCCAGGCCTTGCTGATCACTTCCTCGAGTTCACTCAGAACCATTTCTCTGACCCAGGGTCCCATTCTGTCCCTGGTAGCAGGGGACGTGGTGGGGCAGGGAGCTTACTCCAGGCACACCAGGACCCACGGGGGGAGCCAAGGGGCCTTGGGAACTGGTGTGATAACAAAGCAAAGGTGGCACTGAACATGTCTTTATGGGAGTCCCAGGGTAAAGGAGGATTCCTGGGAGGCCGCATGACACAGTGATGACTTGCAAGGCTTTGCAGGATTGGCTGTGGAACCACTCCCCCTCTCTGTGCCTCCATTTCCTCGTCTGAAAAATGAGGATAACAATACCCAGCATCCGGGTTTGAGAGAGAATGCATGTGAAAGCCTGGCTTTATCTCACCCTTAATGTCACTTCCCCAGAGGCCTCTCTGGGAGCCTCCCCCTTTTTTTCCTCTCTCTTGGCTTCCTGTTGTGTTCCTTCTCAAATTTTAATTATTCATTTGTCAGAGTGTCTACTTGCCATTATTCTATACTCAGTGAGGACAGGGACCTCTTTTTCTGCCTGTTTCCGCAGCATTTAGTGGGGCATCTGGCCCACGGAAGGCTCGCGATGCACTTCAGCTAAGTGAACAAAGTGATTATTAGCTCTTTGTACAGGTGTCTTATCCTTAGAAAAATCTCAATTCCCAAGTTTCCAGGGTAATGCTGATTTTTTTTTTTTTTCTTTCAAAACAGTATATTAAAGTGTTTGGGGAAGGTGGAGGGCTGAGTTTTATGTTTCTTTTCAGATGGTTTTATCCTTTCAGTAGAGCCAAGGCAGAAGAATATCAGTTGGGTTCCGTTCAGCTGGTACTCATCGAGCACCTCCCACCCCGTGCCCGGCACCGTGCCAAGGCCTGGGGCTCCAGGGAAGGACGCATGGCCCTCACCCTGGAGGAGCTCACAGAATGGCCTGGTGCGAGAGTGGCCTTCTTCTTGCCTGTGAAGCCCTCACTGTGCCTGGGTGAGGACGACTGTCCGTCAGTATCATCGAGCAACTTTCGTGGCCCCAGGGGCTCCATCTGGGGCATCTCAGAGGATGGAACCCTCTGTCTGGGCAAGGGGGTCACCCTCTCTGTGCTTCTGTTTTGTGCCATCGACCTGGGAAGAACATCACCTGTCTGCTGCTGCCTCCTTATGGGGAGTTGAGTACTGGTGGAAAAGGTACTCTTTAACCCCAAATGGGCCCCTTACTCAGAAATGACCCCTAACAGCCACTCCCTGCTCAGACTTTTGGGGGTCCTGAAGCCTTGGCAGATTGAGGTGCTGCTGCTGCCCCTAGAGGAGGTTTCTGATTCCTTCACTGCTAGAGCAACTCTTCAGTTTAGGTTTTCCACAGTCCTGTTGTCCCGCCAGCCCCACCCCCAGCCTTTCTCCCTGCTTGGCTATATGCCTAACTTTGCAGACAAGAGTCCAGAAAATCCCAGGGAGAGAAGAACTGCCTGGGACACAGAGGTGATTATTTCAGACCAACCAGGTCCTCTTCAGGCAAAGCAGGTAACCTTTCTGAGTCTTGTCTGGGAATTAGGGATAACAATACTGACTCCACAGGGTTGTAGGGAGAACCAGGGAGCCTGGCACTGAGTGGGTGCTCAGTCAAATTTAATTTCCTTTCTCCTCCTTCGCAAAGTCACCACAATCGCCAACTGCAATAAACCCTGGAGCTGGGGCATGGGCCCAGGGCCAAGAGAAGGAGGAGAGCTGGACTCCCGCTGGAAGCCTTCCCAGAACCTTCTGCCAGCTCCCTTCACCTGGTCTAGCTAAGGCCAGGAAGTCCCCTGGGGGGGGAAATAAAACCTATGGGGTGGGCAGGCCTATGAGGAGGAGGTATTGGCCAAATCCTAAAAGAGAGACTGTAATCATTAATCACAGAAATATGTGAGCAATTTACCCTGCGTTAGGCACTTTCTAGCGAGAGGAAGGAAAGAACAGAAGGCAGCCGAGATCAGCATACTGTACAGAATTGTTTCTCTGATTGTCTCACTTGATCCTTGCAACCCTTTAAGAGAGGTTGGGCAGGATTTCAGACCTATTGCAATTACAATGATCAAGGCCCCGAGAGGATACGAGCGTCCAGCTCATTGTCACACAACTGGTTAGTGCAGAGCTGGGACTACAACCCACCTCTGTGGACTCTCAGCATTGTGTTTTTGCTCCTGCAGGTATTTTTTTCAGCAGGGGACATAAGCACGATGAAGAAGGATGGCGCTAAAAGGAGACTACTCCCTCTCCTTTGAGTGTTTGAGAAGTATCACTTTTAAGGGGAACTGTAAACTCTAGAACTAGAAAGGTCTTCAGAGATTATCATCCAGACCCCTACAACTCCTGATTTGGGAAGGCTGGGATCCAAATTTACACAGCAAGTTGGTAACCAAGAGGCGACCAGAATGAGCACAAGGACGAATTTGAAAGAACAACATAATTCTCAAGAATGCAGTCAAAGGTGGAGTGAGGAGGCCTTGGTTCCTTTAGGGACCCCCCAGAAACCACCCCTCTCAGCCTCAGCAGAGCAACCGCCCCTTCTCCTGGAGCTCTCGTTTGCCAGCTGTAAAGCCCACCTGGGCTTCTGGAGGCCTGTGAAGCCCACTCCTGGTCTGTGAGGGGACTCGTCCTGAGGCTATCGGAAAACAAAAGCAAACATACTTACTGGCTTCCTGGCAGCAGATGCTTGCAGATGGGGCTCATCTAAGAAGCATACTTTGGCTGGACAGGTCAGGGCTTTGGGGAGCCCTTCTAGAAGTCTGCCAACATCCTTGGCCCTAGGAAACCCAGACCTCTCTTGGCTTGAGAAGATCTTCAGGGAAAGGCTCCAGGTATTGGTTTGGGTAGCTCAGCATTTGCCTGTGGTTCGCAGCTTGTGCACCTGGCAGGGTACAATAGCCCTGTGCTCTTTAGGGATCCCTGCGCTGGGCAAGCCTTCCCAAGGACAGCCGGGCCAGGGAAGAAGGCCCAGCTTCTTCAAGCTCATGTCAAAGGAGACACATGTGCAGGGTCTTTGGAGCTCCCGGCTCACATCTGCAGACTCTGTGGTTCTCACAACCACCGTTTCCTCTGACGGCATCACAGGCCATCGAGGAGCCACCTTCCCCAAGTTCCTGTTTCTGGGGGAGAAGCTGCTGCCTTGTCATGGTGCTGGAGGGAGAGGGTTTTCTCTGGCTTTGTGGTTTGGTTTCTTCTGTGGAACACAGACTGAAGTAAAAGGGAACGCAGAGTTTGAGCAGGAGTTTCCCATTCTTGCCTGATTATGGGAAAGATTTTGTTACTATTAGAGACCCATGGGTCCTCCCATACTTTCTTTTTTTTTTAAATTTTTATATTAACAACTTTATTTCAAATTCAAAAAATAAAAGAACAGAAAAGGGCAGTTCAACAAATTATAGAAACATTCCACCCAAAATGATCTTTTTCTGGCACTTTTATCCCATATTATTCCAATTATTAATTCAGTTGTTGCTATAGTGTTTAGAAAGATACACAGATGAACACAGATTGGTTAAATTACATATTCAAGGTTTCTTAGTTAATGAACAACAACAAAAAAAGGAGATAAAAAATGCTTAATTGTATTCATAGCCCGCAAAACCAAACCCAATATTCTTTTCTTTTCTCCCATACTTTCTGAATCCAAGTCTCTAGAGGAGGAGTCTGGGAATCTAAATTGAAAACACGCCAAGAGAGTCCTCTGATTGGCATGCTTGGGAAGCACTGCCTCACAGCGATGCTGCAGGGCCAGGGTGTATAGGAATCCCTGGGGATCGCGTTAAGCGGCAGATTCTCACTCAGCAGGTCCAGGGAGGGTCAGAGGCTGCACTTTAAGCCCTTTAGGGCAGGGTTTCTTAACTGGGGGTCTGTGAGATTGAACTGAAATTCAAAAAACCATTATTCTTGTGGGGACGTGTTGGTGTGGGTGTGATATATTTATTAAATAACACACAGTAAAGCATGGACTTACTAAGGTTAAGAAACCTTCCCTGGGGCTGCCTGTGTTGGTTGATCTGGGGATCACACTTTGGGTAGTAAGATCTGGCCAGTGGTCCTCAAAGTGCGGTCCCCAGCCCCACAGCCTCAGCATTATCAGGGATTTGGGGGTGGGGTCCAGCAGTGGTTTCACAAGCCCTCCAGGGTGATTCTGGTGCATGCCCACACTGGCAAATCACTGGTTCAGGGTAAAAGCTCTGGCTCTAACAGAATTGCCTGTGGTGTGTTCCCTGCAGTCTGTCTAGTTCACTAAAAATTAAAAAAACACACCCACTTGCTCCCTGCCCATTAAGGGATTCAGTATTGCAATGGCAAATGCGCTTTAAGACAAAATGGGGCCGATGCGCTGAAATGGCTCCTGACAGCCACTCCAGCTTAGACTTCAGATCCCCAAGCCTCGCAGCCATTTCTAACGCCTCGTCAGCTAGACTGCCCTCTAGCTCAGCTCCTTAAGGTTTCTGCTGGTTCCTCAGGCTCTGCTTTTCTCCTGGGGAATGTTGGTTTGCTATGTAACTCCACAGGCACTCAGCATGGAGAGCTGAAGGAGCTGGAGGGGAGTGTGATGCTGCCAGAGGAAACGGGGGGGTGGTAAGAACCCCAGAGTCTGGGGCTGACTTCCTCTGAGTTCTAGTCAGGGCGTTAGCTGCTTGGAATGTGGCCCATGGCAGGGAGTGAAGTGAGCACAGGCACACCCTCCTGCTCTGGATCTTCTTTGACAGGTAGACTTTCAAAACTGGCCTCGGTGAATGAAGTAGGAAGTAGAAATGACCATCTTTGGTCTCTTTTTCAAAAGAGTCCCCCATATAACTCTTTCCAATCAGGAAAGCACTTAGGATTTAGAAAATGTAAAATCCTAGATCTGGATTCTCCAGGTGGGCTGCCTCTTCCAGAGCTCCATTCCAGGGCCTGGTAGACAGGACTGGAGCTGGCAGCTGAGACGCTTTCATGCCCCCGAAGATCCAGCCCCAGAATGGAGCTGCAGCTGCTCCTGGCTGTGCTGACGGTCTGTGGGTGCCTCCTGGCCCAGGGCAGCTTGCTAGAGCTCTGTGGAATACTCGGGCAGGCGGCGGGGAAGTGGTCTCTCCTAAGCTAGCTTACCTGTGGCTGTCACTGTGGCAAGGGGGTCTAGAGGAAGCTCGTGGATGCCACTGACAGGGGCTGCCTCACCCACAGCTGCTGCTTCTCCTTCGTGAAAGCTCACCAGCACTCCCCCAAATAGCACCACTACAGGGACAGCCTCACCAGCAGCAGCAGCCAATGTGGTAAACGCGTCATGGGGCAATCTGTGAAGGTCTCCACCCCAGAGACCTTCTTTGTCCCTCAGGGTCCTGGGAACAAGCTCCAGGAAAAGACCTGCAAATGTGTCTGCAGCAAGCACCTGCAATGGTTGGAACCTCAAGCTCAGGAGCAAGACAAGCTGGAAGGCCATGCCCCCTGCTGGACATTAGGACACCGAGTCAGCCCCTCTGAGGACACCACCTAGCACGGCAGTCCCAATACTGCACCCATCCCCACACCCAGAACAGGCCCAGATAGTCCTACTAAAGAGGTCAAAATCCTATGATGGGGGCAGATGTGGCTCAAATGGTTGGGTGTCCATCTGTCATATGGAGGGACCTGGGTTTGATCCCCGGGACCTCCCAGTAAAATTAAAAAAAATATATAGAAGACGCGCGTGCCACTAGGTCCTGTGTGTGGGTGAGCCGCCAGGCCCCGCTGAGCCACGCAGCAAGATGATGACGTAACAGGAGAGAGACACAGGGGAGAGCCAAGACGAGACGCGCCGAAAACCAGGAACTGAGGTGGCGCAGGAGGCAGAATGCCTCTCTCCCACATCGGAGGTCCCCAGGATCAAATCCTGGTGAAGACAGGACAAGGATGAGAGGAGAGGGCAGGAAACAGACACAGAGAATTGCCCAGAGAATGGACACAAAACAGCAAATGGGGGTGGGGTGGGGGGATGGATAAAACAAATATTAAAAAAAAAATCCTATGTCTGTATTGTCTGCTCAACTTCACTTCTCTCTGTGCGAGCTCCTTGAGGGCAGAGACAGTGTCTCATTCATTTGTTCATTCCGTTACTTTCATTCAGCACATACTTATTGAGCAGCTGCTATACCCCATGTTAGACACTGGGAAGCCTGCTATGTCAGCCAGGGATTGACAGGAGCAGCAGAACTGGTAAGAAATACCTATTTATAAAATGAGGGATATATCGTGGGACTCTGACTATGTGATTATGGGAGCTGGTTAAACAGTCCATAGGAGGCTGTTTCTTCTAATGCTGGTGCTGCAGCCTGAAGTCAGCAAGGCAGGAGGTCTGAAGTGAGAAGAAAGGACAAGCTGGAATTGCAAGGAGTATCTCAGGATACTCCTGAGAACCCCCAGTGTTCCTGAGTCCCTGATCTGCTCTGGGTTGTTTTCTCCCCTTGTGGACTGGAGTTGAAGACTGAAGTGTGGATAGTGGTTGGAACTCAGGGTTTGGAGCCAGGATCTGAGGTAATCCTACCTCAGACTTTGAGGAATGTGCTGTCTGATTTTGAGGAAGTCTCCTAACCTCTCTGAGCCTAAATTTCCTGGTATATAAATGAGAGTTGTCCAACAACTACCAGCTTTCAGTTGTTTCCCACACTCAAACCCATGTCAGCATCCCTCACCCACAGACGACTCTCTGGACACTGGCCCTGAGCTGGACCGCAGTGAGAAGAGCCTGCCCCAAAGCCCCATCTGTGAATTTACCAGCAAGATACCACCCTCTGCGCTACCTGACCCTGACGGTAGCAGGAAGAAGTCTGGGGAGGAGGCTCTTTCCTATCACCCAGCAAGTTGGAAATTAAGAGAAATGGCATTAAGAGGCTCCCAGGGATGGATGTGGCTCAAGCAGTTGAGTGCCTTCCTCCCACATGGAAAGTCCTGGGTTTGGTTCCTGGTGCCTCCTAAAGAAGACAAACAATGAACAGACAATGAGCAAAAACGAGCAAACAACAAGCAAAAAACAAACAAGCAGGGAGCAGATGTGGCTCAAGAAGTTGAGTGCCTGCCTCCCACATGGGAGGTCCTAGGTTTGGTTCCCCATGCCTCCTAAAGAAAAAAAAAACCAGACAAGCAAAAAAAAAAAAAAAAAAAAACCAAGCAGACAGATGAGGGAGCCTTCTGGAGAGGCAGGAAGAGTGAGGCTTTCAAGTTCTTCCACATGCCCACTTAAAAAATTGAGTTTGGGAAACAGCTTTGAATGAAAACAATTTCATGAGCAAATTGGGCATTTGAGCCCCATTCTGTGTTGCACTGTCAAGTATAGACACATCTATATCAAACCTTTCTAAAACCTAGTGTATTTAGTGTAATCTCAAAATTTCATTTTGGGAAAAAAAAAATCTTAGCTCCACAACTTACTAGTTTTGTGACCATTTGTAAGCTAATTAACTCTGGGCCTGTTTTCTTATCCATAAAATGGGGTTAACATGTATTTCACTGGATCAATAAAGGAAATTTATAGGAAGGCACTAAGTGCCTGGAATACAGTAGGTGCTCAATAAAAGGCTGAATTAAAAAATATATATATGGGGGAAGCGGCTGTGGCTCAATCAGTAGGGCTCCCGTTTACCATATGGGAGGCCCCGGGTTCGGTTCCCGCGGGGAGAAATGAATAAATAAATAAAATCTTTAAAAAAAAAAAAAAATAAATAAATAAAATGAGTTAAAAAAAAAAAAAAAAAAGATTTTATTTATTCATTTATCCCCCCCTTGCTGCTCGTGCTCGCTGGGTCAGCTAACCACGCCATGAGGGCGGGCTTGCCTTCACCAGGAGGCCCCGGGAACCAAACCCGGGGCCTCCATATGGTAAACGGGAGCCCTACTGATTGAGCCACAGCCACTTCCCGTAAAATCTTTAAAAATATATATATATGGGACTTAGTTTTGAAATGTGAATATAATCAAGGATTTTTTTTTTTTTTTCATTTTCTTCATTAATAAGGAGACCTTGATCAGGTCATTTAACCAATCTGTGCTTATTCATCTTTTTTTTTTTACTGGGAGGTACCGGGGATCAAACCCCGGTCTCTCCATATGGTAGACGGACGCCGAACCTCTTGAGCCACATCCGTTTCCCTATTTCATCTTTCTAAACACTGGAGAAACAATTTTTATTTTTATGGTTAAATTAACGTGCCTAGATAGGATTTTAAAGTAATGCTACCGGGAAGTGGATGTAGCTCAAGCAGTTGAGTGCCTGCTTCCCATGTACAAGGTCCCAGGTTTGATCCCCAGTACCTCCTATTAAAAAAAAAAAAAATTCTCCCATAATTTAAGCTGCCTTTTGTCTGTTGTTTTTTGAAGTTGAAATAAAGTTTACTAATTAAAATATATATGAAAATGCATATATATTTCCCAGTCGGACAATGTGGGAAATACTTTTTCAAGCTAGGGGGCCTTGGCCAAATCTCTTAACTTTCCTCAGCTGTTCCTCATCTGTTAGACACTGCTGACTTTGTGGGGTTGCCACAATGGCTAAGGCAAGGTATGTATCTTCTGTAGAGTCTACCTCACCATCTCCTTGCCTCTCATGACGCAGGCACTTTTTTTGTGTGTGAACTGAATACGAAAAAAAGGAAATGAAAACAAGAATGAGTGAGGTAAGGACCACTTAGGTATAGTTAGTTGAGGTTTGACTCCAGGCACAAGGCTAAGGTGGGAAATGTGAATGTGGCCAAGAAGACTGGAACAATGTGGGTTCTTAGGAGCAGCTATGACAATCAATCAACCCCAGCTTCCAAGCTCTATAAAGCATTGGCTTGTATCATCAGGCACTCAGCTTGCTTACCTCTATCTGTTCATGTGTTTGTCTCATCCTCTTGACCAGAAAGGGCAGGGCCCATGCCATTTTATGGGTATCTCCCACCGACACAGCAACTCGGATGTACTTAGGGGAGCAGTAGCCCCTGGATCACTTAGAGCTGAACTGAGATGGTAGATATCTGAAATTATACTTAGCCAGTACAGAGATATTTCTGGAGAAACATAGCCTGGTCTCTGAGAGGAAACCAGACCAGTGGTTGCAATTATTCCATCAGGGATGAGTATAAGTGACCCCACACAGATATTAGAGCTGAGATGTGAAACGCCTTCCAAGACCCCAGCTTCTCCTCCTCCATCACAAACAGCACAGTTGGGCTTCTCAGGATTTCTGGTTGAGGGGAATACAGGTATGTCAGATGGACCTAGAGTTCAATCCTGATGTGGCTAACGGGCTATATGACCTGTGGCAAATTATTTATCCTGAACTGTCATTTCCTCACTGAAAGTGGACAGTGTTGCTGGGTGGAATAAGTGATTGTGTATATGAAAATGCCCAGCCCAGAGCCAGCTACGTATCCCAGATCCCTCCCTGAGCCCAGGTGAGAGACTTTAGAGAAATAACACCAGCAATCGGGTAACAATGAGACATATACAGCTTTATTTAATTATCTGTAAAAAGTCATACTCTGGCAGAGTGACATATTGGCTATCTTGGCAGAAAGCAAACCATGTGTCTGAAAAGCCCCTTCCCCAAATTCAGAACTGTTGAAACCCAAGCTTACACCTTGATGTTCTCAAGAGCCGGGCCCTCGCCGTGTGTCAGCTGGTCCACAGCTCTTTCACCCTCCTCCCATTGCTAATCTCTGGTGGCTGTGAGCCCCTCACAAAGCAGTAGAGAGGAGGCTGAAAACAGATTTATATGGACAGGGCTGCCCTTCAGAGTGGTCCCTTCCCTTCCACAAAAAGGAGTTCATAAGATTAAGAATTTTTCTGAGAAATGGGGTTAATATCAATTTAATTTAGCTTCCATTAGCCTGCTGAAATCAAGGCTATATTTATTAAATGAGATTTTGTGTTCATGCCTGTTCCTCCTCTTCCACCCATTTTCTCACCATCTATATAATTTTTAGGCTATACCTCTCTTTTTTTGGGACTGAGAGGTAGAAAACTACCTTTCCATTAAGACCTGAGAGGCATTTCTTGCAGATGGTTGTTTGGTAAGGGGCACCAGACACTGCAGTGACAGCAGTTTTGCCCCTGCAAAGTGGAGGCCTGGCATTTTGTTTTCCACCTTTTTGTGTTGAGAGTCCAGTAATTAAGCCACACTCACTCCCTGGGAAAAACTTCCATATTGCATTAGAACTTCATTATTCATGGGCTGCTAGCAGAATGTACCTATCTTCTTTACAGAATAGTATGTGAAGTCATTTAGACAGGAGGTGCTGGCCACCTTGCTGGCCTTTCTGTATAACAGGCACCTGTCTATTTGTCACAAACAATCAGAGGTCCAAAGAGCAATTATGTCTTTGCACATTCTTCAGAGTTGCTCTCTCCTGAAGTCACTTTGCAAATCTTGTTGACCAATTTGGAAACAAAAGAGAACGCAGGAGCCTACCCAACCTAGAAATTGGTTCTGTACATTTCCCCTAAAAACACTATTGAAAATGCAAAAAAAAAAGTCCCTCCCCCATTTTTTTTGCAGATGCTCTACAAGAAAGCATGTCTAAAATCACATAACTATGTACACACGAAATGGACACGCGTGCTCACACACACACGGAATTGGGAATCAAAGATCTTATCAGATACATAGTGGGGAGAGCAGAGGAAAAAGCTGACAGGAGAAGATATGGAGATTTAATCAGCTAAAGATGTTGGAATGTTATAGCAATGGCATGGAAGTGGTTCTTTGTACATACAAAAAAGTGGGCAGGTGGGTAGAGAGAATGATAAATCCAGGCTGCCAGAGAGAGTCAGTGGCCATGCATGAGTTAAAGATAGATGCCAGTTTGCTGGATGAAATGTTATATTATGAAGTAGTGGGATGAAGAAGGTTGGATTTGCATGGTCCAGGGGAGGGGAATGTGCTTAGCAGGACACCTCCATGGTCTGGGGTCTGTCCACGGCATCAGGGGACTCCGGGGCTTCTTGAGTTCCATCTGACTGACTGCTGATGACAGACCGGCTGAAGGGACTCTCTGCAGAGCTCATGCTACTTGAAGTTGACTGGGCTCGTGATCGGATGAGCCGGGTCATGCTGGCAGCTGGTACTGAAAGAAAAAAAAAATCAAGAGAATTAGAAGATGAGCCCTGGTTAAGCTCAACTAATCTAGAAATTTCACCTAAGACTTTATGTTCACCTTTCCCAACCCCTTGACCCCCAGGGACAAGATGTAGCCATTCCCATCCTCTTACTAGCTCTGGGTGAGTGGCTATATGCAAGGCTGCTTTAAGCCTTTGGAGTTCGTTGGAATCTCTGTTGATTCGAGTCACAGCAGAACAAGGGGAAACCCTAAGTCCAGAGTACAGCCTCTTAGCTGTGCCCACAATATTCACACAGTAATTAGGAAGGAGGCTTTGGGAACCCTAACAGGTAACCAAAACCTGTCAGGCATGCAAGACTAAACCAAAAGAAAAGACAGACAAACCACACAAGTATGAAAATGTTTCACAAACACAGTGCAAGCCCGATACAACAAGACTACCATCCGTGTCCACAAGTTACTCTTGATATCTGGGGGAAGGAAGACAAGTAGGAAAAGTGGGGGGTTTGTGGGGGAGGCAGGTGGTCTTGGGAATGGCTTCTGTACAGGGAGTGAGGTACAGGACACCTGAGAGGGAAGAGGTCTGGCTGCCAGTGTTTAACTCAGACTCCTGTTCTGCCACTGCTTTAACTCTAAGGTCCTTCCTGGCATAATCTTCCTGCCTATCCTCCTGGTGGGCCAGCCACTCCTCTGGCTGTAACTTCAATGCTGAAGTCAAAAGATGCTATCACCTGCAGAGTTTTCTGGGTACAGGCTTTGGCACTCCTATTTTAGAGTCAAGGCTGCCCTACATAGGGATTAACTCAAGGATCAATAGGTAGTGGTGGAAGAGGGGTCCTGCCTAAAAGCTATAAAATTTCAGTTGCTGCTGTAATTCTGGATTTGGGATGAGAGGCAGCCATGATAACCTTCTCCTTTCTTCCTCCTGGTGGGCCAGGGCTGGACTTGCAGGCTAACCCTCTTGGGGCAAAATGAGCCACGTTCTATCGGGCTCTCACTGCACAGGAAAACCGCGGACATGCTGCAGGCAGCCAATGCAGCCAGGAGAGCTTGGCTGGGAGGCAGGGATGGGGCCAGCACAGAGGAAGGTACCTGACTCGGTGCTCAGGTGACTGAGCTGCACATACGGGACTGGAAGCAGGATGGACACAGGAAAAGGCAGGTTAGTGACCTGAGAGTATCAAGTGGCAACCTAGGCTACCTAATAGACACTGATAGACTACTCTAAGGCAGGGATGAAATTTTATTTTAAGGTCCCACAAGAGCTGAGGCTGACTAATGCTGCCGAGATGCTTCTCTCAATTAAAGGCAACTGTTTTCCCATCTACCATAAAATAGTCATCCTGATTTAGATCAGAAATGGACTGGAAAATAAGATGTTTCCTAAGAAAGGGATGGAGATGAGCCAGGAGAGGGACTTCAGCTCCTCCCAGTAAGCCGGGGGGAAGTGGGTGTGGGCTCGGTTGGTAGCGCCTCACAGACGGGGACCACATAGCCACTCCAGACAAGACATACAAGGTGGAATGCTTGTTTGGTACAGGGCTGCACCCAGGGGCCCAGCTGCTGCCCAGAGCAGCTGACCAGGCAGCTCATCAGAGGCCATTATCCACACTGACACTAAAAATCACCCTACTGGTTTTGTACCTGGGTGGAAGGGTTTTTCTTCTTAAAACCCCAAGAAAGGAGCATGTGTGGATATTCTGTACCAACTAAGAAAGCTCAGGGGTGTTACCATATAAGAGACCAGGACACAACAGCATATTATATGGACACATGCTTTAGACTTGCTCTAAAATCCTTCGTAAGTTCATCTCCTCTGGTGGAGCAGATTTAACTGAGGACATTACTCTTTTCTTCTGTATTATCCATTTTGTTTCTCTAGGCCAGGAGTCACTAACCATCTGAGTTCAAGTATAAATCATCATTTCATATTCAGAGCTAGGATAGCTTCAGCTTCAGTGGTCAAAAGTGTGGGCTCTGGAGTGAGACTACCAGAGTTTGAATCATGGCTCTGTAGTGTTATTGTTACCCTGGGAAATTTGCTTAACCTCTTTGAGCATCAGATTCCTCTTCTATAAAATGAGACTAATAATAGAACTTACCTCTTAAGGTTATAGTTACAAATAAATGATATAATGAATATATAGTACCTTACCTGTCACAATACAAATGCTTGATGAGTGTTAGCTCATCATATATATATATATAAGTGTGTGTGTGTATATATATATATATATGAAAATGAATGCTCTATAAACTTAAGACTGGCTAGCACACAGCTTATGCTCTGAGAATTGTGGGCTCCCCAGACATCTAACTAGCCCTATTATCAATACATTTTTTGCTAGAAAGAAACCTGTGTACTACTCACTGTAGCCCATTCCCTGCAAAAAGTACTTGAAGGCCTCGGTGAGCTTCCCAGGCTAGGAAACAAAACAAGAAGGCATTAATCTTTGCATAGGCAGAGACAGAATCAAATGGATATATATATATATATATATATATATATATTTTTTTTTTTTTTTTTTTTAATCTCCTTACCTGAACCACTTGGGGAAGTCCCCCACAGTCTGCCATCTAGAAGAAGAAAAATATGTGCGTCAGCCAGGACTTAAACACTAAAGGGAAATCCTCTGAGTACCCTTGAGTCCTTTCAAGTGGACAGGATTGGATTTTAGGTTCTTCACTTAATGTTTAACTGCATCCAAAAGTACATCTCCCCCATACACCCTTAAACAAAGACTTAGAACCTATCAATAACCTTGGATATAAATCTGAAAGGATTATTCAATACTTTCCAAATTTGTGAAATGGAGGGCATGGCTTTCAGGCCTATGATGGGAATTTTCCATTAGGGGTTATGGTAAAGTTGGCCAACCTTCAACCATGATGCTGCCTCCCAGATGTTACCTTCAGAGTCCTCAAACAATGTGACCCTGATTTCTCAGGGATGCTTTCTAAATCCCTTTCACTATCTTCACTCCATGACTAAAGGGAGGTCTCCAATCAGCTGCCGATGCTGTATCTGGCCAACTGGATTGGTCAGCCAAATTCTTCTTATGGCTGGATTTGGTGAGGCTGCTTCTCACATCATAAAACTTTATAGTTGGTTTTTCTCACTTGTGCACAGATTTCTTGGGTAGGGCTTAAACAATGGTGTTCATCAGAATTACCCAGAGGACTTGCTAACACTCAGATTCTTGGGCCCCTCCCCCAGCAATTCTGATTCAGTAGGTCGGGAGTAGGGCACAAGAACTTGTGTTCCTAACAAGCTCCCAGGTGATGCAGATTCTGCCCATCTGTAGAGAACACTTTGTAGGGCACAATGGCCAAATATGAGCCCACTCCTCTCCTTCTAGCTATTGGGAATTCTGTGCTCTGTCTTGTATTCAGTACTTTTTTTCAAGGGATGTGAACACCATGGCTTCAATTCACTGGCATTAAAACTTTCTTTCTGGGGTACTGTTATTTAGCAGATGGAAATGCCACAAAAGGTGTAGGAGTTTGATGCTAAAAAGGAATGGTCACCTGAAAATTCTAAGCGTAGAATCAGATACAAACACTTAACCTATTTTAAGTATAATGCAGACTGTAATTTCATAAAATTACAGAAAAAAAGAAAGCTGATTGAATCATAAAATAGTTCCCATATGCAGAAAAAGAATATTGGGAGAAACTATTTCCAAGACTGACACCTATCAAATAGTTTGAAAATAAATTCAGTTGGTCATAGGAATTATCCATTCTTTCCTATGCTCTTGTGCATAAGCATTTCTGCTCAGAAACAACCACATGTATGACTACTGTATAGTTCAGTATTGTACTTTTGAATATAAGTTCAAACCTGTAGTGAAAAACTATTTGAAACTGAATCACATACTTTTATTTTTTTTTTTAACTTTTGTTTTTTAGGCCAGTAAAAAATAAATTATTGGGAAATGGAGGGAAAGAACAGAACTTACTGAGAAATGGGAGAGAAGGATGGAAATACGTACTGAGATTTGGTGTGGACTCCTCTAGGCAGAGAAAGCCTTTTTTAAACTTTTTAACACTGGAGGGTAGGTTGTATAGGTAGGTTGTATATATACGTCATGCTCCTTGAACACTTCATATTGTCATGTACATTTCTTAAGTAATCACCTAAAGTGCAGTTATCAAGTTCAAGAAATTTAAACATTGATATAAACCTTACGGTCTATTTTCCAACTAATTTTCATATGCCCCCAAAATGTCCTTTGAGCTTTTTCTCCTCTCTTATTAGATTCTATCCAGGATCACATATTATGTTTACTTGTTATTGTCTCTTTAGGTGCTCATTCTTTTGTTTTTTAATTGTGGGAACATATATATAACATAAACTCACCCATCTCAACCACCTCCAAGCATACCATCCAGTGGGATTACTTGTATTTACACTGTTGTAGTACCCTCACCCCCCTTCCATTCTAAAACTTCCCATCTTCCCAAACAGAAGCCCTACACCCATTAGGTACTAACTCCTCCTACCCCCTACCCCCACCCCTGGCACCCTGTACTGTAATTTATCTCTGTGAGCCTGCATATTCTCCGATATTTTCTTTATAGTTACTATAGGGCTTAAATTTAACATCCTAAGTCTGTAACACTCTCATTTGTTAGATACCAATTTTTTTTTTTTTTATTTTTTTTTTTATTATGAGTAAAAATCAAAATTCTCACAATACATACAAACATTTGTAAAATGATATATAAATATATATGCATATATGTGAGATACCAATTTAACTTCAATGGTATACACAAACTATGTTCTTATTCCCCTACATCACCCCACCTTTATTTATTATGGGTCCAAAACCACTGGTTTATCATTACATTTTATGTAATCTGCCTTTTAGATCCTATAGGAAGTAAAACGTAGAATTACAAACAAACAACACAATAATACAGGTATTTATATTTACCCAGGTCATTACCCTTACTGGAGAGCCTTAAGTAAGGATCATGTGGCTTCGCTCTATTGTCTAGAGTCCTTTCCTTTCAACCTGCAGTAGTTTCTTTAGCATCTCTTGTAGGGCTGGTCTAGTGGGAGATGAACTACCTCAGTTTTTATTTATCTGGAAACATCTTAATCTCTTCCTCATTTTTGAAGGACAGTTTTGCTAGATATAGAATTATTCGTTGGCAATTTTTTGCTTTCCACACTAAATATGTCATCCCACATATTATGGTTCTCTATGTCTCTATGGTTTCTAATGAGAAATCAACATTTAATCTTTTCAGGTGCTCTTGTATATGACACATAGTTTCTCTCTTGTGGCTTTCAGAATTCTCTATCTTTGGCATTTGACAGTTTGATTCTAATATGTCATGGTGTAGGTATATTTGGGTTTATCCTGTTGGGAATTTGTTGAGCATCTTGGATGTGTGTATTCATGTATTTTGTTAAATCTGGGACATTTTCAATCATTATTTCTTTATTTTCTCTGCTCCTTTCTTCTCCTGCTGGGACTCCCATACTGCACATACTGGTGCATTTGATGGTATCCTGCAGGTTCCTCAGGCTCTTTTCACTTTTCTTCATTCTTTCTTCTCTCTGCTCCCAAGATTGAATGATTTCAATTGTCTTATCTTCAAGTTCACTGATTGTTTCTTCTGCCAGCTCCAACCTGTTGTTGAACTCCTCTAGGGAACTTTTAATTTCTGTTATTGTAGTCTTCAGCTCTGTTTGGTTCCTGTTCATAATTTCCATCTCTCTACTGACCTTCTCTTTGTATTCAACTACTGTTTTGCTGATTTCTTTTAGTCCTTTGTTCATGTTTTCTTTTAGCTCTTTGAGCATATTTAGGACCATTAGGACCACTGACTGATATATCCCCGGTCAGGTCCTCCACATTGAAAGTTTCTAATGTTTTAATTTTCTCCTTTGCCTGGGGCCATCGCTTCCCGTCTCTTTGTATATTTTGTAACCTTTTGTTGAAATAGGACATTTTGATATTTTAATGTGTTATCACTGGAATTTAGACTATAAGGTGCCTGTTCCTTAAGCTTGTATCCAGCTAATGTTATGCTAGAGCTTTCCTTATATGCCAGGAGCTAACAAAAAACAAAAAAAAAAGAGGAATAAAAGAAAACACCTTTCCCAGTCTTTGGAGATTGACCTATGTGAGTGCTCTCCTTCAGGGCTTAACCATACAATAATTTTAGAGAATAGCTCCAGGCAAAAGCATAGGGGCCTCCCTGATGTTCTCTGCACATGTGGTGCTAGGAATCCCCTCATTTACAAATGTCCCTTCTTCCCTAGGAAACAGTTTCCTTATGGTTTTGTGCACTGCATTGTATGTCGTATGTCCTACAGCCAGCAATCCCTTGCCCCAAGCAGCACAACTTGACTGCTCTTCCACAGCAATCTGCAGGGAAATTCTGTGGACTGATTTCTAAATGCAGGACAAGTTCTAGATTGGTGAGTTCCTCAGGCCACCACCAGAAAGACTGGGCTAGACATACATGCTTCTAGAATGTGCACAAGGGTTACTCTGCTCCCCCTGGAACCAGGACCAGGGATACTCACTGGGAGAATGGGCCAGTTCCATGCCAAGCCAGTGAGGGGTGGGTAAGGGTCCAGCCAAAGTGCTACAAGATCTACCTTTTTTAAGATGCCTTTTCCCTGATTCAGCACTTTCCCTATTACTGCAGTACTTTAACTGTTTTCTGGAGCTTTGAGAAAGATGTTCCTGCTAGTTCTTGCTGGTTGTTCAAAGATTCTATAAGGTAGACAAAGCCGTGAAGCATTTCACTCCACCACCCTGATAGGGGTAGGAAGGGAATTACATACTTAAAAAAAAATTCATATTTTAGACGAGCCCATCAATCACCTAGAGCCCAGAACATTGTGAATTTGGTCACTTCAGAGTATTATCCTTGTACTATAGTTCAAGGAACTATGGCTTACCTTTGGTGACAGTACTTTCCTTTCAAGCACACTTCAAAAAGGAAGGAAAGAGGCCAAGGAAGGAGCTGTAAGCTACATAAGGTCAGCACTTAAATCTATAGTAGTCCAGATTCAAACTAGGAGGTCAACTACCTAAACATTTTAGTAGAGGCTCTACAATAATCTAGGTTGAGACAATACTAGGTTGAAACAATTATCCAAGGTACAATCAAAAGGGGAGAAACTTGATATGAACCTTAGAAATTTAGTATAAGAATTGCTTTCTATTTGCTGAGTGGGATAAAAAATGTATCCACGCGTATTATTATTAGAATGTTACTGGAAGCTTCTGTAGCAATACAGCAGGATCTAGTAAGTAAAGGAGTTCTGTCATCTTATTCTCACAACATTAAAAAAACGTCAATGAAGTTTTTAATGACATGGGAAAATGCTTACATCATAAAGTTATGGAAAACAGATACATGGCTATAACTACACCACAATCTTAATGAAAAATGTTAATAAAAAAAAAGAAAAGAAAAAGAAGAAAGAAAAATATATAGGAAGGAAACACTGATATTTTACCAAAAGTTACCTTTGGGTGATAGAATTATGGGAAATTTTAATTTATTTTATTATTTCTACTTTTTCCTCTATTTCTCAATTTTCTACAATGAGAAATGAGAATATAATTATAACTTTTTTCCCCCTCTTCAAAAGAGATATAGAGAAAGAAACTTTGCTTCTTTCTAGACAACTCTCTGTAAAACACAATAATTTGAACCATTTATAATTTACTTGCAAATGGTTGGCAGTGAGGGAAGAAGATATATTACCTTTAGCAAAGTTGTATTTACAGGATCCAGGCGAGAGTTGCATTCAACCTTAAAGAGAAAGAGAAAGAGAAAACAGGAAACAGAATTTTACACATTGCTAGAAAAATAAGAAATGGCTTGCATGAGAATGATCTTGAAAGATCAATAGCTCTGTTTAGAGATGGCTGAACCAGCCAAAGAGACTACCAAAAGACAAGGTAGGCTACAGATACAGATATATGATATACTTTATATCTGATACTTCTGAGCAGGCTTAAAAATCTGGTTTTCATTTTCTGAATCTGTTACAAGTAGTCTTTGAAGGACTGCATGTTGAATCTAATTTCTCCTACTGGCTACATGACATGGAGCAAATTACCCTACCATTTTATTTTATTTTATTTTATTTTATTTTATTTATTTATTTTTTTACCCTACCATTTTAAAATGTGAGATGGCCCTGTCTTTCTAGGATCTCTTTGATGGCTTCCCAGCACAACTGGCTCTAATGACTGAAACCTGCTTACCTCCCTATGCCTCATTTCTTACTCGTTCCTGTGCCTTGGAGGTACTGGGTTTGCCATTCCTCACACCCTCATTTCTGCAAAAGATTTTCTGGCCATACAGTCTAAAGTGGATCTCCACCATGATTTTTCTCTCATTGTACCCTATTCTTTTCCATCATAGCACTCATCATAATTAAGAATTACAATTTTGTGTATTTACACATTTGGTGTCTTGCTCCCATGTATCCACAAATGCAAGGACCTCAAAGAAAACGTTTTGGGGAGATAATCTGTAGGTTCAGCAATGTTCTATGGCTAATCTGATCAGCTGGAACTATAATTATACACGGTTGCCACACATATACATACACAACAATGTACTATAAGAGTTTGGAATCTAGTGAGGTGGAAACATAATGAAAGGCAAAATGAAGTGACTTTCAAAAACTTCACAACTGAGCTGAATATTAACAGAAGAGTGGAATTTAGACAGAGAAAGGAGAAGAGGTTGGAGTTTGAAGGCTTCCAGAATCAGGGGGCAAGCATAAGCAAAGATACAGGGATGTGAAATTAAAATATAGGACATGTGTAGGGTTAGAGAGACAAGCGTGGTGTGAAAATGCAATAAGAGGTAAGGCTAGGAGAGGGTGACTGGGGCTGACTATGGATGGCAAGAAGCCACAGAAGGTTTCTGAGGTGATAGAATTTAAGATGTTTTAGGAAAGTAACCAGCCTTTACAATAGATTGCAGAGGCAGTGAGCCAGTTAAGAAGTTATTACAATTACCTAGGCAAAAACCAGTAATGCAGCTGAGCTTTTGCTCTGGAGATTGATGGTGATGCTCAGGTCTACAAAATTCTTTATCAGGGAACGATCTAAAAGCCAGGATCATTGAATAAGGGTTTTGATTTGCTCTGCAAATTACAGCGCAGGTAGTAATAAACAAATGTACCATTTTACTATAGAAAACGGGTTACATCTAAAGGGTAGAATTAAAAAACTGGATCCCTAACTGCCAAGCACAGTGCTTGAAACACAGTAGATATGCAATAAATATTTTCTGGATAAATTAACTCCCAAGTCTTGTGCTTCCTTTGGTTTACGACTTTGTAATTTCTATGATTTTCTGAGAAGTCTTGATATTGCAAAGGCCAGTCACAATATATAGGTTTTGACATGTCTACTTTCTCTCCCAGTTCCTCCAATACGGAGACGGTCTTATTCATTTTTAAATTTTCCATAGCATTTGAGCCAATAGGAGATGCTCAAAAAATGATGCTGAATGAGTAACTGAACAATAATAGTTATCAATAGTGAACAGAACTTGTGGAGTTTCTCCTTGCTCTACATGTGTGGATCTCTCTCTAATCCCTACCAATTTTTGGGATAAAGTGCTCTAGGGATGGGGACCTAGGTTTGACTGTGTCTACAAGAACATTTACCTCGTGGTAGAGATGTGGCTTCTGAAGTCCTTCTCTATAAACATCGAGGGTGTGGAAATCAGAAAGAGGAAGAGCCCTTATATATATGGCAAAATTATATAGTCTTGAAAAATACTTAGAAATGTTGCTTTAAGTCCATACAATTTTTAAAAGGCAAATAACTTTAGATCAAAGATTCACGGACAGGGGGAATGGGTGTAGCTCAGTGATTGAGTGCCTTCATCACATATACGAGGGTCCTGGGTTCAAGCCCTGGTACCTCCTAAAAATAAAATAAATAAAAATAAAAATAAAATTAAAAAGGCACAGCAGATGTAGCTCAGTGGTTGAGTGCCTACCTCCCACGTACAAGGTCCTGGGTTTAATCTCTGGTACCTCCTTCTTAAAAAAAAAAAATTCACGGACACACTTAACAAAGAATTATTAGGGAATTTTGACTAAGGGTGTTTTCTAAAAACAGAATCCTATTTTCCTGTTTTAAGTATATATGTTTAGGGAAGCGGATTTGGCTCAAGCAGTTGGGCTCCTGCCTACCACATGGGAGGTCCATGGTTTGGTTCCCAGTGCCTCCTAAAGAAGACAGCAAGCTCGCATGACAGGCAGATATGGTAAGCTGATACAACAAGATGATGCAACAAGAGACACAAGAAGAAAAACATAATGAGAGACACAACAAAGCCGGGAGTAGAGGTTCCCAGTGCTTCCTAAAGAGGACGAGCAGGACAGCGAGCTGGCACAACAGGCAGGCGTGGCGAGCTGACACAACAAGACGACGCAACAAGAGATACAAGAGGGAAAACATGATGAGAGACACAACAAAGCAGGGAACGGAGGTGGTAAGCAATTAGGTGCCTCCCTTCCACATCGGAGGTCCCGGGTTTGGTTCCCAATGCCTTCTAAAGAAACAAAGACAAACAGACACAGCAAGTGAAAATGAGGGAGTGGGGAAAGATAAATAAATAAAATAAATCTTAAAAAAAAAAAAAAAAAAAAGTATACATGTTTATTAAAAATGTTTTTGATAGATGTATATATATATATATTTTAATTTATTTATTCATTTATCCCCCCCTTGCTGCTTGTGCTCGCTGGGTCAGCTAACCACGACATGTGAGCGGGCTTGCCTTCACCAGGAGGCCCCGGGAACCGAACCCAGGGCCTCCCATATGGTAAACGGGAGCCCTACTGATTGAGCCACAGCCGCTTCCCTTGATAGATATTTTTGTAGCATGTATTTCCACCCTTTTGACCTTTAAAAAACTCCTTGATGAATTGGGATCATTACTACAACCTTAAAAACTTTGGAGGACATTTTTTTTTTTTTTTTTTTTTAATTAAGATTATTTTGCCACTTTGTTCAAGCTATGCCATATATTTTATATCAGAAACAGAATGCTTTTTTTTTTTTAACTTTATTTTGTCCATTTAATAATTGAAAATATAAACAATTAAAAACTAAAAAGTAAACACAGATGAATAAATATATACATTTCTCCATTAAATGTAATGGATACATACAAAATTTTTTGAGTCAAACAATATGTGACACAATATATTTGGTTCATAGTAACATTCATACAAAAGCTGGGTTGTTTCCAGCTTTTGGCAATGGTGAATAATGTGGCTATGAACATCGGTGTGCAGATGTCTGTTGTGTCACTGCTCTCAGTTCTTCTGGGAATATACCCAGTAGTGGTATTGCAGAGTCACGTGGCAAGTCTATATTCAATTTCCTTAGGAACTGCCAAACAGTCCTCCATAGTGGTTGTACCATCCTGCATTCCCACTAACAGTGAAGAAGTGTTCCTATCTCTCCACATCCTCTCCAACACTTGTAGTTCTCTGCCTTTTTAATAGTGGGCATTCTGATAGGTGTGAAATGATATCTCATTGTAGTTTTGATTTGCATTTCCCTAATCATGAGTGATGTTGAGTATTTCTTCATGTGTTTTTTTGCCATTTGTATTTCTTCTTCAGAGAAATGCCTATTCAAGTATTTGGCCCATTTTTTAATTGGGTCATTTGCTTTTTATTGTTGAGTTGTAACATCTCTTTATATATCCTGGATATTAAACTCTTGTCAGATATGTTATTTCCAAATATTTTTTCCCATTGAGTTGGCTGCTTTTTCACCCTTCTGACAAAGTCCTGTGAGGTGCAAAAGTGTTTAATTTTGAGGAGGTCCCATTTATCTACTTTTTCTTTTGTTGCACGTGCTTTGGGTGTAAGGTCCAAGAAACCACCACCTACTACAAGGTCTTGAAGATGTTTCCCTACATTTTCTTATAGCAGTTTTATGGTCCTGGCTTTTATATTTAGATCTTTGATCCATTTTGAGTTGATTCTTGTATAGGGGGTGAGATAGGGGTCCTCTTTCATTCTTTTGGTTACAGATATCCAATTCTCCCAACACCATTTGTTGAAGAGACTGTTTTTTTTTTTCCCATTAGCATGGGTTTGGTATGTTTGTCAAAAACCAGTTGACTGGGAAGCGGCTGTGGCTCGGTCAGTGGGGCTCCCGTTTGCCATATGGGAGGCCCCAGGTTCGGTTCCCGGGGCCTCCTGGTGAGGGCAGGCCCGCCCGCACAGCGTGGTTGGCTGACCCAGCGAGCACAAGCAGCAAGGGGGGGGGGGAGAAATGGATAAATAAATAAAATCTTTAAAAAAAAAAACCAGTTGACTGTATAGGTAAGGGTTTATTTCTGGATTCTCAATTCTATTCCACTGATCGATATGTCTATCTTTATGCCAGTACCATGCTGTTTTGACTACTGTAGCTTTGTAATATGTTTCAAGGTCAGGCAGTGAAATTCCTCCCACATTGCTCTTCTTTTTTAGAATCCTTTTGGCTATTCGGGTGCACTTACCCTTCCAGATGAATTTGGTAATTGTCTTCTCTAATTCTGTAAAACAAGTTGTTTGGATTTTGATTGGTATTGCATTGAATCTATATATCAGTTTGGGCAAGATTGACATCTTCATGATATTTATTCTTCCAATCCATGAACACAGAATGTCTTTCCATTTGTTTAGGTCTTTTAAAATTTCTTTTAGCATTGTTTTGTAGTTTTCTGCATATAGGTCCTGTACTTCTTTGGTTAAATTAACTCCTAGGTATTTGAGTCTTTTTGTTGCTATTGAAAATGGAATTTTCCTCCTGATTTCCTCCTCAGATTGTTCAGTACTAGTGTACAAAAACATTACTGATTTTTGCGTGTTGATCTTGTATCCTGCCACTTTGCTGAACTCATTTATTAGTTCAAGTAGCTTTGTTGTGGATACTTCAGGATTTTCTAAATACAGGATCATGTCATCCACAAACAGTGAGAGTTTTACTTCCTCTTTTCCTAGTTGGACGCCTTTAATTTTTTTGTCTTATCTAATTGCCCTCACTAGAACTTCTAGTACAATGGTGAATAACAATGGTGACAGTGGGCATCCTTGTATTGCTCCCGATCTTAGAGGGAAAGCTTTCAACCTTTCCCCATTGAGTATGATGTTGGCTGTGGGTTTTTCATATATGCCTTTTATCATATGGAGGAATTTTCCTTTTATTCCTATCTTTTGAAGTATTTTTATCAAAAAGGATGTTGGATTTTTTCAAATGCCTTTTCTGCATCTATTGAGATGATCATATGGTTTTTCCCTTCAATTTGTTAATGTGGTGTATTACATTGATTGATTTTCTTATGTTGAACCAGCCTTGCATACCAGGAATAAATCCCACTTGGTCATGATGTATAAGTCTTTTTTTTAAAGATTTTATTTATTTATTCATTTATCCCCCCCTTGCTGCCTGTGCCCGCCGGGTTAGCCAACCACGCCGCGCGGGCGGGCCCGCCCCCACCAGGAGGCCCCGGGAACCGAACCCGGGGCCTCCCATATGGTAAACGGGAGCCCCACTGATTAAGCCACAGCCACTTCCCATGTATAAGTCTTTTGATATGCTGTTGGATTCGATTTGCAAGTATTTTGTTGAGAATTTTTGCATCTATGTTCATTAGAGAAATTGGTCTGTAATTTTCTTTTCTTATGGAATCTTTATCTGGCTTTGGTATTAGGGTGATGTTGGCTTCATAAAATGTGTTGGGTAATTTTCCCTCCTCTTCATTTTCTGGAAGAGTTTAAACAGGATTGGTGTTAATTCTTTTAGAAATGCTTGGTAGAATTCACCTGTGAAGCCATCTGGTCCTGGACTTTTCTTTGCTGGGAGATTTTGATGACGGATTCAATCTCCTTAATTGTGATTGGTTTGTTACGTTCTTTTTTTTTTTCTTAAGATTTTATTTATTTATTCATCTACCCCCCCCTTGCTGCCTGTGCTCGCTGGGTCAGCCAACCACGCCGTGCGGGCGGCCCCGCCCTCACCAGGAGGCCCCGGGAACCGAACCCAGGGCCTCCCATATGGCAAACGGGAGCCCCACTGATTGAGCCACAGCCGCTTCCCTTGTTAAGTTCTTGTATTTCTTGTTGTGTCAGTGTAGGTTGGTTATGCGTTTCTAGAAATTTGTCCATTTCATCTAGGTTGTCTACTTTGTTGGCATATAGTTTCTCATAATATCCTCTTATGATTCTTTTTATTTCTATGAGGTCATTTGTAATTTCCCCCCTTTCATTTCTGGTTGTATTTATTTGCATCTTCTCTCTTTTTTTCTTTATTAGTGTAGCAAGGGGTTTGCCAATTTTATTGATCTCAAAGAACCAGCTTTTGGTTTTGTTGATTTTCTCTATTGCTTTTCTGTTCTCATTTTCATTTATTTCTGCTCTAATCTTTATTATTTCTTTCCTTCTTTTTGCTTTGGGATTGGTTTGCTGTTCTTTTTCTAGTTTCTCAAGTTGTTCAGTTAAATCTTTGAGTTTAGCTCCTTCTTATTTCTTAATATAGGCATTTAGGGCCTATATTTCCCTCTCAAGACTGCCTTTGCTGTATCCCATAAGTTGTTTTTT
>JAKSZT010021619.1:10299719-10355583 GCA_026826555.1 Tolypeutes matacus | reverse complement strand
TCCTTGGTCTGCCAGGAGATGGCGCTTGTTGGCAGCTCTCAATTCAATGCCTGGTTGGAGCGTATTTTTTGTGACACAGACCAGATCAATGTGATAGAGCTTCCAGTCTGGGGGCTAAGAGCCCTGAGATTCAAACTTTCTGAGACAGTTCTCCAGACTTCGCTTGGTGCACCCCCCTTTTCCCAGCTAGGAAATATTTCCACTCCCTTCTGAGTCCTCAACAATCTGTCCCTGTTAGTAGAGGAGGAAATTGGGAGGTTTGCGTATCTTTAGCCCCTTGCAGGCTCCAAGGCAAACAATGGCGCAGCGACACCCAGCTGGGAAGGGCTCTCGGGACAGGGCAGACCAAACCTGGGAGTCAAAAGCGGGTCAGCCCCAGGCTCTCTCTCCCCTCTCCCGTGAAGTCCTCAACAATTAGTCCAGGCTAGAAGAGAGGGAGGTTGCGAGGGTCGGATTTCTCCAGTCTTTCCTAGGGTCCCGGGGCAAACCGCCATGTGGAAGGGTC
Organism: Tolypeutes matacus; assembly: GCA_026826555.1. Taxonomy (NCBI): domain Eukaryota; kingdom Metazoa; phylum Chordata; class Mammalia; order Cingulata; family Chlamyphoridae; genus Tolypeutes; species Tolypeutes matacus. The sequence goes on along the minus strand of JAKSZT010021619.1, from coordinate 10,355,078 downwards.
CATGGGGCTCCGCAGCCCAAATTTACAGGTCAGAACCTGAGTCAGCCTAAGGCTGTGTCCCTCTCTCTCTCCCCTTTCCGGGAGTGGTAGATCCCTGGAGCCCCCTTTGTCTGTGGTCGCAGGCCCAGAGGCCCGAGAATTCTGAAGAGTATGGGGGAGGGTGCTGGCAGCAGCAGAAGCTGCTACTTCGCACTCACGGTTCCGTTGTCGCGATTTCCCTCTTTTGTCCCTCTCTCCTCTGGGTGGTGTGCAGCCTTCACCTGCTGTCCTAAACCCTAGCAGATCTTTTTCGGGGCTGTTTCAGCCCGTCCTCTAGCTATTTTTCTGGAGAAGAGATTCTCGTGTCTTACTAGTCCGCCATCTTCCCGGAAGTCTCAACAGAATGCTTTTACAGGGCGATTCAGGGAGGTGTGAATATATTCCATTGCCACATCTATCTTACCTTACAAACATTTCTCATTGCTCCACTAAACTTCTCACCTATGTCTACATCTGATTATTTATTACACTCCCTCTCTAAAAAGCCTCAGTCCCGAATATTTTGTTCTAAATACAGTAGAGGTGAAGGCTGCCAAAGAAAACCAGCTAATTTCACACAGATATTTAGTTAAGTTATATATATGATGTGTGAAAGAAGAAATGCAAATACTAATAAACATGAAAAAGTGTCAGTATCAAAGAAATGCAAAATAAAACAGTGGGGCTTTAAAAATGGGGTCCATTTTTAACCTATCAAATTAACTACTAATAAAAGAAAAAACTCAATGCTGGACAGAGTGCTGTAAAAGAAGAACTCTCATACATTTCTGAGTGACAGTGTATATTCTTATATGCTTTCTGGAAAGGAATCTGGCAAAATGTATTAAAAATCTTACAAATCTTTATGATTTTTGACACGTTAATTCCACTTCTGGAAATCTATCCCAAGGAAATAACCAAAGATTCAAAGATTTTTATAAGGATGTTTAATAGCCACATTATTAATAGTGTAAAATAAAAAACGATCAGCAGGAGAACGAGGTTAAATAAACAGTGATATATCTACAAGATGGCATAATAAAGATACATAAAATTATGTTTATATTGACTTTATAATATGGAAAACTTATCAATAGTGCTAAGTAAATGAGATCCTGAAACACATATATTTAATGTGACCCAGTCTATGTTAAAGAAAAAGATAACAGTTTGTTTTTGGATAACAGGATTCTGATTTTCTTTCTATTTTTCATATTTTTTATAATGAGATAAATAATTTTTATTAATGTGCTATGTGCTTGAGAAGGAGGTAGAGAAAAGCATATGGACTCTCAGCAGCCTTCAAATCTGCTAATATAGATCCAGATTTTGTGGTGAAGAAGGCTGAGGCTGCAAAAAATTTGACAATAAATAAATGGTGTTTAGTTGTACTAATTGCCACAAAGGGAACTGCACCACACAAAGCAGTCAAAGACAGCACTGATACCATCTGATGAAACCTATTGACTAACGGGGAATTCATTTTCCAAAATGTGTAACAAAGAACAAACCCTGATCTGTGGAATTAGAAATAATAATAACTAGTATTTTCCAACTGTTTCTATTATGTTAATAGCATGCTAAATAAATTTTATTACATTTTAATCTCATTCCTCTTCACATCATCAGGATATACTTACCACAGCCTCAACTGCAGGTGAACTGTCTCCAACTACCAATAATGTGGGACACCTAGGATAGGCAAAACAAGAGGTGTCACTCAGCAAATAAGCCCATACCCTCCACTGCACACAGAACTAGTTATGAGAGGCAAAGATTTAGTGGAGAAACTGAGGAACTTACTTTAATGTTTTTCCTCTGTTATCATTTTGGCCTAGCATAGGTCTTTCAATCTCCAGTTCTCTGCGTCTAGAAAAACAAAGCAGAAGCAATGTCCTTTTCAGATAAATCATAGCAACTCAGGTCAAGAAACCAGAAATTAAGAAATGTGAAAACTATCTTTTTTTCACATCTGATCAGGGAAGGGGGCCCTTGTATACTTGATTTACAAGTAGTCATATCAGTGGCATCCCAAGTGGTAGAGAGTAGAAACAAGGCTCCTGGCTTGACCTGAGGATCAGCATGGAACGCTAAAATGAGACAACTTCAAAACTCAACAGGAACACTACTGAAACCCTCAAGTCCTTAGTATAATTTATCAATAAGTTTATACGAATAAATTCCTTAAAATAAGCAAATGACTTACACTTTCTGAGGAGAGAACACTTTCCCTGAAACTAACATAGTTTATTTAGCACAGTACTTAATAAATCCTTCTGATTCAAGTGAAAATAGGGAGGCTCTGTCAGATAGAAGAAAGAACTAGAGAGGCCAGGTTCAAAACCTAGCTTTTGTACTTACTGGCTATGTGACTTTGGGTAAGTTACAGCTGACCCATTTTCTCAATCTTTTCCCATGTTCCCAGAAATCTAGAAGGAACTACTATTTTTTATCTTGGAGAAGCTGGTCCCAAAATAAGAATCAGGCTCTCTCAGTGAATGGGGGAGATGTGACAGTAGGTTTTGGGATAAAAAAAGAGTTTACTAAGGTATCCATGTGTTCCTTCTGCCTGATGACAAGATGTTAGCAAAAAAGAACTGAATCAAGGCCCAAGACCTCTATCCTTTGCCTTCCCTATATGCATTTTTCTGTGCCACCTCAAATTATCTGTGTGGGTTTTTACATGTGTATATAACTTAGGTACATTTTGTCTTAAAATATCTTAAAAATATAACTGGTATTTGAACTTGCCAGAGTGGCTTTCAATTGACTCATTCTTGAAATCTGTTTTCATATTTGTCTTTAAGTTGTTCCTCATTTACTGTGGTAAACAAGCATGTCAGCAATCCCATCCCCCTTCCCTTCTCCATTAAATATCAATAATATTTTTTATCTGTTTTTTTTTTTTTTTCCAGTTGTCTTTTTATATCTTGTCTACATTTAAGTGAAGGAATAGAAAACAATCATACCCATTATAGGAATTCAAGAAGAGCTGGAGGTTTTCTTGGTTGATATCTTGGGCAATATGCAGTCTGTAGGTTTGAATCAGGTCCAGGTTGGCCTGCAATTCTTCCTAGAACAATTGAAAGAAGATATAGAGGATACAACTTCTGAGCTACAGAACAAGTCCAACTTGTTTGATTTGCATCCTCAATGCCCAAAGCCAAATCTCCTTGCCCGTGAACTTGGGCAGAGCCTAGGGTCAACTGATGAACTGGTAGGTGTGATGACTGAAATGATTTTTATTTGCATCAGATGGCTTCAGTGACATATTCTGCCTCAGGTAACGGCACCAAAGAACCTATTCTGGAAAAGGCTGGAAATCAATTCTAGGTCAAGAATTAAAACATGGGAATATACTCTGAGCTTCCTTACTTAGGCAGAGTGAAACATGCAACAGACTTGGATTCAAGTACTCACTGTGGAACTTGGGCAGGTCACCTAACCATTCTGAACTCTAGTTTCCTTATTTATGTTTTTTCCCCATCTTCTGCCAACATTTCACATAAAAATAATTAGATCTAGTTGTCTGTAAAATGGAAAGAATAACCAACTACCTGACAAGGCTGTTACAAAGACTAAATAAGAGAAGGTATGTGAACTGTAAAGTATAAAATAAATGGAAGTTATTTCTCCTAATAGCAAAAATCTGTATAATTATCTATATTTTTGTTGATATAATCATTGGATTACCTATTTATATATTATAATTTAACTATGTATTACAGAATTATATATTACATTCCACTTGACATTTTATTGATTTATCCAACTTTAATCTTATTACCAATTAATAAAGGTATTAAAGGTATAAAATACAAGCGAAACAAAATGGTAGAGCCAGTCAGCCAAAATGCAGCATGAAATGCTCCAGGGTGCAGTTATTCCACACAATCTTTGAATAACTAGCAAAATCTAGCAGAGCTATCTTCCTCAAAACTTCAGGAAATAGTTAAAGGGTTGCAGTAACTGGCTGAATGCTGAATCAGGAAAATGCAGCTTTAAAGATGGTAGCAGAAATACATAGTGCCTTTGCTGGCACCTCCCCTAACTCTCCCCAGCAGGTATAGAGTCAGGCTGTGCTCCCATTGTTGGTCTCTCTGGCCCTGTTCCAGAGGGAGCAGAGCAACCCCTATGTGCCTAGTGGGGTTCCTGTATGTAGGTATCAATCTACTGGGTGACAGCTTGAAAGAATGAATCTGGAAACTCTTCTCTGGTTAGCTCTCCCAGAACTTGCCTTGCAGGCAGAAGCAACTTGAAGACAGCTAAAGCAATTTATGAAACAATTAAGTCAAGGCAGCCTAGGGGAAAGGATTACAGGTATTAAGACATACAACAGAGCACAGGGAGTAGAAGGGTCTTTCAGACTCCTGTAAATGGGAATTTCTAAGGTCGCCAGTGAGCAAAAGCCCAGAACAAGATAGGCTTAAAAAAGAAGAGAAGACCCAGCACTTCACATTTGCCTCAGGCTGATCTTCTTGTCAGAAGGGCTAAACTCTGAAGGAGAGCACCAGTCAATGCAGAAATAATCTGCAGTCCGTTAAAGGTGTTTTCTGCATTGGTTTGTTTTTGTTACCTCCTGGCACTCAAGGAAATCTGTCATATAACCAGCTAGATATATAAATCTAAGGAACAAACAGCTCATGGTCTAAATCCCAGAGTTAACACATTAAAATATTAAAATGTACAGTGCACAACAAAAGATTACAAGACATTCTCATATAAACAAAAGCTTCTAAGGAGTTCCTCATGACGAGACTGAAAGGTAAAGGACACTAGACAGTGGATCAAAGCAACATAAATAAAGATCTCTGATAAAGGTAACCATAAGGGCATTTATAAATGCCAATACTATTATATTGTAATTTTTCCTATGCAACCCCACTTTTTACTTCTTACAGGTTCTAAAATGCAAATGCATAAAAATTAATGACAAAGAAGTGGATGTGGCTCAAGTGATTGGGCTCCTGTCTACCATATAGGAGGTCCAGGGTTTGATTCCTGGGGCCTCCTGGTAAAGGCAAGTTGGACTGAGTGGAGTGTTGGCCCACGTAGGAGTGCTGGCCCATGCAGAAAAGCTGGAGCAGCAAGATGATGCAACAAAAAGAGACACAGAGGAGAGACAATAAGACACAAAGCAGACCAGGGAGCTGAGGTGGCGCAAGAGATTTAGGGCCTTGCTCCCATTCTGGAAGGTCCCAGGATCAGTTCCTGGTGCCGTCTAAAGACAAGACAAGCAGACACAGAGAGTGCAGACAGCGAGCACAAAAACAACAGGGGTGGTGGTGGTGGGGGAATAAATCAATCAATCTTAAAAATAAATAAATAAAAATAAAAAATTCAGCACTTGTTCTTGATAAAAATACCTCAAAAACTAGGAATAGAAGGAAATGTCTTTAACATGATAAAAATCATATATGAAAAACCTATTGCTAACATCATATTGCATGGTAAAAGATTTAAAGCTTTCTCTCTAAGATCAGGAACAAGACAAGGATGCCCACTGTTACCACTGTTATTCAACATTGTACTGGAAATTCAGGCTAGAACAATTAGGCAAGAAAAAGAAATAAAAGGCATTCAAACTTGAATAGAAGATGTAAAATTTTCCCTATTTGTAGATGACAGTGATTCTATATAGAAAATCCTGAATAATCCACAACAAAGCTACTAGAACTATTAAATGAATTCAGCAAAGTACAAGATAAGGAATGATCCTTATCATAGTTTGTGGAAAAACAAGGTATAGAATGGTGTGTCTAGCATACTACAATTTGTGTTGTAAAAAGGGAGGAGATTCAGGGGAGCGGATGTAGCTCAAGTGGTTGAGTGCCTGCTTCCCATCTATGAGGTCCCGGGTTTGAGCTCCTGTACCTCCCCAAAACAAAACAAAACAAATGGAAAAAAAAAACAAACAAAAAACTCTCATTGGGGAGTGGATGTAGTTCAGTGGTTGAGCGTCTGCTTCCCATGTATGAGGTCCTGGGTTCAATGCCCAGTAACTCATGAAAAATAATTTAAAAAAAAATTTTTAAAGGGAAGTGGATTTATACACAACAGCTTTGCCTAAGAACCTCCATTGTCACTTAGGCCCAGTATAACCTCTTTTTTTCTTTTACAAATATAATTTGTATAAGGGCCAAGATCAACACACAAAAATCTGTGGTGTTTCTATACACTAGTAATGAACAATCCGAAGAGGAAATTTTTAAAATTCCATTTAGAATAGCAACTAAAAGAATCAAACATCTAGGAATAAATTTAACTAAGGATGTAAAGCACTTGTATGCAGAAAACTACAATACACTCCTAAAAGAAATCAAAGGTGACATAAATAAATGCAAGGACATGCCATGTTAATGAAATGGAAGGCTAAATATTGTTAAAGTATCAATTCTACCCAAAGCAATTTACAAATTCAACACAATCTCAATCAAAATTCCAATAGCCTTTGCAGAAATGGAAAATTTAATCTCCAAATTTATAAGGAAGAAAAACAACAAAACATTATGCTAAATGAAAGAAACCAGGTGCAAAAACCATATATATATATATATATTAAGTCTCCTAGCCACCATTCTATACCTTGTTTTTCCAAAAAAAGTATGGTAATGGGACTTCATCAAAATTAAAAACTTTTGTGCATCAAAGGATTTTATCAAGAAAGTAAAAAGACTACTTATAGAATGGGAGAAAATATTTGGAAACCATATATCTGGTAAGGGTTTAATATCCAGACTATATAAAGAAATCCTACAACTCAAAAACAAAATGACAACCCAATTAAAAAATGGGCACAAGATTTGAATAGACATTTCTCCAAAGAAGATATACAAAATGGCCAAAAAGCTCATGAAAAGATCCTCAACATCATTAGCCATTAGGGAAATGTGACTCAAAACCACAATGATACCATTTCACACCTACTAGAATGACTACTATTGTAAAATGGAAAATAAGTGTTGGAGAGGACATGGAAAAAAAGGAATACTCATTTATTGTTGGTGGGAATGTAAAATGGTGCAGCCACTGTGGGAAATTTTTTGATGGTTTCTCAGAAAGTTAAGTATAGAATTACCATATCACACAGTAATCCCACTTCTAGGTATATACCCAAAGAACTGAAGGCAGGGACTCAGTTATTTGTATACTGATGTTCATAGTGGCATTTTTCACAAATGCCAAAAGATGTAAGCAAGCCAAGTGTCCATCAACAGATAAATGGATAAACAAAATGAGGTATATCTATACAATGCAATTATTCAGTTGTAAAAGGAATGAAGTTTGATACATGTGACAACATGGATGAATCTTGAAGACATCATGTTAAGTGAAATAAACCAAACACAAAAGAACAAATATTGTTTGAGCTCACTTATAAGAAATAAAAGAACTGGAAAATCAGAGCCAGAAACTAGAATATAGGTGTGGCAGTTTGATATTATTTATGAATTTCAAAAATGGATATTGGATTGTGTTTGTACACTGGTCTGTTCCTCTGGGCATATTAGATTGTACTGGATTCAGAGGTTTCACATTTACTTGATAGTTATAATCAGGGCTTTGATTGGGCCATGCCAGCAGGACATTAAGTCCCTGCCCCCTTGGTGGGCGGGGACTCACAGAGAAAACTAAATGGCAGAGGAGTTAGTTGGAGTTTTGAGCTGGAGCCCAGGGAAGTAAACACACAGAAGAACACAGAGGAATAGAGACAGCTCCATAGACATGGCAGAGGCCACAGGAAGCAAGAGCACCTGATAGTCTACAGCTGACCTTGTGGAGAGAGCAGAGCAGCTGAGCCTGAAGAGGAATGAGCTCCAGGAGAGAGAGATGAGTCTTATCCCAGCCTGCCAGAGATATTGGAAGAAGCTGGGACCACGGAGTCTTAAGAGTAAGAGGGAGGCTGAACCCTTGCAGATATCAGCAGCCATCTTGCTCCAACACGTGGCAAAAGACTTTGGTGAGGGAAGTAGCTTATGCTTTATGGCCTGGTAACTGTACGCTTCTACCCCAAATAAATACCCTTTATAGAAGCCAACAGATTTCTGGTAATTTGCATCAGCATCCCTTTTGCTACTTAATACAATAGGTTACCAGGGGCAGGGGTGGGAGTGGGGGTTGGCAATGGGGAGTTAATGCTTAATTAGTACAGAATTTCTGTTTAGGATGATTGATAAGTTTTGGTAATGGGTGATGGTGATGGCAGCACAACATTGTGAATGAAACCACTGAATTACATATTTGAATGTGGTTAAAAGGGGGAATTTTAGGTTGTATATATGTTATTAGAATTAAAAAAACACACATAGGACTGTACAACACAGTTGTACTATATGGAGTATAGTTAATAGTATAATTATCATAATGTTTCATCAAGTGCAGCAAGGTACTACACTAATGCAAAGAGTTAATAGGCGGAAATGGATGTGGCTCAGGCATTTGGGCACCCGTCTACCACATGAGAGGTCCCGGGTTTGGTTCCTGGTGCCTCCCTAAAGTGAAGATGAGTAGACAGAGAGCACCCAACAAATGGACACAGAGAGCAGACACTGAGCACAAATAATGGTGTATGGGGGGAAATAAATTAATCTTTAAAAAAAAAAAAAAGTTAATAGGAAAAATTGTGCATGAAGGGGACATGATTTTTCTGTAAACCTACAACTTCTCTAATAAAAAAATAAAACCCTGGAGTGATGGGAATTGGTGGGGTTAAAATAAAAGATGGTTTTGCCATGAATTTATAATTGTTGAAGCTGAAGGATGGTTAAGATTATGTATATTTTGAAATTTTGTATAATTAAAAAAATTTAATATAACATGAATAACAAGTTTGCTTATCAGGCATTCAAAAGAGGTTCTATTAAAGATGTTTATCTGTTTTTAAAAAACATACAGTGAAATGTGAGTCTCCTTTCTCTCCATTTATTGTCCAATGGCCCCTCTTGTGCTGACATTCTCAGAGGCCATCAGAACCAGTTGGTAGGTTCTTGTTTTACACAGCATATATGGATATATGTTGTACACAACACACGGACATATCTAGTAGGCAGTTTTATTTTTTTAATTTCTTATGAGGTATTGGGGATTGAACCCAGGACCTCACATGTGGGAAGCAGGTACTCAACCACTGAGCTACACCAGCTTCCCTCTAGTAGGCAGGGTTTTTTTTTTAAAAGATTTATTTTATTTATTTCTCCCCACCCCCTCATTGTTTGCACTTGCTGTGTGCTGTGTCTTTAGGAGGCACCAGGAACTGAATCCGGGACCTCCAATGTGGGAGGGAGGTCCCTAATCGCTTGAGCCACCTCCGTTCCCTGCTTTGTGTGTCTCTCATGTTTTTTCTTGCGTCTCTTGTTGCGTCATCTTGTTGTGTAGGCTTGCCGCACCTGCCCATCACGTCAGCTCGCTGTCTTGCTTTTTTTTTCCTTTAGGAGACACTGGGAACCTCTGCTCCTGCTTTGTTGTGTCTCTTATTATGTTTTTCTTCTTGTGTCTCTTGTTGCATCATCTTGTTATGTTGGCTTGTCATGCCTTCCCATCACGCCAGCTCACTGTCTTCTTTAGGAGGCACCGCGAAACAAACCACAGACCTCCCAAGTGGGAGGTGGGAGCTCAGTCGCCTGAGCCACATCGCTTCCCTCTAGTAGGCAGTTTTAAGCAGAGGGAAATGTTTGCAATGGAGGAAATATATACCAGGGTATAATTAGAGAGTTAATCCAGGGCAGTGTGTGTAGGTCACCATGAAACCTTGCAGAGAAATACAAATAGGGAGAGAGATGGAAAATGTTTGCATTCTCATCATATATAAGTGAACTGAGCCAAGAACATAGCTGGAAACTGACCAAATGGATTAGAGTCTACCTGAAACTGAAGGGCTCAACAATCATGCCTCAGAAACTTGGTAGTGGCCCTACCTCATCCTAAAGATATTATACTAAAGTGAGTAAAAACTAAAGCAAACAGTAACGAGAGATGAACTGATCTGGCCAGCTCCACCTTGAAGGTCCAGATAGCAAAGCTTGAGATAAAAAAGGGAAGAAATGGTATTTGTATAAAAGGGGTAAAACTGGGCCTAAATGATCATGGAATCTCCTAGGCAAAGCTGTTGTATATAAACACACTTCCCTTTTTAAACACAAATTATAGTCTGCTAAGCACATCATTCTATACCTTGTTTTTCTATGTAAAGTAAGGTAGAGCTCATTTCTTATCAGGACACACGGAGCTGTCTCATTTATTTAAACTACCATTAACAACATACAAGAGTCTCTTTCTCACATCCCTGCTAGTAAAAGTTATCACCTTTTAATTTTTGCTAATCTGATAAAATTAAAAGAAGTGGGGTATCATTGTGGTTTTTCTCTTACTAGTAGAGAGGCATATTATTTATGTTTAAAAGCCAATTTATCTGCTATAATGGCTTTATAAGTCCCTACCCCCCGAGGGGTGGTGTGGTACCTCTCGGCCAGCTGCTACCTGGTCTTGTAAGTATTAAAATCATGTCTACTCCTAAAACAAAACAAAACAAAACAAAACAAAACAAAACAAAACAAAACAAAAAGCCAATTTGTTTCCATTTCAAAGCAATATAAGCATTTGCTTGCATATACTGAAAATGAACTTCACAGCCTTTTGTCAATGAACCAATCACCTATGCCCTCACATATTCCCCCTTCCCCCCAAGATAGCTCCCTCGTTTGTCTGCTGGTTGTCCGCTTGCTATGTCCACTTGTCTTCTTTAAGAGGCACTGGGAACTGAACTTGGGACCTCCCATGTGGAAGGCAGGTCCCCATCTGCTCGAGCCCTATCTGCTCCCCCACCCCACATATTTTAAATTAAATACACATTATATTTATTGTGAGGATGTTCTTGCTTGTCAGAAATCATTAAAATACCAGCCTTAGAGTGTTCCCTGAAAGGCCTATTTGAAATAGTGTTAATAACATATTCAAATGCAAACACCCCAAAGTCTCATTCTTCACATGAGGCACTATCAGAAGGCCTTAGAAGTAACTACTTGGGCTAATCAGTTTCCCGAAGGTATCCTACACCAAGCTTCCCCAGGTTACTTACTATTCTCTCAACATGCTGTATAGTTCTTTCATAGTTGCTGTTGCGCAAACATCCCTCCTCCTTAGAATGATCCCCTTCCTCTCCAAATCTAAAAGGTTAAACTTCTATCCATCCTTCAAGGCCTGGCTGGGATACCTCCTCTATCCTGAAGCTTTCCCCATCCCCAAGTCAGAAGTAAACCTCCCCGGCTTCTGAATTTCTTTAGGCCGCTCACTGTGCCTCTCTTAAGGCAGCCTGGCATTATAGAAAGAGAAAATCTTCAGTCAGGCAGATCTGGCTTCAAATCTCCTCCCTTGCTATGTTATTATCCATGCTATTATCTGCTAGCCAATTCATTCTTCCCTTGTAAACTACGGTAATACCACCCCCTTATGATTATTAGATTGAGCTGATTAATATGTATAAAGTGTCCATCTTAAATTTAGTAGGTAGTCAATGAAAGGCAGATCTGATTAATTATCCTTATTTATCCTGTGCTATAATAGTATTTCTTTTTTTTTTTTTTTTTTTTTTTTACCGGGAGGTCCCGGGGATCAAACCCAGGTCCCTCCATATGGCAGATGGACGCCCAACCATTTGAGCCACATCCGCCCCCCAATAGTATTTCTTGTGCATCTCATATCCTCTTATAGTGAGGCCCTCTGGAGAACAAGGGCCATATCTTATATACCTTTTGTTATACAATAAAGAACTTGGTTGGCCTTTGTCCCACGTTCCTGGGAGATACCCTCTAAATATCTGGAACTTCCTGTGATAGAAATGTCTTTGTTATTTATGGTGGGTCCTCTAGACCATACCTCACAGTTTATGCAAACGATATTACTCAAGGAGGGGGCTGGACATGGAGTTCAACAACATGAGTGTTGAATCAATCAGTCATACCTATATAATGAAACCCAAATTACTCTGTGTACTGAAGTTTGGGTGAGCTTCACTAATTGATAATACACATTGATGTGCCAAAAGGGTAATGTGACCTGACTCCACTGAGCTTCTTGTTTGTTTGGGAGCCTCCCCAGATCTCACCCTTTGCATCCTTTCTTTTAGATGGTCCTGATTTGTATCCTTTTTGTTATAATAAAACTGTAATCATAAATATAATGCTTTTTTTTTTTTTTAAGGAGGTATTGGGAATTGAACCCACGACCTCGTACATGGGAAGCAGGTGCTCAACCACTGAGCTACATCCTCTCCCCCAATGAGAGGTGTTTTTTTTTCATTTGTTTTTTTTTTTTAGGAGGTACTGGGAATTGAACCTGGGACCTTGTACATGGGAAGCAGGTGCTCAACCACTTAAGCTACATCGCTCCCCAAGCATTTTCTCTTTTTCCTTTTTTTAGGAGTTATTAGGGATTGAACCCAAGACCTTGTATATGGGAAGCAGGCACTCAATCACTGAGCTACAACTGCTCCCCTAGTATAATACTTTCCTGAGTTCTATGAGTCATTCTAGCATATTACTGAACCTGAGGGGTTAGTGGGAACCCCTGAATTTGTAGCCAGTTGGTCAGAAGTGAGGGTGGCTTGGGAATCCCCAAACTTATTCTGGTGTGTGAAGGGTAGTCTTGTGGGGATTGTGCTCTTAGTCTGAGAAATCTGACCTAACTCTGGCTACTTAAGAGTCAGAACCACATTGTAGCTGGTGTCAGAGGTTATTGTACCTTGTCTCCCTGATAACACTTAGCATAGACATTTATAAACTACTTTTGTGAACTGTTTTTTTTTTTGAGGGGCCAAGATTGAACCTGGGACCTTATATATGGGAAGCCGGCACTCAACCACTGAGTCACATCAGCTCCCCTGAATTGTTTTTTTGTTTGTTTGTTTGCTTGTTTGTTGTTTGTTTTTGCTTTTAGGAGGCACCGGGGACTGAACCCGGGACCTGCCATGTGGGAAGCAGGCGCTCAACTGCTTGAGCCACATCTGCTCCCTGTAAACTGTTTTTTTTGTGTGTGTGTGAACTGGTTTTTAAGGTCTGCAGTGAAAACCAAGTATGTTGTATCTTCAGGGAAGTACCCACTCTACTTAACAATATATAGTGGAAACATCATGGTCTTTGAGACATCCAATTAAAGATATCAAATTAAAACACATGCATTTAACTTCATTCCTTCTAAAAACCTCATAAAATTAGAAGGAAAAAAAACCCCACAAGGCCAAATACAACAGTAAAAGTGCAAAAATTAAAATTCTGAAACTGGGAAAGTAGAATGAAAACTGTAATCACTCACTTGACAAACCCAATAAGGTTGTTAGGTTGTAAGTGGGGAGAGCAAAATAAATGAATGCATAATGAAGCCTGAAAAGGCTTAAATCTGCTGGCACCAATTATCTCTGCAAATGGAGTATAAATACAGGGTTAACAAAGGAGGAATAGTTAAAAGTTCTGTTTAAGAAATAGCTAATTGGGAGCAGATGTGGCTCAAGCGGTTGAGCACCTGCTTCCCAAATGGGAGGTCCCGGGTTCTGTCCCCAGTGCCTCCTAAAACAAAAAAACAAACAAGCAAACAAAAAAACAAACAAACAACTCAGGGGAGCGGATGTGGCTCAGTGGTTGATTGCTGGCTTCCAACAAATGAGGTCCCAGTTCAATCCTTGGCCTGGGTACCTCAAAAAACAAAACAAAACAAAACAATAAAAAAGAAACAGTTAATCATCAGGAAGGCATAATAATTACAAACATATATGCACCTAACAACATAGCCGCAAAAATACATGAAGTAAAACTAACAGAATTGAAGAGAGAAATAGATAATTCAACAATAATAGTTGGTGACTTCAACAAGTCTCTTTCAATAATGGATAGAAAAGTGGGCATAAGATTAACAAGGAGAGAGAAGACTTAACCCTATAAATTAGACCTAACAGACATCTATAGAACACTCTACCTAAAAAAAGCAGAATACATATTCTTATCATATGTACACAGAATATTCTCCAGGATAAATCATATGTTAGGACATAAAATAAGCCTTAATAAAACTTAAAAGGTCTAAAGTCATATTAAGTATGTTCTTGACCACGGTGGAATGAAATTAGAAATCAACAACAGAAGGATATTTGGGAAATTAAACAATAGACTCCTAAATAACCAATGGGTCAAAGAAGAAAACCCAAGGGAAATTAGAAAACACTTTGAGATGAATGAAAATACCAAAATTTAAGGTACGCACCAAAGCAGTGTTTGAGGAAATTCATAACTATAAATGACAATATTAAAAAAGGAAGAAAGGTGTCAAATCTGTAACCTAATCTTTCATCTTAAGAAACTAGAAAAACAGCAAACTAAACCCAAAGCAAGCAGAAGGAAAGAAAAAAAGATTAAACCAGAAATAAATGAAATAAATAGAAAAATAATAGGAAAAAATCAAGGAACAGAAGTTGGTCATCTAGACTGACCAAGGGGTGGGGGGAGGGCGGGGGATGACAAGAAAGAATTCCTAAAAATGGGAATGAAAGAGGGGACATTATTATCAACCTTACAGAAATAAAAGAAAAAGAATTATAAGGAAGTACTATGAACAACTGAATGTCAACAAATCAGATAAACTAGACAAAATGGACAAATTCCTTGAAAGACACAAACTATTGAAACTGTCTCATGAAGAAATTGAAAATCTAAATAGACCTTAAAAACAAGTAAAGATTAAATTAGTAAAAAAAAAAAAAAAAAAAAAAAAAAATTTTAAATTAAGTAAAAAAATTTTTTTTAAAATTAAAAAAAAAATTTAAAAAAATTTTAAAAAAAAAAAAAATTTTTTTTTTTTCTCCATGAAAAGCCCTAGCCCAGATGCCTTCACTGGTGAATTCTACCAAAAGTTTAAAGAATTAACACTAATACTCACAAACTCTTACAAAAAATAGAAGAGGAGAGAACATTTCCCAAACTTATTCTGAGGTCAAGTATAATCCTAACACCCTATGAGAAAACTATAGATCAATATTCCCTATGAATATAGATGCAAAAATCCAACAAAATACTAGTAAACCATATCCAACAACAGATAAAAAGGTTTATATACCATGATCAAGTGAGAATTAACATAGGAATACCATATTGTTTCAACACATGAAAATCGATCAAAATAATACACCACATTTAAAGAATAAAGTACAAAAACTACAGGTACATCACAATACATACAGAAAAAGCATTTGAACCACCTTTGTGATGTTTGAAGCTGTACTGTACCCCACAAAAATCATGTTCTTAAAGCTAATCCATTCCTGTGGGTGTAAACCTATTGTAAGTAGGATCTTTTGATGAGGATATTTCAGTTAAGGTATGGCCCAGAGTGGGTCTTAATCCTCTTACTGGAGTCCTTTATAAACAAGATGAACACAGAGAGAAAAGAGAGAAAGCCACAGAAGCTAGAAGCTGAAAGCAATAAAACCTGGAAGAAAAGGGAGAGGGAGTGGATGTGGCTCAAGTGGTTGAGTGCCTTCTTCTCATGTATGAGGTCCCAAGTTCAATCTTGGGTACTTCCTAAAATCAAAACAAACAAATGAAAAAGCCAGCTCTCATTGTGGAGTGGATGTAGCTCAGTGGTTGAGCGCCTGATTCCCATGTATGAGGTCCTGGGTTCAATCCCTGGTACCTCCTAAAAAAAGAGAAGGGAGAGATCAGCAGACACTGCCATGTGCCTTGCCATATGACAGGGGAGGCAAGGATCACAGGCAGCCAGTTTTTGGGGAGAAAGTGTCTTCTGATCATGCCTTGATTTGGATATTTTTATGGCATCAGAACAGGAAGCTTGTAAGCTAATAAATTCTCATTGTAAAGCCAACCCATTTCTGATATATTGCATTTTGGCAGCCTAGCAGACTAAAACATCTTTCATGTTAAAAACACTCAACAAACTAGAAATAGAAGGAAATGTCCTCAGATAAAAGGCATCTATAAAAACCCCACACCTAACATCATATTTAATGGTGAAAGACTGAAAGTTTTCTCCCTAAGAAGGAACAAGAGGTTCTAGCTGGGGAAACTTTGGCAAGAAAAAGAAATAAAAGTTATCCAGATAGGGAAGGAAGAAGTAAAACTATCTTTATTTGCAGATGACATTATCTTGTATATAGAAAATCCTAAGGAATTTCCAAAAACTATGACTAAAGCTTATAAACAAGTTCAGCAAGGTTCTGTGACACAAGTTCCATATACAAAAATCAATTGTAGGAAGCGGCTGTGGCTCAATCGGTGGGGCTCCCGTTTACCATATGGGAGGCCCCGGGTTCGGTTCCCGGGGCCTCCTGGTGAAGGCAAGCCCGCCCGCACGGCGTGGTTAGCTGACCCAGCGAGCACAAGCAGCAAGGGGGGGATAAATGAATAAATAAATAAAATCTTAAAAAAAGAAAAAAAAAAAAATCAATTGTATTTCTAAACAATAGCAATGGTAATCTAAGCACCTCTTAAAATATATGTATATATATATATATAAACAACATTTTTGTAAGCAAATACACATATATGCATATATATTTATATATCATTTTGCAAATGTTTGTATGTATTGTGAGAATTTTGATTTTTACCCATAATAATTAAAAAAATAAATAAATTTAAAAAAAAGAAAATAAATAAACAATAGCAATGAATAATTTGAAAATAAAATTAAGAAAGCAGTTCCATTTACAATAGCATCAAAAAGAATAAAATACAGTTGATTCACCTTATTCACAGAAATTAGGTTCTATAAAATCTCCACAAATATTGAAGTAAGTGAATACGAGGGGAAACATAGGGTTAGATTCCTGTGAGCTTCTAGTTATAACATATAAAACAGCATAATTTTGTTTGATATGTATTTGTATTTAAAGACAGTTTATTTAATATATATTGTTGATTTATTAACTTTCAACTCATGAATAACAGCACCATAACTCATGTCTGAATGAAACTTATCCTACACACACTTTTGTACACTTGTACTTGTGCAAGATTTTCTCTTAGGCATACACTTAGGAGTGGAATTGCTGTATCTTAACTGTTTTGTTAAGATGGCAATGCTCTCCAATTTGATCTACAGATTCAATACAATTCTCTATCAAAATCTCAGCTATCTTTTTTGAAGAAATGGACAGGCTAATCCTAAAATCCATGCAGGGGATCCAGAAGAGCCACAACAATCCTGAAAAAGGACAAAGTTGGAGGACTCACACTTCCCCAATTTCAAAGCTTACTACAAAGTTAATAGGGGGCGGATGTTGCTCAAATGGTTGGGCGTCTGTTTCCCATATGAAGGGACCAGATGCTTGATAAAGGTGGAACCAAGAATGTGGCTGTTGGGCAAGCCTGTGGAAAGGGCCCTCATGAGGCCCCAGGGAGAAGAAGTCATCATCTTAAGAATGACTCTCAGATATTGAAGTCTAATGGGGTATGCCCTGTAGGTTTTCAGAACTTTGGGGACCAGTGACTCATGTTTCCCTCCCAAATACTCCTTATGGTAATGCAAATGTTTACCCTATGTCTGTCCCTTTGTATATTGGAAGCAGATAAATCGTTTTGTAAGTTTCACAGGTCTACAGCCAGAAGGGACATTTGTTCCAATGCCTCAAGAAAAACTGTATCTCTATAAACTGATTGTGATGTGATTTTGTACTCTGCATTGCTAACTGAAAGGATTTAAGGCTTTTTGAATATTGTAATGCCTTTTTGGAATTCAGAGGGTGGAGTGTGGCAGTTTGAGATTATTTATGAATTCCAAAAAGAGATATGGATTATGTTTGTTAAATGGTTTGTTCCTCTGGGTATAATCCCCTTTAATTGTATTAGATTCAGTAAGATGTCTTTGATTCAATTATGTTAAGATTAGGGCTTTGACTCAACCATGGCAGTAGGGTGTAACTCAAGTTAAGTCCCCATCTCCTTGGTGGGCTGATATAAATGGGCACTCACTCAAGAAGACACAGAGAAGATAAATGGGAAGAGAGAGCTCCATATATGCCAAAGGAGAGAACTTTGTCATGACAAGGAAGAGGAGAGAACTTTGATCCTGTGGTCTTGAGAAGAGACAAGCCCCACACCAGACTGTAGCCAAGACAGAGGAAGGCTGAATCCTTGCAGAGATAAGCAACCATCTTGCTTCAACATATGGCAACTGACTTTGGTGAGAAACCAACCTTGAGTTGGACTCTTTAGGGCCTTGTAACTGGAAGCTTTTACCCCAAATAAATACCCTTTATAAAAGCTAACAGATATCTGGTACTTTGCATCAGCACCCCCTTTGGCTGACTAATAACAAGGTAAAATAACCAAAAAACCCAGAAGGCCCCCGATTTTAGCAAATAATTGACAAGAATGAAAAAAATTTTCCTAAAAACAAGAACCTATAACTTCATTTTGGAAATGCTTCCCTACTATGCTAAGGGCTTTCCCCCCTATCATTTAAGGAGCCAGATGATGTAGAAGATGTGGAAAGAGGTAGCTGTAGAACTTGATCTTCCAAATACCCCAAGTACCTTTATTGAGCTTAATCATAATATTGTCAAATTGCCATGATCTCACTAAGGATTTCTATTTGATGTCAGTTAAAAATACAACCCTAAATACCAATTTTATTCTTGCTACTGGGTGCATTGTCTGTGTTGTTTGTTAATGCAGTACAATACACAAATTATTTAATAACCTAACCAAAAAATTATAATATATATGGGAAGACAGGTAGGGTTCACTAGCCATTTGGGGAAAACATCTGCGGCAGTTATCAATTTATGGTTTCTCAGACTCAAATCCACCCTTCTTTGTGATATTGGAGTATTTTTTCCTTTGCCAGTCCTTGTTTTAAAATTTAACAAAGAAGCCAGTGACTGTGTCAGGAACCCTTCACAGAGCAGCTCCAGCTGCACTTTGGGCCTATGCTCTCCCCATCCAACTGCAGCTTCCAGCAGCTCTAGCCTTCTTTTTAGGTAACTGTCTCCCCCACCTGGTGAGCAGCTCTAGAACCAACTATGACTCTCTCTTTCTGACAAGTTTCTTCACTATTTATTGGCAGGCTTATGTTTTCTCTCTGAAGATGTATGAATCTCAGTCTTTGTAGTAGGACCTCAACTACATTCTTAGTTCCTTCAGTATCCACTATCTCTCAGCCTAGAGGTAGTAGCTGCTTTTGTTTGCACCTGCTACTTCTGGACTCCTAGTGTTCTCTCTTATCTCCTTGAGAAGTTAGCCAGCACCTTCTACTAGTTAACAATACTTTATATATTAAATTTGCCATGCTCAAAATACTAGTATGGTTTCTGTTTCCTGACTGGACCCTAGAGGAACAGCTCATAGGATGTGGAGAAAGCATGACCTAAAGGCTGCTGAAAGGAACATTACCAGACCTTCTACATAACAAGTCACTGACTCCTAAATGAAAAAAGAAAAAAAGAAAAACAAAAACAGAATCTGGAAATAGAAGTGCCTTGTGCCTTCCTGCCACTGTTGCCTTGCAGAGTCCCTCCAGTGTCCTTTATTTATAAATTCTAACACTGCATCAACTGGCAAAGGAGAAAACTTTACAAGATCCAGTTTAAAACAGGGCAAAGAAGGGTAGATTTGCATTGAAATACGGTAAGTTAATAAGTGGCACATTTAATGCGAAAGAAATCAAAACATGAAAAAAGCAACTTGGAGGTAGCAAAGAAAAAATTCTCAGAGGAAAAGTCATTAATATTCTCACTGAATAAGATATGTTTCCATGAAAATAAACAGGAAGCTATTAAAAAAAAAGTTGGAGAACAAAAAGTGTTCTTAGAATTTAAAAAGAGCAGACAGAAGATCTGAACAGAAAGGGTAGAAGGCAAAGCTGAGAAAATCTTAGAGCAAATGACATAAAGATGGTACAGCAGTTTGATATTTATGAATTCCAAAAAGAAATAAAGATTATGTCTGTATACTGATCAGTTCCTCTGGCGTGATAACCCTTTGATTCTATTCGATTTAGCTGAGATGTCTAATTATGTTAAGAGTAGGGCTCTGATCCAACCAGGTCATTAGAGTGCAACTCAGCATCGAGTCCCAGCCCCTTTGGGGATAAAACAGATGCTCACACAGAAGTAAATACACGGATAAGGAGAACACAGAAGCAGATATGCAGGGAGAGAGAGTGCTCCATAGTCACTGTCCCAGTGTAACCATTGGGGAATTTGATGTAATTATGAATTCCAAAAATATAATTGAATCATGCTTGTAAACTGATCTGTTAATCTGGGCATGATTAGGTTAGGATTAGGGCGTTGAGCCCCACCCCTTGGTGGGTGGGGAATTGAATATAAAAGGCAAGGCAAAGGACAGTTGAAGCAGTCTTTTGAAAAGCAGTTTTGACATTGGAAAGAAGGCCCCAGGAGAAGAGAAGCAAGCCGTTCGCCTAATCGTCTACAGCTGACCTTGTGGAGGAACCAGGAGCTAAGCCCAGAGAGAAACGCAGCCCCGGGAAGAGAGGAACCCCAGAAGCCTGAACCCTGGCAAATGCCGGCAGCTGTCTTGCTCCAACACGCGGCAATGAACATTGGTGAGAGAAGAAACTTAATGCTTTATGGCCTGGTATCTGCGGACTTCTACCCCAAATAAATACCCTTTATAAAGACCAACCCAGTTTTGGTATTTCACATTAGCACCCCTTTGGCTGACTAATACACCCAGGAAGAGAGATAAGCCTGATAGTCTACAGCTGACCTCATAGAGAGAACAGAGCAGCTGAGCCCGGAAAGAAACTAGCTGTGGGGAGAGAGATGAGCCTTTTGCCAGCCTACAGGTGAGATAGGAAGAAGCTTGGACCACAGAGCCTTAAGAGGAAGGAGGAAGGCTGAACCCTTGCAGAGATCACCTGCCATCTTGCATCAACATGTGGCAACAGACTTTGGGTGAGAAAGTACTGCTTATGGTACCTTTATAAATGCCAAAAGAGTTCTGGTACTTTGCATTAGCACCCCTTTGGCTAATATAGATGGAAAATATGAGAAAAAAAGATAAGAAAATTAGAGGGCCAAACTAGAAGATCCCAATTCCCAAATAATAGGAGATCAAGGACAGAAGAAATAGGGTAAGAAAGAAACGACATAATTCAAGTAAAACTTTCAGAATTGAAGGTCATGAGTTCCTGGATTTTCAGGGCCCATCTGAATGCCTGAAACAGTAGAAAAAACAGATTTATCAAGGTACATCATGATAGAATTTAATAATATCAAGACAAAAGAAAATATCTTACATGCTTCTAGAGAGAAAACTGGTTTCACACAATTGAGAATCAGAATAGCAATACTGGAAGCTGGAAGTCAACAGAACAATGCTTACATAATTCTGAGGCAAAAAGATTTCCAACCTAGTTTCTATACCCAAACTACCACTTAAGTTTAAAAGTAGATGATACTTTTAGACATGCATTATTAATGAAAGATATGCTCTGTAAAAATGAGTAAATCAAGAAAGAAGATGTGGGATCTAGGAAACAAGGGATCCAATGGAAAAGAGAAAAAGAATATCCCTAGGAAAATGATGAAAGGAAGACTCAGGATAACAGCTGTGCAACAAGTAAAGATGATATCCAGTCCAGACAGGACCAAGAAGAATACTTTGGGAAAGACTTCTTTAATAAGTTGAAAATGATTGAATACTTAATTTGTTTGAATGTACTGACTGGGAGATTTATATAACCAAGGGAGAGTTTGACAGCTGAATTATTTTTTTTTTTTTTTTTTTTTTTTTTAAAGATTTTATTTATTTATTCATTTATCTCCCCCTTGCTGCTTGTGCTCGCTGGGTCAGCCAACCACGCCGTGCGGGCGGGCTTGCCTTCACCAGGAGGCCCCGGGAACCGAACCCGGGGCCTCCCACATGGCAAACGGGAGCCCTACTGATTGAGCCACAGCCGCTTCCCGCTGAATTATTTATTTATAATTATAATACAGCAAGCCACTAATACAAACAAAATTAAACAGGACAATTATTCACTCAAGAGAACACAAAATGTTGTACAGAATAGGAAAGGTAGTCATGGCGCAGCTCTTAATAACATTTATTAAGTGATGGTGTAAATGCTAGAAAATGATCTAACACAAATTATAACTGTATTGGCAGGATGAGTAGTGGGAAATACAAATGTGTGTCCTGGGGACAGGGCGTGTAGGAGTGAGAGATACATCTTCCATAACAGAAAATTAAAAGATAATGCCTACACCTGAAAAATCAAAAGTGGCAATATAAGCATATTTAGGGATGGAGGCAAAGAGAATTGGGTGCATATGTCCAAAAAAGACAAGTATAAGAATATTCATAGCAGTTTTATTCATAAAAGTAAAAAACAAAAACAAAAAAACTAGAAACAACACAATTATTCATTCCCAGAGGAATAATTTGTGGTATGTTAATACAGTGGACTACTACACCACAAAAAAAAGAATGAACTACCGATATATGCAATGACATGGATCAATCTCAAAGACAATATGATGAGCAAAAGAAGACAGACCTGGAAAATTGCATAGTGTATGATTCCATTTCATATGAAGTTCAAGAAAATGCAAAACTAATGTATAGAGGCAGCAGAATAGTGAATGCTTTGTTTGGGGGTGGGCGGAGGTTAGTGAGTAAGAAAGGGCATGTGGAAACTTTCTAAAGGGATGCAAATATTCTACATCACGATTTGGGTGGTTATATGAGCATATACATAAACAGGTTGGTAAGATGTACTTATGAATTGCACCCTTTACTATTTGCAAGTTATATTTCAATTATAAAGCAATATGGAAGCAAAACCCAAAGGAATCAGCTTAAGAGATAAAAGTGGTTGTTTCGAAGAAGCAGAAAATTTGTTATGAGTACTGTAGAACTTCTGTACTCTTTCAAATACAAGTGAACTTATAACTTTGATAGAAATATAACCTAAATAAAAGAAAAGACTATAGATTTTGGAGTTAGTCTGACCTATATTCAAAATGTCAGCTTCACTGTTTACTATCTGGATCAGGGTGGCAAGTTAACATTGCCTCTCTGGCCCTCAGTTCCCTCATCTGAAAATAATGCTAAGAGTACCATGTGAAGTACATCTAAAATACTTATAATAGTGCCTAGCATATAACCAGTACTCAGGAAATGGTAGTTTTCTCCTCACTTACCATTTTCCTTCAAATAATATTTAAAATTAACTCTACAGACAGCAATTGAGTGTACATTATCCCTATTTATATTGTTTTCATCTCCCCACTCCATGTATCACACAGCTCTCTGACCTCACTGTTCATATATTCCATCATGCTAAATAGGTCATCTAACTAATTTTTTGTAAAAGAGGACTGGGGGCCACCTCATGCCCACCACCAATTGAGTACCGTCCCCTCCCCAACAATTATCCATGAGATAATTATCGCTTCCTCTTTGTAGACTTCAGTTTCCTCAGATGATCTCTAAGGTTCTTTTTTTTTTTAAATAATTTTTACTTTTTATTTTTAAAAGATACTTAGATTACATAAATGTTACACAAAAAATATAGGGATTCCCATATACCCCACTCCCCACACCTCCCACACCTAAGGTTCTTTACCAACATTTCATGGTTTCTTTTCCCCTGAAATTTCTATTTTCTGTGAAGCCCTTCTCATACCTTAACTATGGCTCTAAAGATGTTTGGTGAGACACATGATGTTGGTAAACATTACCAGATAGCATGCTCCTTATAGGGAACTGATGTGGGGAGATGTCTTCTCTCCTCTCTCCAAATACTAAGAGCCATGTGGCACTGAGGTATGCCTCTCCCATGGACTGGTCTTTGCTAGGCCACATGCATCTGACACTGTACTGGAGGTATCATCTACTATGATCAGGTAAATTCTGAGGTATCCTCTTCTTTCCTGAGGTAAACTACTGCAAGCCAATAAACACAGTTCTCCTGGATGGATTGAGAACTTACCTGCCCAAAATGATGAGCCAAAATAATGTCTACAACATTGGTTGTCAGGCCTGAGAGCTAAAAGATTAAAAAAAAAAATCTATGTCAAGGGAGTAAGCATACATAAAAATTCATTCAGCTGTCTACTTAAGATTAGTGCACTTTAGTGTATATATATTATCCCTCAAAAAAAAAAAAAAAAAAAAAAAAAAACCCCAAACAAAAAGATCCCAACTCAGGTTCATACATTTTCACAAGACAGTGGTTTCAAAGGAACATGAAAACAAGAAACAAATTGGAAGCAAACAACTAAAGTCTCCCTTCCAGACTAATAACATAGTCTATAGATAGCTAGAGGAAATGCTGGCCATTCCTTCTTTGAAAACTTGAGATCTGGATAGAACTCACAGCTATTTGCTACTTCATTTCTGCTTGTAGTTGTTTTTACACTGTATTTTGTGGTTGATAGGGATGGGCTTACAATCACTCCCAAGCCATCCAAGAGACAAAACAATGTATTTATTTTTCTTCCAGTTTTTGCTAACTTCATTTCAGGGTGTGGGAGGAAATAGCTATGCTATATTTACAGAATGTTCTTGCGTTTTGAACATTTTTTCTCCTAATTTTTCCCACTTGGAAATGATGCATCTCATGGTCTAAAAATACAGCAATCTGTGTAAATCCACAGACTATGCATCTATGTTAAGAAAAGCTTCCAAATTATGCTGCTGATTCCCCTTAAATCTTCTTTGGTTTTATGCTCAATTCCTACTGCTGACTTGGACCAGAGGTGAAGTACTGAGGTAGGGATGAAGATGGAGAAGAGGAGATGAGGGAGATGAGGGAGTCATGGACATGGGCAGAACAGAATCACACAGTCCCAGAAAGATTAAGGACAAAAGAAGTCCAGAAATCTTCATATGTACTAACAGTGACTCACAGGGTATAAATTAAAGATAATTAGAATTAATAATATCACTTCACGGTTTAATACTCTTAAGGTCATTCTATTCAAGTCTTTTGTCCATTTTTTTAAATTGGGTTGTTTGTCGTTTTATTATTGAGTTGTAGGATTTCAGTTTCCAAATATTTTCTCCCATTGAGTAGGCTGTCTTTTCACTTTTGTGACAGTCCTTAGATGCAAAAAGGTTTTAATTTTGAGGAGGTCCCATTTAACTAATTTTTCTTTTGTTGCTTGTGTTGGGGTGTAAAGTCTAAGGAAACCATCACCTAACACAAGATTCTGAGGATGCTTCCCTGTATTTCCTTCTAAGAGTTTTATAGTCTTGGCTCATATATTGAGGTCTTTGACACATTTTGAGATAATTTTTGTACAGGTATGAGAAAGGGTCTTCTTTTATTCTTTTGCATATGGATATCCAGTTCTCCCAGCACCATTTATTGAAGAGACTGTTCTTTCCCAATTGAGAGGACTTGGCAGAATTGTCTAAAATCAGTTGGCCATGGGTATAAGCGTCTATTCTGAACTCTTAATTCGATTAGTCGATATATCTTTGTGCCAGTACCATGCCATTTTGACCACTGTAGCTTTGTAATAAGCATTCTTTAAAAAGATTTGTTTGTGCTTCCTGTCTGTTCTCTGTGTCTGTTCGTCTTCTTTTTAGGAGGCACTGGGAACTGAACCCGGGGGGGACCTCCCATGTGGGAGGGAGGTGCCAAATTGCCTGAGCCACATCCTCTCCCTGCTTGTTGTGTCTCTCACTGTGTCTCTTTTGTTATGTCATCTTGTTGTGTCAGCTTACTGCGCCAGCCCCCTGTATCAGCTCGCTGTCTTGCTCATCTTCTTTAGGAGGCACCAGGAATAAAACCCGGTACCTCCCATGTGGTAAGTGGGTGCCCAACTGTTTGAGCCACATCCTCTTCCCTGTTATGTGTTTTTTTAAAGATTTATTTTTTTATTTCTCCCGCCCCCCCCCCCCTTGTTGTTTGTGCTTGCTGTTTGCTCTCTGTGTCTGTTCACTGTGAGCTAGAGTCTTCTTTTTAGGAGGCACCGAGAACCAAACCTGGGATCTCTCTTGTGGGTTGAAGGCACCCAATCACTTGAGCCACCTTTGCTCCCTGTTTGTTGTATCTCTCGTGTTTCCTTGTTGTGTCTCTTTGTGGCGTCATCTTGTTGCATCAGCTCACTGCGCCAGCTCACTGTCTGGCTTGTTTTCTTTAGGAGGCACCAGGAACTGAACCTGGGACCTCTCGTGTGGTAGGCAGGGACCCAACTGCTTGAGCCACAGCTGTTTCCCTGTAATAAGTTTTAAAGTCAGGAAATGTGAGTCATCCAACTTCACTCTTTTTCAAGATGACTTTAGCTATTCAGGGCCTTTCGTCCATATGAATTTGAAGATTGGCTTTTCAATTTCTGCAAAGAAAGCTGTTGGAATTTTGTCTGGGATTGTGTTCAATCTGTAAATTGCCTCAGGAAGAAATGACATCTTAATAATATTTTGTCTTCCAATCCATGAATATGAAATGTCCTTCCATTAATTTAGGTCACCTTTAATTTCTTTTAGCTATTCATTTCTGAATACAGGTCCTTCATGTTCTTGGTTAAATTTATTCCTAAATATTTGATTCTTTTCATCGCTATTGCAAATGGAATTTTTCCTCTGACTTCCTCCTTGGATTGCTCATGACAAGTGTATAGAAAAGTTACTGATTTTGTGTATTACTCTTATATCTTACCACTCTGCTGAACTTGTTTATTAGCTCTAATAGCTTTGTTGTAGATTTTTTGGGACTTTCTAGGTACAGGATCATATCATCTGGGAATAATGAGAGTTTTTATCTTTTCCTTTCCAATTTAGACACCTTTTATATCTTTTTCTTGCCTGACTGCTCTAGCTAGAAACTCTAGCACTGTACTGAACATCAGTGGTGACACTGGGTATCCTTGTTTTGTTCCTGATCTCAGCAGGAAAGCTTTCAGTCTTTCACCATTGAGTATAATGCTAGCTATGGATTTTTCACATGAGAAAGTTTCCTTCAATTCCTATCTTTTGGAGTGTTTTTCTCAAGAAATTATGCTGTATTTTGTTAAATGCCTTTTCTGTATCAATCAAGATGATCGCATGATTTTCTTCTTTGATTTATTAATGTGATTGTATTACACTGACTGTTTTCTTCTGTTGAACCACCCTTGCATGCCTGGGATAAAACCCACCTGAGCAGTGTACACTATGGACCACAGTTAGTGGTAACAGTCTAATCATGTTCTTTAGTAATTTTTAACAACTGTTCCATAGCAATTAAGGTATTGGTGGAGTGGTGATGTACAGGAATTCTGTACACTATGCATGACTGTTTTGTAAGCTCACAACTTCTCTAATAAAAAAAAGGAAAGAAAAAAAAAAAAACCCACTTGATCATGAATAATTCTTTTAATATGTTGTTGGATTTGATTATCAAGTATTTTGTTGAGGATTTTTACATCTCTATTCATTAGAGAAATGGGTCTTTGAGTTTCTTTTTTTGTAATATCTTTATCTGGCTTTGGTATTAGGGTGATGTTGGCTTCATAGAATGCGTTTGGTAGTGTTCCCTCCCATTCAATTTTTTTTTTAAGTCTAAGTAAGATTGGTATTCAGTTTTCTTTGAATGATTGGTAGAATTTAGCTGTGAAGCTATCTGTTCCTGGACTTTTCCTTTTGGGGAGGTTTTTAATGACTATTTTCTTCCCATAAAATCCTTTTTCTTTTATAATGGGAGTTTATTAGTTTAAATGCTTACAGTTCTGAGGATGTGAAACTGTCCAAATCAAAGCATCAGTGATGCTGCCTCACCAAAGGTTGGCTGCTGGCAATTCTGGATTCCTGCCATGTGGCAAGGCAAAATGGCGGCATCTGCTGGTCTCTGCCTTCTCCTCCAGGCCCACTATCTCCCCGAGTTCAGCTGTGG
The DNA here is from genome assembly GCA_026826555.1 of Tolypeutes matacus. Lineage (NCBI taxonomy): Eukaryota > Metazoa > Chordata > Mammalia > Cingulata > Chlamyphoridae > Tolypeutes > Tolypeutes matacus. The sequence continues at coordinate 10,327,214 of JAKSZT010021619.1, read as the reverse complement.
GCACATGGCAGGGCAAAATGCCAGTCTGCTTGTCTCTCCGCTCTCCTCCAGGCCTTGTTGCCAGTTCTGCTTAGGGATGCTCCATCTATGGCTTTTCTCTCTCTCGGGTTCCTCTCTGAGCTTCTGGGTTCCTTCTCTCCATTTCTACAGCCTTTTCTCTATATGTGTCTGCATGGGTCTCCCATTTATAAAGGACTCCAGCAGGAGTGCCAAAACCCAACCTGGGTCACATCTCACTGAAGCAATCCAATCAAAGGGTCCCACACCTACAAGAATGGATTAGCTTCAAGAACAAGATCTTTACTGGGCTCCACAAAAAGCTTCAAACTGTCACACCAGACAAACAGAAAAGCCAATGCAGATGTCTTGTGGACACTCTAAGCTTGGCTTGGGCTTGTTTAAGACACAGAGGAAACCAGGGGGCTAGAAGAGAATTAGTAATGAAGAGCAAGGTCTGGAGCTGAGGACGAAGGGGAAGCAGGTCCAGGCCAGATCTCGCAGGCCCTCCTTCACATTCAAATGCTCTCTTCTTAGTGAGCCCTCTATCAGGTAGGGTTCTCAAGGAAAACGGAACCAAATGGATATGGACACTGACATGGACATGGATATATTAAGAGATTTATCATAAGGAATTGGCTTATGCAATTGTGGGGACTGGCAAGCCCGAATTCCACAGGGCTGGCCAGAGGCTGGAAATTCCAGAAGAGTGATGCTGAAGTCTTGAGTTGGAATTCCTTAGGCAAGAATGGAGGATGTGGTCTTGAGGCAGAATTCCTTCTTCTCCTGAGCCCTCAGTCCAGGTGACTGATGAGGCTTCCCCACCTTATGGAGAGGAATCTCCTCCACTTTAGGTCACCTGACTGTATGTGCTGATCCCATCTACGAAACACCTCTGCAGCAACATCCAGGCCAGTGTATGACTCAAAACTTGGATGCCATGACCCTGCCAAGTCAAACATGAAAGTAATCATCACAGCCTATACTCTGACCACCACATCTGATGCCCCCACCCCCAGGACTCTGGGCACCAGTATTTGTACATGTCTGTCTCCTCTGCAGTTCTGAGCCACTGGAGTATAGGAACCACATCCTATTCATTTTGCATACCGAGCACATCTTACAGGATATTGGGTTCCATGGGCCACCCAAGTGGTCCCTAGAGCAAATTTGAGACCCATGAACTTGGTAGGATGTATCTGATGTATTTTCACTTATTTGCTTAAAAGCATTATTCTGAGAACGCTCCCTAGCTTTTGCTGGACTGGCACATGGGCAGGTCCCTCATCCCAACAATCCCTTCTCCTCACTCTCCAACTACTATCACAGGATCACCATTCTTCTGATGACTCATCACTTCCAAGTCCCAGAGAACTATCTCATCTTCAAGGAGTGATTTTTTCTGCCTGCCTGCCTGAAGTGTGGTCCAAAGTCCCAGGCCCCACCCCAGACCTGCTGAATCAGGGCCTGCCTTTTTAAAACGACCTCAACTGATTCATGTGCATGTTAAAATTTGAACTTATTGATATGCTACTGGCCTATCCGCTAATCATAAGCTTCATGCAGGTCTGACATTCTTCTTTCCTCGAGTGGTTCACCCCCCATATCAGGATGCTGAGCAGTGGGTCGCTGGCCTAGAACAACTTCACTTTCTGTGCAAAAAGTGCTTCCTCTTGGTCTTGGTCTTGCTGGCCAGCAAGATTTATTTATTTACTTTATCCATTTTAAACCCCCCCTTCCCCATTTGCTGTTTTGTGTCCATTTGCTGGGCAATTCTCCGTGTTTGTTTCCTGCCACCTCTTCTCATCCTCCTCCTCCAGTCTTCACCAGGATTCGATCCTGGAGACCTCCGATGTAGGAGAGAGGTAATTCTGCTGCCTGCGCCACCTCAGCTCCTGGCTTCTGGAGCTTTCAGAGCATCTCGTCTTGTCTCTCCCCTGTTACGTCATCATCCTGCTGCATGGCTCCTGGGGCCCGACGGCTCAGTGGCACACAGAGCCTGGCAGCCCATGCGCCTTCCATATATATAATATTTTTTATTTTACCAGGAGGTCCCGGGGATCGAACCCAGGTCCCTCCATATGGCAGACGGACGCCCAACCATTTGAGCCACATCCGCCCCCCGCAGCTGCTCTTGGTTCAAGTCAGCCCCATCCCATAAATTTTATGCTGTGTTCTCATTTTCATTAGTCTCAAGATACTTTCTGATTTCCCTTGCAATTTTTTCTTTGACTCACTGATGATTTCTCTCTCTCAATGAGAGTGGTGTAGTGAAATCTCTATTATTGTAGGCATGTCTATTTCTCCCTTCAGTCTTGCTGGTGTTTGTCTCATGTATTTTGGAGCACTGTGGTTAGGGGCATAAATACTTATAATTGTTATTTCTTCTTGGTGGATCGCGCCTTTTATTAACATATAGTGTCCTTTATCTTTTAAAACAGCTTTTGACTTTATAACAGTCTATCTTGCCTGATATTAATATAGCTACCCTACCTATCTTTTGGTTACTTTTACATGGAATATTTTCCCCATCTTTTCACTTTCAACTCATTTGTGTCTTTGGGTCTAAGATGAGTCTCTTGCAAACAATATGTTTTTTTTTAATCCATCTGCCAAGCTGTGTCTTTTGATTGGGGCACTTAATCTATTAACATTTGGTTATATTACCGTAAATGCAGTACTTCAGCCATTTTTTCCTTTGGTTTTTATGTCATATATATATATGTCTTTCTTTTCCTTTGTTGCAATCTCCCTTTCTGTATAGTTGATATTTTGTGATATATCTGATTGACCTCTTCCTCATTTCTGTATATTTTTAAAATACTTTCTTTGTGGCTACCCTGGGGTTTATATTACAAAACATATATCTATAACCTACTTATTTGAAAAGATACCAGCTTTGCTTCAATAGCATACATGTTCTCTACTCCCATATCCCTCTCTTTTCCCTCTTTAGGTTGTTTTTGTCCCACTTAACCACTTATATTTTGCATGTCCGTTATCAGGAAATATCACTTTTCTTGTTCAACAGTATTCTGATTCTTATATGAATTAAAGAGTAGAGTTGTATATTGAGGATACAGTACTGTTGGGTTCTACATTTACCCTTTTAGTTACCCTTACTGATGATCATTTCTTCAGACTACTTCAGGTCACTCTGTCCTGTCTTTTCCTTTCAATCTGCAGAACTCCCTTTAGGTATTCTTATAGGAAAGGTCTCTTATTTATGAACTCTCTCAGTTTCTGTTTTCCTGTGAATATTTTAAACATCTCATTTTTGAAGGACACTTTTGCCAGATAAATAATTTTTGGATAGCATTTTTTTCTCTTTCAGTACCTTAAATATATCATACCACTGCCTTTTCACCTCCATGGTTTATGATGAGAAATTCGCATTTAGTCTCATTGAGGAGCCCTTGTATGTGACTTGCTTTTCTCTTACTGCTTTCAGAATTCTAACTTTGGCATTTGACATTCTGAAGTGTCTTGGAGTAGGTGTATTAAAATTTATTCTGTTTGGAGTACACTGTGCTTCTTGGACATGTATATTTATATGTTTCATTAAGGTGGGAAATTTTGGGCCATTATTTCTTCAAATATTCTTTCTGCCCCTTTTCCCTTCTCTTCTCATTTTGGGAAACCCATGACATGTATGTTTATGAGCTCATGCTGTCACTTAAATCCCTGAGACATTAATCAATTTATTCTGTTCTTTTCTCTATCTTTTCATCTGATTATGATTTCAATTGTACTGTCTTCTAATTCGCTGATCCTTTTTTCTGCCTATTCAAATTGCTGTTGTGTCCCTTTAGTTTATTTTTAATCTCTACTATTGTGCCTTTCATCCCCATAATTTCTGTTGTTTCTTTTTAAACTTTCACATTCTTATTTATGCTCACACATCGTCTTATTATTACCCTTTATATCTTTTTTTTTTTTGTACCATTCTACATTCACACTATACCCTTTATATCTTTATGCATATTTTCCTTCATCTTCTAGAATTGATTTAGGAGACTTGTTTGAACATCTTTGATTAGTTGTTCCAACTTCTGAGTCTCCTCTGAAGTTTTAACTTGTTTCCTTCACTAAGCCATATCTTCCTCTTAGTATGGCTTGTAATTTTTTTTGTTTTGTTTTTATTTTTATTTTTTTATTTTTTGGCTTGTAATTTTTTTCTGATGTCTAGGCATCTGATTATTTTGATGAGTTAACTGTGATGGTCCGTTTCTACCTCTTGTCTAGTGTTTTATTGTTGATTGTCTTTGTGTTAAATTCTTCTTTGACACTAGGTCTAACTTATTCTAGACCTTTAGAATAGCCCGTGTTTAACCGTTCGGATTTGCTAAGCTATTCTTTTGATTCTTGCCCTAGATATGCAGTAGAATTTTTAAGATCACAATTTTGTGCAACTGTTTCACCTCTAGGAGAGAGCTTCCTTTCCTCTGTTCCTTCTCTGGGATTCTTGATCTGTTCTGTTTGCTCCTTTGCAGACTTTTCTCCCTAGCTCCTAAGATTTGTTTAAATTCTCTCCTTCAGTCAGTGCCCTGTTTTCCTTACACTTTCTCGGTTCTGGGACCCATCCTATCTTATAGTAGCTCAGTTTAAACCCCTCCCCCCTTTTTTTCCTGTGAGGTTTTTCTGTCTCTGGTTTCTTCCACATTAGGGTATCCCACGCCAGGGAACCAAATGGGGTCAGTCCAGAAAGGTGGGTCACTTCAGAAAAGTCTGGTTTGCCTTTAGGCGGCCAATCTGACAAACTGGATTGAGTGAGGGCACAACAATTTTTGCCAGCTTTACTATCACGGTCTCTATATATTTTCTCCCCTTGGGCGTCCTTTTGTATGCAGCACTCCCCAGTGGCTTATGTTCTGCCCTGGGTCTCTGTAGACTTAGGTCCCTGTGCCTGGATATGCGTGAAGTTCTTACTTGCTGCTGAGTCATTCTACAGTCTCTATTCACGTTGGGAGGGACCTGGGCTGTGCTACCTATGCGTGACTTCCAAGTTGTGCAGGACCAAGTGAGGGGGAGGGGAATGGGAATGGACCAGTGGTCTGGGATGCAATTTTCCTGATACTTTTGTTTCTTCAATTCAGCATTTGTAGAATCCTTCTCCAGTCTCTACCATCCTCCAGAGTTCTAAGAAAGTGGGATTTATCCTTTTAATTGCTAAACTCTGGGGAGGCTTTTTCAGGGGATATCTTATGTCACCATGTTGATGACATCATTTGTCCCTAAACATATAATTTTATGTCTGCTATTTACTTAACAGTATTAGAATTTCTCATTTCCTTCAAGAACCAAATACAATTTTAAATGGTTGCATAGTATTAACTTTTATGATTGTATCACAATTTTTTGTACCTATCCCATTTTATTGGCACTTAGGCTATTTGCAACTTTCTGTCTCAGAAATAATGCTTTAATGAATATCCTGGCTCTGTGACTTACTAGCTGTGTGATCTTAAGCAAATGACCCAAATTCTCTGTGGAATAATAACAGCACCACTTCACTGGGTTGTTTTGAGAATGAAATGTTTAAATATATATAAAAATTTTAAGAAAACAGTGTCTGCTACATAATAAGTGCTATGTAAGTGTTAGAGGCTTAAAAAGATTATTATTCTTGAATTTAAATCTTTGTAAGTATCACTAATTATTTCCTCAGTTCCTAAATATAGAATTACTGGACCTTGTAATTTGAGTATCATTTAAGATTCTTGATATTGTGACAAACTAGGTGGCGGCATTTGTGACAATCTCCAATGGTGTATTAGAACAAATATTTATGGCAATTTTAAAGTATATAGAGGCAGGCATTTGTTTAAATACGTGATTATTACATTAGGCATCTTTTAGTAGGCAATGAAGGCTTAGGTTATTTTTCTCTCTAGAAAACTTTATAACAATACTTATTTAATCTAAAGCCCCATCAGTAATAATGTCTATACTTCAAGCAATGAAAAATATATCAAAACTGCTTCCTTTCCAACCAAAAAACCGTGAACTATTTTTAGCATAGGTGAGTTCAATGCAAATGGGATGTAATATAATGCTTTTAGTCTTATTGCCTCTGGGTTTTTGTTTTTGTTTTTTAAATATTTGCAAAGGCATTAGCATTTGCCTTAGTTTTCTATCTCCTTGAACAAATTTTAGAGGTCAAATTCCTTCATTTTTCAGATAGCAAACACAAACAAATCCTTATGTCTTTTGGAACAGTAAAACAGGTAGGCTGTTTGGGTTCACTGGAGGGAGTGATTTATTCATTCATTTTATTCATTAAGAGAGGGAAAATGCAAACCATAGACTGGAGGAGGATTTTTGTGATATGTTTCCAGCAAAGGACTCAAAAGTAGAATATATTAAAAAAAACTCTTACAAATTGGTAAGAAAAGGACTAGTAACTTGATTAAAAAAACAAAAACCAAAAAACACAAAACACAAAGCAACAAGAACAAAGATGGGCAAAAGACTTTAACAAGCACTTCACAAAAGAGGATATTCAAATGGCCAGTAAGTTTTAGATAGGGGATCAACATCATTGCCCTTCAGGGAAATGCAAATTAAAACCCAGCACTATTAAATCTATCACCATAGCTTAAAAATTTTGAAAGATGTTACAAATAAAAAATGTTTTTTAAATAAGTAAATATGTTTTCGTGATGGTATCATATACAACAAACTAATAGTACAAATAAAACTGCTCATCATTTATGATAATTAAAAGGTCTGACAATATCAAATGTCAGTGTGGATGTGGAGAACTGAACTTTGATATATTGCTGGTATGTGTAAATTGATCAAATACTTTGGAAAACTGTTTGGCATTATCTACTAAAGCAAAACATACAACTACTATATGATCCAGCAATTCCACTTCTAGGTATAGACCCAAGAGAAATGTATATATGTCTCCTTGAAGACATGTAAAAGAATATTCATAGCAGCTTCATTCATAATAACCAAATAACAGAAACCCATTTTATGTATTCATACAATAAATTACTAAAGAGCAATTAAAAAGAGCTAGTGCTACATACAACATGGATGAGTATCACAGATATAATGATGAATGAAAGAAGCTAGACACAAAAGAATATATATTTTATGATTCCATTTATATGAAGTTTAAAAATATAAACCAATCTATGGTGAGAGAGGTCAGAATAATGTTTTTTTCTGAGAAGGAAGGGAAGTGCCAATTAGGAAAAGGCACAAAGGAACCCTCTAAAGAGATGGAAATGCTGTATACTTAAAACTTTTTTTAAAAGTTAAAAAGCTAAGCCATTTTGAAAAAAGGTCAAGAGATGAGTCAATGGACACCTTCATTTTGTGCTTACTTTGGAAGCCGCCCAGTCAATCCAGCCTTTAGCGCAGGGATCAATGTTAATGAGCACAAGGCCTTCCACAAACTCTGGATGATTAAGCTGAAAGAGAGACAAAGACAAATGTATAAACATTCCACTCCCAGGGTTCTTCTAAAAAATTAAAAAAAAATAGGAGCATGATTAATCAAATTTTACTATGCCAGATTTGTAAATACTACAGAGAGGTTCTAGGGAGGATTTTTGGTAAGATAACTCTTTAAATATGACTTAATCTGGAAAACCAGTTTCTTAGTTTGCTAGCAAATGACCTTGCCTTGCAAGGCTCTATGGGGAAGACAAAATTTTTGTTTCTATCTGGAAGAGGGTACCTGGTGTCTCTGCAGTTGGTTAGCCCATGATGGATCTTCCTGGTGGGGAAGTACCCTTAGAACTACTTAACATAAGCTCAACAGGGGCTTTCCTGAAGTTTTCTTATTAAATCACCTAAGTAGGGTATACCACCCCCACCGCCAGAAGACTCTCTTATCACCCATGAGGCTTTTTTTTTTTTTTTTTTTTAAGTTGTAAATAGTCAAGAATAAAATTTCACATCATAAAGATGTTACCATACAGATAAAAATCCCTATTCATATTTTGTGATACTTCCTTCCTGTCCTTTCCTATGCTTATAACAAACTTTGTGTGAATCTGTATTCTAACTTTTTGTTAAAATTAATGTATATGCAAATCACATATCACTACAAACTCTTAATTTTAATAGCTGCACAAAATTCTATCATAAGAGTCCTCTAAACCTTACATTTTATTGCTAATGTACTACCCTCATTTGTGGTTTTTCAAGTACTGTAAGAACAAAGCAAAACTTTTATTCGAAGCTGACAAAATTTACAGAAAAACTGACATAAGACCTGGATATACTTACAGCAAACCTGGTGAGGATATAAGCTCCAGCACCAACTCCAATCCCAATGATGCCTTTCACACTGTGAACGGGACATGCGAATAATGATAGAGTTAACTTCATTCAGAGGCAGCATGGCATAATGGAAAGAACATGACACTTGGGTTCAAATCCTGACACTGCCACTAACTAGATGTGAGAATTTGGATAAGTTTCTTTAGCTTTCTGGGTTTTGGTTTCTTACCTATAAAACAAGGATATCACCACCTACTTTTAAGTTGATTTTAAGTGTTAAATGAGTATGAATGAAACCTGGGAGTCATCTTTGACATTCTCTTGCTCACATCTATATCTAACCTACCAGCAAGTCCCACCTCCAAGGTATCTCTTAAGCTCCATCTAGTTCTCTTCATCCCAAGAGCATCCAGTACACCAAGCTATCATCATCTCTTGCCTGGACAACTGTAATAGTTTTACTGCTCTCCTTGTTTTCCCTTACTTATTCTTCTATGTATCATTCTCTCCACAGCTACAGTAATCTTTATTCAGAAAAATTTGAACAGCTTTATAGCTATACAATACTTACAGGGATCATTTCTGAAAGACTAAATTGGATATCACTCCCCTGCTTAAAATCCTTTGATGCTCTTTCTTTGCACATAGAATAAATCCGAAGTTCTTACCAGATTTGCTAGACCTATGTAATGTGGACCTATGAAATTTCTCAAATTTCACTCCAAGCACTTCTCCCTCCAGCACCTTTGGACATATTGTCCCTCTGCCTAGAATTCTCTTGCCCTGGCTCTCTGTCTGGCTAGCTCCTTTCAGGTCTCAGCCTAGATAACACTCTCTTAGAGTGACATTCCCTAACTAGCCTTATCTATGTAGCTTCTGTCCTTATCTTCTATAGTAACATCCCCAACTGATTTCTTTTATACCACTTTAGTTGTGATCATTTGTTTGTATACTTGTTAACTATTTCCCCTACTAAGATGCAAACTCCATGACAGTAGTGACTATTCTGCTTTGCTCACCATATCCCCTGGACCACACACATAGAAGAAATAGAATAAAGACTTTGTGAAAGAACTGTAGAATGAACCTACCTTAAGTGGGTTAGAACAGCAGGGAGCATTTCGGACAGCTCATCCATTGTGGGGTACTGGTACCTGAAATAGAGAAGGGTATCTACTGAATTAAAATGTACCCACATTTCCCAGTCACTAGAACTCCTGGAAAAGTACAGTGTTCTTATGTAAAAGTATTCCCTTTTATCAAAGGCACAAAGGAGGTGATGTGGTATTTGAAAAGGATTGTAGCATGTTGTGCAACTCTCTATGACTGCCATGTTAGAAGAAACTACAAGAACCCAACCATTTCTGTATCCCTAAGAGCAGTCTATGGGACCACAGGAAGACCACAGGGTAATATGGTTCTTTCTTAGGGTATTTCCAAACCCCTAACAATCACATCAATTGGGGTCCAGGTTCAGTGAACATCCAGCAGTAAGAGACAGCTTAGAAAGTGGTTCTTAGACTGCTGCTTATATTTAGGTAGCTAAATGCAAAAGAAAACAAAGCTTCATTGGGCCTAGGCAGAATCACAAATTCTGGGCTCTTCATCATGAAAGCTAGATTCGTTTCCCTTATGCATAAAATAACAAGGTTATTTTATTATTTGCTTTTGAATTTGTTTCATATGAAGCATCTGATCCTAAAATGGTCAGACAAGCCCAGGATCAGACCCAGACTAAGAATCCAAGAAAAGTGAGAAGTATTCAAAGAGATTACAGAATCAGAGATGGAAGGGATCTTAAATTGACCTCCTATATAAAGCAGGATCTGCTCTACATCTGACAGGGAAGTTATCCTGCCTCTGCTTGAACACTTTAAGAGATGTAGTGCTCTTGAACCATCTGTGCACAAACTAGAAAAAAAGAAACTGGGTCAAAATCTTGTTAGATGTAAACTGATCACTGGTCAATTTATATTTGAGACAGAACACCTTGGATATTAACATTCTGGGGCCTGGGTTCAAATCCTACCTCTGCTACTTATTGGTTATGAAAACAAGTTACTTAATTTTTCAGGGCCACAGTTTACTCACTTGTAAAATGGGAATAAAAGTATACCCTATCCTATAGAGTTGTGTGGATTAAATGCATTCATATATACAAAGAATTTAAAGCAGTGTCTGGAACACTGTTTAAGTACTATAAAAAGGTTAGCTATTATTGGTCTGCAACATTATATTTCACAGGCATCACTGGTAAAAGGCAGCACTGGAAATAAGGGTGAGGGGAAGAATTAGCATTCCACAGCTTGTACGCTGAGTCTTTCTTGGTCCTTGCTTCGGTAATCACTAAGTATTCTGTCCAGGGAAGAATTGGGGCAACTATGGCTCTGTCATGCAAAGCAGGTTGAGGATGAGACTAAGAGCTCCAAGTCCAGTCAAACTGTATTCTTCCTGACACGGCAGGCTCTCAGAATAAATGGTTACACAAATATTAAAATTCCAATCACTAGGCTTGGAAGTTGAGGGTGGGGAACTGCTCCCAGGAAGGTCAGAGAGAATGAGTTTGGCCTTAGGTAGCTGGGAATTTTAAAGAGGGTCACAAAAATGAAACACTTAAGACAGATGAGTAAGGGGAGAGATAATAGTGAAAAGTGATATTCCAGACACATATGCCTTATAATTATAGAGAGTGAGGCCCCTTCTATGGAGAGCCATTCCAGGATATGGGAATATGTGAGAATATACCGTTTTCCCCAATGTAACAATCTCAGACCAAGGAGAGAAAATATGAGCATGATTGACTGATAAATCTGATGTGTGGGCTATGATAAAATCAAATGGGAAGGGAAGCAAGAGCTACTGCTCCCACTGAACATCAGTCATTTGCTCTTTGGAGAGTATGTCTACCAGAAGATTTTGCTTGTGGCCTTACCCTGTTGGAAAAGGGGGTGCACCTTCCTGCTGGCCTGGGGCATCCACATGACAGACAGCAAAGTGCTGGGTGATCTCTTGCATATCCTCAAAATTAAAAAATGCATTGAAACAAGATTTATCTGTAAGAATAAAAATACTCATAAGTTACAGGCTCCATTTCTCCATAGTTTTCCCCTACTTGATTAATGCCATATCATGCTCATGTCCTCTTTCACTTAAAAAAATAATAATAATAATTTTATTGTTACATATTAATAAAGCATAAATCCATCCAAAGTATGCAAGCAATGAAATCTGGCATAATCACATAATTGTGCATTTATCACTTCTGTCATTTTTAGAGCATTTTCATTATTCCAATAATAAAAACAAACAAACAAAAAAACCTCATCACCTCTCAATCTCTCTTTGCTTCCCCTGCAGTACATAGGTGCTATTCTGTTCCCATCTCTCTAGTTTGTTTGTATTTCTATTTTGTAAAAACAGTCTTATATATGCAATATTACCCATATTCGTATTTCACATGAGTTTTCACTATGTTATACAGTCCCATGTTACATTTTTTAGCTTTCCTTCTACTAATATACATGTCCTTAGATTTTCCCTTTCAACTACTGTCATACCCATACAACAGCTCTGCTAGCTACAAACACTATGTTGGTGCTTCAATCATTTCTATTCATTTTCAAAGATTTACAAACAAACTTTTAACCAATTCTGCACAGATTAAACCTCAGATTTCCATTCTCTAACCTCATTCTATCTTCTGGTGACCCATATTCTAATTATCAACTCCATGAGTTTACACAATATATTTAGTTCATAATAGTACAACCATATAATATTTGTCCTTTTGTGTCTGGCTTGCTTCACTCAACATAATGTCCTCCAGGGTCATCCATGTTGTCATATGCTTCACGACTTCATTTCTTCTTACAGCTGCATAATATTCCATCGTGTATATACACAATAGTTTATCCATTCATTGGTTGATGGACACCTGGGTTGTTTCCATCTTTTCGCAATTGTGAATAACGCCACTATGAACATCGGTGTCCAGATATGTCTGTTTATGTCACTGCTCTCAGCTTTTCTGGGTAAATACCTATTAGTGGTATAGCCGGGTCCCATGGCAGATCTATACTCAACTTCTTTAGGAACTGCAAACAGTCCATCATTGTGGCTGTACCATTCTACGTTACCACCCCAAAAAGTTTTGGTAAGTTGTGTTCTCATTTTCATTCATCTCAATGAACTAATTTCACTTATAATTTCTTCTTTGACCAACTGATGGTTTAGGAGGGTGTTGTTTAGTTGCCACACATTTGAGAATTTTTTCCTTTCCTATCTATTATTGATTTCCAGTTTCATCCCATTATGATCTGAGAAGGTACTTTGTATAATTTCAATCTTTTTATATTTACTGAGAGCTGCATTGTGACCTAACATGTGATCTACCCTGGAGAAAGATCCATGGGCACTTGAGAAGAATTTATAACCCACTGATTTGGGATCCAACGTTCTATATATGTCTGTTAGGTCTAGCTCGTTTATCATATTATTCAAGTTCTCTGTGTCCTTGCTGATCTTCTTTCTAGTTTTCTATTTAATGATGTGAGTGGTGTGTTGAAGTCTACAACTGTTATTTTAAAGACGTCTATTTCTCCCTTCAGTTTTGCCAAGTTTGCCTTATGTATTTTGGGCACCCTGGTTAGGTACACAGATATTTATGACTGTTATTTCTTTCTGGTAGATTATCCCTTTATTTTATTTTATTTTTATTTTATTTATCCCCTCCCCCTCCCCCAGATGGTTCTCTTATCTGTCTGCTCATTGTTTGCTCACCTTCTCCAGGAGGCACTGGGAACTGAACCTGGGACCTCCCACATGGGAGGCGAGTGCCCAACGGCCTGAGCCATATCCGCTCCCTGCAGGCTGTGCCTTCTGCTGGCTTGTGGCATCTGCTTGTTTAGGCATCTGCTCATTGCAGCAGGTGTGGTGTCAGCTCATCTTCTTTAGGAGGCACTGGGACCCAAACCCAGGACCTCTAACTGGTTGAGCCACATCTACTTCCCGGATTATCCCTTTTTATTAATATATAATGGCCTTCTGTATCTATTTTTTTTTTTTTTCCTTTTTTAAGGATTTATTTATTTATTTACTTTTATCCATTTTTACACCCCTTCCCCTGTATCTATTTTTTTTTAATATACTTTTTAATTTTTTAAAAAAGATACTTAGATTACACAAATGTTACATTAAAAATATAGGGGATTCCCATATGCCCCACTCCCTACCCCTCCCACATTTTCCCATATTAACAACATCCTTCATTAGTGTGGTACATTTGTTACAATTGATGAACACATTTTGGAACATTGCCACTAAGTGTAGATTATACTTTACACTGTAGTTTACACACTCTCCCACACAATTTTGTAAGTTATGACAAGATATATAATGGGCTGTATCTGTCATTGCAATATCATTCAGGACAATTCCCAAGTCCCGAAAATGCCCCCATATTACACCTCTTTTTCTCTCTCCATCACCTCAGAACCTCCAGTGGCCACTGCCTCCACATCCTGGTATTCTACTATAGACTTATTGTGATTCTGTATCTCTCATAATTTTTTCACATTTAAAGTCCGTTTTGTCCAATATTAGTATAGCTTCCTTTGCTCTTTTTTGGTTACTGTTTGTATGGAGTATCTTTTTCCAATCTTTCCTGTTCAGCCAGTTTGTATCCCTGGGTCTAAGGTAAGTATATGGATAGCTCCTGTTTTTTTTTTTTATACATTCTGTCAGGCTAAATCATTTGATTTGGGAGTTTAATCCATTCACAGTCAATGATATTACTGTATATGTATTATTTACTTCTACAATTTTATTTTTTGGTTTTCATGTCATATCTTATTTTCATCTGTCATTTTACTTGTTTGGTTGTCCTTTCTGCTATTTTTGCCTTCTACACTCTACTCTCCAAGCCTCTCTCTCTCCTGTCTTTTTCATTCAGGCTGTAAGCCTTGCCTCCCTTTAATACTTCCTGCAAAGGTGGATTTATTTTTTTACAAGTGCTCTTAGTTTCTGTTTATTTGTGAATATTTAAAACTCACCTTCATATTTGAAGGACAATTTTGCTGGATAAAGAATTCTTGGCTGGCAATTTCTCTCTTTCAGCATCCTAATTATATCATACCACTGTGTTCTTGCCTCCATGGTTACTGATGAGAAATCTGCTCTAAGTCTTACTAGGCATCCCTTGTATGTGATGGTTTGCTTCTACCTTGCTGCTCTCAGAATTTCCTATTTTTTTTTTTTAATTTATTTTATTTATTTATTTCTTCCCACCCCCTCGTTGTTTGCACTTTGCTGCATGCTGTGTCTTTAGGAGGCACTGGGAACTGAACCCGGGACATCTGATGTGGGAGGGAGGTGCCTAATCAATCGAGTCACCTCCGTTCCCCGCTTTCTTGTGTCTCTCATTATGTTTTTTCTTCTTGTGTCTCTTGTTGTGTCAGCTTGCTGCGCCTGCCTGTCATGCCAGCTCGCTGTCTTCTTTAGGAGGCACCAGGAACTGAACCACGGACCTGGTAGGCAGGAGCTCAGTTGCCTAAGCCACATCCACTTCCCTCTCTTTATCTTTGATATGTGATATTCTAAGCAGTATGTGTCCTGGAGTAGGTCTACTTGGTTTTATTCTGATTGAGGTATGCTGCATTTCAAGAACATGTAAATTTCTTTATTTCCTGAGAGTTAGGAAATGTTCAGCCATTATTTCCTCAAATAATCTTTCTGCCCTTTTTCCCTTCTCTTCTCCTTCTGGAACTCTCATGACATGTATGTTGTTGTGTTTCATGTTATCATTCAATTCCCTGAGCCCCTGCTCAATTTTTTCCATTCTTTTCTCTCTCTGTTCTTCTTTCTCTTCTATTTCAGCTGTTCTGTCTTCGGTATCACTTAGTCTTTCTTCTCTCATTTCGAGTCTGCTATTGTATGCCTCTAATGTGTTCCCTGCCCCACCCCACCCCCCAGATGGCTCCCGCATCTGTTTGCGTGTTGTTTTTGTTTGTTGTCTGCCTGTTGTTTTTTGTTTCTTCTTTAAGAGGCACCAGGAACCAAACCCGGGACATCCCATGTGGGAAGCAGACACTTAACTGCTTGAGCCACAACCATTCCCTGCTCATTTGTTTTTATTCGCTGTCTTGTTCGTTGTCTGTTTGTCTTCTTTAGGAAGCACCAGAACCTCCCACATGGGAGGTGGGCACTCAACTGCTTGAGCCACATTGGCTCCCTCTAATGTGTTTTTGATTTCACCTATCATGTCTTTTATTCCCATGAGCTCTGTTATTTTTCTATTCATGTTTTCAAATTCTTCTTTGTGCTCGCTTAGTGTCTACTTGATGTCCTTTATCTCTTTAGCCATATCGTCTTTAACTCATTAATTTGATTTTGGAAATTTGTATGAATGTCGTTGATTAGTTGTCTCAAATCCTGTGTCTCATCTGGGGATGTGATATATTCCTTTGCTTGGTGTATTTCTTCCATTTTCTTAGTATGGCTTCTAATTTTTTGCTGATGTCTAAGCATCTGATTATGATGGTGAATATACTGTGATTCCAATTTCTCTCTCTTTCGTAGGGATTTAGTGGCAAGAGGCTATGTGTTACTGGTGTTTTTTGATTTTTGGTCCAACCTGTTCTGGGTCTTTAGAATTGTACCTGTTAGTTGCTCTAATTTGGGCCCTATCCCAGTAATGGGTTGCAGACCTACTTCCAAGGGCCTTGGAGAAGGAGGTTGTAAAAGCCAGAAAAAGCCTCTCTTATTTATTTGCCTTTTTTTTTTTTTAATTTGCTTTTAATTTCCTTACACGAACTTCCTTGTTCGGCCAGCAGACTGCGCTCTTCACTAGCCCTCTCAGTTCAAAGCCTGATCAGTGTGTGTTCCCTGCAACAATGACCACAATAATGTGACAGAGGATCCTACCTGGAGGCTATTCACTGCCTTGCAAGTCAGACTTTCTCAGAGACTCTTCTCCAACCTTTGCTGGTAGCCCCCTCCTTATTCCCAGCTAGGGATTAATTCCACTTCCCTCTGCATGCTCAACAACCAGTCCCCAATCAGTAGGGAGGGTGATTGAGAGGGTCAAATCTCTAGTCCCATGCGGGCTCCTAGGGCAAACAATGGTGTGGCCCCTCCTGGCCTGGAAGGGCTCATGTGACACAGCAGATCAAATATGTTGGCCAAACGCTGAATCAATAGGCTGTGTCCCTCTCTCCCGTTTCTTGGGGAGTTGGATCCCCGCAGCCCCCTCTGTCTGTAGCCACCAGCCTAAGGCCGGAGAATTCAAAATTGTCTGCTCACAGGGTGGGGGAAGGGTGCCAGTGGCTGCAGCTGCAGCTCCTACTCACAGTCTTTCTGTCAAGATGTTTTTTCCTGTGCCCTTCTCTCTTTTGGGTGGTGTCCAGCCTTCCTCTGGTGTCCTAAACCGTAGAACATTTTTTTCCAGGCTGTTTCTGCCTGTCCTCTAGCTATTTTTTTGGGAGAGAAGAGAGTCCCATGTTTTTCTAATCCACCATCTTCCCGGAAGTCGTTTTTCACTCTGTTTTAATCACTATTCCAGTAAAATGAGTTGCTTGAACAATCCATCTAATTCAAGCTGTCCTAAAGGCTGAATACCACAAGCCTCAATGACTTGAAAACAGCAATGAATTCTCAATTCTACACAAAAGTCTACAAAGTAGAAACCAAACCTGATGCTGCATAAAATCATCTTACACCCATAACACTGTCATCTCCCATGCACCTTACTTCCCTATCCAACATAGAGACACTAACTATATCCCAAGAACCTGGCTAGAGTGAATATACTGGGCCACTTTCATTCCAATTCTGTCTCTTGGCAAAATTGCAGAGGTACTGGGAGGGGTTGCTGCTTCAATTTATACCCTTTAAGTATACTTATTTAAATCATTTATCATGCTAAGGAGGCTACAAAAGCCCTAGGACTGAATTGTACCCTCAAACGCAGGCCACCTCTGAAAGCTAGAGAAGCATGTAAGAAAATCACGTATACATATTCTGTGTGTCTGTGGCTAGAGCTAGTCTTAAAGACTACCATCTTAAAAAGTCCTCCCAAAGGAACTGATGACAGGCCGTAGCAAGAACACTTTCATTAATTTATTGAAGTACTCACAACAAACTTCAAACTCTGGATTTTCTAACCTGAAACACGAAACCACAGTACAGACTTGAAGAAAAAAACGGATTTCAGTTCTATTTTCTTAACAAATTCATGATATAATCTTCAGTCTTTTAGGAGACAGGACACAAATATCAGATATAATTCCAGTATCCCCGAAACAGACCCCCTGTACACTTCCCAGGAACTTTAATCCTGCTATGAATATATGTAGCAATAAGGAAGTAAGAAAAAGGGGGAAACCTCTGCTCAATATGGGGTTTTGTTTTTAATATACAAAGATTAAGTATTATTATAAAAAGGGAAGGTATAAAATCAAATACATACGGTTGAGGCCAATGTCATGATATGTCAGAATAACTGGTCTGTTTCTTTTCAGTATGCCTCTTATAGTGACATGGACCATACCATGAGTTGTTTCTATGTCATGTTCCTGTAACAAGAGAATGTAAGCTCTCAGAAAAGGCAGAATGAACTTCCCAGGTTACCAAAGTTTCACAATACCTGCTTCACCACCACTTCCCACTAGCTGGGACAGGATACACCACTATAAGCAAACCAGAGAGGTGCTAAATTATAAAGAATATTCCTACTTTCTAATTCTTTTGAGTTAAATAAATAAATGAGAAAAATACACCTCTTCTTTCACAAAGCTCACTTAAGTGAACAGAGAAGTCAAGGGTCTACTGAGAATCCATTTGGAATTGGCAATGGAAACAAAGATCAGCAGGTTGGGTAATGAGCCAGGTAAGTCTTGACGGAAGCAAAGTTAAGGAAGCAGAAAATAAGTTGCTGGGTAAAAAGTCAGAGGCTTCACCGTCTCTGAACACATATTTAGCAACTGATCAGTTCAGTAGACACCACTTGGTATGTCTGACTAGGATCTCTCCTCTTTCCTGAGAGCCGCCCTTCTGAGCCATCCACATGTTACAGCCATGTTACGGTGGCTCTTCGCTTCCACGTTTGTACAATATAACCTTACAAGCACAGCTTCCTGGAGTGGAGTGGGCATCTGGCCCTAGCTAGGTCAGCATCCTTCTCTGGGAATGTGTAACTGAGACTAAGAGATTCCATCCTTGATTTGGCTCTTCTCATGAAAAGAGAAGTAAAATTGGGAGATTTTAGGCAGTTTCCTACAACTCTATTCCTAGCTCTAGTTGTGTGTGCTCTTAAATTCTAAGACGTCCCTGGATTGCCTTCTGGTTTAGGCTAGCTTGGGTGGGTCTGTTACCTGTACCCCAAAGGATCCTAACCAAGGCAATGAGCAAAGTTTAAGATGTAATCAGAGCACAGCACAGAAACTGAACAAAGCTGGAATAGGATATGAATGGAGATGCTGGTACCAGCACTAAAAGTGACTGGGTAGAAAAGAAAGGGAATGTATAAAAGTTAACTGAAATTTATTCTTATCTTCTCCAACTTTCATATTTCTCAAAAATAAAAACTACCATGCTTAGCTTGAGAAATTTCTGATGAAGTCTGTACCTATTTCAGAAAAATCTTATTAAATACAGAAAATCTGTATTAAATACAGACAAGATTAACTCTGACAATAAGAATCCCAACAAAGAGTAACTTTTAATTGCCTATCTAATAATGAACTCCACGAGAGCCACAGTTTCCTTTCCTAGCATGTGACACAGAAGACAATCTTAGGCTAATTTGACATCAATGTATCTCAAATCAGAAGCAGATAGATATCTCTTTTAAATCAAACCAGGATGACTCAATATATCTGTTATTCTCTATTACTGCTACCTCTATTTCAAAAAAGGCTTGAAAAGGGGGAGGAAGAAATGAAGGCAATAATAAGGAACTGTGAATTGGCTATGAAATAAAGTGTACAGTTTGGATGGGAGGAATACAAAGAAATAAATCTCTGTTATTGTTTAAGTGTTTCCCTTCTAGTACTGTTTTTTTTTGTTTGTTTGTTTTTTGTTTTTTTTTTTTTTTTAAACCGGGAGGTCCCGGGGATCGAACCCGGGTCTCTCCATATGGGAGACGGACGCCCAACCAGTTGAGCCACATCCGACCCCTCTAGTACTGTTAGACTTACTGAGTTTGGGTTCCTATATAATTAATGCTACTGAGCTGTCCAGGGGAATGACCATCCCTGGTATTAACCACTAGGGGAAGTCAAGTGCTGAGACAGACTGGAGATGAAAACCTAATTCTCTCTGAGCCACCACTTGGTGAAGTCTGGTTGGACTTGAGGGTTCCTAGATTCCCTCAGGGAATTAATTCACTAAACAATTATTTATTGAAACCCTTATTATAAGCCAGACCCTGGAATGAGCTCTGGAGATAAAAGTGAGCAAAACAGATGTGATCCGTGCCCTCACAGAGCTTATGTCCTATATCAGGACACAAACAAACCAACCCATAATAATAGCTTGTAATTAGTGTGATGAAGGAAATAAATTGGGTGCTATGAGAGAAAATTAAGGGGAAAGACATTAATTTAAATATCAGTTGGGAAAGTACAAATTAAATTCAATTATGGGAAGCGGCTGTGGCTCAATCAGTAGGGCTCCCGTTTACCATATGGGAGGCCCTGGGTTCGGTTCCCGGGGCCTCCTGGTGAAGGCAAGCCCGCCCGCACGGCGTGGTTAGCTGACCCAGCGAGCACAAGCAGCAAGGGGGGCGATAAATGAATAAATAAATAAAATCTTTAAAAAAAAAAAATAAATAAATAAATAAATAAATAAATAAATTCAATTAGATGCTATTTCACACATGGCAGAATGGCAAAAATTGTAAAGTTAGATAATTCCAAATGTTGGCTAGAACATAGAGAAATAGGAACTCTTAAACACTTTTGGTAGGCATGTAAACTGGAACAACTCTGGAGAACAATTTGGTAATTTCTAATAAAGTTAAGAGATGCATACCCCATAGCAATTCTACTTTTAGGTATAATCTAAAGGAAACTCTCAAACATGGTCATAAATAAAACATGTACAGAGATATACACTGCAGCCTTGTTTATAATGTCAAAAAAAAAAAAAAATTCAGAAACAGCCTAAATATTCATCAATAGGGAAATTAAGTGAATTATGATATATTAATACAATGAAATACAGATAAAGATGAATTAGAGTAAGAATACACAGAAAATATCTTGAAAATGCAATGCTGAGTGAAAAAAGCAAGATGCACAAGGATGTTTATACAATATACCACTTATGCATTGTTTTCCCCAAAAGATTTATTTATTTATTTATCTCACACACACCCCCGGTTGTTTCTGCGCTCGCTGTCTGCTCTCTGTGTCCATTTGCTGCGTGTTCTTCTGTTTCTGCTTGTCTTCTCTTTAGGCAGCACCGGTAACCAATCCTGGGACCTTCCTAAGTGGGAAAGAGGCACTCAATCTCTTGTGCCACCTCAGCTCCCTGATCTGCTGTGTCTCTTATTGTCTCTCCTCTGTGTCTCTTTTTTGTTGCATCATCTTGCTGCGCCAGCTCTCCACTCAGGCCAGTACACCTCTCGGGCCAGCACTCCGCGCAGGCCAGCTCACCTTCACTAGGAGGCCCCGGGATCAAACCCTGGACCTCCTATGTCAGTAGACGGGTGTCGAATTGCTTGAGCCAATTCCACTTCCCCAGATTTTTTTTTTTTTTTAAGGCTCTTCAAAGTATTTTATTTCAGATTAAAATGAACAGCTTCCACACTGTTCGCTGTAATATACACAGTATTCACAAATAAACTTCAACAGTGAAGGAAAAAAAAATCTATTTTCCCAATTATTTTACAAAAACCTAAGATCCCCAATGGAATAAAAATTATCATCCCCCTTACTATGCAGATTGAGGTGGCATCTGACAAGTTTCTCTGTTGTGAAGTTACTTTTGGTTAACAATATCAACTCATAAATTTCTACTTAATAATGGCTTCCCGGAATCAGCCTTTTATATTGAAATCCTTCAGTTTAGAAAACGCTTTTATGAGCTTCCCATAACCATCCATTACCACATAGACTAGTTACTTCACCCTTGTATTAGTCAGCCAAAGGGGTGCTAATGTGAAATACCAAAAATGGGTTGGTCTTTACAAAGGGTATTTATTTGGGGTAGGAGTCCACAGATACCAGGCCATAAAGTGTTAAGTTTCTTTTCTCACCACAGTCCATTGCCATGTGTTAGAGCAAGACAGCTGCTGGCGTTTGCCAGGGTTCAGGCTTCTGGGGTTCCTCTCTTCCCAGGGCTGCGTTTCCCTCCGGGCTTAGCTCCTGTTTCCTCCACAAGGTCAGCTGTAGGCGATCAGGCGAACCGCTTGCTTCTCTTCTCCTGGGGCCTTCTTCCCAACATCAAAACTGCTTCTCAAAAACTGCTTCAACTCTGTTCTTTGCCATGCCTTTTATATTCGATTCCCCACCCACCAAGGGGTGGGGCTCAACGCCCTACTGACATGGCCCAGTCAACGCCCTCATCATAACTTAATCATACCCAGATTAACAGATCAGTTTACAAGCATGATCCAATTATGTTTTTGGAATTCATAATTACATAAAACTACCCAACTGTAACAACCTCAATACAAATTTCACCTTTTAATAAGCTTATTAAATTACAAACAGCAACAAACAAAATTTACTTTCACATGCTCTCTACAACTTTTCATATTCATTCAGGTTTTCTCCTACATATTCTCACTCTGATGAAAACCAGCCATTTTATCTTACGGCAAAAACACACTCCCTTAAACAAACTTATCAAATTTTAGTCAGCATTGACTATGAATTCACTTCCACAAGTAAAATTCATACATACCTCATTCTCTTCTGTGAAAAATTAGTCTTTTCTCTTTTAGGACAGAACTACATTCTTTTCTTTAACTTAATTTCATTAAACATGAACTTACAATTTCCATCATCTTAAAGATCTAAGAAATATAGGGCTAATTTATTTTATTAGTTTCTGTATGAACCTAGAAAGATTATACCCAAGTCAAATAAAATAGTAACAATTATAGTTTATGCAAAAAATGCTTTTTTTTTTCTCTTCCTCTATAGGAAGCTGTGTATTAGTCAGCCAAAGTGGTGCTGATGCAAAGTACCAGAAATCTGTTGGCTTTTTTTTTTTTTTTTACCGGGAGGTACCAGGGATCGAACCCCAGTCTCTCCATATGGTAGACAGACGCCGAACCTCTTGAGCCACATCCGTTTCCCTCTGTTGGCTTTTATAAAGGGTATTTATTTGGAGTAGAAGCTTATAGTCACAAGGCCATAAAGCATGAGTCACTTCCCTCACCAAAGTCTGTTGCCACATGTTGGAGCAAGATAGGCTGCCAGTCTCTGAGAGGGTTCAGACTTCTTCCTACTAAGGCTCCATGGTCCCAGCCTCTTCCTTTCTCAGGCATAGGCTGGCATAAGGCTTTGTCTCTCTTCCTGGGGCTCCATTCTTTCTGGGCTCAGCTGCTCTGGTCTCTCCACAAGGTCAACTGTAGACTATCAGGCTCGCTCTCTTCCTGGGGCCTCTACTGAGTCTATGGAGCCTTCTCTATTCCTCTGTGTTCTTCTCCTGTGTGTTTACTTCCCAGGGCTCCAACATCCAAACTCCAACAAACTCCTCTACAGTGTTGTTTTCTATGTGAATCCCCGCCCCCTTGGTGGGTGGGGACTCAACACCCAGATTTTTTTTAAAAAGCAACACTATGGATGGATTTTATATGTTTATATACATATATACAGAGTGTTAAAACTTGGAGAAGGAAGATCCAAGAAGGCAGAATAGAGAGCAGCAGGGTACACTTGTCCTCCAGAAATGGCAAAAGGACAGGCAGACTTGCCTGGCAGGGAAGCGGCTCAGGCAGCTGCACTGTTCTCAGGGAAAAGGCTGGGAGCAGCAGGTGAGAGTACGGGAGCAGCTTTGGTGGGGGAGAGCAGTGAGGGAGCAGGGCATGCATCCCAGGTGGGTGTTCAAGCTGACCCTGGGGAAAGGGTGGGGGAGTGGCCCCACCAGTCACAAGGGAATAGGTGGGGGAGCAGTGTGGGAGCACACTATTCTCAGCTGGTGGCCTGAGAAGGCAGCCCTGCTGATCTCAGGGAAAGGGCAGGGGAGAGTCGCAGGTGGCCCTGCCAGTAGAAGGAGAAGCAGCAGGGAAGCTTTGGGGGAAGCAATGTGGGCTGCCTGAGAGGGCAGCTGCAGGGCATGGGGGAGAAGGTGGGGGAGCAGCACCAGCTGCTGGGTGTGAGGGGTGGGAGCAGCACCCACAGCCGTGAAGTAGGTATTGCCAGGCATAGGCAGGTACAGGTGGGCAAAAAGGGAAGCCAAAAGGTGGTGCCTGGATTCCGGAGGCCAGGGTACTAGCGTACAACATCAAGAAAGGAGCTGGATGGGAATATTGAGGGAGGCTGCCTCAGAGGAACTGGCTCTTAGGAACTGGTCTGCATCCCCTTCATGGGTCCCTCACCCGGTGTTGATCTGTTAAAGATAGGCAAGTCTAAAGAATTAGAATAAGCTGAAACAAGTGTCAAACAAGAGCCTTACAATGATAAAACCCCAGACAAGAGAGAGAAACTGATCATGAGTTAACTCATCAAGATAAGCAGATGCCTAGACACCAGCAAAAAATTACAAGCCATACTAAGAAATGGGAGATATGGCCCAATCAAAGGAACAAATTAGTAAGTCAGAGGAGACACAGAATTTGGAATAACTAATTCAAAGAGGTCCTCACAAATCTCCTAAATTAATTCAAGGAGATGAGGGACTAGATAAAGAGTATTAAGAAGATACTAGGTAGTGATACCACTGTTGTTGCTGTTGTTGTTATCATCAGTATTTAACTTCTGTTCTCTTTATAGGGCAAGCTTGCTATTTGAAGACATTGCTAATTACTATAACTAATAAAATTATATTTTAAATGTGGAAAAAAAAAAAAAAGAAGACACTAGGTGAGTATACAGAAGAAATTTGAAAACACAGAAAAATAACGAATCTTATGGTAATGAAAGACAAAACAGAAGATTAAAAATACACTAGAATCACATAACAGCAGAACTGAACAGGCAGAGGAAAGAATTAGTGAATTAGAAGACAGGACATACAAAATCAAACAGATAGAAGAACAGATACAGGAGAAAGAAAAAAGGAAAAAAATAAAGCAGGGTCTCAGGGAATTAAATGACAGTATGAAGTGCATAAACATACACGTTATGTTGTCCCAGAAGGAGAAGAGAAGGGAAAAGGGGCATGAGGAATGTTTGAGGAAACAATAATCAAAAATTTTCCAACTCGTATAAGGAACATGGATGTAGATGTTCAGGAAGCACAGCATACTCCAAACAAAATAAATCCTAGCAGAAATACTCTGAGACACACACTAATCAGATTGTCAAATGCCAAAGATAGAGAATCCTGAAAGCAGCCAGAGAAAAGTGATCCATCACATGTAAGTGAAGCTCAATAAGATTAAGTGCTTATTTTTCATCAGAAACCAGTGGAAGCGATAAGGCAGTGGTATGACACATTTAAGGTAATGAAAGAGAAAAACTGCCAGCTATATAATTCTGTATCTGGCAAACTTATCCTTCAAAAATGAGGGAGAGATGAAAATATTTACAAATAAACAGAAACAGAGAATCTGTAAGTAAGAGGTCTACCCTACAAGAAATAATAAAGGTAGTTCTGCAGGATGAAAGGAAAAGACAGGTGAGAGAGGTATGGAGGGGAATGTAGAAATGAAGATTATTAGTAAAGATAACTAAAAGCATAAAAAGAGAAACAAAAATAAGATATGACATATAACAGCCTAAGGATAAAACAGGCGAAGTTAGTACTACCTTTACAGTAATAACACTGAATATTTTTAAAATATATTTTTTATTTTTAAAAGATACTTAGATTAAATAAATTGTTACATAAAAAAATATAAGGGATTCCCATTTGTCCTACTCCCCACACCTCCCACTTTTCCCCACATTAACAACTTCTTTCATTAGTGTGGTACATTCATTGCAATTGATGAACACATTTTGGAGCACTGCCACTAAGCATGGGCTATAGTTTACATTGTAGTTTACACTCTCTCCCACTCAATTCTGTAGGCTATGGCAGGATATATAATGGCCTGTATCTGTCACCACAATGTCATCCAGGTCAATTCCAAGTCCTGAAAATGCTTTTACTCTAATAAATTTCCCATTTTAAAAGCCAACACAGTTTTGGTATTTTTACATTGGCTGCCCTATGGCAAACTAAGACAGGCTATTCATTTCCCTCTTAGCACTGCCTTCCCTGCATCCTATAAGTGCTCATTTTCATTCACCTTGAAATATTTACTAATTTCTCTTGCAATTTCTTTTTTGACCCACTGATTGTTTAGGAGTGTGTTTAATATCCATATATTTGTGAATTTTCCAGTCCTCTGTCTTTTTTTAAATTTCCAGCTTCATTCCATTGTGGTCAAAGAAATTGCTTTGTATAATTTTAATCTTTCTAAATTCACTGAGACTTGTTCTATGACCTAACATGTGGTCTATCCTGGAGAATGATCCATGAGCACTCAAAAAGAATGGATATCCTGCTGTTTTGGGGTGCAATGTTCTGTATATACTTGTTAGGTCTAGTTCCTTTATCTTTTTTTTTTTTTTTAAGATTTTATTTATTTATTTATTTGTTTGTTTATTTATTTATCTATCCCCACCCCCTCATCGTTTGCACTTGCTGTGTCTGTTCGTATTCCTTGTTTCTTTAGGAGACACTGGGAACTGAACCCCGGACCTCTGATGTGGGAGGGAGGCACCTAATCGCTTGAGCATACACTTCTGAGGTTGTAAAAAATGTCTAAATCAAAGCATCATCAGAGATTCTTTCTCATCAAAGTCAGCTACTGGTGATCCTGGCATCCTGCCACATGGCAAGGCAAGATGGCAGCCAATCTCTGCCTAGGTCCCTGCATTCCCCTCAAGGCTCATGGTCTCACGGAGCTCAGTTGTAGGTGATCAAGCATATGGTTGTCTCATTCCTGGCCTCCTCTCTCAGCCTTGGCTGCTGTGCTTTCTCCCCAAGCCCAAATATGGACCATCAGGTATTTGGTTTGTCTCTTTAGCCTTGAGCTGCTCCATAGGCCCAGCTACTTGGGGGCCTCATTCCGTGCCTCTATGCTCTGCTGATTCCAGACTCTGGGACTTCTCTCAGCCTCTCGGGGTTTGTCTTCCTGCAGTCCTCTCTCTCACATGGCAGGGTCAAAATGGCAGCTGTCTGTCTCTGTGCCTCTCTGTGTGTCCTCAGTTTATATAAGATCCAGCAAGAGTGCAGAGACCCAACCTGAGTTATGCCTCACTGATATAGTCCAATCAAAAGCGATCTAATCAAGTGGTCCAGCATTCACAGGAATGGATTAGTTCAAGAACAGTCTTTTCTGGGATTCACAAAATTCAAACTGTCATATAGCCCTAAATGCCTACATTAAAAAAGAAGAGCTAAAATCAAAGATCTAACTGCACACTTGTAGGAACTAGAAATAGAACAGCACACTAATCCCAAAGCAAGCAGAAAAATGAAGATTAGAGTAGAAATAAATGAAATTGAAAATAAAGCAATAGAGAGAATTAACAAAACAAAAGCTTCTTCTCTGAGATTAATAAAATTGACAAACACTTAGCTAGACTAACAAAGAAAAAAGAGAGAAAATACAAATAAATAAAATCAGAAATGAGAGAGGGGATATCAGCACTGACCCCACAGAAATAAAAAGGATAAGAGGATACTATGAACAACTGTATACCAACAAACTAGACAGATGAAATGACGGAATTCCTAGAAACATACAAACAACCTACACTGACTCTAGAAGAAATAGAAGACTTCAATAGATCAATCACAAGTAAAGAAATTGAATCAGTCATCAAAAACCTCCCAATAATGAAGAGCCCAGGACCAGACTGCTTCACAGATGAATTCTACCACACGTTCCTTACGAATTCCTCCAAACATTACTAATACCAATCCTGCTCAAACTCTTCCAAAAAATTATCTAACTTATTCTATGAAACCAACATCACCCCAATACCAAAGCCAGATAAAGATGCTATAAGAGAGATGGGAAGCGGCTGTGGCTCAATCAGTAGGGCTCCTGTTTACCATATGGGAGGCCCCAGGTTCGGTTCCCGGGGC